>JASAOG010000070.1:960000-2160000 GCA_030265305.1 Biomphalaria pfeifferi
TAAATTTATCATCTTCTTCCTCTTCATCGTCGTTCTCATTTTACATGCGGGAGAGTTCAGATCAGTCATCCTTTATCTGAGATGAACCGCGCAGTGATTTCCAGATCAGGCAGTTCTCCGTATAGTTTTTGTTCTATAGGAGAGGCCTTAGTCTTGTTCGAGCCTCTTGACATAGTATGCAGCTTTGAAGGACATGGTCAGCATTCTCTGATGATGCTCCACAAGGGCAGGTTTCGTTCGTGCCGACTTTAAGCTTCCGGAACATAGGTTGTCTCATTCTGTTGTGTCCGGTTCTGAGTCGAAAAATTATATCATCTAATATGTAACATAATTTTAAAATCTAATATACTTTATAATCTAATATATCTGTTTTAAATTTGCCATATACATGTGCTTTGGACTGCCGTTCCATGGTCTCGATGGTCTCGGGTTTAAATCCTGCCATCCCCCTGTCGTCCGGCTGCAGGTTTGGGCTAGTATGAAATTATCATCGAAAAAAACAACAACATAATACCCAATTGACTCCAACTAGATTTTTTAAAATAAAAACGCATCTCATCGAATTTAAAAATTCGGATTGGCCCCAGGTTGTAGAGCGTACTGCAAATTTTTTCCACATCAGTTAATAACCAAGAAACATTTTACCATTCGTGACGTACTTTTTACCCCTTAGCCCCCTCCTCTCTTTGGTACATTTCTTTAAATCCTCGGCCTCGAATTTGTTAAAACGTCACGCCTCGGCGCCCTGCGAGCAGCGCCATTGTTTGCTCCCTAAACCTAATGAGGCGTCGCGCTGTGCGTTGTTTTGATATCTCCATCCCGTGGGTGTTAATGTTCGGGTCGATTCTATGTAGCATATTGTAGAACAAAACGGCTGTGATAAGGTGAGACAGTCACATAATACACCACGTACTGCTACCGGATCGGGATGGGTACACAGCAGCTGGCCGGTTTGAACCTGTTCATTTGACTTGTTGATACGTGTTCATCTTTGTGTTGATCAGCGGCAAGTAACAACCTTCTTTGTTGGCTTTGTGCTGTTCCTTTGTTTTCTATTTATCTTAGCATGGCGTTCCACCCCGCAATGTCCTAGTGAGAAAAAAAAAAGAAATTAATAGAAACCACAACAATAACAATCAAAACTTTCTCTTAATGGCGGCTAAGGGAAAAGGGCTCTGGGGAAGAGTAGCACTCGGTTAATAACAAAAAAATATAGATAAATGGAACATTTGCTTTGAGGGTGATCCAACATAGATCTAGTATCTTGAATCTGTTGCATTTTTTTTTCGGTTTGTCCAGTGGGCCCTTAGAGACGTAGCACGTAACTCCTTGGATGGTGACCACTCGCTGGGCCTCATACATGGCTTAGTAAGAATGGCACAATTTTTACTAGGTTATTCCGAACTTTTGGTACCGGTGCTAATGGACAATATTATTTTTTTTACAATTATATATAACTAGTAGACCGGCGCGTAGCATACGCCGCTATTTTTGAGGGGGCGGCCTTAGGCCACTGCAACCTATATGACCGCAATGGGCCCCCGCACTTTCATAGAACCCGCGCTAATTCAATGTGTATAGATTATTAAATTAAACCAAACTCTTGGGCGAAGAAGAGAATTATATATAAATAGTTATAGATTTTCTATAACCATAACAATATTTTTTTTTTACACAAAAGTCAACATGAAGAGAGAATGTGTCTATCACCTACTTAATGACATGTCAAGTCATAGTGTTTCTAATGCTTATCACTAACAAACGCCCTGACTGAAAGCAGTGGGCCTCATTCACCAATACGAACGGTCACGTGATTCCCATGGCTAATTTGCAGGTAAAAGTCAATGAGCACTGCCACGGAAGATGCAGGGTCAAGCAATGCAGAATGGAGTCAGCCTATCGGCTTCGATCGGAGATATCTAGGTTTTTGCTCATCTTAGCAATAAATAACAGCGTCGAAAACATATTGATTGATTTCGATATCGATACAAATATGTCTGTAGTAAATTGCGTGATATTATTTTCTCGTTCTTAAATTTTAATTTTTATTTTTGGGCTACCAAATTTTATTCGCCATGGGCTACCTACCTAAGACCGGCCCTGCTGTCTGGGCGCCTATAGGTCGTGGGTCCATGCGCATTGAACTCCTTCGCGCCATGGTTGCTACGCCGCTGAGTAAGCTGATAGAGGTAAAAAATATATTGAAAGCTTTTCTCTCAACGTTCTGTAAGAATAAACTCAAGGCAAATGTCACTGACCTATATAAAACGATTTATAGTGTAAAGCAGAATGTTAATGGACCTCATTCATCAATCGTAAACAAACAACATTTAGCTACGTGATTCTATATATCTTCTATACACATTATGTAATCCATAGTGGCGGTCACGTGATACGTATTTTTCATTGTTTTATCAATATTATGACGTGGCTAAATGTGTTTATTTACAATGGATGAATAAGGTCTACTTGCTTCTGTTCAAATTAAGCTCAATTCTTAACAAGCGCTTAATCTTGCCCCTTTTAACGGATATTTCTTTCAGACTATCGGCCTTTGAAATATGTGGGTATCACAGTGTCTACTCACTGTTACCGAACTATTCTGTGTTACGTGATCGTACATACTCGTTACTTGAAAGTTACTTTAACGATGAGCGAGGCATACTTCGGGTGTAACTTTCTTCGGAAGGATGTTATGTTCAAATTAATGGTGTCCACGATTGATGTTGCTTTGATGTCTTGGCCTTCACTCACACACACACACACACACACACGCACACACAAACACTGTCACGCGCATACATGTCGCTTTTATGAAAAGATTATTTTATGCAAATGAGGATGTCGTGACTTTTTTTTTGTTCTGATGAAACCTTGGATCTCGGCATGTCTGCCACACGCACTCGCTTTCCTGTGAGTGAGAAAAGAGGAACACTATCTCTGGAAGCACCGACCGACAGACTGACAAACAGACTTTACATTCTAGGGCTCTAAAAGCCAGACGTGTTTTTTTTTTTTTTCGTGTCGTGCATTTCCTGATTCTCCCCCCCCCCCCTCCTTTTTTTTTGTTTTACTCTTTCTAGACAGCAAATGTCATAGCTATATGGAGGATGAGGATTTAAAGGCATTGAGGGTGGGTAAGGAGGTGGGGGGAAAAAAGAGAGGCGTGACCTTTTATTGATCGAGATTTGGGAATAAAAGAGGTGTGTTATTTGACGCGTGAGGTCTTCAATACTGTTCTGTATTTTTCCAGTCTCGAGCATTGGCCCCGGGGATGGGGGTTTAGGTGAGGGGCGCCTTGGGGGCGCAAGTTGTTCCGTGTTTTCTATTGCGAGCACAATTCAACAAAGAAATGCAAAACGGGAAGATGTATGTGAGGCAGACGATCAGACTTAGTGGGAGACTCGTGAAGCGCGTTGATTGGCTGGACTGAGCTAAGCAAGGGAAGGCTACTGGAAACACATGGACACAGTTTGGAATGAAACATGACTTGTATTAGTTGAAAGGCTTCAAAAATGAATAAATCATTTTTTTTTTATATAGACATTCGCTTGTGTTTTTTTCTTGATGTTTCTTAAAAATACATTAGTTTCATAGAATAATTTTCTGAATTTATAAAATATCGGTCGGTGTGCTTTGAAATTAAAGAGTAATATTCTCAAAGAATAATGATTTGCTGGAACTCCTAACTCCCTATCTTCTAATGCTTCACTTAGACATTTTATATCACAATGATATCAAGACATTTGTCATTTTCTGTAGTGGACATTATTTGCAAGGACTAAATTAGCATTTGCTGGCCATGTTCTAAAATCTCAGCTGAAATACCTCCTGGAAGAGGGCACTACTTTACGAAGCGGAGGCATACCTTTGCTAAGTCAAACTTGTAGTCAATGTTTGATCATCCGTTTCCTCCTTAAGTGTCTGTGCTTCGTTGAATTTAATGCTCGCGTCTGGTCCAATCTCTTTTGTGGACTTGTGGAGAGAACTGATACCTGGGAGGTTTCGATGTTTTGCCTTTAGGCGCTCAGCAAATAAACGCACTGCTCAAGTCAGTTCTCAATTACCAACTCTAAGCCTACATCAGGATTGGAAAACGTTCTGTTTGGTAGCCAAATGGTTTAGGTCAACTCAGCCACATATCCCAAGCATGTAATAAGAGACAAACAGATCACGGGACAAAGTAAAAAAAATGAAACGAGATGATGCAATCTTAATGTTTGAATGAAATTTTTCTAATTTAATGGATTGGCGCGAGGTTTCAAGCTGTCTAACCAGATCCTCACGTAACGTCAATAGTCTTAATCCGCTTCCTCATTTCATTATTGCTGTTTCACCAGAATTACTCTCTTCACTCTCTCTTTCTTTTTTCTCTTTCCCCTCACTTATTCAATTAATTATTGTGTTCCCTAAACGATGTATCATGGAGCCAAACAATTCAACCAATCACAACTGGGATTAAAACTTTTTGGAGAAAAAAAAACATCAAAAACTAAATGTCTTCTTGAACGTAGAAACGAAACAAAATGAGCAGATGTGAATGAAGATTAATGTGGATGAAATGAATGAAACTATACAAGCAGGGGCGTATACTTGACGCAGCGAACAAAAATAGCTTAAATTTGTCTATCCTGAATTAGATTTTGTTTTTTATTTTTACAAAATGATTTTAATGTAAAGGTACACTTGTGTAAAGATTGCGATGTTTATACATCGCCCTAGTGTATGAGTGTATGTGTGTATACGGCAAAGGTTTAACACAATTCAGAACTGCATCACCTGCCGTAGTTTTATTTTTCTTTGAAGATGTGAGTGCAGCTCAGCGCTGATTGGTTAATTGCCGATCGGACGCCACCAATCAAAACATGACAAAAAGTTTTAAAATTAGTTTAAATCGTTTTAGAAATTATTTATTTAAAGTGAGAGAGGCGGAGAGGGAGGGAGAGAGGCGGAGAGGGACGGAGAGAGTAGAGAGGGATATAGACAATGAGAGAAAGAGAAAGAGAGAGCGCCCACATTTAATTAATAAACTGGTTGAATCCGTGTACAGAAACTGTTTACTTGACTTTTAGCATTTCATCACTTCGTCCGCACACCTGTTACAAGCAATATCGTCCCAGCTTGCAGAAACAGAACCGCATCTTATAATATACAGACGTTACTTCCAAAAAGAAGATGATTACGTCTTACGCGTGTTCCTAGGTTAATCTAGTCATGCATGTTAACCAATGACTTAGATTCCACCAATTCATTGGTTTTCCTCAGGCAATCCATTCCATGCTTGCTCTAATAGCACTGGGGAAGAAGGAGATTGTGTACAAATTTGTCCTAACATATGGAACTATGTTTTGTTGCTAAGTAAATGACTCGCAATTATGAAATGATAACTAATATATATGTTGTATAATGTTTGACATATTTCGGGTGTTTCTTCAAAGACGAAGATAATCTTCCTAGTCCAAAATTCTTCAAACCTCCCGAAGGACTATGGAAAGGGGGGGGGGGGGGGGTTGCGGGAAGGGTACGAAGCTGGGACAATCGAGACGACGGAACTTTTCATTAACTTTCATCTTGATTGTGTGTATATTGTTATTATTTATGATTCTGATTGCCTTTGTATCTCTTGGGCTTTGTAGCACTTGGGCTTTGTAGCACTTGGGCTTTGTGGCACTTGGGCTTTGTAGCACTTTGGCTTTGTAGCATTTGAGCTTTGTAACACTTGGGCTTTGTAGCACTTTGGCTTTGTAGCACTTGGGCTTTGTAGCACTTGGGCTTTGTAGCACTTGGGCTTTGTAGCACTTGGGCTTTGTTGGGCTTTGTAGCACTTGGGCTTTGTAGCATTTGAGCTTTGTAGCACTTTGGCTTTGTAGCACTTGGGCTTTGTAGCAAAACAAAAAAATTGTTATTGACTGTCTAGCGGGCATTCTGTACGACCAGGCAGCCTGGTCCACCTTTGCTTTGTGCACAGCGCAGATAGGGCGGCCTGGTATGACAGTTATCATCAACAAAAAGGAATGATGGCTTATAGACTCTATACCAACATTTTTAACTGCTTGAAACTGAGAACTGTAGGTCCTAGGTTTGTATTCAATTTTCAGCATCTGTCAGCCTCAGTTTTTGTTTCTCGTGGCCATCGTAGTTTACCTGATTGTCTGCGGTACCGTAACCCCCGAGAGGGTGTGGGTTTGAATCGTTGGGGTATACACGAGGACTTTTCAACAACTTCGCATCGTCATCGACATATTTTTTAGTGCTGTTCGAGTTTGTTGGAAATGGTCTAGTTGGTTCCATTGCTTGATTATTAACACATAAATAATACACAATCTTTATTTTAAAAAAGGGCTGGAGCCCTAAGTCTTAAATATAACGACTGTAAAGACGTCAAGTTCCCCATACAGACCTTGCGATCTATAGGGCAGATGATGTAAAGTTAATCTGTTTCTTCGGCCAATGGTTTAAGAGCAGGGTGTCATGTGGCCAGCACAAGACCAACAGCCTTTACCTTTCCCATTTAAAGTCAGGTACCCATTAGAGTTGGGTGGACTGTTGGGTGGAGTTGGGGGGGGGGGGGGGCAAAAATCCCGAAATTCAAAATCCCAGTCTTCAGCAAGATTCAAACCCAGGACCTCAGGTTCGGAAGCCAAGCGCTAAACCACTCAGCTACTGCGCCCCCTAGCCCCAGTGATGGTTAAGGTTGAAAAGTGAAAAAAAAAGGGGCGGGGATATAGAAAACGCTTCAAGTTAAATCCACATAGATCGAATACTCTCCTGAGAATAGAGGCCCTTTGAAGAATCTTTTAATCTGACATTGCATACAAATATGTCATAGATCAGCGGTTCTCAACCTTTTAGGCTCGGCGACCCCTTTTTACAATCCCCCACTCTGCCGCGACCCCCCCCCCCCCACAGCAATAGAAGAACAGACCAAAAAAATCCATTTTTTTCGATGGTCTTAGGCGACCCCTAGCAAATGTGAACCCCTGTCGTAGATGAAGGTTTTTTGATTACCTGTTGAAAAACTAAAACATGTACTTTATTATTATTTTTTTTTTGTAGCAGTCATCTTGTAACGTGACCGCCCTGGGATCAAAACTTTTTAACCTGGAAGTAGATACCATTTCGTGTGTTTTATGACCTGACCTAGTTAGTAATTACACACAATTTAATGTAAAGTTGGCGATTGGAAGGGGGGAAAAATACATTCAGTTACATATTTTCAATGTCGACAACTCCACGCCACTGGGCGCTTGGTCGACGAGAAAACATGTAATATGGATGCCAAGCCCCATTATTTTTTGACGACATATTTTATTACGTAGCATTGTTTTTAGTCAGCCTAGTTATACGCTATAACTAGTATAGGAATAATTTGTGAAGTTTAAAGTGATAGCATGATAGCAAAACGGAGTCTTGTGGGAGGGAGAAGTGTGTGTGTGTGAGAGAGAGAGAGAGAGAGAGAGAGGAGACTAGAAGTGCATTGCAAATTGCGTCACAGACCGCGTTCCCGTGACCTGACCTACTGACACACTGAGGCAGACGAGAGGTGCACTGTGGCCTTTCAGAGTTCAAGAACCTTTCACGTGTGCGTTTGAAGCAAAGGGGGTGGGCTGAAAGAATGGAAAGATAACCAAAAAAAAAAACAACAAATGGAAGGGGAGAGGTAGGGAAAAAGTTTTTCCTTACAATCGGAACGGTACTATGAATTGGGAGAGGTCGAAACTGGGTTTTCCCCCTTTTCTCTCGTTCGTTGCTTCGACTTGGATTATCTTTTCTTTTTTGTCGTATCCTTGAATAGAGAGCTTCGACCTAACACATACCAAGTCAGCACGCGTTACGTGACGATGTCTAGTCATCAAGTGTGTGTGTAGGAGTGTGTGTGTGTGTGTGTGTGTGGATGTGCGGTGTGTCTATGTGTGGGAGTATGTACGCGGTGTGTGTGTGTGTTTGTCGGCGTATGAGGGTGTGCGTCTTAAGTTGTAACACTACTAAACGAGGTTATGCTTGCACCGTCATTAAGATACTATCGTTACTATGTACTTAATTAGGTTTCAGGGGCAGATCGAAGGGTGGGCCGCAAGTTTAAATACAGTTTAATGACGCCGATAATGAGAAACAAACGCGCGCGTGTGTGGCGGAGAAAACAATGGTGTGTGAAAGCCTTCTAGTCGACCGTTCACCACTTTGTAAGCTAACAAATGCCTACATCTAGAAGTCGAGACACGATGACCTGACTACTTACTAGGAAATGATGAAGTGGTTGGTCATTGGGTTGGGAACATATTCTCCTCATAAATTTTGTTCCCAATGAGATCGTCTGAATCCGTTGGTCACTGATTATGACTCTTTACAATTTGGCATCATCATCTACTTATGCTTTGTAAAGTTACAACATACCATACATGTTCTCCTTTTTTTTTTTTTTTTTTAATTATTAAAAAAAATGTTCGTTTTAAAAGGACTTCGGACATTCGCCGTTCTTAAATAGCTCATAAGATTTTTTTTGTAAAGGTGATTTGGATGTGAAGGTATAAAAGGGGATCTTTAATATTGCTATGATTCAGAGAATGAAGGCCGTTAGGAAATATTGATAATAGGGGCACAGAATGGGTTGCCTGAATCAGCCAGGAAAACCAGCGACTTGGCAGAGTTTTAAGTCATCGATTTGGCAGAGTTTAAGTCATTGATTAACATGCATGACTAGATTGAACTGGGGACACATGTAAGACGTAATCATCTTTTTTTTTCCTCTTTGAAGTAACGTCTGTATTTTATAAAATAAAAAGAACATTTTGTGAGCTCACGAAGTAGGCTTTTGTTTGTCTTATTTAGCTAAGATATTCTCTTATTATGACAGATACGTGCCTATGACTGGTAAATAAGAAACACAAAAGATTTAAGGACGATCACAAAAAGTTGACGTCCATTTATTATATTTTTTTAACGGTAATAGGTTAGGGACATTTAGTTTTAGAAACACAAGATAATCGACCCACTTTTATTTAAAAGTAAAGTTTCAGACCTTGCGATCCATAGGGTGTCTGTAGCCCACGGTTAACGAGTGTGTCATGTGGCCTGCACAACGACCAACTGCCTTCACTTTTCCCAACTAATATCAGGTACTCTTTAGAGCCGGATGGACTCTTGAGGCCAAAAATGACAAATCTCGGGATTCGAACCCGGGTACCCGGATTGGAAGCCAAGAGCTTTACCTCGCTTTACCACCAAGCCGCTCTTTCCCACCTTTATTTAACCTCTTTCTGTTCATTTTAGCGGCCCACTTTGAGTCAAGTTATTATTGGTTTTATGCAGTCAGTCTGTTAAATTGAAAACCGCTTAGAAAAATTTTTGGTGTTCTGAACAAGAAACCCAAATTTGAACCCAGGACCCCAGGTTCGGAAGCCAAGCGCTTAACCACTCAGCCACCGCGACACCCCGATTTAGAAGGCATTCTTCTAATATGGTCAAGTTGGTTCCTGTATTACTTAGTATGAGCAGACCAATGGCCTATTGGGGCCGACTAAGACTTTGTTCCTTTATCATCTTGAGTTTTTAGCGGCCAACAAATGGAGAATAGCCGATTTAAGTTTTGTGTGGTCTGTCTGTCCGCCCGTCCGTCCCGTTTAGATCTAAAAAAACCAGACAAACGACTATATAAAGCAAAGAATACTGCCCCTCCTCCCCTCTCAATACGTTGTTAAAATGTCACAACAAAAAACTAGTTGTTTTTTTTTATTGCAAGCTACTGAATTTCCCACAAGTCTTTGTTTTAGCTTCTAACGGGAAATTGATGTGCTTGACTTTTGTAGTGTAAACAAAATGGAGGATCAAAGGATTATCGAAAAAAGGAAATAGAACGAACGAAACAATAATATAAATAACATCAAATAACTTTTTCTGGTAGCTTACCTGTTTCTCCGTTAGCTGCAGACGTATATTACAAAACTAATTTGAATTTATCTTCTAATTTACACGAGTTTCGCTGGTAAACTTTTAACAGGTAAATTAACATTTAAACTTTAAAAAAAATAAAAACAAGTAACAAGTACTATATATCTTAAACAGATAAAATCCCGGAGGGAAGGGCGAATAGCTTCCTTTATATCTAGATAACAGCCTTTTTATTAATTTGAAATTTGCTGTTTGAAACAAATTAAATGTATAATTTAATGCGGGGATTCTCATACATACGTTATTCACTGCATGGTTTTAAACTTATCTACAAATGTAACTTTAAATTGATCCTTTGAATTTAGTTTCTAATTTACTGGTAAATAGTGAAAATTTGAATTATTATTTAAATTTAAAAAACAACAACAATTAACAACTAATGTACATCTTTAACATATATTCTTAAACGGATGAGCCAGAATAACCACCTATATATTAAAATGCATCGAAAGTTCCTCTTTCAGACCTTGCGATCTATAGGGCAGATGGTGTAAAAGTCATCTGTTTCTGAGGCCCACGGATAACGAGGGTGTCATGTGGCCAGCACATCGACCAACCTCTTTTACTTTTCCCCGACTACTGTCGTGTACCCATTAGAGCTGGGTGGACTCAGCGACGCCCAGAGATCCCGAAATGAAAAATCCTATTCTTCACCAGGATTCGAACACTGGACCCACGGTTCAGAAATCAAGCGCTTAATAAAAAAATGTACATGTCAGCCACAGCGCCCCCTATGAAAAATTCGTATATGTATAAAAGACGCCGTTAGAGAGCAATCGCTCTTCCACCTCAGAGTTTCAAACTTTAATTCACAATACCTGTAACAAAACTACAACAAACATTTTATAATCATTTTTTTCCCCCAATTTCTCCAAGACCCAGTCTATGGTGCAATATATAGACACACACACATCTGATTAATTTCGAATTTTATTGTCCTTGTGTTGAGTCCAAAACCAACATACTAAGATTGTTCTTGCATCATGGTGTATTAAAATGAAGATACTGGTGGAGTCCTGGTGTGTGTGTGAGGGTGTTGGATGGGAGTGTTGTTAAAGTGACGCAATAACGAAGAATTGTACATGACTTAGGGTCCCGCCCTGTTGCAAAAGCGGGCCCGGACGCTGCGCTGCAGCTGCGCATGTAACTTCGCCACTAGTCATTGTGTTATTGCCCTCTGACATGCGTGTGTGATATTTATAAAAGCTTGCGCGCGGTAGCGAAATGCAAGAAACCAAAGGCACAAAACGTGAATCGATATGCCCTGGACGTCACCCCACATATGACATTCCATGTCATATGTCACTTGAAACCAGTTAGCCCATGGGCCTGTGTGCGTGCACGTGCGTTCGTAGATTGCATAGGGGAATGACCGCTCCATGTGTGTGTTTGTGTTTTGTCCTATTGGTGAGTCACGTGATTGTTGCGTCACAACGGACGGACAAACGGATAGACATATTTAGCAGATTAGCGTGAAAGACATGCAGGCAGAGACAGTGATAAATGCCCACTAGGGAAAGGGAAGAGAAAGGATGAGAAGGAGAGACAACCCCCTGATAAGTAAACCGTGATTGATTGGTCAGTCTATGCGTGTCAAGGTCGTATTATGCCACGCTATTGTGAATTCATCACGGAGTCTGGCTTTACGAGCCTTACCGAGCCCACCTCTCTGCTGAATTCTCCATAGATACTGAATCCTATTGTCCAGTTTCCAAGTCTAAGCACAAGCAGTAAACTATTCACAGACCGTCATGTCAGGAACCACTTAGAATAGTCGAAATAAATGTAGCCCAAGGGGTGCCTAACTTTTTTGCCGGCTTAGGGAAAATATCAATTTCCGACACGCATGCCACTTGCAGCATTAAACAAGCGTCTCGTTGTGTACTCTTGGTAAAAGTGTTATGGGCAGGATGAGGCCCACTGGCCGTAGTTTGAGCGTCACCGATCTAACCAAAAAAATCACTTCAACTCACACACAAGTACATGTAATATGTAGCCTATATGATCACTGCTCACCTCCACCCCTCTTTAGCCTCCTTCAGTCGTAGGATGGCTATGATTCGTGCGAAATGTGATAGAAGGCCTGAACACTCATCTGCAACAGCGCAACCTATGGGTAGTTTCACAAAAAAAAATCAACCTTTGCGTAAAGATCTATCAAATCTCAATAAATACACATTCAAACTTTTTAAAAACAGGAATTATGTTTATTTTCCCACTATATAACTTTTTTTTAAACATGATTTTTTTTTAATGGTGAAACAGTTTTATGGCCCAAGGTCCCATTATGTAAAATATAATAATAATATATTCAAGACCTTTTACACCTCTCCTGAGAATTTCATTTGTATATATTATGTTTATACTCGACTGATATTAAAAGCGCAAAATGATAGACCCTACATCAAAGTTACTAATTGGATTCATTATGTTTGTAGATGCAATGTTATATGTTATAGAAAATTGTTTAATTTGTTTTAAATGTTATGGAAAAGGCTCTAATGGGTAAGTGCGAAGACGGAAGACGATGTTGGGGTGGCTGCGTAAGTTCCTGTTAGTACTTCGTCAGTTGAGGTCTGACATAACAATGTGATCATGTGGTAGATCTTATTGACGTCTTGTGTCATTCAATCTTCTTTCTGCCTTGTTTGGAGCAGTGTCGTGATAATAGAGTGTATCTCTTATTACATCTCTCAGAGAGAGAGAGAAAGAGAGAAATGTTATAATACACCTCCTATTGATCACAGATACAAATGAAATAGCAGTCAACTCAGAATCTCTGACTTATCCTTATTTATATTCAACTGTTACTCTGAAATCGTTTCTGGACACCGGTTCATGGCTCAAGTCTGTCAAGGGGAAGTCATTCTCTTTCGGATTTATTTCCTTCGGCACGGTGCATACAGGAGTTGAATAAAAAAGACGGTATGTATGTGTGTGTGTTTGAGTCTACGTTTGAAGGTGCTTGTCTTTCTGTACGTACGTAGCACTGTGCAGATGTGTTAAGTATTTGTGTGTGTATAAGAGTATGCATTTCCCACTGTCTCCTCCTCCCTCTCTCTCTCTCCATTTCTCTCTCTCTCGCTCTATCTAAATCTATTGTAGAGACGCACTTTAGGTGACTGTTAGTGAACGCGCAATTGTGACGACATTAATTCAAAGCGAGACCGTAGCTTAGACATAGATATACAGATAGTTGAGGCTAGGCTTTCATAGAAGCAACATCTTTGTTATAGTAACTGAGATTAGACTGTTTCGTTCTGGTTAAACATTCCTATTGGATACTACACACCTGTTGGTTTACTTTATTGTAAATGTCTTGATCTATAAGTCTGTTACTACAAACTCAAGAGTTATATTACGCGTGCAGAAACAGACAATCACCGATTAGCACAAAGTCTCTATATATATGTCTGAATGTATGTGTGTGCATTTGTATATGCATGTGAGTGCCTTGAATCGAGTACGAGGGTACTCTAATGACAACTGGTTTATGTACAATGAACTATAACCCCAACACCAGGCCAAGGACACCATGACGACTCTGACGCAGGCGGAAAGTTCCGTTCCGTGTTTTATTTCGTAAAATAATCTATTCTTAGGTTCCTTGTCGCACACATTTACGGTTCAGGCTCATATGACACACACACACACACACACAAACTACGCCAGCGGAATCACGTGACAGAACAGCTCACCACCAGTACCGAGTACCACCACGACTTTTCACTTTTCCCAGATACCAGACAGACCATATCAGATTTGAATGTCTCGACTGACCGACTTTTTCAGCCGCGTAGTGTTTGTCTTCTTCTCTTCTTCTTTCTCCCTTGAAGTCATTCATCCCCCCCACCCACTAACGTTGACAGATGGCGTCAAATAGTCATAATACCGTTACTGTCAACCCTTTCTCCCCCCCCCCCCTCCAGCTGTTTGCCACCTATATAACGTAAATCCCAAGGTTAGGGTACAACATAAAGCTGACCCCCCCAGGCGGAGTATTGTCAAGCGATATCCACAAACACACGGCCCAAAGCATGAACGAGACGTACAAATAGCCAGAGGCGGGCCTGCCACTGGTGCTACGAGGTGCGGAACTTAATTGTGCATCCCTCTGTTTTCACGTTGGTACACCTCTGTTTCGGACGTTCTCTGACAGAACTGAGGATTATTACGCCCGAATCCGGACGGTAGGAGATGGAAGCGGGCAGGGTTCGAACTTGGACCAGCGTGACGGCAATCCAAATCGCTTATCACAAGTCCACGTAGCCAGAACAGTACTAATGTAACATCAAAAAAAAAATAAATAAATAAATGTAGGCTTACATTTGCTAGAACAAAATTTTACAAATGGTTCTTCTTTCCTAGTGCTACTAGAGTATGGAATCAGCCATGAAAACCACTGACTTGTTAGAATTTTTTTTTTTTTGCGTTCACCCACAAAATTATTGTGGTTGTTAACTTTGTTATTATTATTATTTCTTATGTCAAGCGTGACTTTAATGTTCCATTTACATCTAACGTCTAAGAGAATGCTGCCTTTATTCACTCAGCAACCCGGACAATGCTCAGCCTCAACGTGACGCTCTGGTCGAAATGGTCAAAATGGTGGGGAGACAATTAGGCTAATAGAGAAGCAAAACATAACCCCCGTGCATAAGAACCGAGTTCATTGCGCTGGCGGGGATGGAGAAAAAAAAAGTCCCAAAAAACATGTTACTATCCAGACACCATTCCTAAAGTGGTTTTCTTCTAGAGGACACCTTCGGCCTTGTTTCTAACCCTAGCGTCTTGGGCCTAAAATTACACAACTCTTAGGCTTAGGGGAAATTACAAAGAAGAATTCGCTCAACAAACAAAACTCACATCGAATCAAAGCTGGAGTAAAAAATAATAATTGTCTACATTAAGATTTGAACCCAAGCTCGTTTAGGTTGCTAAACCGTTTATACCACTCTACCACACAATTTTGCATTGTATGATTTCCCATCATCACTGGAATTATTTTAAAAACTTTGCAATCCCCTTACATAGGATTTAATGTCTTTCTTTACGTTTTCTTGGCTGTAGCAGCCTACGTCTTATAAACGTACGTCTCATTTTAAATTCAAGGAAATCTTCATCCCTGTCTCTTGAGATTTATCTGAATGCGTGATTAGATTTTAATTGTAACCTTTGCTATAATAATCGAATAAATAAATAATAATTTTTGTTAAATCTCTTCCTCCTTGGCCCCTCCCCCGCTCCCCAAACTCCTCCTCACTAAAACACATCACGTAGATACAGCGCTCTGGTATGCACAGCGAATGCGTAGCCTGCTGTGACGGATGCAACTTGGAGGTCACATTTTTTCCCTTCAGTTCCCGCCAAAAAAAAAACAACAAAAAAAAAACAAAAAAACTTTCTAATCCCAGTGTGTAAAAGACGCTACAGCACGACGAACACGGGCTAAAAATAGATTCTAATAATTACGTTTCATATCGAGGCTACTGTGAATGAACGTACTGTAGTTCCCTCCCCACGCAGCTAAAGCGACACTCCGAACTGGCCGAAAACTGGGTGAACGCTGAGAACTTGTGACGGCTTGTGACGTAACGCAGGCGCTAATATCGCAGGTTCTCAAAGTGCTTTGGTAATATCGCAAGTCCACAGAGTACTTTGCTACTATCTCATGTTCTCGAAGTACTTAGCTAATACCGCAGGTTCTTAATAACTTTACTAATAAGGGAGATTCTTAAATTACTTTGCTCATATTATAGGTTCTTAAATTACTTTGCTAACATTATAGGTTCTCAAAGTACTTTGTTAATATATTAGGCTCTCAAAGTACTTTACTTATAGCGTAGGTTCTCAAAGTACCTTCAATAACTTTACTAATTAGGGAGATTCTCAAATGACTTTGCTAATATTATAGGTTCTCAAAGTACTTTGCTAATATGACAGGTTCTCAAAGTGTTTTCATAGTACCTTGCTATTATCGCAGGTTCTTTAAGTACTATGTTAATATGAAAGGTTTTCAAAATTTCTTTGCTAATAGCGCAGGTTCTCAAGAGCACACTAAAACTTCATTACGCTGCACTTGCTTTGCATTCCTTGAAAAAAAAAAGGGGGGCGGTGGAGGAAGACTATTACGAGGTTACTTGAAAGACATGAATATTTGAAGGTTCGTACCGCCCTCTCAATATGGTAAACTCAGAAATAGGGAAAACTATCGCCACACGCTCCTCAACCACACCAAACGGACCATTGCCAGACGTGCAACCTACACTGTACTACCGTCTCCGAGAAAGGTCCACTAGATAAAACTCTTCAAGGGAGAAAAGACCTGGACGCGTTCATTCCAACCACAAGCCTCAACCTCGTGCCCCATTTGCTAGACATCAGTGGCGTAGCTAGGAACTTGCCATCATTTGTATAGGGCCCTTGCACTTTGACACTCGACATCATGACACGAGATAATGGCGTAATGTTCAATATTAAATGTAAAAAAAAAAAAAAATTCGAACACTCACGTTAGGGCCTAAATCCCCCCACCCCCTCTATAGCTACTCCACTGTTAGACACCCTTTTTTTTTTCGTTTTTAATGATAGTATATCTGCAACTTCCAGTTGAATTCTTCCGTCTGTATACCATTTTGAGATCAGGAATCTCCTCTTGTTGTAGAGAAACGATGGTCTGCCGCAACATACATCTAATATGGCACCTAAATCCAGTAAGATTTTTCTAGGGCGAACATTGAAGTTGTTACAATTTCTCCACTATTCGAAGTTTTATGAACCATATTTTAGATATACAGTTGTAATTGAAGCCTTGAGATCCCAGGTTGTGTGGAAATGGGAGAGGGCATGACCTTTATCTAAGAATTAAAAAGTTTAACTAGTCAGAGGCCGGAAATGTTGGACGGGGTGACAAGAGGGAAAACTCTCGTGAAATCACTCAACTGTAAAACGTCACTACTTACTGTGATGTCTCGCCATATGGAAACGATAATATATAATATATCTATATATAAGAATAAAAGGGAGGGGCGGTGGTACGTCTAAAGTAAAAAAAAATGGTTAGAATGATTTTTCATATGTTCTCATTATTTATATAATCAGTGACCATCTCAACATTTAATAAATAAACGAGCTAGAATTTTATTTATCATGACATCAATAGTGGTGCACATAAGAAGGTACCCCTTTCAGATCTTGTGGTCTATAGGGTAAATGATGTAAAGGTCATCTATGTCTGAGGCCTATAGTTTACGGTTTGGGTTAGGGTTACACCTTACGAGGGTGTCATGTGGCCAACACAACGACCTTTTCTCCAACTAATGCCATACATATATACATACACACACATACATACATAGGGCCTACATGCATGCACACACACACATACATACATACATACATACATAGAAACGCCTAAGAATCCGGAACTGAGCGTATATTTTTATGAATGTAAGAATATGCAGCGGCGTAGCTCCTGCCGTTCATCGTTTCATTGTAATGTGGACCAGCGCTAGTATTTGTGTGTCTATGTGTAGCTGTGACAAGCGAACGAAGAACTATCCCCAACTTTTACTGTAAAATTTGGTTCAAATTGTCTACTACGATGCCCTGGCTGTCACCAAATGGTGGAAACAGGATCCTCGTTTTGAAGCACTTTAGGGTTGGAAGGTCGGACATCAGCGCTCAGGTTTCCTGACTGACAAAGTGTGTCATATGATTGTGGACTGTTGAACAATGCAGGGGCGTCAACTAGAAATAATTTCCCTTGTGGGGTCATCTTATTTAAAACAATAACAACATTAAAACTATGAATATTGATTCGCTGTTCCTTGTTCGTTAGTTCCTTCTACAACATAGACTGACTTATATGAAAGTCATATGTAGAAGGAAAACTTTATTATTGTTATGCAGTGTGTGTGTGTCTGCGTGCCTGTTTCTTATGTAATCATGAGTACAACTAGGCAGATACTTTGCTTGCATAGGCAGAACAATAAATAGCAATGTCTTAGTATCCGAAGATTAATGCTAAGTGCGGTGTTTCGCATGACTTCTCCAACCCAGTTAGGACCTGCACCTTTTTCCGCATCTCGAGCAGATAAAACCGTTGTCCGCCGGCGATTAATAAGCTATTTAATAGACTCTGATGTAATCACGAGGAAGACTGTCGTATTTGGGGAGATTCATTGAGTTCCATTCCTAACACTACATATAGTTTTTTTTTTTTTTTTTTTTTTATATTTGAGATTCGTGTATTTTCACTTGGTTTCCACAAGAATGAATGTAAGCTTTGAATAGACATTAAATACAATTATTTATATGTAGTTTCTAAAGGAAGCTTGTTCACATTGTATATTGTTCGGCATTTGCATATTAAAACGCCTGCTAGGGTTTTGCTGGACTGCCAGGAGCTACAACCCAACAATATAGTATTCAACATTTACAACGAACCGTTGACTGTCCAAACTGCAGTGGTACTATCCAGCCCAATCGTCATAGAAGGCCTGAACACATATCTGCAAAGTCGCAATTTGTGGGCAGTGGAGACCAATAGCTCGTTGACACGTCAAAGGTCTGTACTATGTGGCAACAAGCTGTCTGTCTCCACTGCCCACGGGTTGAGACGTCACAGGTCAGTTTAGAGGCATATTCTAACGAATGGTCTCGCACTGTCGTGCTATCGGCCTCTTTAATATATTGACGTTGTAATAAACAAAATAACATACAGTCAGTATTTTAGGCAGCTATAGACAATGTGCATTGGCTGAGTGGTTAAGCGATTGGCTTCCGAACCTGGGGTTCTGAGTTCGAATCTCGATGAAGACGATTCTGAATTTTTGGATTTTTAGGGCGCCTAACTCTAATGGGTACCTGACTTGGGGAAAGTAAAGACCGTTGGTCGTTGTGTTGGCCACTTGACAATCTGCTCGTTTACCAAAAAAACAACAACATCGTCTGCCCTATATGTCTCAAAAGGTAAATCTATATCAGTGCTTCCGAACTTTTTCCTTAACAGAACACTTCACACATTCTGAGTATTTAGCGGAACACTGTTTTTTTAAGAGAGATTAATTCACGTGGAGGCCTATTGATTAATTATTCCAGTAGTTCGTGGAACAACTATTTAGGCTTCACGTGACATGTTTTTAATAAAGTACACATTTTACTAAATGCGCTGGGTTCAAATCCCCCAAATATTATTCATATTTCATCCCTAATCCATCAAAATGGTTTACACATTTTTAAACGCTGGCCTAATAAAAAACCTGGAAAGTGGTAAAGAATTTTTCAAGCGAATATTTTTTTTAAATTTCCCATAAGTGTTTGCGGGGGAGTTTAAGTGTTTGGAAGTAATGATTTTCCCATGCGGCCTCAATTCATTGTTCCTAATCGTCTGCGTTTGACAAGAGAGAACAAATGTATCTACTACATCTATTATACCCAACAGATGTTACACACTCGCTCGTTTATTACATGTAGTTCTTTCTTTTTTTTTTTTTAAACGATTGCCTTGGTTTGCGTTACGCAACGCACGCACCGACGCTTGCATAGTCTCAGCGCAAAAAGATAATGGGTTTGGGGTCTAGTGGTCCATTAAATATAGACCCCCCCCCCCATTAAAAGCCTTTTTTTTTTACGTGATATAAAATTTATGTAGATTTACCGAACCAATCACTGCATTTTCATACTCTACGCCTCTGCATTTTTTTCTCTTGCATAAAATTCGTTGTTTTTATTTCTTTCGTTGAAAGAGTGGGAGACATTTAACTGTGCACTGTAAAGTTAAAACAGGCCTTGTGCACTTTGGCTAATAATTGCTTCATACTCTGTAAGTTTGATAGTTGGGGGCCACCTCCAAAACTAATTAAGAGAGAATGAATATATTTGTTAACCTTATCTATATTGTAGATTGGTATCTATGGCGGATAACTCTAAACATATATTTAGTTTGGTGTTTCTGGTGTACCTAATATAGAAATTGTTGCAAAGCTATTTACATGTACTTTTAAGAGAACAGGAGACTTGCTTCCGGTCATTGGCGTGTAGCACCAAGCTGCTAGATCTAGTACACAACTAAACCGTTGTAGGCTTCAACGTACAACTAAATAACACTTTAATTATAAGATATATATATATTAAGTTGAAATGAGATAAAATAATGGTAGTAGACTTCAGTAATAATATTGCTTAACAAACTCGCTGCAATAACACAAACCTTTCAGTTTTACTTTCTGGAGTCTTCTGTCCTAACTAACACCAAGTGACGACAACGCCACCTATGTTGCATCAGTCACAACCAATCGCTAACCTCTTCCCACCGTCACCATAGAAACACACACACACACGCACTCTCTATAAGAAGACTGGATAATTCTATTGTTGTCTAATAAATGCCGCCATAACCGCCATTAATATGAATTATGAAAGTTAGGCCATCAACGTGGGGCACGCCGTCTGCGTCTGTTTTCTGAACATTACTTTTGAAATTATTCTGTTAAAAAAATATATTCTCATCTAAATATCGTGCTACATTTGAATATACATTCCTGCTTTTCTGGCTATTACTGTGGAACTATGTTTTGTCCTCTAATACGTTTGTATTTTAGAAATCTTCCCTTGTCGTTGGTTTTCTTTCTCTGTGTATCACATTTCCGAAAATAACCGAATCGATCTAATTTTAGACACAATGAGTGACAAGAGTCGCCGTTAAAGGATTATGTGAGCAGACGTGACCAGAGCAGCAAAAAGAAAGGCGAAGCTTGATTGGATCAAATTTCCCTGGTTGCTATGAAAGCTGGAAGAGAAGAGAAAACAAAATTGAACAAGTGACTGAAACAAAATGTTACGGAAGTCAAACATATAGTTTAGGCCAGAGACATAGAAATATATAGATTGGTCCACAGGAATTGTTTTCATTTGGCGAGAGAACATTTTGTATGCGTATAAAAACTATAATCTTCAATTATGACTTTTTTTTTTTTTTTTTTTTTTTTTTTTTTTTCACTTAACTTAGGTCCTTTTGTCTTGATAGCTTCCCCCTATCTATTGACCACGTGTCTGGGCTTCAGATTGTTAGAGTTGGTTTTTAAGGAAAATTTTGATCAAAATGTCAAAATAAAAAGTTAAATGTAAAACAATTTTTATATTTTAAAAAAATCATTTCATTTTACACATTGATAGGAATATTTCTGTGGCATTTTACGTCTCGAGAGATCATCTCTTCCCTTTGCAACTTCTTGTGTGACTAAGAGGCCAATCCTTGATACACAGCTGCGATCGCAGTTTGGGCATACGTAATCACCATGTGGATCTAACCAGTGCCACTTTTTCCCAGCTGCTAGTGTCGATTTTTAAAGAGCTTCATATATAGGCTATGGCTCTTTTTCTACTGCTAGTCGTTGCTGTATGATACAAAACTCTATCAGCCAAAACTTTGCGTTTGACAAAATCTATTAGTTGGTCCAGTCTATTGATTAGACTCACTTTAGCACTATTGAACATACTGGTGAACTTCAAAGAATTTTTTTTATACAAAAGTCTCTGACAGGGGGGTAGGTTGTAATTAATATTCATGTTCATTGGTTTCTTTTTTTTTTTTTTTGCTTTTTCTTTCTACGTTTCAGATATTCCTTCAGAAAATGTAGATTATTACGCCATAGCCCAATCAGCATACAGGACGCCAGGGCTCGAACCATCTTGCAGTAATCGGGCAGAGTGTTATTACCGATCGCTGACTAGTAGCACCAAACTGCTTGTAGACAACTAGACCACTGTAGGCGTGATATATCTTAACTTATAAAACTTCAAATAATTTGAATGTGATAAACGAATGTATGACTCTTATTACAATATAGACGAAATCAACTTGCGAACAAATGAAAATCAATGTAATAATATTTTTTTTAAACAAAATGTCACTGCAATAACACAACCTTTCAGTCTCACGTTCTGGAGTCGTCTCCCCTAACTAAGACCATTTGACGACAATACCATATATCTTGCATCACTCAGAACCAATCGCTAACCTCTTCCCACCGTCACCATAGACACACACACACACACACACACTCCATCTTGTAGGAAGCGGACAGGGTTCAAACTCGAAACCATCGTAACGACAGTCTGAAGCGCTATACACACAACCATGCAGCCATGGTTGAGTAGACACAGTGGCCAGAGTTCGAGTCCTATCGATAACCCTCGTCACTACTGTTAGGAAGTTTAATCATCACTCTGAAAAAGAGTGTCTGTAATCTTGATAGATGATCAGTTCACAGGCGAAATGTCTGCGTACTCTTTTAAGTCATTTAAGTCACGGATGTAATATTTCTAATATAAAAAATGTAATTGACCAAAGAAATGTCTATAACCTTGTAAGACATTTCTTTGACGTAACTCGACAGTTAATTGACAGGTGCTGTAATATCAAGGACATACTTTTCCGTACGAGGTTGCCGATCGTACCTGGCCTACCTTAGTGCCAAATGACGTCACAGACACCAACGGAGGGGAAAAAAAAAGACTTTGGCACAAGAGTATTGATTGATGACTTATACGATGACGTAATTTATGACTGCACACACTTTGAGCATTGCAAACACAGAAACACCTTAAACTGTACTCACTAAGATCCAATAATAGGCTTAGTGTCCACTGAGCGTAGATATGTTTCCTACTGATCAATAGCCTACTTTCTCCCCCCCCCCCCCCCCCACCATTTTAATATTACGTTGGAAAAGATGTTTTTTTTTTTCCTCCGTTTCCAATAGCTTATAACCTAGTGACCTACATATCTAAACATAGATTACTTTATTCATATGTCTTATAAGGAAATCGAAGTCTATAAATCAATAATCTATCCCAAAATCTACTTTTTATATTTCGTTACGTTATATGGAACTAAAAAACAAGAAAAACATTTTTAAAAATGCTTTAAAAAAACAAACAAGACTTATATTAAGTGTGATAGTATGATTGTATCAATTATTTTGAACATAACAATGTCCTTCTTCAGATGCCATATTCTTCTCAATACCTTGCCCATACTAGTTAATCCAACGGATGCTATTGTCTTTAATATCCCTGAAATAATTGGATCAATAATATGTTTGAAATTCAGTGCTGCTTGGCGCAAGCTTTTCCGTTTAGATTTAAGAGTTGGGATATTGTTATGTAATTTATTGAACAAAAAAAAAAAAAACCCAGTCAAAGTCAAAGATAGGGCTCCATCAGTTGTTACACTTGCCATCTTGTTCCAAGGCAACCGAACACTTTCAACACAGTTCTTCATAGCATTGAATAAATTCTGGCCAGAGTTTGTGTCTTTGACTGAATGGTTCGAAATATCTCCAAAAAAAAAAAAAAAAATTTTTTTTGTTTACTTTATAGTTTTTAGAATGGCATGTAGAAGCAATGCTTCTATAGCCTCTTTATCAAATGTATAAGAATCAGAAGTTTCAATAATTTATATACCTATTCAAAATTACTTTTTTTAAAAAAACATATTTTCTTTTTTTTGTATGTCTTATCTGTGGGCACACTTGATTTCTGATTTCTAATTTGCCTACCTCCTATCGAGACTAAAAAAAAAAAAAATCTGTGGCGATTAGAAAAAATTTTACCAATTGTTTTTGTTTATCACAATTTCATGCTTTTTAGCTTTTTGAAAGCGCTATGATCCTAGCACTGGTCTTGATCAGTTGGGAAAAGGGGAGGGAAAGGGGGTGGTATCTGTGTGAATGCTACTGTGATAACTTTTTAAATGCATAAAAAAAACTTGTTTTCTTAGGGCTCAAGCCCCCCTCAAGGGGACTAATTCAAATTATACCACATCTGTGAAGTACGATTTCTTTCCCTTGTTCGATACCAAGAAATAATTTATTACCAATTGTTAATTAACTATTTGGTTATTTTTTAAATTGATTCTTGTTTTGCTAGGTACAAGAAATAATTGTGCAAAATTTCTACTTCATCGGACATTGGGTGTGGGAGAGATGACATTAAATCTTTTATCTTATCTTATCTTATATAATACAGACGTTACTTCAAAAAAGAAGATGATTACGTCCCACGCGTCATGCATTTAGTCATGCATATAATAATCAATGACTTAAATTCTGCCAAGTCACTGGTTTTCCTAGCTAGCTCAGGCAACCCATTCCATGCTCTAATAGCACTAGGGAAGAAGGAGTATTTGTACAAATTTGTCCTAGCATATGGGACGAGGAATGTGCCTTTATCTTTGTGTCTTTCAGAGTATTTTATTAAATTTTGTTTTTGTATTTGAAGATTATGGTTCAGTGTTTTATGTATAATTGCTACTTTACTTTTGAGTCTTCTGTCCTGAAGGCTTTCTAAATTTAGTGATTTTACTAATGGTGTTACTCTGGTCAAATGTGAATATTCGTTTGTTATGAATCTCACTGCTCTATTTTGTGTTTGTTCCAGTTTCTTAATATTTTCTTAAGTTGAGGGGTCCCAAACGGTGGATGCATATTCTATTATTGGCCTAACCAAGGTTAAATAACATTTTAGTTTTATGTTCTTATTTGATTTATAGAAATTTCTTTTAATAAACCCTAATGCTTTGTTGGATTTTTTTAATAGTTTCATCAATATGTGGATTCCATGACAGTTTTTCATTTATTATAACACCTAGGTATTTTGCGTTTTTAGTCTGTCTTACTGGTTTGCCATGAATAAGATAAGTGGAATTAATTTGTTTTAGTTTTTTAGTTACTCTTAACAAACAGACAGACAAAGTGATGAGAAATACCTAGAGAAATGACAAGAGAAATGTCGACAGAAATTACGAAAGAGCAATTAGAAAAGCAATAATGAAAAGCAGATTATCTTGAGACCAGAGATAAAGGCAGTAAGACCATATTTGACCTATGTATTTCGCTGATAATAATGCAACTGTATTCGTAATGGCATCGATTTGAGTCCCTTAAAAGACCATATCAGCTTTCACCTTTCATTTATACCATAAAATGGATACTATCAGCAAATGGTTTCTGTAAGGGTCACTTGGCGAACTCTAAAATTTAATCAACAATGGTTATCATGTGACTTTTCCCCCGTTATTTTCTCAATATTATCATGTGACTGTTCTTTTTTTTTTTTTTTTTTGGTGAATGAGGTCCATTTCAAGCGAGGTCCATTTCAAGCGAGGTCCATTTCACGCGAAGTGCAAGTTGTATTAAATGTAATCCTGTTGGGTGCGGTCGTTGGAGTCTAGACGCAAATGATGAGACAGCCAAGAGCTATTGATTCCTTGCATTTCTTGGCACCCTACATTCTGATACAGCGAGAATGTTGGCATGAAGTTCAGGGTCAGGTGCTAATTTTTAGTTTGCAGCTTTTGGTGGTATCTTACATGTACGAGAATAGTTCTCCCAATCTTTCATATTCATAAGAGCAGGCTTCAATTCAAACATGTCTAATAGTCGGTTTTATTTTTTTTTTGCTTAAAGTTCTTTTTACAATACCTCCATTCAAGTCACAGCTCCATGGAGAGTGGGCGGAGGTTGGTACTTGAACATGGATCTAAAAAAAAAAAAAAAACAGCTCTCACGATTTTCCTACAAATGTAACAGTTGATGTCTATCGTTGAGCCAAGAATGACCAGCTCGGTGGCCAGACGGGGAAAACCCCTAGTTTGACCGTTAGCATTTTTCAAAATATAAAAAAAAAAATTTTGAATTTGGCTAGAGGTCTAGGATTAGATCTAGATCCAACATCGGTTTTCAAATGGCTATCGCGTTCTTGAAAGGACTATCGAGTTCGCCAATTTCCTAATGTAAGGCATTACTGTATCGAGAGTTCAATGAATTAATGTTTGGTAGAACTTTTGCGCATCGTGTTCTAAGTCTAGATCTAAGGTCTAACATTGGAATATTATAAAGGGTTTTAGATCTATACTTTCGCTTAACCAGGAGTCTCTCTTGGGGGCAAGTTTGGGGGGGAGGGGGGAAGGGCGGGGTAAAAATGTTCCGCTGTTGTTGTTTTTTTGTAACATTCATTAGTTATTAAGTTATTAAAAACAATTGCTCTATAAGCTGTAAAAAGCAGGTATTGTCTGTAAAAATAAGTATTTTGTAATGTTTTACTTGTTTAAAAGGATTCCTGCAATAAAAGTGTTTTGAAACTCTAGACAAAATGAAATATGTCTAATAATGAGATATTACTTGTGGCTAATAGTGAGATACGACTTGTGCTTAATGGTGAGATGTGTCTTGTGCCTAATGATGGGAAGTGACTTGTGCCTAATGATGAGATGTAACTTGTGCCTTATGGCGAGATGTGGTTTGTGCATAATGGTGATATACGACTTGTGCCTATTGATGAGATGTGATTTGTGCCTAATGGTGAGATGTGACTTGTGTCTATTGATGAGATGTGATTTGTGCCTAATGGTAATTAAAGAAAAGTACATTCACTTTTTATACCTTGCTATCTATAGGGCAGATGGTGTAAATGGCACCAGTTTCTTTTGCCGACGGTTAGCTAGGGTGTCATGTGACCAGCATAACGGCCAACCGACATTACTTTTCCCTATTACTGTCAGATAGCCATTAGATTTGGGTGGACTCAGGGGCGTCCTACAAAGTCCAGTCTTCATCGGGATTTGAACCCGAGACCCCTTCTGTTCGGAAGCTTACCACGCCGACACCACGCCCCCTACTAATGGTAAGACATGACTTGTTGTCGTGAAATGGTTACATCGAAAACAACTGCTACATACGACATCGTCATGGCGAAACTTAACCTTTGACCTCTACATTCTTTAAGACACGGTGACATTGTGATGTCAAAGAATGCAGTGGTACGATGATCACGCACTGAATGTTTGGGAGTGGTAGAACCTGGTTAGAAATTGAAACATTGTGTAGGTCTGGGACTCTCGGAAAACAGGAAATGGAATTGCGCCTTATTTGTATTTGAATTCACTCCTTTTATTAACATTTAAATTATACAACTTACCAACAAGAAATTCTTAATATTTGAATAGGACATTATAGTTCTCATTGACTAGTATATGTCTATGGGGTGATAAACTTTAATGAAAATATTGTGTAGCCAGCTCAATGGTCAACATTCCTATTTCCCTTAAAGAAAGTCAATTATCTCCAGTATCTCTTTAATCTAGGCGGCTCAAGGGTTCGTGAAATATTTTTGTAAAAAAAGTATAAATCGCTGCCCTCACTTAGAATGCGATCCCAAGACAGGGAATCAAAACTGGGGCAAACCGAAGCCTATACCACACGGCTATTTTAGCCCCATTTGTCACAATAGTCAAAAGCCAAAGGGCGCGGTTGAATTTCTCATGTACTGTGTGATAAGGTTTATTGAAAGGGACTTTTTAAAGAAAAATTGTCTCATTTGAAAGGAGGGGCGGAGGGAAACATTAATGTTTTACTATTTGATAAATAATAAATTAAACATTTCATGTATATTCTTCCTTTGAAAGATAAAAAAAGGTTGTTACCAATAGTGTAGACGTTTTGTGGAGAGTTACTTTCTCATGGTGTCGGTAGGCGGTGGTCTCATAAGCAGGGCCATTTTAATACGTAATTAAATACTTTACAAGTTCGTAGGGCCCTGTTCGATAGAAGAAGAAATGAATCAGGGCCCTAAATGTCCCTGTTCTGTTTATGACTGTACACTCACACACGCACCGACCTTTTACAAGCATGTAAAGAACATGACATATTCTATTTCACTTTGGCCCGGCCACTGCTGACCATTGTCCTCCCGGTAAATCTGCGAGAGTCAGATCGTTAATGTCACATCAGAGAGCCCCGTGGCTCAAAGTTATCTTTACCCCCATCTTAACACCCTTGTTCTAGTTCCCCCCCCCCCCCCCCCACCCTTTACCCTAGTATACTCCCTAAAGTACAATCTAAGATAAAAATCTAGACCGGCCATTTTCTATATTTAGTTTTGCATGGGCTTCAAGCAAAAACTTGATACTATACATAAACAGTCCTAGCAGTTCCCGGATAAGCCTTAGATACTAGTAAAAACGTCGGTTATTCAATACCGGTAGAGTAGCTTTACTCTTTGAACAGAGTTGCTTGGGCTTGTGGTATGAGCGCTGGACTGTCGTTCGATCGTTTCGGTGGTCCCTGGTTCATACCCTGCCCGCTGCCATTCTCCGTCGTCCTGCGGGAGGTTTGGACTACAAAATAAATTATCTTCAACTCTGAAGGAACATCCGAAACATGGAAAATATTTTACAAACATTAGAGAAATTAGACGATTGCCAGCGTTAAAACCTGAAGGTTAAAGGTCAAAATGTTTATTGAATAGTTGTATTTTTTTTTATGTTTACAAAATATCATCATTGGTCTCCTTCAGTAGTAGAAAGACTATGGTTCATCTCGAACACTTTTCATATGGCTGTGGAGCCCTATTTTGGAGAGACACTCCAGTCCACATATATTGCATGTCAAGGTGACTTTCGCTTTGGCGGTAGATGAGCTGGCCATTTTCCGTGTGGCACGCTTTTCTACAAGAATCGAGGCCCATGTTTTCTCGCTGTCTATAGCTTTCTTGGTCACCGTCTCTCTCCAACTGGTGCGGTCTAAGGCTATGTCTTCCCAATGGTCAGTATCAATGTTCACTGATTTTAAATCCCTTTTTATCACATCAACGTAACGGAGGTGGGGGCGACCAGGTTTTCTTGAGCCAGACGCAAGTTGCCCGAACAGAATGATTTTCGGATGCGATTGTCATCCATCCGGCGAACATATCCGAGCCATCGCAGGAGGAGTTGCCTAAGGACCGTATAGATACTGGGAAGGCCCGTTCTCGCGAGGATCTCAGTATTACACGCTCTTTCTTTCCATGTTATTTTTAAGATCCTTCGAAGGCAGCGCAAGTGGAATGAGTTAAGTTTTCTCTCTTGTTTTGTGTAGGTTGTCCACGACTCGCTGCCGTACAGTAGCTTTGTGAAATCGAGGGTTCGAATCTTTCCAAGTGCACCACTGTTGCTGCTCATTAATCCCTCTACTTCTACGACATATCCATACCAGATAAATACGATTTTAAAATTAAATCTATAATATTAATATAACAATAAAAATTTAGGTACAAACACTCACACTAACACACAGAAAACTCACACACAGAACACACACAACCAGCGCTTTATGAATTAAACTTTTACTAGTCGACCCAAGGCGTAGCATACGCCACTATTTTGCAGAGCTGGCCTTAGGTCATTGCAACCTATGCGACCGCAGTGGGCCCCGCACTTTCATAGGACCCTCGCTAATTTTAGGTGTAAATTATTAAATTAAACCATTTTATAACTTATAATAGATTTCCCGGAAATCTCCTGAAATTGCAATGTATGCATAATTAAAACATAATATTACAAAAAGTGTGACATATATGAAAAAGTCATGGAAATATCCGAAAATTATTAAAATATTTTGAAAACTCATACAAATCTCCTAAATATATAGACAAAATTTGGCATTTTGGGGTGTTATTTAATATGGAAAACGCCAATCCTACGCGCGATAAAAAAAACTGCATTATGCAATACCCGTAATTGTGGAGTCTGGTGAAAGAAGCTTCTCGCGCCTCAAACTAATGAAGACTTAATTACTTTAGGTTAGCAATTCTCGTAGATAGATTGAAACATTTGGTAATTCTTTCTAATGATCTATGTAGAAAATAGAATTTTTATGACATACTGTATTACTTCGCTACACGCAAGTAATTCTGTACGTAGTAAACAATGAATAAAATGCAAGGACGAATTTGTTTTCTAATACAAACTCTTAATTTTCACTTATTATCCGTATCCCTACCCAAACTGGGCCCTGCGCAATCCGTTTTGCATAGGGCCCTGCAATGGTTGAGTCCGGCCCTGCTATTTAGTGACCTGTGAATACTTCTTGTTCTGCCCCCCCTCCCTTTCCACCCACTTACAATAACAAACAGGCTAACGCATCCACGTCAAGGTTATTGAGACGTTCATAATCCCTTACAGTAATTTACACTGTTCATTTAACATTATAATATTTCCGTTGGAGTTCATCTATTATAAGTCATAGTCACAGATATGGTAGCATTAAATCAACATCAATGTTGAATGTACATTACAAAAAGTGAAGAATTAAAATTAGGATTACTTTCCTGGCTGCAATCAAATTAGAAAGGGTGATAATCTTCTATATAAATAATTGGCTTCATAGTTGTTTCCTTGGTTTGCAATGTATGCATAATTAAAACATAATATTACAAAAAGTGTGACATATTTTATATGTTGGAGTGACAAGGTTGAATATGGAATCTGCATATACGAGCTTGTCACGGTAGCCCACTAGCCACCGTTAAGACCAATTTTATTTTTTAAATTAGCATCAACAATTTTCTACCATAATATCGTCAATGTTGATCTGATCAATATTGTGTTTTAAATTAACTTAATGGTGAGTATAAATATAGTTAGTGTTTAATTCTAATAATGCTGACATTACAAACATGTTTGATAACCTATCAAGGGACTTAGGGAATTCGAATTTCCACTCGCGTTGAGCGCCTAAAGACAGCACAGTAAGCTTCTCACAGACACACACACACACACACACACCCCTTTTCGTCTTAAGTCCACAACGGAGATTCGAGAAGAGAACACTGAGCAGGTTGTGGCATGAAAGATGCGCTATAGAAAAGCTTTTGTGAAGAAAAACAAATATGCTTAAAGAAAAAGGCACTTGGTTATATAAAATAAAACAAAAGCACTTAACTAGGCTTCCGAGCCTGGGTTCGAATCTCGGTGAAGACTAGGATTATGAATTTCGGGATTTTAGGGCGCCTCTGAGTCGTCCCAACTCTAATGGGTACCTGACTTTAGTTGGGGAAAGTAAAAGCGGTTGGTCGTTGTGCTGGCCACATGACGAATTTAGGAAATTTAGGCACCGCGTATTTAATGATATTTAGGCACCGGAAATTTAGGCACCCGGAAATTTAGGCACCGGATAATTTGGCACTTTTTGACAAGGCGGAAAATTAGGCACCGGAAAATTAGGCCCTCTTTAATAAGCGATCTTTTTTTTGAAAATCATTAAAAAATGTTAACGTATATTTTATCCTTAGGCTATGTGCAATCGGTGACGTTATAATAAATAGCAACTATAACGATTCTAACTAAAGAAAAGCTGACAAAATGGGAAAAATGACAATCATTTTAAATGTGTGAAAAAAATGACTCATGAGTCATTATATAATATAGACATCATAGCATTCAGGGGATGGGAGGTAGAGATGATTCTGCGCTCATTGCTTCCGTCCATCACCAACCCCTATGGTTGACTAGTGAGTTTTTTAAAATGGGATGGGCGGGGGCGGGGCGCACACACTCTCACTTAAATGAGAGGATTTCTCGCAGGTAGATGTAAACTTGGTCGTAAAAGTTACGTAGTGAATCTGAAGGCTACACACTGGACTCAAGGTTATGGAAACACAAAGGTGTTAGAATGGAAGTCTGGGGATTATATTTTAAAGGCCTTCCTAAAACTTTGGTAGACACATTTCTGTTAAAACCATCATAATAATAATAATAACAGTAATAAAAATAATAATATATATAAGGGAAATAAACAGTTAAATTTCATTGGACAGTGTTGAAAGGGAAACGAGTGGTTGTTGTTGTTTTTTAATCATATGTGTGTGTGTGTGTGTGTGTGTATGAAACCTTTTTTGTCGTTGTTTTCTTTTTCCTTCTGACGAAGAACATTTTAAAAACTTGTCTCTGGAACTGAAGACAAAAGGAATGCGGGAATCATACCTTCTCGAAAATTGTAGTCAATATATTTGGTTTATGATAGAGAAGGCGGGGTTAAATTGGAACATCAACAATCTTCTATAAGCAGAATAAGTAGTAATGAGAGATCAATATTCCCAAAAAATGATATTTAAATTCAACTTTTTTTTAAAATTTCCAAAACATAATATTTTATCGTAATTTCTAGCCGTTTTAGGATTTCCATTGCAATTTATATAAATATTATATTACATAAATGTACATATATATTCAATAAAAGTTAATTACCACAATTAAAGGACGTAACACACCTATACACTCACACAATAAATCTTCCTAAAGGGGTTACCCATTAACAATATAAAAGAAGGGGTGTTGATAATAGACATTAATGCTATTATAAAATATGAATACTACTTTAGGTTATCAACATATTTAATTCCTATAAGTAACGCGCGCAAATCCCTCCTGCTCATTTCCATTCCCACTATAAGAAGACAATTTTCTCCAGACTTCCATTTTAGCAGTTTGTACTATGGTGTACCCTGCCCTGTACTCTAGTGTGTAGCCTTGAGACTCATTACGTCATTTTCACGACCTATTTCAACTTCTACCAGCGACAAATCCTCTCTTTTTAGTGGGAGTGCGTAGAGGAGAAAGGGCTAAGGTCAGGAAGCAATGAGAGGAGAATCAAATCTACACCCCCCTCCCTTCCCTGAATCCTGTGAGGTCTATATTTTATAATGACTATTAATCCGGAGTCATTTTTCCCACACATTCTCAAGATTGTCATTTTGTTTCCACGTTTTATCAGCTTCTCTTTTACATCATGAAAATTCAGTAAGAATCGTTTTAGTTGCTATTTGTTTATAACGTCACCGATAGCCCAGAGCCTCAGGAGAACATATACTTTAACATTTTAAAACTACTTTCAAAATTAAGTTCGCTAATTAAAGAGTGCCTAATTATCCGGTGCCTAATTTACCGCCTAGTCATAAAGTGCCTAATTATCCGGTGCCTAATTTTCCGCCTAGTCATAAAGTGCCTAATTATCCGGTGCCTAAATTTCCGGGTGCCTAAATATCCTATGGGAGGGGGGCGGGAAGATACGGTCTGATGTCAGATACCTGGTAGAGCTGACTGGACTCAGAGGCACCCTGAAGATCCCGAAAGTAAAAATCCCAGCCTTAACCAAGATTCGAGCCCGGGATCTCGAGTTTGGAAGTAAAGCGCTTTACCATTCAGCCATCGCGCCTCCAATAACTATAATTATAAATATCTTTATTCTGGATAATTCATATTTATACTACCGGTACCTTATTTATTTATTTTTAAATTCTTTTAAATTTTTATTTTATTCATTATCATGATAATCACTTTATAGATCTTTAGGTATTATTCAGTAGATTACATTGCCTAAAACACATAGGACAAAACCGCAAGTTCCATGTTTTTACAACAATTAAGGTTAACATTGTTCAAACTTGACGATCCTTAGGTTGTCTATTGTCCTCTGTTGTAGACACATGTACGTACACATGTGTTATACATGCCAAACAATGACATAGATTACACGAATTCGAAAGAGCATCTTGATAGCAAGTGGCAGGGTTTAAATAGTCCGATACTTACAAAAAGAAAAGGCGGCTTTGATAATAATTACTTTCACTCAATTTCGAATGTAGCCCTATGGCTTTGGTTGACCAACCATTCTAACAGTGTTCTTCCGTCTACAATGTGTACGCTCATTCCAGTATACAATTTTCAACGGTCACTGCAGCGGTGGTTTGGGGAAAAGGGGGAGTAAAAAACAGCAGGATCTCATTCTGACAAGGGACGCTACTGTCAACAAACACAAAAGATCAAAAGGGGAAGCTATACTCGGAAAACACTTATCGTCTGCTGAAGAGAAATAATGAAGAAACCACACAAGCTGGTTCCGTTTGTTTTCTTAGCGTCAGATCTACCGCGTCGAGTTTCAAGCTTGGATGATTTACCTTTCCTGTCACTGGCGACCTGTTACATCATGACCTAATTTTAGGGTTCCTCATTTCATGGTCCAAAAGGTCCATACATCTATTCCAAATTTTTTAACTTACATCCACTTCCCGCCAAATTTTTACTTGACATCGGACTAAAATTTATAAAGATTGAACAAAATTTTTTATGATTTGCATGGTTTCCAGATTAAATTTAAAAAAAAAAAGGATTAACTTTCTCTAGACCACTTGAAAGTTCTTAGTAGCCATTGAGTACAATGTTAATTACCAGTTCATCTACTATAAATGTGTGCCCCCCGTCTTCAGAATCTTGCTGAAAATAATTGGACCAGCCAGCAGACGTAGATAAAAAGAAATTAAATCAAGTGTTTCTCTAACTTTTAACCCGGAGATTTTATACATGGTGAAAAAAAAAATATAGCAAAGCTTTTTTTTGGGTGTATCCGGTGTACAAAATAAAGGCAGTGTATGTTTATTACAAGGGTATATGATTACAGCTATCAACATGAAAGCACTTGTGCTATTAGAGCATGGAATGGGTTGCCTGAGCCAGCCGGGAAAACCAGTGACTTGGCAGAATTTAAGTCATTGGTTAATATGCATGACTAGATGTATGACGCGTAGTACGTAATCATCTTCTTTTTTTGAAGTAACGTCTGTATTATATAAGATAAGATAAGAATCAAATTTGTTCATAACTTCAGTTTGTTACTTTTATTTAGTTGGCAATTTCGGAAGTTCAATGAAGCATTATTTAGCTTATTGTAAACATCTGCAGTTTAAAAAGTACTTTCCTGTAGTCTGAGCTGCCAAAATACATCGCCGTAGTATCTAGTGTGCAGAACTCATCCCCGTTTAAGAACAAAATACAAAGTACGTCCTTTTAGTTTGAGAAGAGCTTGAATAAAATCATGTCAGATATAAAATATTTGTTTACAATAATATATATATATTTTTTGCTTATCTAGCAACATATGTTTCTTCCGAAATGCTTATCTAGTAACATGTTTCTTCCAAAATGCTTATCTTTTAACATATATTTCTTCCGAAATGCTTGTCTAGTAAAATATGTTTCTTCCGAAATGCTTATCATGTCACATATGTTTATTTCAAAAATGCTTATCTAGTCACATGTTTTGTTCGAAAATTTACTTTTAATATTATTGTTATCGTTATTATTATTTAAATTAGAAAAGTGAGAAGAATTTGAATGGAACATTACAAGAAGGGAATACACAAACCGAGGTTTTAGTTTTATTAAATGCATCAACTTCAGTTCAATATGAACTTTTTTTAAAACAATTAGGCCTCCTAAAGTTATTCCTAATGAGATGGAAGAAAACGTGTGCAGATCGAAGCCCCTAATAGCCCCTTTCAATGCAGCTGCCCGGTAAGTAAGGAACAGAAACTACAGGAGTAAAGGAGTAACAGCTGATATACCTCGGCCACTCTTGTTTCCCCCCTGTTCTTTCAACCACTGAGTGAGGCACTTTCATTGAGCTGTTCAAGGTCAAGGACGCACCGTTTTTTTTTCCGTTTTCTCTCCACGGCCGGCCGGCGATTGCATGATAAGTGTTTTGACTTTCAACTCGGCTTCCCCACCGTCCTAATGTCCATCATCGCACGAGAGGTCCGGAATTCAGCACATGTTGTTTTAATGGGAATTTTCGGTGAGGTAACAAGTTCAAGGTCATCACTGGACGACGCTTTGCTATTTTTTTTGCCCGCCCCCCCCCCCCTAACCTCCTTTCTTGTTCGTGATGAAAATTTTCCGCTTACCAAGTAACCCAGGTTGGAGATATATTTCCCATAGCGTTAATTAGAAACGTAAATTGGGGGCGCTGGACGATAGTTGGCGATGGTTGAGAAAAATATGGTCGACACATGAAATGAATCATTAGTACATGGTTTAACAAAATAATTAAATTCGAGTGAGAAAAGTACTGCAATATATCGAGAAGTACTTTATCAATTGTCCAGGTCCAGGTCTTAAACATCGTCCTTATCTTATCTTATAAAATACAGACGTTACTTCAAAAAAGATGATTATGTCCTAGTCATGCATGTTAACCAATGACTTATATTAGAGTTCTGCCCATAACAAGCCTAAATAGATCTAGACTACATATACTTGACCTAGGGCTACATTCATATAATTTATAATGCAAAAAATAAATACATTCGATTTTAGACATTCGTTAGGCTAGTTTTACAAACAGCGAATCCCACAAATTCCTTTTTGCAAAATATCACAAATATTTACAGAATTAAAAAACAACAACACAAAATATATATTCTGAATTTCAAGGAAAAACTAAAACAGGATGATTGTTCTCTTTCTTTAGGTTCCCAGTGTTTAAAGATCCGATTTTCATATTAAGCGATATAGGCCTACCTAGACTGGAGAGTCACTGGAGGCATTGATCTCTTAACACTGTGCAAAAAATGTCGAGAACAAATTGTGAAAGCTGAAACAATGCGATGTTTTGTTAAGTAGTTATAAGTAGTCAGGTTGTTTTTTTAAACGTAATCTAGATCTATGAAACATAATACTAATAATCATTGTAATCTTTAGTCCGAGTAATTATTATTATTATATTATCTAAATTATTATTTAGGCATTTTTAGATCCAGGATTTAGTTCTATAAAGATATAGGTAATCAATTTATTTAAAATCATAAGATGATTAAAATCAACAGACTTGAATTATTTATATCTAGGATTGTCGAAACATAATCTCAATAGAAACTAAAAGGAAACGGCTTCATAGCATTGATTTGCCTGTATATATAGTTCTGTGATTAATAGCCTATTCTATTTAAAATTCGCAAAATGGGATTGCGTTATTTCTAAACTTTGAAAACTAAAGATCATTACTTTTCTAAGACAGAAAAGAGCGACTTTCTGAGATTCGGGGCTAATTTCACTACAGCATGAATTACGTACATAGCGATTGGATACGAATATGTCTGTTTTCCAGTCTACGTATAATATATATTTATATATATATATAGGTATGTGGCTACAGGAAAAAAACTTAAAAAGTCGATTTTTACAGTGCTAAGAAGTACACACAAATTATCAAATACTTGTTAAAAAATACATAAGTTTTCCTTTATAACGAGCTGTCTATAGTTCTCCGCCATAGATTAAAAATTTCACTAATGCGTTTTACAAAATAGTCTTAAAGTATTGGGAAATATAATTTTTTTTTTATTTAACATATCAAATGTAATCTATAATATATTTCTTAGTTTAAAATTATTATTTTTTTATATTAATTTATTGATGGCGTTTTTTTTTCCATTCTTTCGTTAATCCATTTTGTTTTGTAAGTCCAGAATTTTAAATGAAAATGGCTCCCATCATGATGAAGAAATGATCGATGATAGCAAACACCTATAATCAAGTATAAACAACTACACCAGTATAATAAAACTTCTTGACTAGGTCAGCGTTCTTTGCTTTTGTGGCGATAAGAGGGGGCAATCTACAGTACATAAGGTGCGATATGCCCGTGGCCGGCCCGAGCGTCATTCTGACCAGCTAATGGTCAGTTGATAAAGACGCGTGCCATCTTCCTGTCACTCGTGTCCAGACAAAGCGTATCACGTTCTCTACAAGTGTCATCTAAGTGTCGCGTCATTTTGTATTCAGGGCGCAGGACGCGATAATAGCAGCACCCGTTCCTATCAGGTTACGTTATTTGTTTGTAACTGGACACAGTGATGACCTTTTGACCAGGCTCACATATCGCACGCGGTCGATGCAAAGTCTGTCGTTACGTCCTGAAGTGTTAGATATATGTTGCTCAGAAAAGAGTAGGAAATGGTAAAGTTAGGGTTAGGGTCAAGATCTGTTACAAATTTAATTACATGACTGAGCCAAACTAATTTAGACAATTACACTCCGTATAAGCGTTGACTATTTTTGTAAAAAAGTTTTTTTTTTTTTTTTTTTTCACTTTTTGAATCACGTTGATAGTTTTGTTAACTACCTCCATCTTGAACTCTTCATTTAGGAAGTTTAAAAATGAATGCAGACTTCTGTCATCCGAGGATGATGTTCACGCCTGCACGAGTATGCTTCGTAGTTCAAATGTTTCTGGGTGGACTATTGTATGCTATTACCTAAAAACTGTTTACTATAGCCGGCTAATCGCTTAAGCTTATAGAATGATATAATACTAGAGCAAGATCGTATAAATTACAGACGATGTTTTAAAATAAAGACGATAGTTACGTCCTAAGCGTAGAGTAAACATTAAAGTTCCCCTTTTCAGACCTTGAGATCTATAGGGCAGATGATGTAAAGGTCATCTGTTTCTGTGGCCCACGGTTAACGAGTGTGTCATGTGACCAGCACAACGACCAACCGCCTTTACTTTTCCCCCAACTCATGTCAGGTACCCATTAGAGCAAGGTGGTCTCAGAGGCGCCCTCAAAGGTACCGAAATTAAAACTCATAGTCTTCACCGTAATTCGAATCCAGGACCCCCCGGTTCGGAAGCCAAGCGCTCTACCCCTCAGCCACCGCGCCTCGTCCTAAGCGTATCCATGGGTTAATCGAGTCATGCATGTTACGTAGAGATTCTGGTAAATGATTTTTTTTCCTGGCTGATTCAGACAACTCATCCCATGCTCTACTGGCACAAGGGAAGAAGGAGAACTTGCACGTCCTATCATAAGGAATAAGAAATGTGTCTTTTTGAGTATTTTATTTAGATAGCGAAAGACAGTCACACATTATGGACAAACTATTCATAAAACATTTTTATTTCATTCTTTTTTTGAAAGCTTAAAGTTCAGTACACTACTACACTATGGAACGTAAGGCTTTATGTCTCGTCAAAATGTCAGAGATGCAATCTGTTAAGCGTCTAAAAACACAAAGTCCTGGCAGTGTTCAGTTTTCATGACAATTTACTACAAAAAAAAAAAAAAAAAAAAAAAAAAAGGAATTTTACAAACCATCGCTCATAGCGAGTCTAAGGGTAAGGAAAATGTGTTTGCCTAGATGTTATGTGTGTGTGTGTGTGTGTATGTAGGATTTTTTTTTTTTTATGTATGGGAGAGCGTAAAGAGTTGTGGGCGGAGTGTGTGGTACAGGGTGGTCGAACAGACGGCTAATATCCTCCCACTGTTCACCAGTGTATCTCAAAGCGTTGGGTCGGTTACTCCGTTCACTAGCAGCGATTACGAACGATACGATACGGTCATAAGGCATCTCTTTAACTATTTGGATACGATGTGCTGCGAATCAATGCATAGTAGAAGAAAGTGCCATTGCAGAATAAAATGGGTTACCTAAATCAGCCTTGAACACCCTGTAACTTTGCAGAGTCTCTGCATAATTAACATACACGACAAGATTAACGAATGGATACGTCTAGGACGTAATAACCTCATTTTTTTTTGCAGGAACGTCTGTAATTTAAAAGATAACTCCAAAAAGACGCGAGACGTAGCTTTAGAAAACAAAGCCCCTAAGAAAAAGTAACTTGGTTGGAGATTTTGATAAACTCACAAACAAAGAGAGTCCTTGGCGTTGAGGGACATGCGGCATTCCGTGTCAGATCAGAATTGTAAAAACTATACTAGCAATGCAGGTCGGAACTATTCATAGCGCCGGGACCACAACAGTTGGAGACTCACATATTTCTCGTGATGTAGCTCAGTGGGTGCTACCCCCTTCCCCCCGGTTGGATGACCTTACCATTTTTTTTTTACTGAGTGGAACTTTTTTTTCCCATTCATGATTTTTCATCCCATGGCCTTGAACATAAGTACCGCGTCACTCCAGTGTGTGTGAGTCTGTAAGCGGGTGTGAGTGTGTGTGCGCGACATCGTCCTGTTGGCGTTAGAGGACGGGGTATGAGGCGGAGAGGACGCCAATGCCTCACGTACTCAGTGTGTAATGCAAAGTCGGACTCCATTAGGCAGTGGCGGCGCTGCAATGCAGATCGTGAGCACACGAATATGTCCAGAGCTCGGACGTGTGTACTGGCTTTGTAATAAACGCGCGAGTCTGTACCAAGTTTAGAAATTCACGACAGGTTAAATAAATAACAACAAAAAAAAAATCCTTAAAAAAAAGACACCTCCTTTACACAACTTGTTATAGAGCGATTACTAATAAATGTGAAAAAAGGAATATTTTTACCCACTTAATTTCCCCAAATTTAAATTAATTTCTTCATTGAAAAAAATATAACGGTCAAAGAAGAATTGACCAGTGTGGCCATCGAGTCAGTAAAATTGACAAGTGTGGCCAACGAGTCAGTAAAATTGTCTAGTGTGATCAACGAGTCAGTAAAATTGTCCAGTGTGGCCAACGAGTCAGTAAAAATGTCTAGTGTGGCCAACGAGCCAGTAAAATTGTCCAGTGTGGCCAACGAGTCAGTAAAATTGTCCAGTGTGGCCAACGAGTCAGTAAAATTGTCCAGTGTGGCCAACGAGTCAGTAAAATTGTCCAGTGTGGCCAACGAGTCAGTAAAATTGTCCAGTGTGGCCAACGAGTCAGTAAATCGTTTCCCCAAAAAGGGTTGCGGGAAAGCTGTATTTAGTTTCGACTTCCCCTAACAGCCGAATCTATCAATGTTCCGCCTCTGAAGCACCACGGAAACCCACTCTAATTTATTCAACACATTTAATAAGCATGACTCTGTGTTCTAGAGGACTTCCATTTGAAATGGCGTCAGTCGTAGTCTCAACTAAGGAATGTGTTTTTAGCCGTAGTCTCAACCAAGGAATGTGTTGTCAGCCGTAGTCTCAACCAAGGAATGCGTTGTCAGCCGTAGTCTCAACTAAGGGATGTGTTGTCAGCCGTATTCTCAGCTAAGTCATGCGTTGTCAGCCGTAGTCTCAACTAAGTAATGTGTTGTCAGCCAAAGTAACAACTAATGAATGTGTTGTCAGCAGTAGTCTCAACTGGGGAATGTATTTTCAGCCGTAGTCTCAACTAAGGAATGTGTTGTTAGCCGTAGTCTCAACTGGGAAATGTGTTGTTAGCCGTAGTCTCAACTGGGAAATGTGTTGTTAGCCGTAGTCTCAACTAAGGAATGTGTTGTTAGCCGTAGTCTCAACTAAGGAATGTGTTGTCAGTTGTAGTCTCAACTAAGGAATGTGTTGTCAGCCGTAGTCTGAACTAAGGAATGTGTTGTCAGTCGTAGTCTCAACTAAGGAATGTGCTGTCAGCCGTAGTCTCAACTAAAGAATAAGTTGTGAGCCGTAGTCTCAACTAAGGGATGTGTTGTTAACCGTAATCTCAACTAGGGATTTGTTGTTAGCCGTAGTCTCAATTAAGTCTTGTGTTGTTGCCCGTAATCTCAACTGAAGATTGTGTTGTTAGCCGTAGTCTCAACTAAGACATGTGTTTTCGGCCGTAGTCTCAACTAAGGAATGTGTTGCCAGCCCTAGTCTTAACTAAAACATTTTTGTTTCGGCCGTAGTCTCAACTAGGGAATGTGTTGTCGGCCGTAGTCTCAGCTAAGGAATGTGTTGTCAGCCGTAGTCTCAGCTAATGAATGTGTTGTCGGAAGTAGTCTCAGCTAATGAATGTGTTGTCGGAAGTAGTCTCAGCTAAGGAATGTGTTGTCAGCCGTAGTCTCAGCTAATGAATGTGTTGTCGGAAGTAGTCTCAGCTAAGGAATGTGTTGTTAGCCGTAGTCTTAGCTAAGGAATGTGTTGTCAGCCGTAGTCTCAACTAAGGAATGTGTTGTCGGCTTTAGTCTCAACTAAGGAATGTGTTGTCAGCCGTAGTCTCAACTAAGGAATGTGCTGTTAGCCGTAGTCTTAACTAAGGAATGTGTTGTCGGCCGTTGTCTTAACTAAGGGATGTGCTTTCAGCCGTAGTCTCAACTAAGGGATGTGTTGTCAGCCGTAGTCTCAACTAAAGAATGTGTTGTCAGCCGTAGTCTCAACTAATGGATGTGTTTTCAGTCACTTCAGTTTTAGTTTACAACCAATAGACGCAATACAAGCAAACAAAAGGAAACACTTTTAAAAACATTATCAGCTTCTTCATGGAAACTGGAACCTAGGTGGACACGGTTCTCAAAAAAACGGCTCTAACGATCTTTCTTGAAATTTGAGTTTGGGTTGAGAATTACTAGTTAATTGGCCACACTGTGAAAACTCTAGTTTGACTTATACTTTTTTGGGGAATTACCCTTTAAAAATAAATTTTGTCTAGACAATCTTTATCTTAAAATAGACTTTCAGGGACATTTATCGCACGGTCTTCTTAATCTGGGTATTTTAACCTATTAGAATTATATATAGTCTCGGTATATTAATATATTCTCTTAACCAGGTATTTTTTTAGTGGGTTTGAGGGGAGACCATTTGTTATAGTCGATGTCGATTGGTCTTGGTTGGGGTCATTGGATGCGGAGTAAAAGAAAATGTTCCATTAAATCTATCATTCTTTACTTATAAGAGTAAAGCAGTTGTCCTTACACAAAGTCATCAGCTTCATAAAGGAAGAATTGTCTTTAAAATTGTTTGTTACCTGCTTTTATTATATTATAGCAAGTATATTATACACACAAAATAGGCTACCAGAACAGTGTGGTGCTTGCACAAACCCAAAGTAGGCTAAATGACGCCGATGTGCTATAAGCAGCACATGCGTCAGTGATTTTCTAAAACCATTCTGTGAAAGTTCGAGAAATTGCTATTTTTGTAGGCATTATCTTATTTTATCTTATCTTATCTTGCCATTCTCTTATCATGTTGTTTGGATGTTTAAATATAACTGAATATGTCATGCATGTGTGTTTTTGTGTAAGTGTGTGTAAAACAGCTTGTGAGTGAGGTTTAGAGGTTTTCGCAATTTGTGTGGGTGTAGCAGCAGGAAACGCAATGACAAGAATGAGCACACAGGCTGGAGTCGGTGTGAGCGTATGTCGGTGAAGCGTAGACATTAAAAATGTACTCGCTCACTTTTAGACGCGTTCAACCAAACCTCCCTACCCCACACCCCCTGAGTCCCTCACTCACTAGGAGATCGCCTGGGTCCTGGGGAGGATTTATGCATTCCGTCATTCCCATGTGGATGTACGGAGCATAAAAATCATGGCTGCTGTCACGGCCGATAAAAAAACGGACCCATGGATTGACCTGGTTTAGGATCGCCATCAACTTTCTTTCAAACTGGACCATTTTAAAGTTTCTGCTGTAAATATCTTTTAAGATTCACCGCATAGAAGTTTTTCTAAAGTATTTTTTCATTCCCCCCCTCTCTGTATTAACTCTTTTTCTCCTAACTGACGATAACAACGTTGATTCCACCAGCATATGGTAAATAATTACGGAGAGAAAGAGTTAATTAGAAACAATATTGGCGGTGGGTATCCACTAAACACAAAAAAATCTTTGATAATGAATGTATTGTGAAGCATCTATCGTACAAAATGTTTTTAAAAAAAAATCTTTGGTAAATAATCCATTGTAACACGATAGACCTCTATCAGATGCTGTTCATGAGTCTTTGAAACCCAGGACATTTTGTCCAGGTCAATGCCACTCTACTTTATCAAATGAACATAAAAACATTGCAAATAGAAATTATTAAAGAGTTTCCGACATACTTAAAGAGAAATTCGAATATTTCTGGTAGACAGACTGAGTAATCATCAATCATCACTATAGTCTTCTTTCTTCGACACACTACAATCTTCTTTCTTTGACACGCTACAGTCTTCTTTCTTTGACACACTACAGTCTTCTTTCTTTGACACACTACAGTCTTCTTTCTTTGACACACTACAGTCTTCTTTCTTTGACACACTACAGTCTTCTTTCCTTGACATTTGACATAAATGTTTCATACAGTTCATACGCTATCCAGCATTTGTTACAGTATTACATAATTCTTTGTTGGGTATTACATTTGCAACATTAACAGATAGATCTATAAATATATTGGGTATTATATTTCCGATATTAACAGATATTTATATAAATATGTTGGACATTACCCTTTAGATAGTTTTAATTAATATGCTGGGTATTACATCAGAGACATTAACGCAGGTCCAGGTGTCCTGCTTATGTAAACTGGTCATACGAGGCAAGTATTAAGTCCAGCTGCTGTCAAGACCTACAGGTCCGTGAGGCAGGTCATGTACGATTCACCCTAAAAACAAAACACGATGTTATGATTTTAGTCATCCCACATCGCGTGATATAAATTTACTTGCAAACTAATAATTTAAAAAATAAAATACAAAAATTGCATTTGAAAAACAAATTACTTGTGAGTTATAAAATTCTAGATATTGAAATATTCCGCTATAATATGTGTGTTGTCTATGGAAACGACAAAATCCGGGCAGTGTCATAGAAAACGAATAAAAGGAGAGAGGTGGTGGTTGGGGGGGGGGGGGGGTTAGTGCCTGACATCTGTGTGCGAGATTGGAAAGATGCGAAGGATGCAAATAAAACACACATCTAGCTATTTATTGTTTTTTTTCCCGCCATGTATGAGACTCTCCAATTGCAGACTTATTTGTAGAAAAGACACACGTCTTTCAAACATTTGTTTGTATAGCAGTCAGAGAATTGTCAAAGATTATTTTTGCTTATACAGCAATTGTCTTTAAAATCGTACACGATTGTTTCAATGTTTATGCAGCATATAGAAAATAATTTAACTAGGACTCGATTCTTCAGTCTAACACTTTGCTCCAGACATAATATGATATGTCTGGGAAAGGAGGTTAATTTTGCGTTGGCGGGACCAACGGGGTGGGATAACCAAGGGCGGGGGGTGGGGGTGGAGATTAAGACGCTGCACACTCCTCCAGGTTTTAAAAGTAAACTAAAAATAAAAAAATAACGTATGTGCTGGCCTCCCCCTTGCTCCCACAATTTATTTTTTCTTAGGCAGCCAACAGAAACCTGCGCTTCACTACTTCCGCTTCCGTAAGCAAAACTGATGTAGATGTTTCACTTCCTGTGACGAAGTGGGGGTCGTGACCTCTGACACACCCACCTAGCTATGAAATCACAATACTGGCCTCACTTCGAGAAGAAGTGGGTGTTGCCGGGGGGAGGGGGGGGGGGGACCATGCACAGGAAGTATATGATAATAAAAAGGCATGTGCGTAACCTCAAGGACTAACCATCGTGAGTAGATGTGGTGGTACCTCCTGGATATGTTAACAAGCTAGGTAGTTGCCTGAGATAATGCACTAGACTCGTGAGTGCAAAGAAAGACGTTCGGATCCTGCCTGCGGCTACCTAGCGAAGTGGCAGAATGTTTATTGCTTCCACTAAGCGAGGTGGTGGAGTTGGCGTGGTTTCTATTGGTGTCTAAACATTGATAAGATTTGAGCTCATTAGCTTCACGTGTAAAGGTTTGAAGCCATTCATTGTTTATCTCTGGTTCCTGGTTCTAACTTTGAGCTGATACAGGGACAAGCTGGGAGGAAAGAAGAAATAAGTGAAAAATATAGACAAAAAAGAGGTTAAAAGAAGTAGAAAGAGAGTGAGAGAGAGAGAGAGAGAATGAGAGAGAGAGAGTGTGTGAGACAGAGAGAGAGAGAGAGGGAAAGAGAGAAAGAGAGAGAGAAATTGAGAAAGGGAGAAAGAGAAACTTTCATTACGACTGCAGTTTAACCCCTTCTTTCCATCAGCAGATGCTGCTGCTACAACCATGTTGCAATGACTTTTTAATACCACTCCTGGCATCTGATAAACATGCAAAGTGTCAAGGTCATTAAAAGGCTAGTCGTTTTAAGTCCCAGACTTAATGTCCAGACCTCTGCCAGCGTCATCTCCTTTGCCCTAACAATCAGAAAGTAGTTCCAGTCTAAGTAGTAAAGACACTCTAGAAAAAAACCCTTAGAACAGGGGTTCTCAACCCTTGGGGGGGAGGTGGATTGATTATTTTTCAGGGATCGCCTTAGACCATCGAAAATATGGATTCTATTTCGTCCATTCTTCTATTGTTGTGGGGGTCGCGGCAGAGTGGGGCATTGTAAAAAGGGGTCGCCGAGCTTAAAAAGGTTGAGAATCGAACATGGTGGAGATGACGTACATAGGTAAATAACCTCACTCTTCAATGTTTGAAGTTTAAGAAGAGAAAGTTCTGAGCGTATGGTGGTTAGTGGGCCTGTTGTCGTTTTCTTAACAATATTTTAGTTTTATTTGAATTAAAAGCGTCGCTTATATTTCTTTATTGACAACTAAGAGACAAACAGAAAAAGCGATGGGAGGACAACATGAATGAATGGACGGGCCTGCCACCGAAAGAGATTCTAAGGCAAAAGACAGAGAGGAATGGAGAAAGACGGTCGACATATCGTGCATGGTGCCCCAACGGTCCAACAGACTAAAGGATAGGTAAAGATAAAGGAAAAGGAAAATTAATGTAATTAATTGTTTTAAAGAGCGTCTTTACTGCGTCTAGATTAAGGATATGGGATGATGCCGGATCGCTGAATGTAGCCTAGATTCTTTTATGGCGCTTTTATATAAACAAGAAAGATAACTGTGTCTATGACGTAAATAATGAAGTGATTATCTGCCCCTGACTATTTCTATTTATGTCTAATAGACGGACACTCACACACACCGACAATACAACCACAGTGAAAAATGTTAATTATTTGCTTACCCTTCCGGGTCATTGAGGTCATTGAGGTCATTGAGGTCATGTCATTGAGGCCATTGAGTTGGAATGTCTTTTTTTTTCCCCGTGTTTAAATCCTGGAAGAATTCAACTCCACATCTTCCCCTACTTTCGTTACGAAAATAAATTCACATAATTGCTCCTAAAGCTATCACTCCGTGGTCAGAGGTTCGAATCCTAATACACGCGATTTGTTTGGACCTCGTCAGAGCTGAATTGGGTTTTAATGCACAGAAAACAACACCCGCTCCCAATAAAAAAAAAAATGGAGGTAATTAAAGTGGTAATTAAAGCGCTTGGCTTATGAACCGGGGGGTCCCGGGTTCGAATCCTGGTAAAGACTGGTCCAGCTGGACTCAAATGGCATTAGTAGGCGCAAAGTAAAGGCGGTTGGTCATTGTGCTGGCCATATGACACCCTAGTTAACCGTGAACCACAGAAACAAGGCTTATCTGCCCCATAGTTCACAAGGAATGTTTGAAAGGGGATATTTACTTTTTAAAGCGAAAAAATGAGATCGAAATTTCTGTCTAAAATAACGAAAGAAAAACAAACAAACAAACAACAAACAAACGATGATTAAACAAAAACAAAGAACAGCTTAACACGTATATACAGGGGCGTACCAAAGTGTGGTCAGCTTGACCAGGTCTTTCATACACATTAATCGTACGCGTTCATATCTTTCAAACTGAGAATGGGGACTGGTCATATTTAAAATGGTCTGACATAGTATAGTCAGGGATAATTAATTTTTTTTTAAGCATCGCAGAGTCGTGCTGTGTCAGAAACAACTATTTATACAATTATCTCCCCCCTCCCGCCTGTCCAGCCCCACTTCTGACCCCCCTTCCCCTTTTTCTAATTTCTGTTTTCTTGACCAAGTCACTTATGCTAGTTTTAGTTGTAACGTTAAATTTCAGATCAAAAGTCCAACCAGCGCCCTATTTGCGTCCGTCTAATGTGGTGGCTACAATTAGCACCCTGTCAAGTGAAGAGAAAAAATCCCTCCCTCCCCCATGACACAGTGAGTACGTAGATGTGAGTCATTCTTAAATGAGTGAGCTTTTGGTTTCACATGGCATTTATCCGATGGGTGCCAGTAGCGGAAGAGGGAGTAGCACCGCCCGGCGCCCAGACAGAGTCGAAATCATAATTAAAATGTTAACCCCGCTATGAATGAAAAAATGTATTTAAAAAAAAAAGACTTTTTTTTTTTAAAGCGCTGGCGTTGTTATCTAGATTACAGAATAGATATACTACTAAATATTACAAATAATAATGAATTTTATGTCTCTCTAACAAATGTCGACCCGGCTGTGCCAAAGAATGAATACTCGTTCGTTTTTAACATTGGGCCTAATAATAACAATAAAATACCATTTAAATCTGATTGGAAAAAAACAATACGTACTTTGTACAAATATTTACCATAGGATGTTCTGGGTTCATCTAAATACCAACTATACTGGGATAGACAAATTTTAACAGAAAAACATTGCGGTACCACTAACCAACAATATAAGAGCAATTGAAAGTGATATCAAAAAAAAAAAACAAGTATCTAAACCTAGGACTACAGGTTAAGCGACTATGGAAGCTATCTAAAATAATATTTTCTGTTATATCAACCGAGGGGATAGTGACAACTGACCTCCCAAACACGTTCGAGGCCCTAAACATCCCTAGGGAGGTTCTCGTTACCTGTAACTGCTGCAGTCCTGCTACATATCCAGAAAATTCCTTAGTGGGCCCCGTTAAAAGGACTACAATGAATTATGTTCCTCTTTTACGAAGCTTGACCCTGGAAGTGGCAGAGAATGAAATGAGTTAATTTCTACAATAATAATGATACGAAAAAGAAGATTAACAAAATTTATAGGGGTTCATTATGTCATACCGAACCCGCTGTGACCTATATATTTTGTCGCCTCTTACTCAGACGAAGTCATATCTATCAGAAGATCGATTTAAATAATCTGCACTTTTTTATTTTATGTCAAGAAGATTAAGATTTAGATCGTTTATGTGTGTGAGTGTACACATGACTGCGTATGTGTCAGAATGACAGTGGAACTGTGAAGTATGGAGACAGTTACCAACTATATTAACTCTTTCTCTCCGTAATTATTTTTCGACGTTTTGAGAGAATGGTTCTTTTTTTCACATTTGTACATTGTACCCTGTTATGATAAAACTTCAAAAACATTTTTGTTTGTTAACAGAAAACGTTTGACTTTTGGTCTAGAATTATAACATTAAAAATTAATTGAATTTAATGTGGTCAAATCAACGACGGTGTCGTTAATTAGGAGAGAAAGAGTTAAATATGTAGCTACATCTCCCAAGTTTCGCCCATCCTAGACCTCTCTTTAACCATTCTGTAGTGTGACACACAAAAACAAAAAATAAAAATAAAAAAACAAGCACATAAGCTACGCATATAGTGAATCAACCAATGAACATTAAACTTCAACTGCTGTAAATTGATAGGATTTTTTTTAATGAGTTCTGTTATGATTACCAGAAGTAACACTCGACTTTAGAAAATATTTTTATTTTACAGGCCTATAAAATTGAAGTTGGAGATCCAGTGTCAAGGGTGAATAACTCATGGAGGTAAATTGCGTGATAGATCATAGTGGCAGGAGGAGGTATGCAAAATTATACAGACACATGTTGGACTGGCTCATTTATATAGGTCGTGATAAATATGCTTTGCAGGTGGAGCCGAAGTCTGCCAAACTATGACCTTAAACCGGCAGGTCATGCGACCTGTAATAGATCTTAGTAACAAGTCAAAGCTGCCCGTGTGAAATCATGACGAGAATTTAAAAAAAGAAACATAGCCTCTGAATTTATATCTTCTCACCATTGATAATTTTGCTGATGTTCAAACTCTGTTATGTTTACACGAGTTAATAACTGTTATGTTTACATGTCTGCCTTGTAAGCGGGCCACATCAATAATACAGAAAAACGTTAGCATTCTAAAGACTTTGTGTTGCTGAAATGTTAAAATGTGATTTCATTTTGATTCAGATGCGCAATAATTGATTGTGAGTTATTAAGATGTTTGGTTTTGAAGAAGTTACATGCTTTAAATCTCTGTAAACATCTATCATTCAGAAAGTCTCCTGGACATTTGTTTATTTTCTAAATGCCATTAAATCTGCCACAACCCCCATTGTCTTCGTTAGAAAGAAAGTGACGAGTGTTCAATCTGTTCCCGAAAAAGGTTTACTGTCGCTATCAAGGAATTGAACCCTGGACTTGAAAGTAGATCTTAACGAATACAATCTTCTGATGATATTAATTTAATTGCAAACGATCAATGGACTTCATTCACCAATCGTAAACAAACAACTTTTAGCCTCGTGATAATATTGATGAAACAACGAAAAAAAAACGTATCACGTGAAAGCCTTAGTGTATTACGTAATTTGTATAGAAGAGATAGAGAATCACGTGGCCAAATGGTGTTTGTTTACGATTGGTGAATGAGGTCCATTGCTACAGAAACGGAAACCCTCAAACATAAAGAAAATTGTACACGCGAGGGTGGTCAACACCTGCCGTTGGACCAAATTCAACAGGATGTCCAATGCCCGATACATGACAAGCCCTTCAATGCAAAGAAACGACCCTAATTGGTACACGGAACGTAAGAACTCCTGAACCAATGCGGTAAACTGGCCAACTCTTACACTGCCACTGAGATATCTTTATGGAGAGACATCTTGCCGTCCAATGCGACGAACGGCGCGGGATGATCTAAGTGTAAGTAAGTATGATCATTGTCTAGAATTATTTCAAGGACTACAATTGAACATATTTAGACTTTGTTTTGTTGAGTTCTTTCTAAAGAATTGATGTTCACTTTTAATGAGGGGCGTGTGTGTGTGTTGGGGAGGGGGAATGTAAGGTGGTCATTTGTTTATTTTCTTTCTGACATCAAATATGCCCCCCCCCCCCCATGTCTTCGTTAGAAAGAGAGTGGCGAGTGTACTCTGAATGATACGGGAGCGTGAACGTTGACGCCGTGTCTTGCGGCGGAATTGAAAGAGGAGACACCGCTGACAATGAAACTCTTTATTAGTGCTTATTGAAGAACGGTGTCATCTCGTTTTGACCTTTCTATTTAAGAAGGGGTGACGAATAAAATGGCACCGAAGCTCCCCTGCTGTCGTCTGCTGCTCAGTTTGTCTGTGCGGTGACGACAGCCAGCCTGCTATGACCTTGACGATGACAAAAAAAAGGAGACACTAGCGGGGGGGGGGGGGGGCGCTAAAATGTCAAATCATTTACCAATGAACTCAGTCGTTAGGAGGTTTACGCCAACGCCGTAAACTCTAGCAGGTGCCACGGGCGCGCTGACAAGGAAAGGGAAGGAAAAGTGGGCATCCTGGTCAAGGAATGACCAAACGTGTGCCGCACCAATGTCGGATGGCCCCAAAAGGTCGTAAGGGTAAACATGTAGTTTCTCACCTCTGACCTATGCGCTTTGTAAAAGCGCGTGCGTATAAAGTGTGGGGGGAGAAAGGGACGGGAACAATGGGCCACACAGCACTCCATAAACAAAACCACTTATTAAGACACCTTAGTCCAGGAGTAACCCAGGGTTATTTAGACCACCTCGCACTGTGAGCTCTTGGAAGTAATGAAACTTGTCGTCCGGTCATCTTTTGTGCAGACAAGGCCAAGCGGGTAGAAATGCCCAGGATACTGTAAAGCAACGCCTTAAAAACGCCGAGCAATCGGACTAAAGCAGTCTACAAACTGATGAGCTCTTGAAATCAAATTTCTAGAAATAATGACACTTTACCTCGAAAATTCCCCCCAGTCGATAATATGCTACACCTGGTATAGCTGACCTGCGGTCACAACAACGTGTCTTGGCGTATAAGAAACTAATTAATATGGACCTGACCAGACTTCAAGACCAATAATCGAAATTTCATGCATGCAAATGTACGCCTAGGGTTGTACCGCTGGACAATTGAAAGAATAGACCAGCCGCTCTCTTGATATTCTGCTAAGGACAGATGCTGACCGAGAAGAATTAAAGAAACTGGCACAGAATCCCTGAAGGCAATGCAATGGATGATAAAGATGACGATAACGACGATGCTGTAAAAGCATAGCGAACGCAATTCAAGAATGGCATTGAACTTGACTTCGTAACCAGATCCCTCGAGTTCAGATCTCTAGTCTAGACATGATCTTTTTGAGTTCAGGTTTCTGATGACATCATTAAATATGGCCGACACTTAACTCTTTTTCTCCGTAATTATTTACCACATTCTGGGGTGAATCAACGTTGGTATCGTCAGTTACGAGAGAAAGGGTTAATGGGTCTCTGGTAGTGTGAGTAAGACATTTAGTCGTTTCACTGCTTGTACTGGACACGTGATGCACTTATTAATGGCTGACCTCAAAAAAGGTTAACATAATGCCCCCCCCCCCCAAACCTTTTACAACCCCGAATCTCTAAGCTTCAAGGCTCCTAACTACTATTACCCCAAGTCCAATTAGCCCGGTAGGTTTACATACGTTTTAAGAGGATGCTCAAAATCAAACACGTGCCTAATGTTCACATATGCTTACGTCTCCATTCTTGCCCCTATCGCCCTCATAGAACTCACCAAGGCCTGGGTTATAATATGCTAATAGCAAGGTGATACAGATCTGTAAAGGTCACAGACAAAGGTGTTCGAGTTTTTTGTTTTTTTTTTAAAAAGGCCAAACGAAGTTAACGAACTACGCTAATGTAAAACGAAATGACCAGACAGTCCAGTCCGCCTCGAGAACGTGAGGCACAAAACAACGAGTGTCACGTGCGGTGTCGCGCTCCACACTGTCCAGTCCTTTTTAATTGTTTCAGATCTGCTGCCCTGCCCTGAGAGACACGACGCCCACAGCTTTTTAAAAGTGACCATCGCCCGTTTTAATTAGGTACTTCAGTTTTTTACCGCCAGAAGATATAAACAAGCGCGTCGTATGGATGTTAGATTTGTTTTGACCGTAGAAGGTTAGACATGGGACATAATGGGAAACTATTCAGGAAGGGGGGGGGCTGTTTAAAAAAAAGGGGGGCGGGCATGCTGGTTGGCAGAAGTATACTAATACTACTATTAACCTTTTCGAGTCAATTAGGCATATTTTTAACCTCAGGAGCATGGCCCTAACGTACAACAAGGCGAATGGAAACACCTGCCATTAATATTAATTTTATATTATCCAAGCCCCTATCGTCAAGGGGGGGGGGGGGGCCAAGCCTCGCAGGGAGTCAGTGGGCGTGGAGGTGATGGGGGTTACCGACGCTTTAAAAATAATCTACGCCTGATGCAAATGTTACTAGCGCTACACGAAGGGAGTGAGTCTCGCGGACTGAATACATAAATATAAATCTACATTTTGCATTCATTTTTTTAAAGCCGGAGAGGGGGGTGGGGGGTAACAGCGGTCTAGTTTTGATAAATAAACATAAATTGTTAAAATAGTTCACTGGAGGAATACGATTAGGTCTGAATGCTACTAGTGGACTTTTATCGACTTCGTTGAACGAACGGTAGGAGACACTCCAGAGACCGCACCACAAATGAGGAGATTCGGAACAGTATCACAATGACCCCACGACCTGCTGACCACTGTAAAAAAGACAACAACAATAAATTTTAACTATGTGATTACAAGATCCACAGAGCTCTCAAAGACCTTCCTTCAGGGAACAGTGCTTAATATAAAAGACAGATTGGAATGGAGTATATGGAGGAAGACGGTCGACAGATCATGTGTGGTGCCTTTTGATGACTGTCGTTGATTTGTAGCACAAAACTTCTGGTAAACAACCAAACCGCTGTATGTTTGTAAATGTTTTGTAAAATGTTTTACATGTTTCAACTTCAATTTGAAATAAAATGAATACATGTAGTTATTGTAGTATACTTTAGTAATGATATATAATTGTCTTCTGAACAAAATCTAACTCTCTACACACACTACACAAACACGTCCTTTCAGTCTGGCGTCCTGGTCCTCTATCCTAGGTCCTCTATCCTAGGTCCTCTAGCCTAGGTCCTCTAGCCTAGGTCTTCTATCCTAGGGCCGCCGACGACAATGCCACATATCTTGTATCATTCACAACCAATCGATAACTTCTTCCCACCGACACCGTAGAAACACACACACACACACTCCATAACAGTGGCCCATGGGCACACTAAGTTTAATAGTTGAATGTGAAGGAGATACTATATATTTCAATTTTAAGACTTCAAAATATGGAATATATGGAAAGACATCACATGATGGACGAGCCTCGCACTGAATGACAACAGACGACAGACACACACAAGGAACGGGACAGCACAAATGTAAAACTTAACGATAACATTATGTCGATTGGTCAATCTCAGGTGACAATAAAAATAAATAAATTTTAATATAATTTTAACATTAATTATATAATCGACGGATAATGTCATCAGTTCCATTGATATTAAAGATTGTGTGCGTGAATGGGGGGGGGGGCGTGAACATGGCCAGCCTTCTATTCTAACAAAGTTTTCTACGAAAGTGAAATAGATTGTTTTAAGAAATAACAAACTAATCCACCATTTTGTAACTCGATTTGTTTCAACAGTTGGTAATAAGTAATCGATTATTCTTGCGAGTGGGAGCATCGTAATCGTTCTGATCGGAATTGAGTTATCAGCATGTCAGACCGCTGACCACCAGAGAATCGCCTGGTTTCAATCAGCAGAGGAACGGGCGTCGGTGGGGAAGGGAGTGGGGAAGATGGAGAAAGATAAAACAAATGACCACATGCTAGTATAAATGAAAATAAATTGACCACCAGCGAATGACCAACGGTCAGTTAACGTAATGCATCCTTAAAACTGTTGCCTGGCAAAAAAATGAAAAAAAAGTTACATAGTAAAACAAAGACCCCACATTCCGTTATTTCCGATGTATTGCAACTAGCGGTCTTACTTCGTAGGCCAACTAATTTAGCATGTTACTTAATATGTTTAATTACTATCGAAAGGTCAAACTCGTTGACCAGCATGTTAAATCCAATAGTAGCATGTTTACCTACCATTATTTAGTGCTAACTTTTCCAATAAAAAAAAATTAACATATCTCACAGTCTGATAGCATCACACGAGGCCTCTCCGATTTACATTTTATCTTAAATCACTTAACAGCTATATAAAATGTAAACGAACATTGAAAACAAATCGTTATTGACTTTCCCTCTATATAAGAACAAGGCAGAAATTATTCCGGAAGCCAGCGTTGCAGGACTTTGTGAAATCTGTGACGCTCATCACGCCCTCAAAGCTGTACATTGTGTATACAGAAATGAACCTCACCTTACATCACCTAGCCCTTAGTCCCTTGACAGACTAAGTAGACAGACGACGTAGACAGACTATATATACAGAGCACACAGAGAAGCACATAGACAGATCACAAAAACAGACCACATAGATAGACCACAAAGACAGACCACATAGACAGATCAAATAGACAGACCACAAAGACAGACCATATAGACAGATCACACAGACAGACCACAAAGACAGACCACATAGGCAGACAGGAGATATCATAAATTAAAATTCAAGAGACGAGACATGCATTGCGAAACGGCCAACTAACAGCCAGTCTAACTAGAGGGCCGTATGACATTCAATTGACCACGACCTCTCTGCCTAAAAAAAAAAAAAGGGCCACGTCTCCTCGGTTAATCAGCTGTCCACTTGGGACTCATGGCAGACGTCATAAATAAAGCCACTGAAAGGAGCCAGAGGAACATCCCAAAGGAAGTACGCCCGTCTTGTGTGTATGTGTGTGAGTGGGGGGGGGGGATGTTCTTGAGACGATGTCCAGTAGACTGGAGAGACCTTTGAACTAGCCTGTAACCACGGGGGGTAATTTAAAATGGTCATAACAAGGCGGACTTGTGACTGATGACCCCCAAACTTCCTTGGACTAAACTGACCAATTTCTCTCTCACACACACTCACTCACCCACCTCGGCCCCCCCCCCCTTTTTTTTTTCAGAGAAGAATAAAACCAATGTCAAGCAATTTCAATAAGACAAAGAAAAAATACAACTACAAACAAAAAATTCGAAATATTATCGATAACGTTTTATGTAGTAATGACAAATTTAGGATCACATTTCGTAACGGAGAGAGAAAAGGCGAAATACTTTTTTTTACCAATCAATCAAAAACATACAATAAAAATGCTATTTAACTTTAGTTAGGCCAATATTAGAATACACATCCTCTGTTTGAGATTCCCTCAACTCAAGCAAACCTAAATAAACTAGAACGAACACAAAGTAGAGCAGTGAGTGAGATTTATAACAATCGAATATCTCAACTTGATTAGAGTAACACCAAAAGTAAATCACTAAACTAAGAGACACTCTAGGACAAAAGAATAAAAAGTAAAGTAGCTATTATACATTGAACACTAAACCATAACTTTCAAATAGAAAAGCAAAACCCAATGAAACACTTAAGACTTAGAAAGACATAAAGATAAAGGCACATTTCTTATTCCTAATGCTAGAACTAATTCGTACAAGTGCTGCTTCTTTCCTTGTGCCATTAGTGAATGGAATGGGTTGCCTGAATCAGCCAGGAAAACCAACGACTTGGCAGAGTTTAAGTGATTAATTAACATACATGACTAGATTGACACATGAAACGCACAGGACGTAACTATCTTCTTTTTTTGAAGTAACGTCTGTAATAAATAAGTTAAGATCAGATTTCTCCATAAAAACATGCTTGTACATAGATGGCCAAAGCAAAAGTAATCTAATGTTAGGTCCGACAGTTCTATAACATGTACAACGCATAAATACTGTACACTTTATTGGCTATTTAAGTACAGGAGTACCTGTGGCCACCTGTGCCTTTTTTTTGCATGTACATATGCACATGTATAAATAGTAATTTCTATAACTATTTTTTTTAATGAATCAACAAGTAGAAAGAAATTCTATCCTAAAGATTTCAATCCAAAGCAGCGTCATCGTTAGGGCTGGTGTCACCCGGTGTGATGAACTAATGATCTCCCCCTTGCCTTAAACTTTCCCAGTAAAATCTCTCGCTAGTTTATTGAACGATACAACAAGGAGCTACTTAAATACAGTCGTTGATTAGTACACAACTTTAAACGTGCCGATTCTTTTTATTTATGAATATATTTTTCTTCAAATTTCTTTATTTCTTACATTCTATCACTTTGGTGCCAACTTTGGATGTGTTTCCCCTGTAGCTATTTGTACCCGTCGCACTCTCTGGCAACGCCATAGCCCTAAAAATGTTATCAGAAAAGTTTAAAGTAAAATTCATTTAAATTTCACTTAGGATTAATTAAAATTTTCGTTTTCTAGGGCAGGTGTCTCTTTACTTTTAATGGACTGACATTAAGTGAGGAAAGTAAAGGCGGGCGGTCGATGTGCTGACTACATTAGACTAGACCCTAATTAGATCTTGGCCATCTTGTCATCTGAGGTTCAATGATTTGTTTAAAAGTACACTTCTACAAGACTAAATATAAAGCAAGGCAGGGGGGGGGGTATTGACAGTAGAACAAGAATCAAACGTACGTACCCAACTGAAGGGAATGGCCCAGAACGAAGTCCGATGGCGAAGTACTGTTACGGGCCTATGCTCCACTGGGAGTCAAAAAGATTAAACAAAGAAGTAAAGAAGGCAGGATGCCGGCCATAGGCATAGGCAAAGTAGGCAGCCTCCAAGGGCCTCCGACTCTGTAAAAAAATAAATAAATAAGCAAAGTGTTCCGCTAAATACTCAGAATGTGCGAAGTGGCCCATTAAGTTTGGGAAACACTTGGCTAGACCAATATACGAGATGAACTGCGCAGTAAATCAGACAGCTTTCCGTATAGTTTTTTTTTCTATTGTTGTGTTATAGGCCCAGTGTCTTGTTCGGGCCTCTTGATAAAGAATGCAGTTTCGAAGGACATGGTCATCATGCTCTTGTGACATTTCTCAAGGGCATAAGCTTGAACTGTTCTCAAAATAAATGTGTGGACTTTATTTATTGGAAAGACGGATGAACTCATTGCGTAGCTGCTAAACACGGACAAGGAATCCTATACAGTGATGTCCAACTTACAGACCGCGGGCCACATCCGGACCCGTGGCACGATGCTATCCAGTCTCCAAACTCTCTCGGTTCCATTGAAGCTGTGAGTGGCGAAAATTTATTTTGTCCCCAGTGCTGAAAAATTTCGGGCACCACAGCGGATATACTCCACTAACGAACTACTGCCCCGCCAAACTAAGATTTTACCAACGAACTAATGCGTCCATCAAATAGCTTCAATCTGGAAAATTTCGGGCCCCACTGATCGAATACAATCAAGGGCACATAGTGGATATTTTCTGTTATATTATCAGTTATGATTTAATTATGAACACAAAAACACAGGTGATTAAAAAACAATTTTATTTTATTAACATGACCAAGAAAAACGAACAGAACACTGCCATGTGCCCAGGGGCGTAGATAGGGATTTGCCATCATTTGGGGCCTGGTGGGCTTGATCTCTTTTGGGCCCCCTGCATTTTGCGTAATATTCAATACTTAATGTAAAAAACACTCATTTGGGGGCCCCCTTCAAGTGGGGGCTAGGGGGGGATTTTCAAATTCTCCCCCTCCTCCCCCACCCTGGCTACGCCACTGCATTTACCAACAGACTTATAACATACTTAAGAAAACACGTGAATACATTCAACATGGGGGATTACAGAAATACAAACAAAATCCTCCTCAGTCTGCGGTTAAATGTATATAAACATAAATACACATAGCTATGTAAAATACTCCACGAACAAACTAATGCTCCAGCAAACCGAGATTTTACCAACGAACTAATGCGTCATTCATATTTAGCTTCAATAATGGAAATTTCGGGCCCCACTGATTGTATGCAAACAAGGGCACACAGTGGGTATGCTCCACCTACGAACTAAAGCTCCACCAAACTGAGGCTTACCAACAAACTAATGCGTCTGTCGTTCAACTTCAGTCTGTCACCAAGCCACCAAGTAAATACGATAGTTATCTGAAAGGCGATAATCTTTTAACTTAGGGGGCTAATTGGATAATTGGACAGGAAAATTTTATGTTAACAGAAGCACACCCTCCCCCTCATGGCCCTGTCTGCCCCTCCCCTGTCGTCTTACTCCTCCACTGCGCATGTTTTTTAATTTCTTCACCAACAAAAAAAAATTATTATAAAACCTAATCTACAGGAGTTAATTAGGCGGGTGTGGGGCTAGTCTTGGAAAGAGGTAGAAAAAAAAGTGAGGTAATGAGCTAGTAGTCACGTGTGCTTCTCTCGCCTAAATGATATTTCGAATATCTATCCACTTTCAGTCGGAAAAAAAAACATGTTTTAAATTACGGTATACTTTTTTTTAGTAGCTAAAGTGTACTCTAGGTATATCATGTTCTGTACCTTTATGTTGAATATTGCCAGTGCCGTGTTTACACTTAAAAAAGGCCCTAAGCTATTTAAGAAGTAGGGGCACTTTACTACAAGTCCAGATATTATATTGCAGTGCTAAATATTTCTTGGGGGCCCTTAGCGGCACCTTGTGTTGCTTATTGGTAAATCCGGCCCTGTATATTGCAGAGGGAAAAAATGCGACTATTATGTTTGCAAGTGTTACGTATCTAGGTAACAATGCCTAGATACTATTGTTTTTTTTTCTTGACCTGTAGGTTGTCTGCCCCTTTGTGTAATAAGTTTTTTTTTAGAGTCAAGCCACACAGACAGTGACCGGTCCTTGACCTATGTGTGTACCTCTGGTTGAAAGGAGGGTGGTTTTTTTTTCTTTTCTTCTGTCTCTTTGAAGAGCGTTCTAGATCTGGGTGTTGATGACTTTCTGTTCTAGAAATTACTAGATTTGTCTTGATATCGACGCGCGGTATATTATATAAAGACCGCCCGTGTAACGTTGACGGACAGACATACGGAGACAGCCGTGAGACAGAATAGCGGAGACATTGCGTGACCCGTGCGTGGTATACCAATTGATCGTGTAAGTTAAGATTTTTCTTTTTTTCAAGGCCTTGCTTGTATTTGTAATTATATTTTCAAACTCTGGTATTGTAATATTTTTACATGCCATTTTTGTAAAAGGGTTTTGGTCAACCCTTCCATTTTGTATTGAGTAAATGTTTTTTTTTTACTTTATGTGATTCAGTTAAAAATACTATTTGAGTTATATTTTATTAAACATTAAGTTGATATTTTACCTTCCGATTTCTTGTGTCATTTTTTTTGTTATTCATTGTAAGTCTTTGATTAAATTCAGACTTTAGATAAGTGACACAACTACCTTTTTCTATTGTCACGTTCCCCTAGGCAAGCCATTTAAAAGTAGAATTCAATTTGTAATACGTGACACAAGAAATAATTGTACCTGGGCTAGAGGTGGCAGAGGACAAGAAGATACAAGTTTAAAAGGGAGTGTGGGAGGTATGTGTGTAGGCTAGTGTGTGTGTGTGTGACAAAGTTGATTTTGGATGAAGCTAAACTGTGAAGATACAAAAAGATAACGACATTTGTACTGTGTAGACACGACAGAATAAAGAGAAGGGTGGAGAGAGAGAGAGAGAGAGAAGGCTTAGAGAAAGATGAAGGATATGAATAGAGAATTAGTGAGACAGAGAGAGAGAGAGAAAGACAGATAGATAAATAGAGAGAGAGAGAGAGGCTGAGAGAAAGATGAAGGATACGAATAGAGAATTAGAATGAGAGAGAGAGAGAGAGAGAGAGAGGGGGGGGGGAGATACTGATTGTGTGAGAATAGTTCACGGATGTAACTCATTTTGAAAAAGGTTAAAGTTCAAGTTACACCTGTATCTATGAACCTTCATCCTTGTGTTTCTAAAATCAGTTTTTTTTTAAAATCACATTTTCAAGTGCATAAAAATGCATATATGAATTTACTATTATATATATATATATCCATATCTATCTATCTATCTATCTATCTATCTATCTATCTATCTATCTATCTATCTATCTATCTATCTATCTATCTATCTATCTATCTATCTATCTATCTATCTATATCTATATCTATATCTATATCTATATCTATATCTATATCTATATCTATATCTATATCTATATCTATATCTATATCTATATCTATATCTATATATATATATACACACGCACAATAACACACACACACACACGCTTCACCTTAGAGGAAAAGTTTGTACGAACCAATCTCAAGGTCATAAAAGAAAAATTTAATAAAAATTACTTATAAGATTTTTGAAAGTTCAATTTTGTTTCGTCATCCGTGGATTAGTTGTCAGTCAGAAACACAAAGTGAAGTCATGAGTGTTACAGTTTAATTACTTTAAACACGTTCAACAGGCCTACTACGTCAGCGGTTCTACACATTTTGTTAAGTTATTCGTAGGGACACAAAAATAACGATGGGGGGGGGGGGGGGGGGGCAGGGGCAATGCGGTGCACTTAACAGAATCGACTACATTTGTACTTGTAATTGGCAAGACGATTACTCTGATAAAAAAAAATTTCTGTCGTCTTATAATCATTGAGATGTCTCGAAAATCCCAGCCTCCGGGATTCGAATCCAAGACTGAACTTGGCAGTCTCGGGATCTACTATTTTTTTCATAACAAGCCATCAACTTAACCCATGGATACATTACGTGACTCTGGATCTAGGCTTTGGAAAGGGATAATATCATGCTGATGAGGATCTCCAAAATGTACGAAAAGCCTATTTCCTTCCATCCTAAACTCATTCTTCAACTCTTCACGTTATATATATAAATAGATTTAAGGATTAAGACAGCCTTAGGCAAGAAGAATAAAGCTGCTCTATCAGATAGTCCTAAAACTGCATTTTTGATTTTTTTAAAAATGTATTAATTGTTGCAAAGTTGGCTGTACCGAAATCAGCTTGTCAAGCCATAAAAAAATTTCCCCTTTCAGACCTTGCGATCTATAGGGCAGATGATGTTAAGGCCAACGATAAACCAGCAGGGTGTCACGTGGCCAGCACAAGGAACAACCATCTTTACTTTCCTCAACTTAATTCAGGTACCTATTAGATTTGGGTCGACTCGTGGCGGCGCCCTAAAAGTCCTGAAATTCAAAATCTGTCTTCAGCGGGATTCGAACCCAGTAAAATTCCCCTTTAAGACTTAGCGATCTATAGTGCTGACGATGTAAAGGCCATCTGTTTCTGTGGCCAACGGTTAACCAGAGTGTCTTGTGGCCAACACAACGACCAACAGTCTTCACCAATCAGGTACCCATTAGAGCTGGGTGGACCCAGAGGCGCCCAAAGATCCCGAAATTAAAAATCCAGGTTTGTTGCATTATAGTAAATTATAATCGGATTTAATGAGAAGAAACAAATAACAGTAATCGATCTTGACGCATTTGTTGTCTATCCAAACCGAATGGGCCATTTATCTACATACAGAACTATGCAATATGCAGCCATACTCTTTATTTTCGAATATATTATTCCCCCTCAGGTTAAAATAAAAACATTGACTGTAAAGTTGATGGTGAAATATGTAGAAAAAACAAAATGTCTGACTAATAATCTCACGTCAATCAAACGTCGGATTAAACGCTTAGCAGATTTTTTGTCATCATCCCTTTTCACTTCTGCAGCTAACTTACGAGCAGACGATAGTAGTAGAGGGCGGGGCAATTAGCCGCGAGGAAAAAATTTTTCGTTTTGGTTGCCTTGATGTGAAAGGAAGCTTTGCGAAGGAGAAGACATGTTCACTGTCAATTTATGAATTGAACGTAGCAGGGGTGGCCGATGTGTGGCTCCCTCGCCCTGGGGAGACGTCGGTTTGACGCATGTAATGTGCATAAATACATATTGAACATGTCTGCACAGACTAGACGGTGAAATTATTGGTTTGAGGTACTTAAGAGGCTTTGACTAGATGAAAAAGAAAAACCCTTTAAGGTAACAATAGATCGTTCATAGGGCAAGCGAATGAGAATGGTGAATGATGGTTAAACAGAGATATGCAGTCTGGTTACATATCTTTAATCAAAATGTAAATTAGAACTAAGAGCTAAACTGATCAGAAAATGCATTGGGGAAAGTGCGTGTGCGTGTGTATGTGTGTGTGGGGGGGAATCTTTAAAAGTTTTGAAACTTAAATAAAAAGCGAACCATAAGACTATGGCAGCCGTCAGGGGCGTCACCCTTAAAGATTAGATTTAATGTAGAAGCACTCTGCTTCTTTCTTCGCCAGCTATGACTTGTTTTTAGACTTAATTATTAAGTGCATTAATATTTTGAAGCTTAAAGAAGGTGAGGCCTTCAGACAAAAACAAAAACACGTGCAGGACCTTCAATCACTCATATCCGGCACTAGAATTTGCCATATTACTAAAATTAAGTTTGTGAGTTTTTTTTGTTTTTTGTTTTTTTCATATGCCATATGCTTTCCGGCTACTGCCTGAATGACCTATAAAACATCCGTCAGTTTTAGGTTGATTTTAAAGTTATAATTGATAATACTTGACTACAAAAAGTATTCGCTTTCGCTATATCCACGTTGAGAATGGGTTCAATTCTCTCCTTTTGATACACGTAGTATAGTTCTAGACGAGCTCTGAACAAGCCATCCTAACTCTGTCTAGTCGAGTCATTTGCAAGTCAATTTTGAGACAGTCCTAAAAGTTTCATTTACCACACATGCTAATTACATTCAAACACTCGTTTTAGAAACACACACACACACACACGATGACCGATTCAGGACACGATGACCTCAATTTGATTGTCCTTCCCTCCCCTCCCCATAAGTAGTTTTATAACTACATGTAGCACTTAACAAATACTTTTATATATACACACACACACACTCTCTCTCACTCTCTCTCTCACTCTTTCACTCTCTCTCTCTCTCTCATACTAACAAGATTTAGGCTTCTTCTATTCCCCTTGGTCCTGGTTTCCTAGCTAGTGTTAGTTTCAAACTTTTCTCTATACAAAGTATAAAGGGGGACTAAAAAAACGCCACATCTGTCAGGTACAATTTCTTTCCCTTGTTCGATACCAAACAAAATAATTAATTACCAATAAATAAACTAATTGGTTATTGATTTTTTATGTGTGTTTGTCAGGTACAAGAAATATTTTTGCAAAATTTCAAATGTTCCGAGACAGGGTGTGGGAGACAACGTATAAAAAATTGTACCAGACAGACAGACAGAGTGAGTTGATATAAGCTTTGAAAAGCATAAAAACAATAGCGGCAACAAACAACAACAACAACAACAACAACAACAACAACAACAAACAACAACAACAACAACAACAACAACAACAAGCTTTATTCGAAATATAGAGATCGTTTCGATTAATGCTTTTTTTTTTAAATTTCTCCCCCAGGTATTTACTAAAATCTTTAGGCGCCCTCTTTCTAAGTTGTACGATGCACTCTGCTGGATGGGACGCCTTTGAACATCGCGTACTCTGCAAAGACGTACTAAAGATCACTCGTGAAATAACAGATATCAACGCTGCTAGTTTCAATGCGGCTGAGACAAACAACTTCGCAGCAGATGTTAACCTAAGAATCTTCCCTAGCGCTATTAGAGCATGGAATGGGTTGCCTGAGCCAGCCAAGAAAACCAGTGACTTGGCAGAATTTAAGTCATTGGTTAATATGCATGACCTAATGCATGACGCGTAGGACGTAATCATCTTCTTTTTTTTTGAAGTAACGTCTGTATAAGATAAGATAAGATAATCAAACTGAAACTTGGCTGGCGATATTTACAACTGATCCAACATTTGTCCAACTGTCAGTGTTGAAGTAAGTACAGACATCAAAGAATGCGGCATGGAAAAACACAATCCTGAGCTGCTTCTAATTCTTAAAAAAAAAAATGTAAAAAAAAAAAAATTGTCTGATATTTGGTCTCTAGAAGACTAGACGGGCAATTTATCAATTTTTAAATATATTTGATTTCTCCTCGTCTGTACTGGTGTGTGTGTGGGGGGGGGGGGGGCGGAATAGTTTTGCTGACCATGCAAAAGGCAATATGACATAGGATGCGACATTTCACCATTTTAGAAGTGTAAAACAAGGTGTAAAACTAAATCACAGTAATCTTTTTTTGTTTACAATAAAACTAAATTAAACAATAACTGGAGACATATTGAGGCGATATTAGGTAACCTTACGTAAATCGTTAGAAAATTAAAAGAAATTTGAGTTGTATCGAAATAAATAGACATTTAAATTTATTATCCTAAAAAGTGTACACAAATTGTGGTATCACTTTCGATCGTCTGTACACCGGATACACCAAAATGGTATCTACGCATGAATGCTGATGCGAACCTGCACAAAAGTTGACATAAAGAGATTTAGTCTTGGTTACCTCCCCTGAAATTATTTTTCAAGTGGTGGAAGAGAATAGCGAAATCCGAAGACAGTGCAAGGGAAAGAAGCACGTTCGTCAACATTTATCAAGTATATGGCTCCTTTTGTCTCGAAAGGCAATGGATGCGCCCAAATGAATCACTGGTTTTGGCTTAATCTTGAGACGGGGCAGAATCTGGTGTGGCTAATCAAGCCAATTCTAGAACGGCAGACTTTGCCACAATTCGTACATGTGTATGCCTCTGATTTAGGGCTAGCGGACAGGGCAGCTTTCTTTTTTTCCCTCTTGCTTAAGGCCGCTTCAATTCTTTTGTTCTCAGCAAGGGTTGTCCCAGCACGCACAGTCTGTCTCCATGCACTCCGGTCTTTAGCTATGTTTTCCCACATACTTTCGCTGATGCATGTGGCTCTCAAGTCTCGTTTGAAGACATCTCTATATGTCAGTCTTGGGCGGCCCTTGGGTCTGACTCCTTCCACAAGCTCAGCATATAAGATATCTTTCGGGATTCTACCATCTGGCATGCGGGTGACATGTCCGAGCCAGCGTAATCTTCTTTGTGTCAGGAGAGCATACGTGCTGTTCATATTGGCCAATCTCAAAACTTCTTGATTCGAGACATGGTCCCTCCAAGAGATGCCCATTATGCGTCTCAGGCAGCGCAAGTGGAAACTATTCAATCTGTGCTCTTGGTACATGTATGTTGACCAGCTTTCACTGCCCCCAAAGGAGAGTGCTCACAATACAGGCGTTGTAGACTAGGATTTTGGTCGCTTTGGTCTATTTACCATTTTCCCAGACGCGCTTGGAGAGTTTTGCCAATGCTGTGGTAGCTTTTCCTATCCTGTTTGTCAGCTCGATGTCTAAGTCTAGGTTACTGACAATTGTTGAACCCAAGTAGGTAAATTCATGCACCACTGAAAGAGTGTGGTTCCCAATTTGTATTATAGGTATTTCTGCGACGTCTTGGGCCAGGATTTCGGTCTTGGAGAGACTTATAGTAAGGCTAAACTCTTGACAAGCAGCTGCTAAGGCGTTCACTAGCTTCTGTAGACCTCCTTGAGAGTGAGATACGAGTGCCGCGTCATCGACAAACAGCAGCTCCCTTATCAAGATACGACGCCTTTTCGTTTTGGCTTTAAGACGTGCCAGGTTAAAGAGCCTTCCATCGGATCTGCTATGGATATATATTCCCTCTTCCAGGGATTTAAAAGCACTGGTTAGTACAACCGAGAAGAAGATGCCAAATAGTGTAGGGGCCAGTACACATCCTTGTTTTACACCGCTCTTAATGGAGAATGGCCTGGAGGAAGAACTTTCAAACTGAACAGTGCCCTGCATATTTTCGTGAAAAGCTGACACTAGTTTTCTTAACTTATTTGGGCAGCCGATTTTCTCTAGTACAGCAAACAGACCGCTTCTGCTAACAAGGTCAAAGGCCTTGGTCAAATCAATAAATGCTATGAAGAGGGGCTGCTTTTGTTCTCTGCTCTTCTCCTGTAGCTGCCGCAGAGAGAAAATCATATCTGTTGTAGATCTACATGCCCTAAAGCCACACTGCGACTCTGGATAAACACGATCTGCCAGGATCTGTAATCGCTTTAGTAATACTCTAGCAAAAGCCTTTCCGACTATGCTAAGCAGTGAGATGTCTCTGTAATTGTTACAATCAGAGCAGTCGCCTTTATTTTTATAAATTGTAACTATGTCTTTCAATTCCTGGGGGACCATTCCTTGTTCCCAGCACAAGCTAAGCAGTTCATGGAGTGGTTTGATTAGAGCATGTTTTCCAGCCTGAATGACTTCAGCAGGAATGCCATCTCCTCCGGGTGTTTTCCCATGTGCAAGCATGTCAATGGCTATGCTCAGCTCCTTTACTTCCACTTCCAGTTTTGATTTATCAAGTGGCAGTGAAAAAAGTCATAGGAAATAATTGTGTCACAGACAGTGCAGGGGAAGAGGACTGCTAAGAGACGCACTTTTGGTGACTGCTAGTGAACGCACAATTATGACGACATTAATTCAAAGCGAGACTTCAGCTTAAATATAGATTTATAGACACCTGTGGCGTTGTAGAAGGCCAGACCTGTGACATGGCAACGAGCTATTGGTCTAAACTGCCCACAGGTTGTGACGTTGCAGGTCAGTGTTGAGGCCTGCTATAACGATTGGTCTCGGTCGAGGCTTTTTTTTTTTAGGAGAACCATCTTCAATTGTACTTCAACGTGATAGTGACTGAGACTAGACTGACCCCGTTCTGATTTATACATTCATATTAGATCAACGGCTGTTGAGTTATAATATCTAGTGATACTTGTGTCTGTCTTCGTATGTAAGTCTGTTAATAAGAACTCAACTAGAGTACTACTACGCATACAGAAATACTGAAGCAATCTTTTGATCAACAAGAACTCTACAGACTCAGATTAGACATATTACAAATGTCAATGATAAATCTTGATCTACATGTTTGCAAAATTTAAAAAAAAACAACATAAACAACATTCTGTGAAATTAATTCTTAATGAAATTAAGTATCTTAATTTACGTAGATTGTAACAAGTTCCCTAGTCAGGCTTGTTATGCTAATGTGAGCTTGCGCTCCCTGAGCTAGTTTTATATGTATTTTAGCTGCTGCAATTACACTGCTGATTATAACTGCTATTACTCTGCTGTAACTCATGCTGTAGATCTAGAATCTAGTGTTATTTTGTTTTTGTAGTGTAGCCTTAGTGGCTTAGATTAGTTAACTTAATTATAAGTTAGAGTCCGTTTCTGTTCTTAGGGAATGCTAATAATAGGGTACTAAGGCCAAGGTATTCTTGTTTTAGTTGTAGTTATGGGCTGGTTATAGTATAAGTAGTAGAATATTGTAGATCTAGACTAGTTTATTGTAGTGTGTTTGTGTAGATCATCTAGGTCTAGTATAGTAGATGTCTTGAAGTGATTTAGTTCTTTTTAGTTAGATAGTTGTTTTGATCAGTTTGTGTTAGATAGTTGGTTTGGTTAGTTTTTAGTGGCGTAGATTCAGAGGGTTTTAGTTAGTATTAGTTGTTTTCATTGTAGTGTATATATTTTATTATTGATTTATATTTTTGTATGTTAATAAAGTTCCGTTTTGTTTATTTATCCTAAACTAAATTTTGTTATCTTGTTTTCATTTAGTTTAGATAGTATAGTTAGTATGTCTGGTTACTTAGGCGACTCTAGCCCCTTGGTCACCATACCGAGGTGCACAGATTGAGCCCACCCAGTAGTGCAAACATCTGCCTACTGTAATAAAATTTAATGTTGAGCAGAGAATTGGTCTCTCCCACTCGCGCCTGCCTGACCTGCTCACAATAAAAAAAAAAAAAAAAGGACACCTAGCTAGAGTTTAGTACCCCCCTTTCAGACGTTGCGATCTATAGGGCAGAGGATGTTAAGATCCCACATATATACGGTCTATTCAGGGGCGTCCTTAAAATCCCGAAATGCAAAATACAATTCGAATAATGCCGTGAACTAGAAATTAAATTCAAATGCATGACAGCAGACAATTTGTGATAACAACTTTAAAAGGAAGGATGTGCTAATACTAATATGCTTAAATTGTGTTATTGTTTGTTGTGAATGTTTTTGTGAAAAAGTACTTAAAAGGATATGATCTTATCTTATTTTATATAATACAGACGTTACTTCAAAAAAGAATATGACTACGTCCTACGCGTCTTGCATGTGGGAAGCGTGGTCGAGAGGCCAAGTGCGCTTGAACTTGGCTTGGCTTGGCTACCTAGAAGGGGGTAGTCGACACCCGACTCGGGCAGAGTTGTGTTTACTGAGCACCCAAAGGCACGGAAAACCAACTCCTTGATACCCCCTAACCCCACCGGTGCTATAAGCATGAAAGTAGCGCTATATAAAAGCAATAATAATAATAATGTTAACCAATGACCTAAATTCTGCCAAGTCACTGGTTTTCCTGGCTAGCTCAGGCAACTCATTCCATGCTCTAGTAGCACCAGGGAAGAAGGAGCATTTGTACAAATTTGTCCTATTAATGTCTATAGTATTTTATTTATTTCTCCGTGACAACAGAACACAAATAATGTCTTGAAGTAGGCAATCACGTGTATTTAAGGAGATAGCAGAATTAGATGCATGAAGTTAAACTCATGTATGCTTTTCTGTGTATAAGATGAGCCACTAAAAAGACAACTGTCAACTCGGGAACTAGGCGAAGAAAAAAAAAAGGGGGCGAGGGAGGCGCTCAGGTAAGCGATGTCAGACAAGATGCCAATATGTCACAAAGTGTGGCCGTCACGAGTTGACCCCCGTCTCATCTACACGGGATTGTCACATAGAGTTGTTGGGAGGGAGTGGAAAAGGGGTGGGGGTCTGATGATATTGATGGCTGAAAAAAAAAAAGAGAGAAAGAACGTATTGGACAAACAAGTTAGAGGGAGGTCTGGGGACAACAGAGAATAACTTATGTCAACCAGTTCGCTTGTTGTGTGTGTGTGAGGGAGACATTGACTTGTGGGGAGACAGACATCTAAGAAACAATTCAGTCGAAATAAAAAGAGAAAAGGAGAAAAAAAAATCGACCCTGACCTTGAAGTGTCATGTCAACTCAACCTGCTACCCAGTCTGCGTTGAGCCAGGTCACTGACCTATGTCGTCTGAAAAGTTTAATTATGTTATATGTATAAGACTGAAAAGAGAATTCAAGCCTTTGAGACAAAATGATATAGAAAAATGCAAGGTATCAGACACCTGAAAAAGAAAACAAATGAGTCCGTACTTTTAAACATGGAACTTATCCTTGCAATTGTATGACACTACACAAAAAGCAAGCTTACAAAGAGGTGGGAGACGGATCCCTGTCGGATCCGCATATTCGCGAGGAATATCCAAGACGTGATTTTGTTTTGATTGTTAAAAGTAATAATGTTTCAAAGATTCATTTGACGTTTTAAAAAATTTTTTTTAGTCTAAATCATGGCTGGACTGTCGTTAGGATTCATCGATGGTCCCAGGTTCAAACCCTACCCGCTTCAATCCCCCGTCGTCCTGAGGGAGGTTTGGACTACAAATCTGAAGGAACATCCGAAACATGTAAAACAACAAACATTCTAAACTAGACCAAGAAATGCTAGATCTAGATTCTACAATGATTTTAATTAGAACTTAAATCTAAATCTAGTTTTTAAAAATCTAGCTCTAGTGTAAAAAAAAAATCTAGATCTAGTATAAAAAATCTAGATTAGATCTAAATCTAGCTATTGTATTTTTAAAATGCGAGTCACATTACGAGGTTTAATAAACATTACAATACCGAGTTGTTTTAGCATTTCATTTAAAGAATTAACTCCATATGACCTCAAAGGAAAAAAAATCCAATACGTCACACGTCCTAGTTAGACTAAAAAATGTCTTCTATACGTGCAGCTTCTCGAGGGTTCATAGACATTGGTGCACCTAGTGAGTTCTTTTAGCATTTCATTTGATGGTTAGTTAGACTAAATATGTATATAACATATATATACAGGGATTAAAGACGCTTTTTTGTTTTGTCTGTCAGTCTGTCTGTCCGTCAATTAATTGCGAGAAAAAAAAAAGACTAAAAGTTATTGAAAATCTGACTAAAATTTAATTTCGCTTCCGAAACATTGCATTAGTTTTAAGTTTCTATAATAGATTGTTCCGGATGTTTATGTATTTATAGTGAGATACCGTTAATTAAATTTGTGGGATGGTCTGTTATGAAAATTAGATGTACCATAGCCTTATGGAGAGATTTTCAAACCATACTTTGGTGTTAGGAAGTTGATTTCCTTAAAAATCGGAACATAATATTAACGATAATAAGATTTTCTAACGTTTTAGGTAGAAAGTTAAATGTAGTGTAAGAGAGAAGTGCGATTCTACATAAATAGAGTTAAAGTATTTTTCATAAAAAATCCGAACAACCAATTTTCGTAAAAGAGAAATTTATTTATTTATTTATTAGAAGAGGGATTTCAAACATTTCGAAACGAAATCCGGAACATTCTTTACCGATTAAACAACTTTTATTATGTTTCGGCAAGAAAATTACTGTTAAATAAAATAAAAAGTGATTTTCAATAATCGTTTCTAGGAAATTACTTTCTTATTTTAAAATCCTGAACAACCTATTGTCGATATTTTTGACAAAAATAAAGTCATTTGACATAAATTTGTTTTAAGTTAAAAATTCGGAACAGTTAATATGGATAAATAAACTACAGTGACATAGTGTCAAAGAATATAAGTGTAATATTAGTCAATTATGCGATTTCAAACAATCATTTGACATAATTTATTTTTTGTAAAACAATATCCGGAACAACTTTATAGTTATTGAAATATAAATCGGTATAGATATTTTTATTTAGCATTTAAATGCTATTTCCATTAAAAAACCGGAACAATGTATTAGAGATCATGTGTTTATTGCAACGTTTAAGCATGGAAATAAAATCTAGTTTAATTTAGAAGAGCAAAAAAATATTCGCTGGCATTGATTTGTTTTTCACAAAACATCCGGAACAATCTATTATAGATACTTAAAACTATTGCAATATTCCTGAATGAAAAATTAATGGTTAAATCAGATTTACAATAGCCTTCCTTTAGTGTTATTTGTTAATCTAATCGTGACGGACAGACCGACCAACAGACAAAACGCACAAAAATAAGCTTCTTTTATTCGGATGAGGGGCACTAAACAAAAAATAAATAAAATCTGATTTTTTAAAAAAAGTTTAAGGAATTGGTTTAGCACCATAGCAAGTTGCGAAGTTACGCTACTGCACGAAAGTCGCTGCATAAAAAGTCTATTTAAAAAAATGTGCGTGACATTTACATACAAAGTGCACTATTAGCCTTTATAAACAAACAGAAATGTTTTCTATTAATTTTAGCAGCTAGTTGACCAGAAAAATCACCTTTAACTATTATTTATATTTGTTATAAACATTTCTTGTACATTTTATAAACATATTTGATTTAGTGATACTGAAAATACACAAAGATTGTGCACCCTTGTTAGCATATTGTAACATTGCCTCCCTTACCTTTACGTAATTGTTTTAGAATTGGTGTATTTGTATGAAAAAATCGCTTGCATAATTAATTTTATAAATTAAACGGTTTGCTTTTAGAAAACCAAAAGTAGCCGTTGCACCTAAACTTTTCAAGCCTCATTTAATGGTGAAATAATATTTTTCATATCTCTTCTAGTTTTCGAGATCTGAGTGTGACAGACGGACAGACGGACATTTTGCACAAACCTAATAGCGGCTTTTTTCCCTTACGGGGTCCGCTAAAAAAGTATACTTGTATCATTTTCCTGTCTCTAGTGGTTTCAATGGTTAGGTAGTAAGTCTTTGATATTAAATAATATTTCTATTACTATTATTATATTTTTACGTTAATCAATTGTTTATTATTTTATACTTGTGAGTTATGAGAACTTACAAATAAAAACCTATAAAAAAAAAAGCCCACAAAAGAGGCAAGATGGCCCTTAAAAGAGGCACATAAAGCCCCAAAAAAAGAGGCCTAAGGCCCAAGGCTTCATATGATGATAAAGCTAAAATTGAATAACGCAAATTCTGAGGTTTCCTTTAAACAAAAAAATATATATATAAGTAAGATCATAACTGTATTGTTAAAAAGCTTAGCAGACAATGGATTGTCTTGATTGTTATGTTTCCATTACCATTAAATTCGACTAAAGGAAAAAAAAGTAAAAAGGATGAAAAAAAAAGAATAGACGAAATCTGGACTGGTTTGGTCAAAACTCATCCTTAGAGAAACAGCGGAGGAAGCACGAAGAAAGGGTCGTCCAAAGAGAACCTGACTGGACACTGTAAAAGAATGGACCGGCCTCTCTCTTGATATCCTACTAAGAAAAGCTGACCGGAAAATAAGTGGAGGGCATCTGGTTACGCAAACTAAGACTGTCCCTTTACGACGAAAGTCATCGGACAGATGAATGGAGAGGTTGTTTTTTTTTTATCTCATTGAAAAAAATAATACGTTGATATTCTACATTTAATTTTACTTCAATATATTTTTCTCCGTTAAATGTTGTGACTTCTGAGAAACAAGCTATATAGGTCTCGCCCCCCTCCCCTTTAAAAATTTTAAAAAATGATTTTTAAGTCCATCCGTTCTATTAGTTAACTTATAAGTTGGTATTAAATGTACACTTAATTTCAGAAAAAGGTTAGCTTGACCTCAGATGTCAACGAGTTGCCAGGTCTCGGAGGAAAATGAACTTAATTCTAAGAAGAAATTGCGATCCAACCACTTTGGGCAATGATGCCCAACTTCTCTCGACCAGGGCGTCATAGACATTTTCAGTCACCACTTCTTCTTTTTTGCAGTTCCTCTATCCAGCTTACAAATTCTTCATCGCAAAACCTGGAACCTGGGTGGACATGGATCTCGAAAACGATTTTCTTAGAAATTTTGACAATTTTCTTTGGAAAAGAATTACTAGCAAATTGGCCAAGCATTAAAAACTCTGGTTTGACCGTTATAAATTTTCAAAATATTATCTTCTGAAATTAAATTTGATCAGGAAATCTAATTTTAAACATAAATGCACCTAAATGTATAGTTTCAGAACCACTGCACAGTGTAGATGTACTATTACTCGTGTCTGCTAATGAGAGAAAGTGACGATGTGTTACCACACTACCAGCTCAAGGTTTATTGCATGTCACGTGTGTCCGGCCAATACAACATTGATCTACAATTCTACATTGATCCTAGGCGGGAAAAAAAATCGTCTGCTTTTTGTTTGGAAATTAAAAAGTCAAACTGGACTTCTAAGGATACAAAATAACTACACCCACTGAGCAGTCAATCGTAGGTATACCGTGAAGACTTGCTTTCTGGAGTATTCTGAAACGTCCAGCTTAATAATAAGACGAAATAAGGAAATAATTTAAATTATTGTTTTGTGACGTAGGTAAAAGTGTAAAAAAAAAAGCTCGACAAATGTATGAAAAAAAATATTACGTTTATATGGAGAGGGAGTGCTGCTCATTCCTTGTGATCGTAAGAGGGGCGCTAGAAGAACGTGACACCCCCGTGAAGAATGAGCAAAGTACTTGATACTGAGTAGCTGTTAAGGAGTGTGTATGTGTTTTTTCCTAGGTGATATTGAAAGGGAGTATTTATTGTTAGTTGCAGAGAAAGAGAGAGCATTAATGTTAGTCTCGTAGGATGATGCAAGATAAGTGGCGCTGTCGTAAGCTGAGTTAGGTACGCCAGACGACTCCAGGATGCCAGAGTGTAAAGACGTATTTTAGCTAGATTTAAAATATAATTTTTTTTTCTTTTCATCTCAAGCTCGCCGATACCGCAATAAAAAAGTGATATTTAGTTTAGTTTATATTTAGAAGTTTATTCAAGTTATTTATGTTTTATTAGTTAAAATATAATAAGCCTGTAGCGGTTGAGTTTAGTTAACCGGCTGTCTGGTGCTATAAGTCAACGGCCGTAAACAGCAGTAGCTTACAGGAGGGGATGTTTACTTATGACCACGAGAAGGCATTTTCATTTCCTTATGTGGACGTCTCCAGGAAAGTGTCCAAAATAAGAAATGGGGAGATTACACTCGTCCTCGCAGTCAAGAACCTTCAGCACAATTTTACTCATCACGCCCACATAGTCTCCCCTGAATATCCTAATATCCATCCCAAACCAAACTCACCAACCACTAGCCAGATCCACTCCTAATAAACCTAAATCTACTAAAATTAATACAACAGCCTCACTAAACAAACCTACTAAACAAACCTACTAAAGAAGTAATACCAAAATACCTTAAAACCTTAGTAATAAATTTTCAAAGCATTAGGAACAAAACAGCAGACTTAGAAATTTTATTAGAATGTGAGAAACCAGACATAATTGCAGGAACAGAAACTTGGCTACATCCTGAAATTTATAATGCAGAAATTTTCAATAGTAATTATGAAATATTTAGAAAAGATAGGGCTGATAATCATGGAGGAGTTCTTCTAGCAATAAAAAACACTCTTATAGCAGAATAAATTACCTTACTTAACTCAAAAAATATAGAATCAACATTTTGTAAAATTAATACCACCTCAACATCCCTAATAATAGGCAGCATTTACAGACCACCAAATTCTAGTTTAGAATACATGCAGGAACTATGTAATCAGATTACTACACTTAAAGAGACAAATAAAAATGCAGTTTTTTGGATTATGGGTGATTTCAACCTACCTGATATAAATTGGAAAACACTAACCATAGATAAACACCAAAACCTAAAGGACATATATGAGCTAAGTTTAGATCAAATCATTAAAAAGCCAACTAGATTAAACAACACATTAGATCTCTTCTTAACCAACAGACCTGGATTAGTAGTTGATTATGATATTATCCCTGGTCTCTCAGACCACGAGATCATAAAAATACACAGTCAGATAAAAGCAGTAGCCAATTCAAAACCCAAAAGAAAAATCTTACTCTGGAATAAATGTAACCTAACACAACTACACCAAGCTGCATTAAACTTTCAACAAACATTCTTATTAGAAAAAGATTAACCAACCAGTCGATGACCTCTAGAATTTCATTAAAAACCATCTTAAAAGCATTATAGAAAATCATATACCAACTGGGTACAAATTGGACAAAATAAATAAATGCTGGTTTAATAATAGACTAAAGAAGCTTTGTAAACAGAAGGAAAACCTATATAGAAAATTTAAAGCAACCAAGGCAGAAAGAGTTTACAAAAAGTATTTAAAAATTAAACACCTAACCCAAAAAGTAAGCAGACAGCTGCAGAGTGAATACATAAACAATCTAATATCTAAAGATAACAACAAAAACCTATGGTCATACATTAAGTCTAAGAAAATGGAAACAACAGGCATAGCGCCATTAAAAGATGAACATAACATAATAAATAATGATAATGAAACTAAAGCAAACATCCTAAACAAATACTTTGCATCAGCATTCTCAGCCCCAGGAGACAAAGACATATTTCTTAATTTGAACCAAGTAGACAACATAGAAGATTTAGTAGTACAAGAAAATGGAATTAAAAAACTATTAGCCAACACCAAACCAAATAAAGCGTCTGGACCTGATGGTATTCCAGCTAGATTACTCAAAGAACTAAGCAATGAGCTAGCCCCAGTGTTCAAAATACTCTTTCAAGCATCGCTTAACCAGGGCAGAGTACCAAAGGACTGGAAAGAAGCTAATGTCACCCCCCTATTTAAAAAAGGAGAAAAATCTGACCCAGGAAAGTACAGAACAGTATCACTTACCAGCATCACATGTAAAATCCTAGAACACATAATATGTAGCAACATCATAAACCACTTAGACAAACAAAATGTCCTCACCCCATACCAACATGGCTTTATTAAATATAGATCATGTGAAACACAACTAATAGGACTAATTGATGATTTTTCTAAAGGTTTAGATAATAGTGAACAAATAGATGCTATATTACTAGATTTTCCTAAGGCTTTTGACAAAGTTCACCACCATAGTTTGCTTAAAAAATTAAAATATTTTGGCATTAATGGTCCACTGCATCAGTGGATTAAAGATTTTCTGATAGGGAGAGAACAAACTGTAATAATAAATGGCTCTAAATCAACACCGATAACAGTAAACTCAGGTGTACCTCAAGGAACAGTCTTGGGTCCACTACTATTTTTAATTTACATAAATGATTTACCAAATTGCATTACTTCAGGAACAAAAGATTATTTGCAGACGATTGCATAATATATAGAACAATAAAAACAACACAAGACACAGATATTTTACAAAGAGAATTAGATGAATTACAGAAATGGGAATCAAATTGGAGCATGTCTTTCCACCCGGAAAAATGTCAGTTGTTAAGAGTAACAAAAAAACTAAAACAAATTAATTCCGCTTATCTTATTCATGGCAAACCAGTAACACAGACTAAAAACGCAAAATACCTAGGTGTTATAATAAATGAAAAACTGTCAAGGAATCCACATATTGATGAAACTATAAAAAAATCAAACAAAGCATTAGGATTTATTAAAAGAAATTTCTATAAATCAAATAAGAACATAAAACTAAAATGTTATTTAACCTTGGTTAGGCCAATAATAGAATATGCATCCACCGTTTGGGACACCTCAACTCAAGAAAACATTAAGACACAAAATAGAGCAGTGAGATTCATAACAAATGAATATTCACATTTGACTAGAGTAACACCTATAGTAAAATCACTAAATTTAGAAAACCTTCAGGACAGAAGACTCAAAAGTAAAGTAGCAATTATACATAAAACACTGAACCATAATCTTCAAATACAAAAACAAAATTTAATAAAATACTCTGAAAGACACAAAGATAAAGGCACATTCCTCGTCCCATATGCTAGGACAAATTTGTACAAATACTCCTTCTTCCCTAGTGCTATTAGAGCATGGAATGGGTTGCCTGAGCTAGCTAGGAAAACCAGTGACTTGGCAGAATTTAAGTCATTGATTATTATATGCATGACTAAATGCATGACGCGTAGGACGTAATCATCTTCTTTTTTGAAGTAACGTATGTATTATATAAGATAAGAAGAAGATAATTTTCACCACCATGGTTGATGTATTGTGAGCAATATTATGTTCTTTCTCCTAATGCCCTCAACTTAGAGGCGCCACTGCATGCATGTACCGCACAAAACTGAACGCGAGTACGTTTGTTGACCTCGTCAATAAGCTCACCCCCCCCCTTACTCCAATGTCGTCTGCCTCATTTATCTAGTAGCCTACATCGACTTACAGGTTTGACCTTCTCCAGGTAAATTCGTTGTTAATCTATCACAATGCCCCCACCCTAAAACCTGCCTCTTTTTCTTCCGACCAATCTATTTACCTGAACAGCTTTATGTTTACCAGCACGATGTGGACCTTTGATCGAATATATCTAAACGGCCACTAACTCAAACCTAAACATCTTTTTAAAAAAATCCTATCAGATATAGGTCAGTTTAAGTGTCTGCTGTTTTTCTCTCGCATCTTTGTAGGTCACATTATTAACTAGGTCACAATGGCGGAAATGTTTCTATCTACTGTAAATCTATTGCCTGTGACTTTGAACAAACAAACTGGATGTATTGGTCTGTGTAAAAAAGGCTGAGAAAACACATATAGTGGTCAAAGTTCTTTATGTAAATTATGAAATTTGTTTTCTAATTAGCTTTGAATGGCAATGTATTTGCCTCATTTAATATTCTAATATAACAATCTAGCTTAATGAAAAAGTTGATAACAGTGACAGAGGCGTAGCGAGCAAAACGTGCACCCAGAATAAAGGTACATTATTGGCGCCCCCCCCCCTCATTTTACATAAACATCTAATTGAAATATGGACTGTATAGTGACCCCCCCCCCCCCCACTACGTCTGTGAACAGCAAAAGTTAGCCTGGTCAGTTGCAGCTCTTCGGTGAATGGCGTGGACGGAGGATCTAGGTGATAGATGTAGTAAGGTGCTGTGGCTGAGTGGCAAAGCGATTGGCTTTTTTAACAGGGGGTCCCGGATTCGAATCATGGTGATGATTAGGGTTTTTAATATCGGGATCTTTAGGGCGCCTATGAGACCACCCAGTTCTAATGGGTACCTGACAATAGTTGGGGAAAAGGCTGGTTGATCGTTGTGCTGGCCGCATGGCACCCTCGTTAACCGTGGGACAGAGAAACAGACGACCTTTACATCATCTGCCCTATAGATCGCAGGGTTTGAAAGGGGAACTTGACTTTGTCTTCTTCTTTTACAAACAAACAACACAGAAAAGATAACCCTTACATCATACTGAACAAAAAATAAAAGTGTTATAAGAGTTATCTCAGCTTGTTCTAGCATTTGTTCATAAAATCTGCGTTCTTTATTTCAGTAACAAAATTTTTTCCTATTGGAAGACAAACAAAGGCAGACCCCGGATGAGATCCATGGAATGTATGGATGAATGTATGGATGAATGTATGGATGAATGTATGGATGAATGTATGGATGAATGTATGGATGAATGTATGGATGGATGGATGAATGGATGGATGAATGGATGGATGGATGAATGAATGGATGGATGAATGGATGGATGAATGGATGAATGAATGGATGAATGGATGGATGAATGGATGGATGAATGGATGGATGAATGGATGGATGAATGGATGGATGAATGGATGGATGAATGGATGTATATTTGGAAGCCAATTTTCAGTAAGTCTTTTATTTTATTATTTTGCAATCTAACCATACAGGATGGACATACAGTATGGATATACAGACTAAAATAATAATAATTAAAAAAAAACAAATAACTAAATAATAATATTCTATTCCAAAAATTCACTAGAGCCACAGAAATTAAAATCAAAATGTAAGAACAAAGTCTTCTGGGATGTATTTTTAATTTTAAAAAAATCGATTTAGAAAAAAACAAGTTATTTAGATAGTCAGCTCAATCTAGGCTATGCCAAGCGAGCGCACTGTCGTACGACACAATTATGTCACTCTTTCGAGACAGGCACAGTGGTCGGTCTTGTCGCCGTCCCACCCCAGTGGGGCGGTCAAACGATCTTAAGACGGGATCATGTTCGCTTCCAGACTTGGCCTTGGCCAAGGCGACATCAGAATCAGCTGTTCGGTGACCTAGAGACCTGAGAGATAGTCACAAGACCGGAGAATGAATAAATAAAAATTAGAGAGAAAAAAAAAAACAAGATAGAGAGACCAAAAGATTCAGAGAGAGAACAACCAAGAGAGAGACATCAAGAAAGAGAGAGACATCAAGAAAGAGAGAGACATCAAGAAAGAGAGAGACATCAAGAAAAAGAGAGACATCAAGAAAGAGAGAGACATCAAGAAAGAGAGAGACATCAAGAAAGAGAGAGACATCAAGAAAGAGAGAGACATCAAGAAAGAGAGAGACATCAAGAAAGAGAGCGACAGAGTAAGAGAGAGAGGTGGTTAAAAAGGTTATGAAATATTATAAAAAAGAATGATTATTAATCTATTTTAGTATTTACCAGTTTCTTATTGGAAAACAGATCTGCTAAACAAGGAATTGCTACTTAATATTATTTCCGTTGTGCTGGCCACATAACACCTTCGATAACCGTCGGCCGCAAAAATAAATAACCTTTAATTATCTGACATAAAGATCGCAGGGATTGTATGAGATACTTTTTTTCAGGCAGCTATTTCTTTACCAATTACTAAAAGAAAACTTTTAAAAACTTTTTAAGAACTTGGTTATGATAGTTACAGGAACACAGAAATAGTTTCCGGAACTTTAAGGAAATTAGCGTAATTCGATGGTAGATGTCTGCTTTCCAGTACATAGTAATAGTTACCTGATTTTACTGGAACTTATCGGTACTTACCTGAGCTGCACAAGGTACACATTTGAAACATGTTACCAGTACAAAGTACTTACCTTCCGTTTGTCCACCCCTGAAATTTTTTTTCCAGCGCCAGGATGAAAGTGGTTAATAGATGACTTAAGACGATATGGCTACAGAATGCGTCAAGAGTTCTCATAAAGCTAATTGTTTGTAACCCCACTCGACACACACACACACAGAGAGACATGCACTGGAAACTATTCTTCAAAGAAATAGATTAGTTTTACAAGGCAAACACAAGGCTAACACTCAGACCATTACACATTTAGACCCAGAGACCAAATTACTAAAATAGAATTAAAAAAAAAAAGTTATTTAAATCGGCACACTGGGTTAGTAGGTCATGACGTTCAGGTCAAGTCTGTGATTCTGTGTGAGGTCACCGTCAATCTGAACTTGGTAACCGACCTTCTCCAGAGGTGTCTTCGAATCAGTGTCGTCGAGTTAGGTACGTAACAAAGTATTGACACAGACACTGTCACAGACATCAAAACGTCACCAGCAATATAAATGGCCGCGGTCGACGTGTTGTCATCACCTTTTGTTGATGGTCAAATAATATTGACTTACTTCGAGTTCGAGCATTATGTCAACAATGAAAGAACAAGGGCTAACTCTCTGTCATACAATTGACCTGTCCTGGGGAGACAATCGTCTCCTTTTGCAACTTGGTGCGTCCCAGTTGAATGTAACAGATGCTACAATTTACAAGCCAGTGGTATATTTGGGGGAGCAACAAAATTAAATCCGTTTGATTGGAAACCAATATAAAGAGGGCAAGGGTTTCTTTCCAGAAAAGTATGTCCTGGAATGAAAAGATTCGGAGGGTGTAAAAAAAAAAAGGGAGGGGGAGGGTCCTATTAACGTTTTGATAGTCAATGAGGTGGAAAAAAAAAGGGGGGGGGGGCGGGTTATCTGGTAAAAAGAAAACAATATATATATACACACACAGATAATCAACGGGCTTAGCCGGTGTTGAATGCTAGTTGTAATATAATTGTAATATAACTACTATATAATTGTAATAAAATGTAATACAATTGTATTATAATTGTAATTGAAAGCGTGACACTCAATGCTTGTCTCTCAGAACTCAATCCAGTATATAACACCCAGTACTCCGCACACATACAATACTATTACGTAATTACGTCAACTACAAATAAGCAAACAGAAAAGAGAATATTTTTTTTAAAAACAAAGCCTATCTAAGGGAAAGAATCACTAATTACTGCAATTTATCTGAAAATTATAGAGTTTAGCTCCCTTTCTGCTATAGAAAAATAAATAAATTAGTAATAAATGATTAACTAATTGGTTAATTTTTGGATTGATTGGTGTATTGAATAATTATGCAAAACTTCAAAAGTAATAAATGGGATGAAATCCAAATATACATCCACATCTCACATTAAGTAGCATTTATTTCCCATATTTGGACATCAAACAGAATAATTGATCATCAACAATTAATTAGCTTATTGGTATTTTTTAAAAATTATTATTGATTCATCTCTTGTCAGCTACAATGAATACTTGTGCACAATTTTAACTATATCCAAGAATGGGAATTGGGAAAAATAACATGTTCAAACTTTTTACCAGACAGACAAATAGGCAGACAGACAGACAAAGTCAGTTGATATAAGCTTTAGCCGATGATCAATTTTAAACACTATTTTATTATAGGCTCTAAACTGTCGTCTCGATGGTCCCGAGTCAAACCCTGCCCGCCGACAGCCCCCACCCCTTCCAGGATGTTATAATCTGAAGGAACATTCGAGACTGTCAACGATCAACTGTTTCAAACCCGAGGCATTGGGAAACACACCATCCCTACCCACACCACAGCTACACCTATGTAGCGCTCACCACTTCTGCATCTGGCACGCGCCTTATCACCCACGTCATCATCTCACTGCACAGTTGACAAATCCCCCCCCCCCCCCCCCCCCACTTTCGCCACAGAACGTCACCAAATAACAACTCTCATTTGTGGGAGTCAAAACACCTGCCAACTAAATCTTCTAAAAATAAAACCACCGGCCATTATACACATACAAAGTCTAGTAACAGCTGCTAAAACAATCGTTATTACTAGAATATAGGGAAACAATAGCCTGCCTGGCCTTAGTGTTCACGTTGCCAAGGCCGCCCACAAATCTTTTATCCAGGCACGACCCTCTACACCAGCAGAGGATATAGTTGTCTTTCTTTGTTCAACTTTGAATGGACAATACACACAAATTGACCTGTAGATCTGCTCAAAATGTCCATAAAACCTGGAGTCTCAAAAGCTGACAACGCCTCATGCACTGATTTCCTCCACATACTGGTGTTTGCATGTTTAAAGTAGCCTACACTAACTCGCTAGAAGTAGCTATATGATTGTAGTAGCCTTCAAGAGATTCTTATTGCATATACCAACTTAGTAGAATTGCTTGTATGATTGTAGTAACATGAAATAACTTCGTAGAATTGTATGTATGATTGTGGTAGACCATACTATCTTGGTAGTAGAGCTTGTTTGGTTCTTGTGGTCTAAACCAACCACCAACTTGGTAGAAGTGCTTGTATGATTGCTGCAGCTTATGCTAAATTGTAGAAATGCTTGTATGATTGATGTAGCCTATGATAAATTTGCAAAAGTGCTTGTATGATATTAGTAGCCTATACTGAATTAGTAGAAATGCTTGCATGATTGTTCTAATGGCCGTAGCCTTTGCTAAATTGCTAAAAGTGGTGAAACCTGTACTTAATTGGTAGAAGTGCTTAAACGATTGTTGCAACCTTCGCTGTATTTGTAAAGTGTTTATATGCTTGTTGTAGCTTGTACTTCGGAGAAATACTTGTATGGTCCTTGTAACGTAACAACTTTTTGTAGCCTATACTAAATTAGTAAAAGTGCTTGCATGATTGCTGTAGCCTATACTATTGTTAATAAAAGTGTTTATATGATTAAAGTTCTGCATCTAAAAGTTCTAGTTTGATTATTGGAACATATTCCAACTTTTTAAAGGTGCACATCTGCATAAGTCTAGCGTACGAGAGCAACATGTGCCCGAGAGCTGATTGGTTGAATTCTATGAATGATTCGATTCACCTCCTCATGACACTTCCTCGTGACAGCAGGACATATTGCTATACAATGATAGTATCTCTGCAGACGACATCTTTTTTCACAGCTGCCATCTTGGTTTTAGCGTTAACACACACACACACACACACAATGTAGTCACAATCTAGGCTAAGTGTAAATCAAAGTGCAGCATAGACCTATATCAAATTGATATCAATCAGCTTTGAATATTTTTTGTATAGTTTTTCTCTATCATGTTTTGACACTAGCAAAACATGTTGATCTTCAGTGGCAAAGAATTTTTTGTCTTCTGCTGTACTTTAGGTTTTGTTTTGTTTTCACGCTTGAAGAGTTCTATTTATTGGACGCTATTATATAACATAATGTTTTCTAGTGTTGAGTCAGACAGATAGGGGTTATATGTCGCCTCAAGACTTAAAATTGAAATAATGTTTATATAGGCCTAATCCAATCAGAGAGAGACAGACAGACAGAGAAAGACAGAGACAGTTTGTGTGTGTGAATTTGTGTGTGTGAGTGAGAGTTTGTGTGAGTTTGTGTGTGACAGAGAGAGTGAGTGATGAACTGTTTATATAGGCCTAATCCAATCAGAGAGAGAGAGAGACAGACAGAGAAAGACAGAGACAGTTTGTGTGTGTGTGAATTTGTGTGTGTGAGTGAGAGTTTGTGTGAGTTTGCGTGAGTTTGTGTGTGACAGAGAGAGTGAGTGATGAACTGTTTATATAAGCGTAATCGAGACCATTCGTTATAGCAGGCCTCAACACTTATCTGCAACGTCACAACCTGTGGGTAGTGGAGACCAATCTTTATAGCAGGCCTCAACACTTATCTGCAACGTCACAACCTGTGGGCAGTGGAGACCAATCGTTATAGCAGGCCTCAACACTGACCTGCAACGTCGTAACCTGTGGGCAGTGGAGACCAATAGCTCGTTGCCACGTCGCACAGACCTATAAGGTGGCAACGAGCTATTGGTCTAAACTGCCCATAGGTTGTGACGTTGCAGATCCGTGTTCAGGCCTTCTTTAACGAACCTAATCGACCTAATTCAATCAGAGAGAGAGGGAGTTAGTGTGTGTGAATTTGTGTGTGTTAGTGAGAGTTTGTGTGTGTGACAGAGAGAGTGATAGAGGAACTGTATAGAAAAACGAAAAAGGACAGAGCAGAAAAAGGATGAAGTGAAATACAGAATTCAACTAGTCATGTCCCCCATCCCCCATCCCACCCCTCTCTTCCTGTTGCTTCATATCAGGCAACAGTCCAATCAATTTGAGATCGTGATTGTTGAATAGAGATTTAAGCTTGAACAATACCACCCCCACCTACCCACACAGCCTAGACATTGCAAGCCTGCATTAAACCTTGGACCCTTAATAACAATGTCAATCTATCTTGTTATAAGTTATGATACACAGCAGTGGGTCCGCAGTGAATGCAGGATTACGTCACAACACTGCGAGGCACGCACCGACCTGCTAATCACACTGTAAATACTGGATCACCGAAATCCGGGAAGTTATCAAGACCTACTTTTGTCCTTAGTTCTGGGAAACGCGAGGAACAAAACATTGAATTTAGATCTTGTTTAATTTTTGCCAAGCTTAAATATCAATTCACTCCGTTTATGCGCCTGTTTGGTCAAATTTTTTTTTTACACGTTTATTCTCTCCCTTTCCATTCTCGAATCAAGTTAAAACCTTCCAGAATAATTCACTGTCAATGACAACATTGAAATCAATCCAGAAATTATCCAATTAGTTAATCAATTAGTGTACAAGCATCCTGCCAGACAGACAGACGGGGTGAGTTAATATAAGCTTTTCTAAATATATAATGAGGTCTTTCATATTTCAAAATCAGAGCGGCAAAAATTACAATATATTTTTTTACAAAGCTTATATCAACTCTGTATGTGTGTCTGTCTGGCTAAAAGTTTGTACACGTTATTTCTCCCACACCCCAATCTCGGATCAACCTAAAATTTTGCACAATTATTTCTTTTACCTGACATCACAAGAATCCATTTAAAAATTAATTATTTAATTAACTATTGGTAAAAAATTACTTGGTTTTTATCTCAAACAAGGAAAGAAATAGTACTTGACTGAAGTGTGGTATAATTTGAATTAGTCCCCTTTATAGATTATAGTCTAAGGCTTATTACAAATTTAATTGTATAACTGATCCAATCTAATTGATACACTTAAAATAAGCTTTTTCCCGTTGCTTCAAATTGTAACCAGATTGAATTATACTGGGACTTGAATAAGGAGAAGTTGATGTTGTCATCACTCGGCTCTCAGCAGTATCGGGTACTTAACAATAAGTAGGCCTATTGTAGCAGTCAGTACTTAGAACCCAATAAACATCACTTAGCATTCAATAATCATGCAATAAGTTATAGCACATATCACTTAGTCATTAGTAAGCAATGCATGAGTGAGAAAGGACTTTGTTTTCAAATAACGCATAGTGTCAACAATCAAGTGGAATCGCCGGTAAATTAAAACTAGATCTATGTCTTTGTCATGTAACCTCCGAATTCTATGAATGACACATAAACATCTGTGGAAAGAAAGTAGCCTAATTAGACAGGTTAGCCTGTGAATACACAGACACATTGTAGGGAATTGTCCATAAGTGTTGAAACTCTTCCCATCCCCTTTATACATTTACTTTTTTTTTTCCAGCCGTCCTGTGTATTGCAACTTTCCCACCCTCCCCTAGACTTAACTATCCTTCTTAGTAAAACATTTAAACGCTCCTTAGCTTCATGCATTACTACAAATTCAACAAGTACTTCCTCTTCCCCACACCCCTCCGCCCCACCCCTCTTTATACTATCATAAACGCAGTTTAAAATGTGTACAATACGCGCCCAACCAGTTATTCTGACCTCAGTACCGGCAAGTTTGAACAAGACCTAGCTCGCTGACAGATCGGATAAAAACATTCTTGTATTCATAAAGAAGAGGAATTGAAGATATAGTGCTGCTGAATTAAGTAGGGCCCTAAACCTTTTTTTTTTTCATAAGTGCACGGACCTGTTGAAAAATGATTGTGACGGTTGTATTTGGACGCCGTTGCGTGAAAGAAAGTAGGTCATCGCTTATCAGCTTGTGACTTTAGTCTAATCCTTGGGGCGCACTTTGGAGTCGATGTGCATGGGGAGCCCTTGTGACAGGGGGGATGGGCCACACTTTAAACTCGAGGGTCTCACAACATTTTGTTAATAGCTTGTCTTCTAAGATGTAAGTCACAATCACACTAGTGTCTAAATACTTATGTGCAGATAGCAAAGATGAGGTTATAACATTGGCCGTAAGGAGAGGGGTTGAGGGGAGGGGGGGGGGGGAGAGTAGGTTATAAAAGAATCAAAGGGGTAGTCAACAATTCCAATTTTAAGTTTTATTGTCCAAACATCAAGGCTAATCTGATGGAGGGAGGATAGTCGAAAAAGTTGTTTTTTTACCTTTTGAATTTGTTTTTCTCCTGTTCTAGAAGTATAACCTACATCACCTATACATTACCTATAAATCTTTTATACATTACCTATACATCTTTTATACATTACCTATAAAACACCTATACATAACCTATACATCACCTATACATTACCTATACATCACCTATACATCAACTGTAAATCATTTATACATTACCTATACATTACCTATACATCACTTATACAACAGCTATAAATTACCTATGCATAACCTATACATCATCTATACAACACCTATACATCAACTATACATCACTACATCAACTATACATTACCTATACATCACCTATACAACAGCTATACATTACCTATACAACACCTATACATTACCTATGCATTACCTATTCATCACCTATACAACAGCAATACATTACCTATACATCACCTATACAACAGCTATACATTACCTATACAACACCTATACATTACCTATGCATTACCTATTCATCACCTATACAACAGCAATACATTACCTATACATCACCTATACAACAGCTATACATTACATATACAACACCTATACATTACCTATACATTACCTATTCATCACCTATACATTACCTATACATCACCAATACAACAGCTATATATTACCTATACAACACCTATACAACACCCCAACATCATCTCTACATCTCATATACAACACCTATACATTACCTATACATCAACTATACATCACCTATACAACACCTATACATTTTCCTATACATTACCTATACATCACCTATACATTACCTATATATCACCTATACATTAACTATATATCACCTATACATTACCTATACATCACCTATACATAACATAAATATATATATATCACCTATACATCACCTATACATTACATATACAACACCTATACATTTTCCTATACATTACCTATACATCACCAATACAACAGCTATATATTACCTATACAACACATATACAACAACCCTACAACACCCATACATTACCTATACATCACCTATACATCACCTATACATCAACTATACATCATCTATACAACACCTATACATTTTCCTATAAATTACCTATACATCACATATACATTACCTATATATCCCCTATACATTACATATATATCACCTATATATCACCTATACATTACCTATACATCACCTATGCATAACATATATATATATCCCCTATACATCACCTATACATTACATATACATCACCTATACATCAACTATACATCATCTATACAACACCTATACATTTTCCTATACATTACCTATACATCACATATACATTACCTATATATCACCTATACATTACCTATACAACACCTATACATTTTCTTATACATTACCTATACATCACCTGTACATAACATATACATCACCTATACATTACCTATATATCACCTATACATTACCTATACATCACCTATACATCACCTATACATTACCTATACATCACCTATACATCACCTATACATAACCTATACATTACCTATACATTAACTATACATCACCTATACTGTCCTATACATCACCTATACTTTATCTATACATTTAGATTCAATGACCTAAAGTGTTTCCATCAAAACAAATGGTGTTCCTATATACCGAGGGATTAGTTTAGTAATCATTGTAACAAATCATTTCATGCTCAGTTTAACAATACGTTTAACAATCAGTTAAGAAATAAAGTTAACTAGTTTGATAATAAAGATAAGTTGAACAATGAGTTTAAATCTAATAGAAACATGAAATGAAAGGAATATTTTAAAAGGGGTCAAACCAAAAAAGGCCGAAATGGCAAAACAATCCGGTATGAAAGCGGAAATGAAGAATTCACTTTGTACAGCGTCATTACATGTACAGCTCACTATATGTACAGCTTCACTATATGTACAGCTTCACTATACAGCCTTTTCTTTCCTGGCATTTTACGTCTCGTGAGACAATCTTTTCCTTTTGCAATTTCTCTTGTGACTAATGAGACCAATCCTAGTTGAGAATAGTAACAGGCTTTAAAAAAACAACAACAACAACCAAAAAAGTTTCCGGAAAAATCCGGTTGTTCAACGCTTGTCAACCCTAATAAAAACATACCGATGGACATGGTTTATAAGCTTCCTACTCTAAGCGATTCTAGTAGGGTTAAAAGTTAAAAGGATAAGATTTACGGATGACGTTTTAAGTTTTAGAAGTTTCGGACATGTCTTCAGTATTAATGATTATTTCGTCCTAGTCGAAATCTCCTGAACGACAGGGGAGACCAGCGGCCAGGGTTCAAACTCGCGACAGTTATGATGACAGTCCGAAGCGCGTCAACGCAAGACCACTCAGCCACCTTATACTCACATTAAACTGGTTCACTCTAGTTAACATCTACGTACGTGGATGTCGTAAACAGCTAAATAAACACACATACGCTTACGCAAACACACGCCCTCACACGTGTGTGAGGAAATAGAACACCGACGATAAACTGAAGGCAATTAATAAGAAACCCTATTTACAAAAGGCTCGTATTCATGTGCAATTATTACACGTAAATTTGTTTAGAAATACAATACTGCAGTCTTGGCCATGTATTAATTTGCTTTCACATTTAGCGTATCATTCGTATACCATAATAATTAAGACATATTGATGTCCATTATTTTATTTAACGCAACTTATCAATTAGAACAAGCGATCACACTTAGCAGACTTTCACGTAATGGAGGGTCAGAGTGTTACACGATCATCTATCATCATCGAGAAGCTATTATTATAGCTTTTATATAGCGCTACTTTCATGCTTATAGCATGCTCAGAGCGCTTTTGGTCCAATCTCATTTGTGGACCAGTAAGGGGGGGGGGGGGGGAGAGGGGTTATCTAGGAGTTGGTTTTCCCGAGTCGGGTGTCGAACCTCGAGCCAAGCCAAGCCAAGCGCACTTGGCCTCTCGACCACGCTTCCCACACAGAGTTCATAGAAGTCTAATTCATAAAGTGCTGGTTATGAGTGTGTATGTGTTTTCGTGTGTGAATGTTGTTCGTATTTGCATCTTTCATGTTATTGTTACAGTAGTTACGCTGAGGTTGTCAATTGTAGTCAAACTGAATTTCCATTTGATTGGATCAATAAGAATTATCTTATCTTATCTTATCTAAGGGACAATAAAAGAACATAAAGAAAGGAACTCAGTGGATGGACTAAATCACGTTCTAAGAATTGGGCTAATTCTTGGAAAGATTTTTTTATTTACTTCCGTAACCAGAGATTGCATTGTCTTAGCACTATAAATAAGAGTTGGAGTGACATAGTGCACGACAGATAAAGAAACACTAACAGTAAACGCTTGAACAAAGTTGTTGACATTATAGTGTTTCAGTATAGAATAATACAACCACTTCTAAGTCAGTAGAAGGAGATAGATACATAGAGAGAAATTAATAGAGAAAGAGAGAGAGAGAGAGATTGCGTTGATTACAAGGGGCCTCATATCTCAAAAAGCTTAGGGCCTTATAAAGCCTACATCTGGCCCTGCATACTTTAATAGTTGAATAGAACAGAGTGCCTATACATAGAAGAAATACATAGATAAAGAAACAATTAGTAAAGAGAGGAGGGTAGATGTAAAAGTCGGAGTAAAGAAGTGATTCCCAAATGGAGTAGTTCAGCGCCGCAGTTTCGTTAGCAGGGAGCCCCAAACGACAACAATGCATCCATTTGAATTTAGATTTTCTTTTCAGATATTGGCTCCTATGTCCTTCAGACAAGGTGCCTGAGATAACATCGTTGATGCCGTGTTTACCCATAGCGTCAACACAATCATTAACACATTATTTCACTTTCATAGAAGGATATTCTTTAGTTGCTTTTTTTTTTACCTTTACCTATCCCTGCTAGACCGTTAGGGCACCATGCAAGATTTGACAACCCGTCCTTCTCCATTTCTCTCTGTCTTTTGCTTTAGATTGAACCTCTTTCAACCGTCCAGTGTTATATTCCCATCGCTTTCTCTGTCTGCCTCTTCTTCTTTTTCCTGGTACTGTTCCCTGAAAGAAAGTGTTTTCGAGCCCCGAAGACCTTGTAATATGGTCAAAGATTTTTAGCTTGCTTTTTTTTGTGTTTACGATAGTTAGCAGGTCATTGTGGGGTCTTATCGTTTTTGTTTTGTGATAAACAAAGATACATAAAAGTAAACAATTTCCAATGAGGTCCTACTTGAAAAGATCTTATTGTTGGTTGGGCATTATGACGACCTCCTGACCTTTATTAAAGGGTAACATGTCAAGTGGTATAATCATTTCATTAGACAATTCTACAGGATACAGTACCAGGAACAAAAAAAGGGAAAAGATGAAACAAGGAGAGACAAGTACAAAGAATGGACAAGGGAAATTCAAATGACCGCAGAATGGGTAAAAGGTGTAGGGGGCCTTGAATGGTCAAACATTACTTGGGTCTGGGCAATAATCTAGAAGATTTTAAAATATAGTACAAAACAAAATTAACTTTCAGAAAGGGCAGATGATGTAAAGGTCATGCGTTTCTGTGGCCCACGGTTAACGTTGGTGTCATGTGTCCAGCACAACGACCAACCGCCTTTACTTTCCCCAATTAATGTCAGGTACTCATTAGAGCTGTGTTGACTCAGATTCGCCCAAAGATCCCGAAATTAAAAACCTTAGTTTTTACTCGGGACCCCGAATTGGAAGCCAAGCGCTTCACCGCTCAGCCACCGCGCCTCCTTATAAGATTTCTAAATAAGCTAAACGCTGGATCAAAATTTTGTCGAAAGACAAACACAAATAAAACACCAATAGGACACCAACAGGACACCAGCTCGAGAAAAACGTCCCAAAAGATTTTAAACATCAAACAAGCAAAATTAAAAAAAAGGTTTTTAAAAAATAATGCTTTTATTGATTAAATGGAGAAGACTGTCCAATCTCCTCTCAGTATTGCAAGGTTTATCTTTTCATATATTTTTTCTATATAAAACAAATTAATTAATTAATTACATCTAATAGATTAACTAATCGGTTAGGTTTTTAATACATTCATGTGTCTCGGTTTTAGCCTTTTACTTTTACAGAAAAGATACAAGATACCGATCCCAAAAATAAGCCGACACAATAACTTTGTTTTTTCTTTATTTTCGTTGAATGCAACCCAACGTTTTGATGTAAACTTCACATGTGATGCTCGAGGAAAACCGTGGTTTTATAATCATTTATTACGTTTTATATCGTTATAATGTTTTTATGTGCCATCCACAATTGTAGACAAATTTTAATTTAAACATTTAATTTTAATGCTAGTTTCTGTTCCAGTCCACTATTTTAAACTGAAGGTAAGTTTCTAATTTACTCGAAAAACTCTTTTTTTAAAATCATTGTTCTGTGTTTAAACTGAAGATATATTTCAAATCTAATCGAGCTCCTTCCTTCCCTAGAAAAAAAAAATAAATCAAACACTAAATCGAAAATCCAAATTCTGAGAAATGTGTTTTTATTTCTAAAGAAGAAGAACGTCTGCTAACAGGTTGTATCAGGATCCATATCTAGGTCACCCATTTCAATGACCATTATATAACTGTCAAGTAGTGTTTCCGCTCTTATTCGTTTGGATCTTTTGACTTTTTTTTTTGTTGGTGGGGGGGGGGGAGGTTAATTAAAACAAATAAATAAAAGAGTTCAAGTCACAAGAAAAAGAAAAACATTCAAATTTAGAATAATCTATTTATAGAATGGACGTTTTGACACTCAATAGATGGCGTTTTTAACACGTCAATAGACACAATTTGACACAGGCATACGGACAGATAAGAAGTTAGGCAAAGAACGACTACTCTGGTCAATGACTTGTGTTCTGCTACTTGATCTAGTTTCCTTACTGGAAAAACCAAAAGCGGTTTAATTTTTGTGTTAGGCTGCTGTGTAGAGAATCGACAAAAAACATGATGGTGACTGTCAATTAGTGCAGCATTTGTTGGTATTTTGTACTCTCAGCCCCCCCCCCCCCCAATCCCTTTTCAAACCACATTCCCCTTCCTCCACACCCCTTTAAGTTTTAGTGTACATACAGTTTAAGCAGATAATAAAAACATAGTCTAGTAAAAAACAAGGTTACAAAAAAAGTTTATGTGGAAACAAACTCAAAATCGGCCCCCGAAGTGGTCCACCCAGGCAGGAAAAAAGGCAAGTTTCAATATTTTCAGAATAATATCGGTATTAAATTCTATCAGAAGTGGTCCGCCCAGGCAGGTAAAAAGGCAAGTATCAATATTTTCAGAAAGAATATCATAATAAAATTTTATCAAAGGCAAATGACAGAGAAGAATGGAGAAAGAAGGTTGACAGATCCTGTGTGGTGCCCCAATGGTCCAGCAGACCAAGGGATAGGTGAAAGTGAATGTGAAGTTAAATGTGAACTCTTTAAAAAAACTTAACTATTTTTGTAAATGTAGTATTTAGTATGACAGAACTTACATAACTTAGGAATACAAATGTAAAAAAAAATATTTTTTGACCAAAATCTAAAACCATTTGCATAAATGTGTTCATAAAGTGGTAAATTGCTATGTTCCTTACTAGAAAAGCCTCCGGTGTTTGTTACTATTAATAGTGAATGGTGTATTTTTATGAAAAAAAAACTGCTTGCATAATTGATTTAAAAATTTTGATTTTTCGCTTTCAGAAAAGAAAAAAGTAGCCGTTGCATCAACTTTGTATGATCTAAAATATCACGATGTCCGATTTTCATTTTCTCTTCTAGTTTCTGAGATCTAAACCAGACGGAAGGACAGAGAGACAGACGGACAGACAGGCCACACTAAACTAATAGCGTCTTTTCTCTTTGGAGGGCCGCTAAAAATCAAGTGCTTCCAATTTTGGAGTTTGTCAGCATTTGAGTAAGTAAAGTTCAGACTGGTGACCATGTTTCCTAAGGTTATGTCTTGGTTTCTTTAAACCAATGCTACCCAGACATTTCCAGCAAGGGGCTCATATAAATATCTGACAAATATATCATTTCTTGCACTGTAGACTTTTGGAGGCGTGGTGGCTCAGCGGTAAAGCGCTAGGCTTCCGAACCGGGGGTCCCGGGTTCGAATTCTGGTGAAGACTGGGATTTTTATTTCGAGATCGTTGGGCGCCTCTGAGTCCACCCAGCTCTAATGGGTACCTGACATTAGTTGGGGAAAAGTAAAGGCGGTTGGACGTTGTGTTGGCCACATGACACCCTAGTTAACCGTTGGCCAAAAGAAACGGCCTTTACACCATTTGCCCCATAGATCGCAAGTTCTGAAAGAGAACTGACTAAGTAGACGTTTCAAGAGGCAGGATGTAGCCCCAGTCAAAGATCAAATATTGCCCGTAGGCAACGCACACTGCTTTTAAACAATTCCCATTGCGTTTTGTGTTCTTGCATCTGTTTGTTTTGTTTATTTTACATGTTTCGGGTGTTCCGTCAATTTGAAGATAATCGTATCCTAGCTCAGGGCTGTGGGCAGGTTTCGAACCCGGGACCAACGAAACCATCGAACGACAGTCCAGAGCGCATACGTCATGACCAGTGTGTTTGTGTATATGCTTTTTCCATCTACAACATGCACTTAATAAAAGACAATCAGATATTGGTCAATAGCAGGAAAAAATTACACATAGAATGAATCAGAAAAAAAAAAGATCTACAAAGCACAGCGCACAGAATTCGCTTTCAACCTAATGCAGAAGAAACCCGATTAGGGAAATGCGCATGTTCTACTTTTGCTAATAAGCAGACAGGCAAATAAAAGGATAGTCTTTTAGGAGAATTGAGATACAACTCGAGTTAATCCAACTGCTATTGCCATTAAGCAGACTATGTGAATAGAGAGTATCCTGTTTCTTTGTTTTATGTATGTCAGAAGTTCGTTCACAATTGAAGATTACATTCTTTGCTCAAACCTCAACAGGACGATGGTTGATGTCGGCGAGCAGGGTTCGAACCCGGGATCATCGAGACGACAGTACAGAGCGCATACCCTATGACTAGGAAGTAACTCAGTATTTGAACTTAAAGTTATTTATTACATAAACGTTGTTTAACATTTTAATATAAAACATTACTACAACGGTACTTCAAGATGAATTTAGTAGCATAAAAAAGGCAAGTTACAGAAGTGGGAGGAGCTTACGATGGGATCTCTAACAATGCAGAAAACATGAGAAGAGAAAGTGGATTGTTTAATAAATTGTGGTGCCCCCAAGCAATCAGCAAGTTTCCAAAGTATATACACAATTATGTGAAAATTAAAATCATTTTTTATTTCGGAAATCTTACTTATTTTAAACAAAGGGAACAGTCACTCCTGGGTGATGATCTACAAGATATTATTAGATGTGTATTTACATTTTGAGTTATCTAGAATGCCGCATCTCAGTTTAGAGTGAAATAGAAAACAAAAGGTCAAAGTTTACAGCTTTTGATTGAGCTTATTGATTGACATGATCGATTTCAAGCAGGCTACAGTGACCTGTGAGAGGACAGGATTGAGATTCATTTCTTTGTTTCTCGTGACATCTGCTGGTAATCTTTGGTCACGGCGACCTTGGTCAGTGCAGCCTTTATTTATATAACAGCGACATGAACCATTTCAAACTGATAGATTGGTAGACAGACGACAAAGTAGATAGACAGGGCAGATATACAGATAGGGATAGAGAGAAGAACGGATAGACAGACAGACAGACAGACAGATAGATAGATAGATAGATAGATAGATAGATAGATAGATAGATAGATAGATAGATAGATAGATAGAGACAGAGACAGACAGATAGACAGGATAGATAGACAGGATAGATAGATAGATAGATAGATAGATAGATAGATAGATAGATAGATATATACAGAGACAGACAGATAGACAGACAGACAGGATAGATAGGTAAATAGATAGATAGATAGATAGATAGATAGATAGATAGATAGATAGATAGATAGATTGATAGATAGACAGATAGATGGACAGATAGATGGATAGATAGACAGATAGATAGATAGTTAGATAGATAGATAGATAGATAGATAGATAGATAGATAGATAGATAGATCGATAGATAGATAGATAGATAGATTACCTTAGACAAGGACAAATGAAAATAACTTGTATGACGCAGTTCAATTGTAAATTAAAACTTGTTCTGCAGACGACAGTGAAACCAAACAATATTAAAAGGAGTGGTCCTACCGCATCCGAAATACTAGATCTTGTTTCTTTTCAAGTATTCAATGCATAAATGAATGTCATTTTTGGCGGGAAATTTCTTAAAGCGATGTTAGCGAAGCATTGCGAAACTTCTAGTGCAGTGGTTCTTAATCCGTCGTCAGTGGACCTCAGGAGATTTGCAATCATGTCACAGATGATCAGTAAACAAATTATTGGGACATTAATTGAAAAAAACAACAACTTTGTACTTAAGTTCTCTGGCGAGTCCAGACTTTGCCTTGGGTATTAGTTCTCTGGCGATTCCAGATTTTGCATTGGTCATTAGTTCTCTAGAGATTTCAGTTTTGGCATTGGTCATTAGTTCTCTAGAGATTCCAGACTTTGGCATTGGTTATTAGTTCTCTAGAGATTCCAGATTTGGCATTGGTTATTAGTTCTCTAGAGATTCCAGATTTGGCATTGGTTAATAGTTCTCTAGAGATTCCAGATTTTGCGTTGGTCATTAGTTCTCTAGAGATTCCAGATTTTACATTGGGCATTAGTTCTCTATAGAGATTCCAGATTTGGCATTGGTCATTAGTTCTCTGGAGATTCCAGATTTTGTATTGGGCATTAGTTATCTAGGCATTCTAGACGTTACAAAGTCAAGCCAAAAAAAATCATAAGCAGTGATTTACGGTGGGTGTGAAGTTGTTTGGTTGACAAGCTAAACGTTTTGTTCAATTTTACTTTATAAGTACATACGGGCATCCATAAAATGTATTAGCGATAGTCTTCTTTCCCAAGGTACACAATCACCAAATAGTGTCCTCTTTTCTTAAGGTGTAAGAACCGCTGCTGCTGCCCACATTTGTAGTAGATGCAACGCGAGTATATGATCAGCGTAAGAGTTTTTGAATGTGAAGAGAGATAAAGTCACTATACTGACAACAAACTGAACTTACGTGTATATGATGTCAGAAGTGGGCGTTTTATGAATGGGCTTATTAATATGTGCGTGATGCGTGTGTGTGTTTGTTTATCAGTTGAAAACCTTGTATGTGTTTGCTAACAGGAAATTCAGGATATGCACAAATAAATTCCGCGTGTTAATGGAAGGGCTGAAATAAATAATAAGACAGTTAAAACCATATTCTGAAGAGAAACACTAAAACCTTGCCTAGATAATTGATCTTTTGAAATGCAATTTTTTTTTTTCCAAATGTTGAAGGATTAGTTTAAAAGTCTGGAGATCATTGCTGTGCTCCCAAGCATTATTATTATCTTATTGCCTTAGGAGAAAGTGAGAAAGAAAGAGAAAGAGAAATAGAGAAATATATAAAGAAAAAGAGATTGAAATAGAGTAAAAGAGAAACGGACAAAAAATATAGAAGAAAAAAACAAGGTTACAAAAGACAGTTTGTGTGGAAACACAAACTCAAAATCGGCCCCCAAAATGGTCCACCCAGGCAGGCTTCAATATTTTCAGAAAGAACATCCGAATGAAATTATATCAAAGACAAATGAGAGATAAGAATGGAGAAAGAAGGTTAACAGATCTTGTGTAGTGCCCCAACGGTCCCGCAGATCAAAGGATAGGTGAAAGTGAATGTAAAGATAGATGTGAACCTGGCCTAACTAGTTCCCCTTTCAGACCTTGTGGTCTATAGGGCAAATGATGTAAGGTTCAGCTGTTTTTGTGGCATACGGTTAACGAGGGTGTCATGTAGCCAGCACAACGACCAACCACCTTTACTTTTCCCCAACTAATGTCAGGTACCCATTAGAGCTGAGTGGACTCAGAGGCGCCCAAAGATTCCAGAGTTGAAAATCCCAGTCTTCACCAGGATTCGAACCCGTGGTCCCCTGTTCGAAAGCAAAACGCTTTACCTGGCCTAACTGATGTCTTATAACTGATCAAAGCAAAAAAGATTGCCATAATAAAAGCAAGTTAACGATAATGAAGTTTTCAAGATTACTATTCGTGTTAAATTAGGTCTAACTTATAATGCATACTAATTAGCTTTTTCTCTTTAAAAAACTGCTTGCATAACTGATTTTAAAAATTAGATTTTTCGCTTTCCGAAAACAAAAAAGTAGCCGTTGCATCAGAACTTTGAATGGTCTAAAATATTGTGATGTCGGATTTTCAATATCTTTTCTAGTTTACGGGATCTAAACGGGACGGACAGTCAGAAGGACAGACGGACGGACATTTCGCACAAAACTAATAGCGTCTTTTCCCCTTTCGGGGGCGGCTAAAAAGAGCGAGAAGAGGAAACGGAATATATATTCCTTTATCCTAATCCAAATTATACATTATCACTACTTTAATGTTTGAAAAAAAGGTAAATTATATTGCTTAATTGGGAATCGGTAAACTTTGCTCTGGACACGTTGGTAGAGCGTACATAACAGAGGTCAAAAGCAAACATCCTTAAGTAGGCTTCTTGACATTACAAAGTTTATGGATGCCCGTATGAATTTAATAAATAAATATGTAAATGTTACATTGATCATTTTCAACGCTTAATGGCGCATCCATTTTTTTAAATAAACAAACTCATTTTTTAAGATGTCGAGTCCAAATTACTGCAGGGACAATTAATCTGTCAATTAATCATCAATTAACTGAGTGAAGTAATTAGTCAATAAATCAGTTCCTTGAAACCAATAAGAAAAAGTGTAAACAAAGAATTGCAGTTTGACGAAGCTAAAAAAAAAAAAAAAAAAAAAAACCTCAAAATATGCCCCCGAAGTGGTCTACCCAGGCAGGTAAAAAGGCAGGTTTCAATATTGTCAGAAAGAACATCAGAATGAAATTCTATCAAAGACAAATGACAGAGAAGAATTGAGAAAGAAGGTTAACAGATCCTGTGTGGTGCCCCAGCGGTCCAGCAAACCAAAGGATAGGTGAAAGTGAATTTAAATGTGAACCTGGCCTAACTGATGTCTTATAATGAATATTTAACTGATCTAATTGTTTTGTAAAAAATCAATCTCTTATTCAAATCCTCAAAAAAAAATAAAATATATTTCCGATCTTACAATAACTTAGCAATACAAATGTCATAATAATTTTTTTTGCCAAAAAATCTAAAACCCACTTGCTTAAATTTGTTAACAATATAGTACATTGTTTATTCCCGTGTTTGTTACTATTAATAGTGAATAGTTGTAAAAGTAGTGAATTTTTATGGAAAAACTGCTTGCATAATTGATTTTAAAAATTAGATTTTTCGCTTTCCGAAAACAAAAAAGTAGCCGTTGCATCAGAACTTTGAATGATCTAAAATATTATGATGTCCGATTTTCATTTTCTCTTCTAGTTTCTGAGATTTAAACGGGACGGACGGACGGACACACAAAACTAACAGCGTCTTTTCCCCTTTCGGGGGCCGCTAAAGAAAGGGAAATTAAAGCAGAAGTTTTCTGTTGCAAAATTGAACAGTCAATGTAGCAACGCAGAACGAGTTTAAAACTTTGTATCAAGTTTGGAGCCAGCTCCAAGGTGATGACATTGTCTCCTTTAAGCTCAACTCATAGTTCATTGTATAACCTTTTTAGGTCAAATTTTCACAATATAACTTTTTAAGAACATCTCAAGAGCTCTTATAACTTGGTTCTTTAATTGTCGCACGAGGAATTGTTATGCTACACATTATGGCTTCACATATATAAACCATAACATTTTAGTTCGACTTCATATAATATAGTTTTGTTTTTAAAGTGAGATTTAAGGTCAGGGGTTAGGGTTACTTTGCATCGAGTTACGTCTTCAACTCCAGAAAACTGAAATAGGTGAAATAATCTAAAAATTACGTATATGAATAAAGCGAAACCACATTAGCATTTATAAGTGCAATTTAAAGAAAAAATAATTTCAAAAACTTTCAACAAAATTATTTTGTTTGTCTCGGCGCTTACTTCCTTTAGAGAGAAAAAAAGGGGGTGGGTGGGAGGGGGGGGGGGAAAGCTGATAGAGTTTCAAGGCTACTAGAGACTAAACCTTTTTGTAAAGTGAAGCTGTTTACACATTGGGGAAACAAAAAATCTCTTATCATGACTGCCTTTAGTTGGGCGTAAAGGAGCCGAAGAAATTTAAACTTTGACTTATCATTCTTATGGGTCACAACCCAGCATTAGGCTCCCAACGTATTATATCGGCCTCCCCACTCTCTTTACACTCCCCCTCAAGGGGCGCCGCAATCCTTTTCTTCCTGCCCAGGAGATAGCGATCCTAATAGAGGCAAACGTTGCTCTGGAGTTAATCGTTTATTGTCGTTATCGCATAGGTCTCAGGCTATCATAGGGTGACTTACACTTTGTCGCTTTCAAGTGGTCCTCAAACTGAAGCAGGAGGGAGACATTTCGAGCCTAGGTATACGGGCACTCAATTTAGCTCTACATTTGCGACATTGGACTCCTATTTATTGTATGTGTGTTATATTTTAGGGACATCGCAGGACATCAATATTGACGATGAAAGCATTACAGGGGCAGCAACTTTTGACAAAACAGAAACTACATTTCTTCTTCTATTTCTTGGAACTGTCAGGTAGAGTTGAGCCTTCGGCTCTTGGAACTCTAGGCCAGCAAAAGTGAACAAGAGCTCCCTCTCACCGGCCTAAGACACAGAGAGAAAGAGTGAGAAAAAAGACAGAAAAAGAGAGTGAGGGATAGAAAGAGAGTCAGAGAGAACTAGAGAGAGAGAGAGAGCGAAAGAGATACAGAAAAGAATGAATGGGATGCACTGGAAAAAAAAGGAAAAGAGAAAAAGATACAGACAGAGAAAGATATTTTCTTTATTAAAATCCCAAGTACCACTAAACTACTTACTGACAAACACTCTAATTGGCCAGTCTTCTGGTCAATAGCCCTTAATTTAACAACTTACAACAGCTGTGCATTAATCATTGCAATCACAAATCTCGCTAATTGCATAAAAAGAACTTACTTGATTTGGAAATAAATCGAAAAAAGATAGATCGATATTTAATTTAAAAAGTTTGTATTTAAAAAAGGAAATAAACCCGTTTATCGTAGCTTAAAAGCTCCCCCCCCACCGCCCCCCCCCAAATCAACTAGTGCACGAACAATGTTAGAATGTAGCTCTACTTCTTGTTAGTTATATTTGTTCGTGTGTGGGAGACCCAACAGATTGTTATCAGCGTGAGAGTGATGAGATAACGCGTTTAGTAGTAAACTATAGTAAGGTCATCACTGGTCATTAGCAGGGGTGTCCGTTGACCCAGTCATTCCACTTCTGAAACACATTAATTAATCAATTATTTTGTTTTAAAGCAGCACAGCTTGCTGGGGTGTGTTTGAATAAAGGCTGAACGAGGAGAAGAGAGGCGAACAGGGGCGACATCCTGATGTAGGCCCCGCGATGTGCTCTGTAATGTGTTTATGTAAGTAGCTTATGCTCCACTTGTATTTACACAAGTCTCTGAACCCCTGTAGCTCCGACACTGGTAAGATGGCCTCTCTTATATACGAACAAAAAATCTCCCTTAGTTAACACATGTGAATGACTGTCTGGCTGATTTATACGCTCTTCGGACAGACGTTATTATGGTCCCGAATTCCATCTGAACAAAATTAACTCCACACAACTCCCTTCTTTGCGGACACTGCGCCCACCTTTATGAAACCGTAAACCATATTCTCTCTGAATGCCCCTTCCTAATCCACCTTAGGCAGACCCTACTTCCACTACAGCCCAACATAACCAACACTTTATGGCAGTGCTAAACAACTGTAGAAAACAGCACACTATTTTTCCTATGTGTATGTGGCTATGTGTATGTAGCTATCTACATGTGACTATGTGTATGTGGCTATGTGTATGTAGCTATCTACATGTAGCTATGTGTATGTAGCTATTTACATGTGGCTATGTGTGTGGCTATGTGTATGTAGCTATCTACATGTGGCTCTTTATATGTAGCTATCTACATGTGGCTATGTGTATGTAGCTATCTACATGTGGCTATGTGTATGTGGCTATCTACATGTGGCTTGGTGTATGTGGCTATGTGTATGTAGGTATCTACATGTGGCTATGTGTATTGATATATAAGACTAAAAAAGACAATGCTGTGTTTAAAACCAAAGTTTGATTTTTAGAAATTTTTAAAACTAACAACTAGATGTATCAAACTAATTCAAATTTCATCTCTACTGCTACAGCTGTTTAAAAAAATGTAAACAAAAATATTTATGTTTCCATTTTGACATCGATTCTCCCTGTACCAGGCAGCGTACACTTTTATCTCATGTTACTTTTTGTTCATCTAATTACCTAAACAAACCAGATGTGACATGAAACTAATTAAAGTGTGCTAATCTCTACTAGGCTGGGAATTTCTACATGTCACACGGTGGACTGGAGCTAAACGGCTTGTTCATGATTAAGCTAATGGTGACTTTATTCATGTTTAGGATTCATTTGAATATATCTCGTAGATCAGAGGTTCTCAAACTGTTGTCCGTGGACCCACAGGGGTCAGAGAGGCGACATTAGGAGGTCCGCAGAAAGATGAAAATTCCATATAATTCAAATAACTTCTGCGCTAAAAGCCAGTTTATCCGATCGAATAAATTTAATGATAATCCAGTCATTGTTTATTATGTCTATCTTATCTTATTATTCTATGTCGACCACCGGCGGACAATGGTTATGCTTGCCCTGAATGTGGCAAAATATGTAGGTCACAGCTGGGGCTGGGTAGTCACGGTAAATACTGCATTCCTCATTAATCTTCGGACTCAAAGACAGGCCTTATTATGTCGACCTAAACCATACCCTAAACCATCCCGACTAGGTATTGGACCATTTTGCGCGAGGACAAACTCAGATCCCGATCACTTGACGAATCCATACTAATACTGAAGCAGCTTATTGAAATATCCACTAATCATGAATATAAACCAATGTTCGAACAATGATAGCATAAATGATAAAAAAAAAAGATTCTATTTTGAACTATTTTCTATCCTGCATTGTCGGGTTATTGTGAAGACATTGTTGGCCTACTTTCCCGTGTCTTCTTATATGGTAGAACGTGGATTCAGTGACGTCATGAACCCCATCGGAAACAAAAAGAAACTGACTAGAAATGTTGCTCTTGGACATTTGCAGTTGCTAATTAAAAACATTGAACCGATCTTAGAAACACTCAGAAAATCCTATCAAACTCATCCGAATCATTAAATTTTGTAACATTTTTCTTTCAAAACCAAAATTATAATTTCAATAAACACAGTATTATAGATTGTTGTGTGTTATTACATTTTAATATTATAAACTAAGCATCTATGTAGTTGTTTTCCCGTGGGTAAGTCTTGAATTTAGAAAGGGTCCCCGGATAAAAAAAAAGTTTGAGAACCACTGTCGTACATACTCCAACTAAGACCTTCGGTCGTTAAATGTTTGAAATGTTCAAATGGCACATTTAGAATAAAGAATGATATAAGATAAAAATTAATCCCACTACCAAGAAATGCCAATGTTTATATTTGGGGACTTTGAGATATGGGCCTATAAGATTGACTACAGTGATCAGGGTAAATAAAACGTTACTGTAGCAAACGGAACTACGATCGACAAAACCAGTTCACCGAAGACCACTTTATGAGCTGAAGTGTAATAGAAAGATATATGACTAGATCTATTAGTAGTACAGGCTTTGTGGGACAAACAATCTGGGTAATTTGTCAATTATTTATAGAAGAAACGTCAGAATGTACTGTAATTTCACTCTCCTAATAAGAAAGCCCGTGAAGTCCATTTTCTTGCAAAGGTTATATCAATTTATTCTGTCTGTCTGATACCAATTATAAACACTTTATTTCTCCAACTTCCCATTCTGGCATCAAGCTGAAACTATACACGGTAACTAGCGGCTAGAGACAACATATGAATCAATGGGAAAATATTAACCAAATAGCTCATTAAAAAGTCGTAATTAATTAATTTTGTTTGATATCGAGAAAGGGAAATGATTTTTAGTGTTTGATATGTCTATCTTATCTTATCTTATATAATACAGACGTTACTTCAAAAAAGAAGATGATTACGTCCTACGCGTCATGCATTTAGTCATGCATATTAACCAATGACTTAAATTCTGCCAAGTCACTGGTTTTTCTGGCTAGCTCAGGCAACCCATTCCATGCTCTAATAGCACTAGGGAAGAAGGAGTATTTGTACAAATTTGTCCTAGCATATGGGACGAGGAATGTGCCTTTATTTTTGTGTCTTTCAGAGTATTTTATTAAATTTTGTTTTTGTATTTGAAGATTATGGTTCAGTGTTTTATGTATAATTGCTATTTTACTTTTGAGTCTTCTGTCCTGAAGGCTTTCTAAATTTAGTGATTTTACTAATGGTGTTACCCTAGTCAAATGTGAATATTCGTTTGTTATGAATCTCACTGCTCTATTTTGTGTTTGTTCCAGTTTCTTAATGTTTTCTTGAGTTGAGGGGTCCCACACGGTGGATGCATATTCTATTATTGGCCTAACCAAGGTTAAATAACATTTTAGTTTTATGTTCTTATTTGATTTATAGAAATTTCTTTTAATAAACCCTAATGCTTTGTTGGATTTTTTTATAGTTTCATCAATATGTGGATTCCATGACAGTTTTTCATTTATTATAACACCTAGGTATTTTGAGTTTTTAGTCTGTGTTACTGGTTTGCCATGAATAAGATAAGTGGAATTAATTTGTTTTAGTTTTTTTGTTACTCTTAACAACTGACATTTTTCTGGGTGGAAAGACATGCTCCAATTTGATTCCCATTTCTGTAATTCATCTAATTCTCTTTGTAAAATATCTGTGTCTTGTTTTGTTTTTATTGTTCTATATATTATGCAATCGTCTGCAAATAATCTGACTTTTGTTCCTGAACTAATGCAATTTGGTAAATCATTTATGTAAATTAAAAATAGTAGTGGACCCAAAACTGTTCCTTGAGGTACACCTGAGTTTACTGTTATTGGTGTTGATTTAGAGCCATTTATTATTACAGTTTGTTCTCTCCCTATCAGAAAATCTTTAATCCACTGATGCAGTGGACCGTTAATGCCGAAATATTTTAATTTTTTAAGCAAACTATGGTGGTGAACTTTGTCAAAAGCCTTGGAAAAATCTAGTAAGATAGCATCTATTTGTTCACTATTATCTAAACCTTTTGAAAAATCATCAATTAGTCCTATTAGTTGTGTTTCACATGATCTATATTTCCTAAAGCCATGTTGGTATGAGGTGAGGACATTATGTTTGTCTAAGTGGTTTATGATATTGCTACATATTATGTGTTCTAGTATTTTACATGTGATGCTGGTAAGTGATACTGGTCTGTAGTTTCCTGGATCAGATTTTTCTCCTTTTTTAAATAGGGGGGTGACATTAGCTTCTTTCCAGTCCTTTGGTACTCTGCCCTGGTTAAGCGATGCTTGAAAGAGTATTTTGAACACTGGGGCTAGCTCATTGCTTAGTTCTTTGAGTAATCTAGCTGGAATACCATCAGGTCCAGACGCTTTATTTGGTTTGGTGTTGGCTAATAGTTTTTTAATTCCATTTTCTTGTACTACTAAATCTTCTATGTTGTCTACTTGGTTCAAATTAAGAAATATGTCTTTGTCTCCTGGGGCTGAGAATGCTGATGCAAAGTATTTGTTTAGGATGTTTGCTTTAGTTTCATTATCATTATGTATTATGTTATGTTCATCTTTTAATGGCGCTATGCCTGTTGTTTCCATTTTCTTAGACTTAATGTATGACCATAGGTTTTTGTTGTTATCTTTAGATATTACATTGTTGATGTATTCACTCTGCAGCTGTCTGCTTACTTTTTGGGTTAGGTGTTTAATTTTTATATACTTTTTGTAAACTCTTTCTGCCTTGGTTGCTTTAAATTTTCTATATAGGTTTTCCTTCTGTTTACAAAGCTTCTTTAGTCTATTATTAAACCAGCATTTATTTATTTTGTTTGATGTGTATTTAGTTGGTATATGATTTTCTATAATGCTTTTGAGATGGTTTTTAATGAAATTCCAGAGGTCATCGACTGGTTGGTTAATGTCTTTTTCTAATAAGAATGTTTGTTGAAAGTTTAATGCAGCTTGGTGTAGTTGTGTTAGGTTACATTTATTCCAGAGTAAGATTTTTCTTTTGGTTTTTGTATTGGCTACTGCTTTTATCTGACTGTGTATTTTTATGATCTCATGGTCTGATAGACCAGGGATAATATCATAATCAACTACTAATCCAGGTCTGTTGGTTAAGAAGAGATCTAATGTGTTGTTTAATCTAGTTGGCTTTTTAATGATTTGATCTAAACTTAGGTTGTGTAAAGTTTCTATGAAAAGCTCATTTATGTCCTTAAGGTTTTGGTGTTTATCTATGGTTAGTGTTTTCCAATTTATATCAGGTAGGTTGAAGTCACCCATAATCCAAAAAACTGCATTTTTATTTGTCTCTTTAAGTGTAGTAATCTGATTACATAGTTCCTGCATGTATTCTAAACTAGAATTTGGTGGTCTGTAAATGCTGCCTATTATAAGGGATGTTGAGGTGGTATTAATTTTACAAAATGTAGATTCTATGTTTTTTGAGCTAGGTAAGGTAATTTCTTCTGCTATAAGAGTGTTTTTTATTGCTAAAAGAACTCCTCCATGATTATCAGCCCTATCTTTTCTAAAAATTTCATAATTACTATTGAAAATTTCTGCATTATAAATTTCAGGATGTAGCCAAGTTTCTGTTCCTGCAATTATGTCTGGTTTCTCACATTCTAATAAAATTTCTGTTGTGTAATAGAAAGATATATGACTAGATCTATTAGTAGTACAGGCTTTGTGGGACAAACAATCTGGGTAATTTGTCAATTATTTATAGAAGAAACGTCAGAATGTACTGTAATTTCACTCTCCTAATAAGAAAGCCCGTGAAGTCCATTTTCTTGCAAAGGTTATGGCTATAAATGTGGAGTTATGTCCATCAGCTAATAGTTTAAAAGTATTTGTTTAAGTTTTAGAAAACATATCCCTTTTCTACCTCAGAGTGTTGGTGTCTATCATATGCAGATAGAAAAAGCCGTCAATCTTTTGTTGATTTTTTTTTTATTACTAAATTTGGCTCCTATAAATCTTATCTCATAAATTACAGACAATCCTCCGGAAGAGAAGATACCTACACCCTACACGTATCCATGTCTATGCAGTAGTGCATGTTAAGTACACTAAGTCATTGGTTTTTCTGGCTCAGTCTTTGCTGACTCGAATTCTAATGCACTAGGGAAGAAGGAGAACATGTACGAATTGTAAAAAACATTGTGTGTAAAAAGTTTTACATGTGTATGATGTTTTACATGTTTTGGAGGTTTTACATGTTTTGGAGGTTTTACATGTTTTTCGAGGTTTTACATGTTTTTGAGGTTTTACATGTGTAGGATGTTTCACATGTTTTTGAGGTTTTACATGTGTAGGATGTCTTACATGTTTTTGAGGTTTTACATGTTTTTGAGGTTTTACATGTTTTTGAGGTTTTACATGTTTTTGAGGTTTTACATGTTTTTGAGGTTTTACGTTTTGGATGTATGTTTTGGACGTTTTATATTTTTGGACTTTTTGCATGTTTTGGACATTTTACATGATTTGAATGTTCCTTCAGAGTTTGCGATAATTTACTTCCTAGTCAAGACCTCCCGCAGCAAGACGGGGTATGGCAGCGTGTAGGGTATGAACCCATGACCATCTAGAGTTTCTAGACGACCGACCGACAGTCCAGCGCGGATACCACACGACCAGGCAGTCTTGAAGAAGAAACGCAGTTGTCTATAAAAGACCTGTCCAAATAAAAAGACAGTCTTTAAACAATGACATTTGTTGTTGACAAAAGACTTGCAATTAAAGGACTCTCTTTAATTAATGAAATTTGTTGTTAATAAAAATTATTTTTTTTTGTTAGGAAGGAAATAATGAGTCACAAATTCTGATGAGGTGAACTCTGAAGGGTTTGTGGCTATCTGAGTTCAAAGTCACCACAAGCAACTTGAACAGGCTACAAGTGACCTTCATTGCTTGGCCAACGCACACAGTAGTCAGAATCTGTCAAGGTATTTGAAAACGTCTTGACTCTTGACACGTGAGTGATTTGATTTATTCACGATCAATTTTTTTTAGTTGTTACTTTTTTAAAAAGTAATGCCAAAATTAATGTGATTGATGAATCACTATGAGTGCGATTAATGTTGTGTTGTTTTTTTTTCGCTTTCCAAAAGATTACATTGCAAAAAACAACAACAAATGTAAAAACTTTGTTAAGAAATTGTTCCTAGTTCTTGCGTTCACTTGCTTGTCCTATTTTCCCGCTCTAGACACTTGAAAGTCCGCATACATCCCACAAGGGCTTGCATCTCACACGACATGCATGATCTTCGGAGTTTTAAAGGGCAATGTCTTCATTTACTAGTAAAGTCCAACATTTCTGGGATGGTGTGTTGTCAGTACTCAGTCATTCTCAAACTGTGGGGAGGTTTGTGTATACAGGCTCTGTAATCTTGTAAATAGGAGCATTAGCGAGTGGTCAAAACAAGATCAGTTTTTTCATGTTCATTACAAGATCGAAGATCCAAAATTATTCATAGTTAATGATGTTGTTGGATCGTTTACCAGCTGACAGATCCACCTGAAGTCCTAGTGATCTGATGTTTGTATGTCCAACACTTAAATCTGGGCTAGTCAACAATGTTCCTGGACATCACGTTGCGGAACTCCACAGGTGGACAGACCGGTACGGTATCGTCAACCCAAGACTGAGGCCAAGGAGAGCTCATAAGGAGTTTAGAGGACTTAAGAGGACTATATATAATCTAAAGCTTTTTTTTTTTAATTCTTTATTTTTTTATTCAGTATTTTAAAAAATAGTTTCTTCATCATACATAACACAAAGGACAAGAAAACAAGGCGATAAGGACTACTGAGGATGCAGTCGTCGTTATTGAATGTTCCATAATATGTACTTCTCCGGAGCCAAAAGTTATTCACGATCTTTTTTTTTTGTCAGGAAACCTCAGAATTTGCGCTATTCAATTTTAACTTTGTCATCATAGAAATCCTTGTGCATTTGGCCTTTTTTCTTTGCCCTCCGGCTTCTTTTGTGTCTATTTTATTTCGTTGTCCTATAAATATCTGTCTGTTCTCAAAATCCATATTCTGGGAAATCCAGGTATAAAACAAGTAATCAGATTAACGCATACATTTATATTTTCTTTTTCACACCCCCTCCACAGTTAGAGATACATAGTGTGTCTGCTTAGTAATCATTTATGGGTGTTTTAAACAAACACTATTTCATTACGCTCTTGACTTCAAGCAGTTATGAATGGGCTGGTTATCTTTCTACCCGGTTTGATTTATCTGACTCAATCCTTTAAACTCAGACCATTACTAACCTGTTGTATTGTTAATGTTTATCAGCGCTTGGACTCAATAGAACTTGAAAATTCAAACTATGATATAGGATGATATCTTAAAGTTGTCACTACACGGGCTATAACAGTGGTTCTATCCTGGGGTGTAGCAAGGCACCCGCGGGCCTGGTCTCACGATCTTGATTGTGCTCTCCTCACCTCTAAAGAAACACTAAGGTTGAAAACATTTTTTAACAAAAAATCGAGTCACCCTGAAACCCTGTATACCAGTTTTACATCTTGACATGATACCCAATTGTGTAACGACTTTTTGAAAGTATTGAATATGATTCAATAACGACTTTCTATTTTGAAAATACCCCATATAATGAATTCATTTAACTCTGGATGTGTAGCAATGACAACAAGGAAACTCTTTAACTATTTCTCTCCTGATCGACGATATGTTTAATTTTATAAACTTGACTTTGTGTTTGTATAAAAAGAACATGCATTTCCCTTTAATTCTATACCAAAAACAACATTTTCTGATAACATACAACAAAGCTATTGAAGCCCAATCATAACAGGGGGAGTGAAATAGTCATGAGCAAAATGAATTCCTTCCAAAACGTGGAAAAATAATTACGGAGAGAAAGAGTTAATTTTAAATATTGGTAAATATTTCCTTTTTTTAAACAGCTTTAAGAAATCATTCTGCATCAAAGTATTTTTGTTGTGAAATTGAACCCTGTTGAAGACAACAAACAGGTTTGGTGATGGTCTGGGATGAAAGGAACGTGTTAGATAAATCAAAGATAAACCACCTCATACATGGACACTCCAAGTTGTATAGAGTGCCCTAGAAAGCTATCCATTGAAGTCATCACACATTGGATGTCCCACAGATGACATACTTTAGTTATGCGCAGTATCTAGGCTCTAGAGACTATTTAGAATTTCTTCTTGGCTGTCAACTATTCAAAGTTTGAGTGCCACTGGGGAAGATAACAGATGGCGATGAAAGTCGTACAAATAATGATCAGTAATGTTTGCGGTACAAAGTGGGAAAGGGATTTAACTCTAGTTGGTCTTAAATGACAAGATCTTTCAAAGAGATCCACAACTGAATAGAAAGCTACCCCATTACTTATGTGTGTTTACAGTCCCAAGTCTAAATCCATGTGTATCTCTTCGAGTGCTCATTATGTTTTAAAATATTGATTTGAATTTTATAGTGCAATAAATTTACAAAGCTATTGCAAGATTTGTAATACAAATATACAGATACCAGTAAAGACTCGGACGAAATCAACCAGACTGGCTCAACGTCCGAATGAAACTTTTCTTTCACTTCTATTTAATAATTTAATTAATAACTTCCATATAATTATTACTTGTTCATATTGTCTTATAACTGAGGAGATAGAAATTTAGATCTAGAAGGTTAGGGACTAACAGTTCACATCCTGTCGCCAGATATCAGGGCGCCAAGTTGGACGACAGACAATCGGAACAAGTACTTTGTATCATTTTAATATTTATGGCGCACCCAAAGTCAATTGAGAGGTAGAAAATCGGCGCCCCGCAGCACTAAAAAGAAAAATAGAACACAAGAGATAAATTTAGTATCTAACGCTAATAGGATGTGATAACATCAATTTAAAGATACTGTTGTAGTCGACTACTATCAAAGTAATACTAAAACTAAGTAGCACTCTTGTTCAGTCCTTCCCGTTCAGCAATAGATCTGACTAGCAGACGTCAGTGGGTCATTGATCGTCCTTGACCGATGAATTGTGCGGTTGTGTAACTTTTTTTTTTTGCGTGTAACCCCCAATAAAAATTATTTCTTTACAAGGTCAGGGAAGTCCAGTGGTTAATGATTTTGGCGTCCGAGCTATTGCTAGTGAATGGGAGTTGGGAAAGGTATTCGGGGAGTAGGAGAGAGAAATGAATCTGCCAAGCACTCCCTGACTCCCCCTGGCAGCAGAAGTGGTCGATCGTATTTAGACTATTGAGATCGATTAGTCTGAACTGACTGGAAAGTCAGGTCAGCAGAAGATAATGGTTTCCAAATATTTGTGCTCAAGAGCGGAAGTTGAAGATCTTGTTGGTTTCTTGACAAAAATATTGAATATTGTAAATCATTGTGCCATAGTAATACATTTAATTAAAACTCTTGGCGGAAAAACATCAAACAGAAACGTTATATTGTAAACAACAAGTTTCCAATATTTGATTTTATAAGATTTGCAGGTGTCCGGCAAAAGGAGGTCGTGTCCAGCAGGCAAAGTGCCGAAGTGTTTAAATATCTGGCTGTCATTCTGTTGTCTAATGCTATGGCATACTCACAGACTCTTACAAAGACCGCACCACAAATGAAGATATTAAAAACAGGATTAATGCAGAGATTGGACCCCTCGATGTCAAAAAATGCCTGCTATGTGGCCATATCACAAGGTCCTCAGGGCTTGCAAAGACCTTCCTCCAGGGAACAGTACCAGGAAAAAGAAGAAGCAGACAAGAGAAAGCGATGTGAAAGTGTTGTGCATTTAGGTGTCTGGTAACCCTAACGACGTTAGGTGCAAAGAAAACAGAAATGAAATTTAGACCAAACGTACGCTTCTCTATGATCACACAAGAGATTAATGAAAATAATTATTTATTAAACTTACTCTTAAAATAATAATACAAAAAAACTCCTGGATTCATAGACGTTTTAGAATTATTATTTTTTTTTATGTTGATATACGCTAGGGCTAGGCCTAGGCCAGCAACAATTTAGGCATGATTAAAGTGTAAGGGAGACAATTCAATAAACACTAATGACTAATAGTTTGTCAATGACTTATTTCCCTTATAAAGTAAACCAATTACTAACAAAAAACGTTTTAGAAATCCATTCTAAAAACAAATTGGGGGAGGGGGAAGAAAGAGAAAGAATTATATCTAAAGACGATGTGTAATGTAAGGGAAACAGCTTAATAATCGCTAATGACTTATAGTTTGTTATTTCCCTTCTATACAAAGGGTGAGGGAAAGAAGGAGAATTTAGACTATTGTGATTTAATAGAATGTATATTTTGTTCTGCACTAGGAGGACACTGTATAAGCAAGCAGCAGGCAATAGGATGTGGATGTAAACATAACACACCTTCACATTGTGACACTAGGGGGGAAATAAGTTAGATATTGTCTGGATACACAGAGGGGGTTGATGATTTCATTGGTCCAAACAAAAGGAAATTCACTTTTTGACTACGTTCAGCATCACTACTGTAACAGTTACAATATAGACGCAAACACCAACACCATTCACACACACAAACATATGGCCAGCGCTTTATGAATTAGGTAATGCAAGTTAAAGTCTCTGCAGAGATTCATGACTTTTTTCTCCATGCAGGAACGGAATAGACTTAATAGACCAATCCTTAGAGGCGAGGTGGCTGAGCAGTAAAGCGTTGGCTTCCGAACCAGGGGTCCTGGGTTCGAGACTGGGATTTTTAATTTCGGCATCTCTGGGCGCCTGTGAGTCCAGCTAGAACAAAATTCATAGAAGTGCTCCTTCTCTAATGCCATTATAGACTGGAATGGGTTGCCCGAATCAGCCATAAAAGCCAACGATTTGTCGGAGTTGAAATCACTGATTAACATGCACAAGATTGACTCATGCGTAGGACGTAATTATCTTCTCTTTTGAAGTTACGTCTGCAATCTATCCCTAGAAATGAGTTGCTGTTTTTTTTATACATGCATTGAGAAAAATTCTTTGTGAATGACCAAGAAACCTAAAAAGATAATTGCTTAGAGCAAAATGTAGATGTCACTCTGAACAGTGGCATCTGAAGAGTTGAGTGTATTGAGTTTTGTGTCGTGACAGCAAGATGTCAAATGTCTCAGGTCGTGTGTTTTATATCAATATTGTTGATTTATGGGGAAGAACTCCGCACTTAATATCTCTCTATATTGTAGAAGCTATTTCCCTTATTCAATATTTTTAAAAAAAATTACAAGTAATAAATAATTGACTGGTTTTTTTTTTTAATTGATTCATATTTTGTTAGGTACAATATATAAGTACTCTTAAGTTTCAACTTGATCTGAGATTGGATGTGGGAGAAATAACGTAGAAATTGTGTACCAGACAGACAAACAGCGTGAGTTGATACAAGCTTTGTAAAAATAATTTTTATGTTCAATTATATTTTTCTAACTGAATTTATGTGATTTTGTTTCTCAAAATATGTTCATATTTTAATTTAGGAAAAACAAAGACCATATTGCAGAAATTCAGATAAATAACCAACCCATAGAACAAGTACAAGAATATAAATATCTAGGTACAACTATCAACAACTAACCGGAATAAAGTTTATGCTGTCAAAACATATACAAGAAAATTCACCAGCGACTCTTCTATCTCAGAAAGCTAAGAAAATTTAACATAGACAAAACAATAACCAAACTTTTCTACACAGCAACTATCAGCAGTCTAATCAACTTTCCCATCACCTGCTGGTATGGTAATACTTCACTGGCACAAAGACATAGACTAATTAAAAAAGCATCGTATATCACTCGAACACAGCTACCATCTCTTGGAGAGCTTTTTCAGGAAAGATGCCTTTCCAAAACACGATTCTTAAAGACAACCTGCCCCCAATAGACCACTGTTACATCAGATCTGAACGAAGTGGTCGTCTCCTTTCCATTAGGACTACAACAGAAAGATTTAAAAACTCCTTTACTTCACTATCGGTCAGAGTGTTACAAGATCAGCTGTCGTCATCAAGAAGTACATAGAAGTCAAACTCATAAAGCGCTGGTTGTGAGTGTGTATGTGTTTCGTGTGTGAATGTTGTTCGTATTTGCATCTACATTGTTTTTGTAAAGTAGTTACGCTGAGGTTGTCAATGGTAGTCCAACTGAATTTCCATTTGATTGGATCAATAAAATTATCTTAATTTTCTTTGTACAAAGCTTTTAACCACAATTCAACAATTCTGGTTGGGCTTACTGATCAAAAGTGGTACACACTGTATTGTTGAACCGATGGTCCACTGCCATCCCCAGTTGTCCTGCAACAGGTATGGGCTAGGATGTAATATCTTCAAATGTAAAGGATCATTCGAAACATATAAAACAAACTGCCCTGATATCCTTAGTACTTATCTCCCCTTGCTAAACTGACTGAGAACTGACCCCATGATGCATTTCCAGGTACAGTAAAAGTACAGGACAAGAACAAAACAAGTGACAATGAACTTGTTCAACATGCTTTTATTAAGTTCATGATGACATTATGGGGGAATGAGAACAACCAAAAGATTTGTCTAAGTGATTACATGGCTCTGATCACAAACAGGTCAAGTGACCCACAAACACTTCAGGTGACCACAAAAAGGTCAGGTGACAGTGAAATAGTGGGGGGATGGGGAGGGGGTAGGGTTGTAACAAGGATGGAATTATGGCACAGTGTTATTATGAAAACAATAATGATTAAAGTTGAAAAACAAAAATTTACTGAAAAAAAAAAATGAGTCTTTTATTCAAACATGTTTCCACCTCATTCAAAGCTCATTAAAAATGTTCAAATGTTTTAGTGAAAAGTGACAAGGAAGCAGGCGGGAGGAGACAATGAAATCTCTCACTACACATCTAGACCAGTTTTAAAATGGGAAAAATGTTTGTGGTTATTAGAAAAAAAAAAAAGTTTTCACTTTACATAATATAGCAACCAATTCGACTTTTTTAAATAAAAAAAAGTTAAACAAAAAACAAACTATTATGTATTTCAAAGCTGCAAAGGTTAACTATAAAACATATTTAAATACATTGCATAGGAATGATACATTGCAACTTGTATTCCTTGTGGTAGCATTAAAACATGCTCTTGTTGATACTACCAACAATAACAGAATGAGCAGTTCTTAAGTTGGTCACTTACAGAAAACTAACATTGAAGGTGCTTCATAAGACTAACACAACTTAAAGCAAAGATAAAGGAATGATATTCAAACCATTTAGACCAACCCTGCACCCAGACACTCTTGTACAAGCACACACATTTATTTCAACTTATGATCTTAATAACTTCATTGGACAAGCTTGAGAAATCAACTTCAGCCAAAATTGCTGAAAATTTTTGTGAAAATTATAATGCAATCTATTACTGTGATTAGCAAAGTCGGGACAATTTAGAGTTATAAACATGAAGAAATTAACAAAACAAATTTGTAACAAAACTTCAAGAGCTTAGGAGAAGAAACATCACAAGGTTGGATTCTCAGGGGGAAACATTGCCAGTGTTAAGACTACAATAAGGTTACACAAAAAGTGACAAAGTGGTTGTTGGTAAAAGAAAATATTTGTATCTCTTAAATATTATGAGGGTACAACTTTTTTTGCAACCAAAGCTCCATTATCTCTTGAAAACCATTTCAGACAAATGTAAAAAGAACAGGAATCAAAGTGCAACATGGGATACACATGATGTCTGTACTGGTCTCACAAAGTCAGTGTAATACTGTATCACCAAACTTATTCATACAATATACTGGAGGACACTGGAGATAAATACATAGATGAAACACTTATACTGTATCATTAAACTTAAAGGCAAACTAAAAAATCTGAGGCCCAAACAAAAAAAAAAAAAGAAAAGAAACAAAATTCCACAATGAAGTTATTAGTTGTTTTTTTAAGTATCCATATAATAGCAATAATTATATGCCCAGAATAAAAATCTTAAAAGTTTCCCTTTGTGATCTATAGGGCAGAAGATGTTAAGTTCATCAATGTCTTTGGTCAAGACAACGACCAACCGCCTTTACTTTCCCAAACTTAAGTCAAATACCCATTAATGTTGGGTGAACTCAGGGGCGCCCTAAAAATCACAAAATTCAAAATCCCAGTTTTCCCCTACATTCAACCCCAGCATTCCAGGTTCGGAAGCTAAGCCCTTAACATCATCTGCCCCATAGATCACATGGTGTGAAAGGGAAACATTTGAATAAAAATCTGCATGTCAACAAAGATATTTAGATTTAAACTAAAACATTTTATCCAAGGTTCTACAGATAATGAACCAATGAAAAAAAAAACAACATCAAAAATTAAAGCTTAAATTAATCTGCCAATAATATAAATTATACATATAAATATTTTATTTTAAATTATCAATTTATTTATTTATATTATGAATTATATTACTTTACTTTCATTATTAATATATTTACTATATATATTTATTTACGAATGCATGCAACAAATTACTGTATGAAGTGGATGTGAAATATTTGCACAGCATAAAAAGCTGTTGTTTAGAAAAGTAAAAAAAAAAATGACTCAAATATTTGTAGAAGAGCTGAAGAGTTTAAAGTTTATAAATACAAATGCTTAGTCCTTGAACTAATAAGGAAGAAAGAGAGTAAACAATGTGTGTTCAATTCCTGCGAGAGAGTGATGCGACAAAGACTACACCAAGAATATCACAAAGACATTTGTTAGGCAGCCCAGATCAGACAGCATTTAACATTTGAACATGAAACTCCCATTTATTCCATCACAACCATGGACCTACAGTTAAATATTTACATAGACCAATGTTCACAGTTACTGATCAAATCACTTGTTAGAATCAGAGTGTGTGGGAATAGAAAGTCATAATACAGAGGGCTAAAGAAGCTAACAAAGCTAATGCAAGCAGAATAAAACTAATCCATTGAAATTATAGACATAAGCTATATATAATGCAACCTGTTTATTTTTTGTTGGCACGTCATAACATGAACAAATCGAACTAGTCAAATGTATACATAACTTACATACAAACTGACATGAGAATATATTTCATCATCATTATGTCACTTTATATTATTGCTTGGACTTGATTAACTCTACTTAAAAGTTTGAGATATTCTTTTTGAAATAAAGATTATTATGCCTACCATGTTGTCTGCAGGGCAGCAGAGGAATGATCAAACTTTTGAAACTAGATAAACAGTTCTAAATAGAAACCATTCTCATTAAAACTGACATATTACTATCACACCACATAGCTAGGTATTGCAGCAAGATGAAATTGTTGACAGCAATTGTTCATTATGCCACTATGCTAGCTATGTATCATTTGTTCATATATCACCTCACTTGTTTGCATATCGCTGAAACAGAAGTCAAAGCTCCAAAAATATTACTGAAACAGAAGTCAAAGCTCCAAAAATAAACAAACAAATGTGTGATCTAAACAAGTGGCCACAAGCAATGCAAATAAATAGCATCAGCTTAAATTCTCAATATTCACAGTCATTCTTTCCTAGCATCTTTGTTCTGGGTTTTAAATATATGTGCCATGAATTCGGTAATAGTTCTCTAGATGTCCCTGTTGGAATCAAATTGCCACTAGGTTTTCCTAGTAAGAGTAAAGTGATATATGAGCGATAAATGTTGAAATAGTCTTTAATGGATGTTAACTCCTTGACGTCTTGGCACTAACAATGTCAATAAAAAAAAGTGTACAAGCTCTGAGCATGGATTCTATGGTGCACTTAAATGTTTGTTTCCACAAAAGCTCAGTTGTGGTGGGGAAAAAAAATATCAAAGAACTAAAAACATTCAGGAGCAGCTGCCTTATTTGAATCAATGGAAACAAAGACACAATGTTACGAGACTACCAAACTAGGTGAACAAACTAAATTAGAGTTTAAAAACCAAAAAAGAAATTTTCTAGCTTAAAAAAAATACACAATTGTTTGCTACAGTATTTTCAACATATTATGTGTAGCAACAATGACAAGATGTCCTCAAACTATGCAGCACATGAAGTCATAGTGCCTAGGTGAAAAAAAAAAAATTAACAGAAGGAATGATAACTTTATGGTAAACTAATATTGTGACCTCACAAACAAACTAGTCTATTTACACAATTCAATTCAATACATATATATATATATTACCATAGTTGAAAAAACTGAGCAAAAAAAATCACTAAAATTTAACCAAAGAAACAGACTAGCTGTACAGTTCATTGATTGACATAATCAAAAGTTACAAAGGCAGATAAAACAGATAAAAGGGAAATGCAACGTTCTGAAATCGAGGAACAGATGACTGGATAGATATAAGAAGAAAGCAAGTCTATCAACACTACACAACTTGATACATTTATTTCAAGAGATCAGTGTTCATTAGAAAAAAAAAATTAGCTATAATTAGTTTTTTTACAGATACAAAACTAGAAAGATCACATAAAAAAACAACAATGAGCAGGGATTAAGTCAAATAATGTCAGGACATGGAATGATGAGTTTGACAAAAAAAAAAAAGAATTTTTAATGTGTTGTGAAAAACCAATCTGATGTGAAAAAAAAATATACACATATGCATAATATTAATACCAAGAAAATTGTGGTTGATCTAGAAATACTTAACAGGAAAGACTAGGAAAGCATTCTCTCTCTTTCTTGACCATTCTACAATAAGGCTTTCATTAATAGCATGAAAAAAACAACATTAAGTAACGAGAAGCACTTGTATATAAATTTTATCTTTATGTCCAAAGAAGGAATCTGAAAGCACTACAAAGAAACAATCACAGCACTAAAGTGTTCTATTAGACGAGTTCTCCACTTCTACAGTATCACACAACTCTCAGCAGGGGAATAACAATTTCCCCTCCACAAAAATATCTATTAGGAGAATTTTAAAAATATATCAGTTGTTAAGACAACTATGTATCACTAAGGGGTTATGACTTTAGTAAGGTACTACTGACAGTGCTTTGCTTGCTCATTATTAATTCTCTAAATTTAATAAAAACATCAATGCACATATTACTCGACCTCTTGACATTTTCCTCAAAGTACTTGCCTCTAAACCAGTGATGCCCCAAATCCGGCCCATTGAAATGTCGGCACAAAGTGTAGTTAATCACCCTCCAAAAAAAAAAAAAAAAAAAGGATGAAAGATGTATCTTTACCTATGTTAGGTAGGGCCCTCATTCTTTCTCTAATGGATTTAACATATGAGTGTTAATGAAATGGAACTCTGAATGTAGTTTCTACCAGGAAAATTGAACAAATATTTACTTGTTTGTGAAACATGATACTATGCCAACTTGTTTGTTCCATAAGAAAGGCGTGGCTGTTTAAAAAAAACAATATATAAATGGCATTATGAAACAAAGATAGGGGCATTATTGATTTGAGTCACAAATAAAAGATTGTTAAACTTCAGGTACTAGACCCACAGGTTTCTAATCAGGTTAATTTTATTTCATTTTTGTATCTTTTTGTGACCCACAACACAAGTGTTTTTAAATTAAAATGGCCCGCAGGCCGAGTAGGGTTGGGCATCACTGATCCAAACTAGCACCCACAAAAAGCATTATCTTCAGTCAAGACAAAAGCATTCTTTGACCCTGGTAACATTGAGATAGAAGAGTGTTGGACTGAAATTTGAATTTATAAATGGTGAATGTGTCACAACACAATCAAAGACTGCATTAGGATTCGCAAAAATTTCCTTTTTCATAAACAACAGCTTTAAGTGTATAGATACAATTTCCACCCACTTATATAACATACAACAATTTATGCTTATCTGCTGCATTACAATGAAAATATGCGTAATTGTAGTGTTATTGTGGTTACCACAGTGAAAAGGTCAAAACGACCCAGTTAAGAGACTATAGAGATTAAGTTCACGAGACACTCCTAAAAAATGTACTAAAATAAGCTTTACCAGAGTCGAGTCAATTCAAATGAGAATCCATTTTTCTGTGCACAGTATAAGTGAAGGCACACTTTTAAAACTGTAGACCTAGCTAAAATCAGTTTTATCATGTTATAGTAAAGCTTGGCCATTATTTAATAAACAAGCTTGTTCCAAGCGCTCTTCTAATGATACATTGTTTCTATTTCATAGTTTTTGCTTTCACAGTCATATAATTGTTTCTATTGAACTACAGCAGGCAAGCATTACTAAGCTGTTCATTTCTATTGGTGTGGGAGGGGCCAATGTGAGTAAAATACATTTCAAAAGAAACAACAATTATGTACAGAAATACAAATGATTTCACATTGTTTAAATTATATCCAACAGAGCTAGGTAATATTTAATGATGTCTGGTCACCTCTCTGAGGGGAGAGGGTTATTAGCCACAAATTGAAAAGGTTCATTCATCACTGCTGTTATGGGGCATTTCTGCATAGTGAACTGGGAAGATCTCTTCTTGTCAAGTGAAACAGTCTGAGAGTCACACTAAACATTTAAACCGAAAGATATTGCTCTGGTGCAAGGAAATCAACAATGTTTATGTAACCTCAAAATTAGTGATTAAAATAAAAACGAAACAATATTTAACAGCAACTATGCATGTAGTTGCCATTTCGTTAGCACAATTTTTAAGTAGCCTTGAATGACTCAAGTGTCAAGATAATAAACAAAATGAAAACAAAAGGCTTTTTAAAAAAAAAAACAACAACATATATTTATCTATAAACCCAGCTAACTTTAGGAGCAAAAGATGAAATGAATGGAATGGTATAAGTCTGTACAGTCTTTCACTAAACACAAAAGGAATGCAGAGAGCAGCAAACAATGGATGCAGCCCATAGACAGCAGAATGTCCCAAATCAAGGGGAAAAAAAAAAGACTGGAAGTTGAAAAAAGTTAGGTAGAGATCCCAACAAATTAATTTGCTAGCATGGCTTTGATGGACTTGGATGTTGTGACATCTTGTAAGTGTTTTGTGGTGTACCTGCAAAGAAACAAAAAGTTGGAGAATATTATTCTGGGTATAGTATCAAATCAAATAGATAAGCAAAGACAAATCAGGTTCAAAGTGGCTACAAAGAAATTTATTTATTGTTTGGATTATAAATATAGCTTGAATAAGAAAAGAAAAAAAAAAGGAATTTTATGTCTAATCATTTTCCAGGACAAGAAAATGTACTATTTACTTTTTAAAGTTAAAGCATATTTTAAGGATCAATTAAAAAAAAAATAAAAATAAATGCCTTGCCTTAGTGCATTCAGTAATGACTCAACCTTTGATCTTTCTTGTTCTTTCAGGAGCTTTATTGTGCTTTTCATCTGGTCATTACAAATTTAATTACAAGACGTCATAACAAAAAACTTAAGTAAACTAATTCTAGGTACTCTTTAAAATGCATGTTTTGTAAAATGTTTGTAAAATGTTTTACATGTTTCGGATGTTCCTTCAGAGTTGAAGATAATTACTTCCTAGTCCAAACCTCCCGCAGGACGACGGGGGATGGGAGCGGGCAGGGTTTGAACCCGGGACCATCGATAAATCTGAACGACAGTCCAGCGTGCAAACCGCACGACCAGGCAGCCATCATGTTTTTATTTTCATACATTAACATTTAAACAATATTTTGACCAAGCTATTCTTAGTTTAAGTGGATAGTATATACAAGAGTCAAAGTGTAGTGACAAGACAAAAAAAAAAGCTTCTCTACCTCTATGCTGGATGTTTTGGCAAAAGCTCCTACTGGATGAACATGATCATAAAGAATGATCACACCCACCATCACCCGAAGACAAAATAATCTTGTCTCTTCTTTCAGCCTCTGGCTGTGTTCCCTGAAACATAAGACATGATGACTGATTGTATTGTAGAGTCTGGAATTTTATTAATACAACATAGCTTTAAACAAGAAAATATATTTTTTTAAAAAGAAAACACCTCCATTATTAAATTTCAATATAATAAAATAATGTTTAAAAAGTTTGGTTGAATTCGGGTATCGAACCAATGACACTGTCATCTGCTAGTACTACCGTATTTTCTGAATTGGCCAGCAAGGAAGGCATATATATATATATATATATATGTTTATGTGATTATTTATTGGTATGTTCCTTATATGGTCAACTAGATATAAAGCTAGCAAAGTTTTGATTTAGAACTCTTAAGATCTAGACTAGATCTTCTTCTAGATCTAGAATTTAGATGTCTATATTAGATTTACGTAAAAATATAAGCAACGGTTACAAACTTCAATAAAATTGAAGCTACTTTAAATTTACTCAGTAATAAAGTAATACGGCTGACTACGCCATGTTGGCTTGAGACCTAGATATAGTCTCCAGTGAAATTTTCATTTGTTTATTTTTTAATTGAAAATTATAACTGTCAAACAAGAGTTTTCCCCTTTACTCAGCGATATACATTAACTATTAAATTTTTTAGAAAACCATTAGAGCTGTTTTCGAGATCAGCATCCAGGTTCCATGAAGGTCTGACTTGAATAGAGGTATTATAAAAAAAGAAAAAAAAAGGGGGGGTGGGTGAAAGGGGAATGCAAAAGCTGATCACAACAAAAGAAATTCAGAGGACGCGTGACACGTAGGACGTAATCATCTTCTTTTTTGAAGTAACGTCTGTATTATATAAGATAAGATAAAAGAAAGTCTGAAGCAAATAGGACCATTTAAAATAGTTTACTTACGGATTCTCAATCATAACTCGACAAAGTTTAGCCATCATGCTTAGGCAGTCTGTGGTTTGTTCTACTGGTAGGTCTTTATGCTAAGACAAAGAAAGGAAAAGCATGTAAATAGATTGAGCTACACGTAAACAGTTTTATTGACATGAAAATACAAATTTTAATCCAACAAGCCCTAACAAACTAAACAGAAGATCAACCAGCCTGTTCGGAGAAAAATTATACAAGTACCCCCCACCCCCAAAACTTCTAGTGAACTTTTTAAAAACTAGTTTCTAGTGAAAGATTACAAGCAAAAATATCAATCATGATAATTCCTTTTATCTGCAAGGGATATAGAATAAGAATGTGACAGGGGGGGGGGGGGGGGGGGGGGGGGCGCACTAACACTTTATTAGAATATTCAAATTTGATTAAGACAGTTCTCCAATTACTAAATGTGCATTTTAGTATATTTAAAAAAAAACATGGCTTAGTACAATGTATAGTCCAGCCTGTGTTTACTTACTTGAGTTACAAACTTTGCTGTGACATCACTGAGAGACTTGAGCATGGGAGTGGCTTGAGCATAAAACAATGACATTCTATTGGCTAGTTCATTAGACACATGCTCCTCCCCTGCCTGAATCTCATCCTGATAGAAACAAAAACAAAATGTAATGATGTCCACCGAGTCTAGTTCAGTTGCCCCGAGGCATGCAATAAGCTGCCAGTTTTTTTTAAAAATCTAAAAATCTATAGATATACTTAATATTTGGTTCCTGTTCCTAAAAAGTTTTCCTAGTTAATATTTTTCATGCTCAGAATTGAATGCGGACTTGGAAGAATGAACAAAATTCACTATACTACAACAATTTTGGATTAATGGGAAGTGGGTACTTTAAAAAAGTAAATTGATACAAGAAATAAATTTAGTAATAGCTTGAAAATAATTGGCCATAATACAGCTATTTAAACTGGACAAGGAGAGTGAAGAGATGACAAAGTACTTGAGAGTTTCCTCCCCATTCCATACTACCAACACAGAGAGTGCGTCACACCACTTAGGAGCAGAAGCAGTTGCTGGGAAAACCACAAGCAAGGAAATCTGATTACCAAAGTATCAGGATTATTAGCTGACTTCTGAAGGTCTTGCACAGAGTTTTGTATTTGTGTGACAATGATTAACTTCCCTGTGTTCCCTCACAGCCATAATGAGGATGTGATATAGAACATTTCCAGCCCATTCACTCAACAAAGGAGATAATTAAACACAACACCAAGGGAATGGGTATTAATACTATAAATACATACAATCATGTTTTAGAAAAGACAAAATCTGAAAAATAGTTTTTCTAAACATAATATTATAGAATTTACATAAGAAAAAAAAGAAAAGAAATGCTAAGTCCAACACCTGCTGTGTATTTTCATAACATTAAATATTATGAGCCAATGCTTTGGTTAGAATTATTAGAATTAAAGTTTAATTATACCCCATACATCTCTACTTGACCCAATTTAAAAAAAAATAAAAATCTACAATCTACTTTACTAAATGGGATATACCTAAACACCCCATAAGTTGTTTGGTCTTAAACATCAGTGACTGTACTTCATCGTCAAGATCATTATTTCTAAAACTAATGAAATGAGTACACTATATTAGTCTTGTTACAGCTTTTATTATCATCTATATAGTTCTCTATAAAATTAGTTTCGCTCTATGCCTAGGTGTCCTTGGGTTCAGCTTTAGTTACATAAAACAATTAAAACAACTCGATCAAAACAAAGAAACTTCACATGCTAGCCTCCCTCACGTCTGACAACTAACACACTTCCGGTCATTTGCGCAATGTGAAAATAAATTATTCACACATACAGGCATTCATCTGTAAAAAGTCTAATCCTGTTTTGGTGTAAATTTGATGGGAAGTATATGTATAAGAAACAAACTAGAAATGTCTTCTTCTTAAGTGACTTCAAAGAAATGTGGTTAACAAACAAAGGTCAGTACCTCATTGGCCATTTTCCGTCTGCTTAATGTTCTTCTGTAGTAGCTAAAATCATTCTGTATGGCAGGTGTCGTCATCTGAAAGTAATGCAAGAATTATTTTAAACTATATTTATATTTCATATACAGGGGCATAGGTAGGAATTTTCCATCATTTGGGGGGGGGGGGGGGGGCCTTGACCTCTTTGGGGGCCCCTGTATTTGGTGTAATATTTAATGTAAAAAATACTCACTTGATGTGGATTTTCAAGTTCACCCCCATCCTAGCTATGCCACTGACATATACAGAATATAAAACACATCTGTTCTGCATTATATATATATATTTATTAATAAATATATTAATTGCAACTGATCTAGTGATGCCAGTCAGGGTAGAAATGTCTGGGATTAGCTGCCAATGTAAAAATCAAATGTGATATCGTCATGGGATGATCTCAAGAAAGGACTGTTTTTTAGAAGGCTTTGAGGAAACCAAAAAACAAAAGTGGGTGAAGGTCGAGTCAGTTGAGGACTGGCAGAGTTAAGACTAGACAGATATTCAAGTGCAAGTAGAGTACAGTGATTATAGTCAGATATTTGTACTGCCAATTGTAAAGCAGTTGATTGTTTATTATTACTCTCATTAAAGTGTCTCTTTCTTAGCAGCGCGAGTTGTCAGGTTTATGAGTTAGTTATATCATTTTATCCTGTGTTTATTGAGAATTGTAGCAATATTTACATCCCATACATTACAATGAAGACTTTAATCATTGGATCTAAATGTGACAGGAGAAAACAATGATTCACTAATTAATAAAGTTCCCCCTTCTGACCTTGCAATCTATAGGGCAGATGATGTTAAAGTCATCTGTTTCTTTGGCCAATGGTTAACAAGGGTTTCATATGACCAGCACAATGACCAACCGTCTTTACTTCCCACAAATGTAAGTCAAGTCAAGTACCCTTTAGAGTTGAGTGGACTCAGGGGAGCCCTAAAAAATCCCAAGCGCTTAACCACTCAGCCACTGCGTCTACACAACTAGTTAATAGCACATACAAATTTCGTCCTTGAAATGTGTCCCAAAAATTTTTTTTTAAAAAAGTTAAATATGCTATGGCTAATAATTGCAAACTGACCTTAAGGTCATCAAATTTTAAAACAAAATCTAAAATTTCTGCAAACTGTTTAAACAAAGCTTGTTGTTGTTCCAGGTGTTCCTTCGGAGCAAGATCCTCAGAACACAGTTCTCCTAGTAACTCTGGTATAACACGTTCTACAAAGAAACATTAACAACTGTCATGTTTATATAAAATATCAATAATTAAAAATCAAAACATAAACGAAAATTTTTTAATGCTAAACGAGATTCTCAAATTGTGCATTATAATATTTAGACATTGTTAATTTGTTTACAGATTCATCATATCCAACTGAGATGAAGGGACACACACATGATCAGATTTAGAATACTTCAATGTGACAACTTTAGCTTTAATTCTTAAGAGTGTTTTATGTCTTCGCTAATCAGTGTTCAAGGTCTCTATGGTTGTTTTTTAAGAGACAATGCAGCAAGAACAAAACTGTGTTTATAAAAAAAATTATAAAAATGCTTGTTATGGGCATACGTGAATGGTGTATGTTAATAGCATGGGTTTCGCCAAGGGGAGGAGAACTGGGTTGTGCGTTAGAGCAAGCGAAAACTGTGCTTTGCATTCTTTTTGATTGACCCAAATCAGCAGAATTCCTTTTCAACAATTAGGAAGCCACACGCTTTTAACCTGTATGGTGACATGCATTGCCCACAATTGTAAGGGTTTAAGTCGATGGCTTTCAAGCTCTCGCGCGCTTGAAGTTGGATTATGACGATTGCTGTGAATCATGGAGATGCTAATTAAATTCAAATTAGAGAAAAATTTAATAAAAAAAACATTTCTGGTTTAACAAATTACATACCTAGTTCTAATGAGAACTCAAAAAAAGTTCTTAACTTAGAAACAAGAGGTGTGACAGATTGCCAGGCTCTGTCTTGTAAGTCCTCTTGTTTTGGATTGGATATTGCCTGAAACATAGGAGGAATGTTAACAAGTAAAACATTTTTATTTGAACAGAACAATTTTTATTTTAGTTTTATTTGATCTTTCTACTCATACAAATCACAACAGGTGATTCAAATTCATACCCCCACCTACCAAGTTTCTCATTCAGACACTAATCTATTTACATTTAACTACCCACCATTCTTATTTCCTCCGTCGCACCAGTGTAATTTTGTAATTCTCGAAGGACTTCTTGCGATGATTCTAACACAGTTTTGACAAGCTGCCAGACACGGCGTTCTGAATCTGTTGGCTCTACATCTATTAATATATACAAAACAATTACATTAGTAAGAACAAAAGCTAGCAAGTGATTTAAGAAATAAATATTATATTAATAAGCACAGCATATTTCTATTTAAAACTTACTTTCAAAGTCAACAAAAAGATTGTCTGATTGTCGTGAAGCATTCTGGTTGTTCAACAAAATGCGCAGCAAATTTCCCATGTTAACTGGAAATTAACACAATAAAATCAAACTTATGTAGCATAACATATTTACAAAATTAAAGGGACACTAAGAAATGTGTGCACCTAATGTTTACTTCAAAAGTAGACTAAACCAGGGGTCGGCAACCTTTTGAGTCAAAAATGACAATTTGCAAAATTTCAACGTTTTTAAAGAGCCACAATTTTTTCTTTCTTTCAAACAATAAATAGTACTCGCATAAATAAACTTTTTCCATTAAAAAAATGAATCTATTGATATTTATTCATAAAAAAATATCTAATTAACTTTACTTTTTAAATCGATCAATTGCATGTCTAGACATCTAGTTTCAATTCCAAATGGCTCAATGTGGATTTGGTAACTATTTGTGTAGAGAGGATTTTGTTTAAATGTAACAATTGTTTTGTTTGTTTTGAATTGCTCAAATCTGTCAGCAAATTTATCTTTAATTTTTCTTTATAACTGTGCTGAAGTAACTCGTGTGAACAGTCGCACTAGTTTAATCACAATATTGCTTTACAAATTGAAAACGAAGTAACTGACCACTCTGAATATCTTCTGCAAAAATAATAAATTTTATCTTCAAAACAAACCAATTCTTCTAACAAAACATAAACTGTGTTTTCATTTCCTTGCAGTTTTAGATTCAGCTCATTTAATTTCACTGTTATATCCACTATAAAGTATAATGCTTGCAACCATTTGTCTTTCTCTAATTCAGGATGATTAATGCCTTTTTCATTTAGGACAACGACTTTGTCTACATGATTTGCTGGTAAATATTCAGGTCGCACCTTACCTTTAGAACGCCATTGTACTTTATCGCAAAGAAGGAGGTCGGAATACTGAGTCTCCATTTTGTTAAGAATTCTTCTAACTGACGATGGCAGAGTGCTTTTGACAAGATGCTGTTAACAATCATGATTATAAATTTATGATCTCAACTAGTTCTGCCGAAAATGTTTCGGCACAAAGCGCTTTTTGATGTATTATGCAGAGAAACCTAAGAATTTTGTGGGGTTTTTTAACGCCAGAGAATCGTAGTTGCTATTTATTTTTTTCCTGTCATTCTTCTGGCTTCATCAGTTGCTATTGAAACAAGTTTATTTTATCGATTATATTGTCTTCAATGTATTTTCGCACGACATTACCTGCATCTTCTCCTCTAGTTTGTCAAGAGAGTGGTAGCAATCCTAGAAGTTCTTCTTTTGGACTTTGGGAAGACATATATCTGATGTCACAAGTCGAGTCTATGACCTATTTCGACCAGTTTCTAGAAGCGAGTTCAAACCAGTGCAAGTGTCCAGTGTAAACAAGTTAATTTTAGATATCCAATCAAAGAAAGAGGTTAAGGGAAAAAAATAGCACACGTCAGCTTCTAGAAGGTCAAAGTTACTAAAATAATTATCTGAGAAGGTTCCATGATTCTGGAACGTACGATCAAAGAAAGTATAAATTGGGGGAAAGTCGGTTAGACGGGGTCCTCGCATTGTAGTAGTTCTTGTAGAGCGATGGTCCTCACTTAGTCCTCGATTAGTAATGTTTATACGTTTGTGATATTAGCGGGTCCATTAGTTAAAGTTTTATAAGTTGAAGTTATACTAAGTGAAGTTTTATATATATCTTTAAGTTTTATTTATGAAGTATCAAATCAAGTTGTTATTGAATTGAGAAGTTATTTTATGTGAAAGTTGAAGAAGTATTATTAAAGAAGTTTTAAGAAAATACAGAGAGATGTTTCTTTCTTCATTTCATTGAATTGTCAAGTTTGATAGTATAATCCCAAGCAAATTTGTATGTCACATCTGACAACAAAGCCAACTAGTGCTGTGTCTTTTATGCCTAAAGACTCATCTATATCGCATGATAAGGCATAAAAAAGTTAAATATCTTCTACCTGCAAATATGTTACATTTCAAGACATGGGCGAAGGTTGTGCTGATAAGCAAGTACAAGTGGCTGAGAGATAGAATTGGTGCCTAATACTCGTTAATCAAATCAGAAGGATTTTTTAAATGCTACTCTTTCTTTTGATACAATAATTAATATTTTCACATGGAATTAAAGAGCAGCAGCCTAACATCCAAAGAGCCGCAGATAAAGATTATAAATTAAAAAAAAATAAAAAAAAATGCTATCATTTGGCCACAAAAAGCTAGAAAATTTTTTAACAAGTTTATACTTTAAGCTCTAATTTATTAGAAAAAAATGCAAGTTGGTCTATGAATTGTAAAAATATAATGTATACCTACATAATAATATATAGTGATAAAATAGTATGGCATTAGGAATTTCTTAAGTGTTGTGATGATAGATTAAGAACATTAAGCAAGTTAGCTAGCTTATTAACGGAAGACTATATATTTATACATCTTAGAGCAAGACTGGGCCATTTTTTGTGTGAATTAAATAGTTGAAGTTTAAGTAGTGGTCCTTTACTTAGTTCATGTTGGTAAATGTTTGATTAGCATTTTTATACAATAACTATAGTCATCACCATTACAACTAGCAAGATGACATGCAATTTCATCGTCAACATAATCATTATTAACAACAAAGAAACAAATATATCCCTCTAGAGCAGAGAATCAAAAATGATGCCTGAGTTTATCTTTATGGTGCTTTTGGGTGGCACCTTGTTACTCTGTCCTCCTTTAAGCTCACCAAACAAGATTACTTTTGGCATGCAGTTGGTCCCCATGCAGGATAAAGGTCCTTACTTGAATGGTAAGTGATGCTTCTATACTTCCACCCCTGCCTCTAGCACAAAATGGTTACTTGCATTATGGAGTGAAGGCACCTTTGATGGAAGTGTTCAAGGAGCCTTAGATGCCCTCTATAGAACACAAGGGTCCCAGAGCCTTACAAAAGTGTGGTGAGAACCACACAGCATTGATTTTTGTTTGGTAGACGAAGAGACCTATTCTGCCATACTCTCAGGTGGAGGTGATCAAAAGAGTTGGCCTTAGCTGGATGGTTGTCTATTTCTATTTCTTGTTTGACAAAATTTTAAGCATAAAAAAAAAATCCTTCATGATTTTAACATTTTACTATCACAAATAAGATATAAGACACTGATCACAAAAACAAGTAGACACTAAAACTCTTTTGTTCCCTTGGCAATTAAATCATTGAACAATATGTAGCTTACTGCTGTAAATTTTGCATCTAATGTTAAAGAGAAACTGGGGTATGAACATATATCTAATCTTGTGTGCTATCGTACAATTGTTTGCTCTAATTATGTATTGCTTTTTGTATTACACAATTGTAAAACAAATTTCCTCATGGATAATAAAGATTATTATTGGAGGTGGCCACTCACATTTGATTTATGGACTATGGAGCTGTGTTGGTTCAGTTTGGGAGCTTTTTGAATATGAAAACCATTTTTTTTTATTTTGATATACAGACCAAAGGAGGCATCAGCCTATGCAAATTCATTAACAGTTAATAATGCTCAGTGTATGCAATAAGGGTGCAATCATCAGCACATAAAACCTCAGTTGCTATCATCACTTAAATTTTTAGTTCGAGAGAGCAATCGCCATCATTTAACTATGCTGCAGTTCTTGATGTGGAAGCCCTCCTTCTATTTAGCATTGTTCCAAAGAATATTGTAAAGGCTTTGTTTGATTATTTTATAGTTTCATCAATATGGGGATTCCATGACAGTTTTTCATTTATAATAGCACCTGTATATTTTGCGCTTTAAGTCTGTGTTACTGGTTTACCATGAATAAGATAAGTGGAATTCATTTGTTTTAGGGTTTTTTTGTTACTCTTAATAACTGAAATTTTTCTGGATGGAAAGACATGCTCCAATTTGATTCCCATTTCTGTAATTCATATAATTCTCTAGTAAAATTTCTGTATCTTGTGTTGTTTTATTATTCTATAAACTATCATTATCATGCAATTGGATCATCTGCAAATAATCTGATTTTTGTTCCTGAACTAATGCAATTTGGTGAATCATGTACAGACCTCTATGTAAATTAAAAATAGTAGTGGACCTAAGACTGTTCCTTGAGGTACACCTGAATTTACTGTTATTAGTGTTGATTTAGAGTATTTTACTAAATTTTAGAGCGAATTAATAATTATTACAGTTTGTTCTCTCCATAGCCCTACTAGGCAGCCCTAGTAAGGCTAGTATATCACTATCAGGGAATCAGATTCAGACATACTCACATAGTCAGAAAATCTAGACCTAGAGTTTGAGAGTAAGAGACCAGCTAGACTGAATTGTTAGACTGTTACTGTTCGACTAGATCAAGAATAATCTATATTATAATTTATATTGATTTAATTGATATTGGTTTTATTTTAAATTTAAGGTTATAAATTTGAGCATAAAAAAATATAAACAAGGAAGCTAAATTAGCACAAACGATAACATGATATTGAAGTGCCTTAAAAAAGCATAAAACAAATAAAGGTCTATAGTGAGGTTTAATTCAAAGATATTTTCTACAGTTTTATTAGTCTTTATTATAATGCCCACCCGAAAAAACAATTCTTACCTGTAGTGTTGTGGGACGACTTCCTACTTGACAGATTAGTTGAACTTGTCAGCCATTTGGGCTTACTAAGGTTTTTATTTCCGGGTTATAAATCTAAATGTAGGCTTACAATTATATAAATAAAACAATTAGATCTGAATCCATTAAAGTATACTATTCTTATTATTAGTATTACTTATAATTGTTAAAAAAATTACTTAGAATTAATATCGCTAGAATTAGATATAGATCTATATCTAGAGTTTAGTAGATCTAGATAGATCTAATTTATTCGACTTTCATGCTAGAGATTCATTTTAAGAAGAGACAATCCAGCTTTTCGATAGATCCACGTGTGACTAAAAATAGAATAAGCTGCTTTATCGTCTGCTGCCTTGGAGATTTCAGCGTCCTACGTCTGCAGCTGCTTGTATGAATTCTAGACTAGATCTTGCTTCTATTAAGTGAAAGTGATAAAGTATGTGAGATCTATTATAGATATCTAGATTTAGTTTTCTCCACTCATAACAGCTGAAAATATTTTTTAAATTCTTAAAATGCAAGGTCTTGTTTGACAAGTCTTGTCAATCTAGATTAGATTGCCTGGAAAAATCAACGTTTGAATTTGAACGACTTAGAGTTAGACTTAGACTTGCCTAAGCCTAAATAGACACCAGACTTATATAACTTTAAATGAGTCTTAGTCAGCCAGTCTAAGGCTTTTAGCAGAGATATCATCTGATAAGCCATTGCAATGCTACAGCGTTGCATGAATCTGTGTCTCACTCAGTGTGTGACACTATTATTATTATACAGATAGTTAGATAGTATTATAAGAATGTAACAAACAACAATCATTGAAACATATGCATGACTAGGTAGATCTAAATTGACACATGAAATGCGTAGGACGTATTTTTTTAAAAATTCAAATGTGCAACTTCTGCTCTAGATTAGATTCCAGCTCTAGACTCTAGGAAAATTTAAAATCTTGCTAGATCTAGAAATCTAGACTCTATCTCTATGGAATCGAGCTGCAAGATAATCATTTATAATATACTCAAAGAATCTGGAGTATGTCCTTTTCCAGTTATGCAATAATGGTGTTGAGGCAGCCTTCAGTTTCTGTTGTCAGTTAAAAACTAGATCTAGTGGTTTGTTCACATCTTGACTGCTTTTGTCAGAAGCACTGTGCAGTGTACTTCCACTTAGTGTGACTTAGATCTAGATTTTAGATCTAGACCTATTTAGGAACATCATTTTCATGATAGGCAAAAAAGCTATTCAACTAATAAACTAATATCTTTAAATTATATATTTAACTTAATTCAGCATTTTTTCCACTACTTAATTCAAATTAACAACTCTTAGTTTAGGACTATTTTGTCCCACTAATCCTTATAATATTAAATATTCGCCTTATCGGATCTTATCCCTTATAATTAGAATTAGATATATTTAATATTATTTAGATCTAGTCTATATTTATTATTATATCCTTAATAATTACTAAATACACACTAGCTGAACACAGAACTAGATCTACCTTAGTCAACACTAAACTTAAAAAGGAAACAACAGTCGTAATCAGTCATCACACTTTAGATCAATGCAACTTCAAGAATAACCTAACATACACATCCATAACATTAAAGAAGATCACCCATCACAAATGGAAGTTCTCAATCAGACGCACCAGAAATAAATACCTATCACTGTTAATATTAATAGCAGGAGATGTAGAGTCAAATCCAGGGCCTAGATCTAAAGATAGATGCAACATCAGCAAAAAAGTATGAAACCATGAAACAGAAAGCCATTCAATGTGACACCTTCGATGAATGGTACCATGCATCATGTCTCCATATGAATACACCTGTGCATTATGCCTTAGGCAACAAAGATGCATCATAGCACTGTGTACCGTGTGGGTTACCTCAGTTTACATCAGGACTGTTTGATTCCTTTGATACGGACACTTCTAACCCATACAACATCCTAAATACCATCCCAAACCAAACTCGCCAACCACTAGCCAGATCCACTCCTGTTAAACCTAAATCTACTAAAATTAATACAACAGCCTCACTAAACAAACCTACTAAAGAAGTAATACCAAAATACCTTAAAACCTTAGTAATAAATTTTCAAAGCATGAGGAACAAAACAGCAGACTTAGAAATTTTATTAGAATGTGAGAAACCAGACATAATTGCAGGAACAGAAACTTGGCTACATCCTGAAATTTATAATGCAGAAATTTTCAATAGTAATTATGAAATATTTAGAAAAGATAGGGCTGATAATCATGGAGGAGTTCTTTTAGCAATAAAAAACACTCTTATAGCAGAAGAAATTACATTACCTAACTCAAAAAATATAGAATCAACATTTTGTAAAATTAATACCACCTCAACATCCCTAATAATAGGCAGCATTTACAGACCACCAAATTCAGTTTAGAATACATGCAGGAACTATGTAATCAGATTACTACACTTAAAAAGGCAAATAAAAATGCAGTTTTTTTGGATTATGGGTGATTTCAACCTACCTCATATAAATTGGAAAACACTAACCATAGATAAACATCAAAACCTTAAGGACATAAATGAGCTTTCATAGAAACTTTGCACAACCTAAGTTTAGATCAAATCATTAAAAAGCCAACTAGATTAAACAACACATTAGATCTCTTCTTAACCAACAGACCTGGATTAGTAGTTGATTATGATATTATCCCTGGTCTATCAGACCATGAGATCATAAAAAGACACAGTTAGGTAAAAGCAGTAGCCAATACAAAACCCAAAAGAAAAATCTTACTCTGGAATAAATGTAACCTAACACAACTACACCAAGCTGCATTAAACTTTCAACAAACATGCTTATTAGAAAAAGACATTACCAACCAGTCAATGACCTCTGGAATTTCATTAAAAACCATCTTAAAAGCATTATAGAAAATCATATACCAACTAAATATACATCAAACAAAATAAATAAATGCTGGTTTAATAATAGACTAAAGAAGCTTTGTAAACAGAAGGAAAACCTATATAGAAAATTTAAAGAAACTAAGGCAGAAAGAGTTTACAAAAAGTATATAAAAATTAAACACCTAACCCAAAAAGTAAGCAGACAGCTGCAGAGTGAATACATAAACAATGTAATATCTAAAGATAACAACAAAAACCTATGGTCATACATTAAGTCTAAGAAAATGGAAACAACAGGCATAGCGCCATTAAAAGATGAACATAACATAATACATAATGATAATGAAACTAAAGCAAACATCCTAAACAAATAATTTTCATCAGCATTCTCAGCCCTAGGAGACAAATACATATTACTGAATTTGAACCAAGTAGACAACATAGAAGATATAGTAGTACAAGAAAATGGAATTCAAAAACTATTAGCCAACACCAAACCAAATAAAGCGTCTGGACCTGATGGTATTCCAGCTAGATTACTCAAAGAACTAAGCAATGAACTAGCCCCAGTGTTCAAAATACTCTTTCAGGCTTCACTTAACCAGGGCAAAGTACCAAAGGACTGGAAAGAAGCTAATGTCACCCCCCTATTTAAAAAAGCTGAAAAATCTGACCCAGGGAACTACAGACCAGTATCACTTACCAGCATCACATGTAAAATCCTAGAACACATAATATGTAGCAACATCATAAACCACTTAGACAAACAAAATGTCCTCACACCATACCAACATGGCTTTAGGAAATATAGATCATGTGAAACACAACTAATAGGACTAATTGATGATTTTTCTAAAGGTTTAGATAATAGTGAACAAATAGATGCTATCTTACTAGATTTTTCTAAGGCTTTTGACAAAGTTCACCACCATAGTTTGCTTAAAAAATTAAAATATTTTGGCATTAATGGTCCACTGCATCAGTGGATTAAAGATTTTCTGATAGGGAGAGAACAAACTGTAATAATAAATGGCTCTATGCTCTATATGCTAGGACAAATTTGTACAAATACTCCTTCTTCCCTAGTGCTATCAGAACATGGAATGGGTTGCCTGAGCTAACCAGGAAAACCAGTGACTTGGCAGTATTTAAGTCATTGGTTAATATGCATGACTAAATGCATGACGCGTAGGACGTAATCATCTTCTTTTTTGAAGTAACGTCTGTATTATAATAAGATAAGATAAGATAATATTGAGGCTCAAACTCAGAGTCAACTCTAACTTTTTTGGTTTACTTGTTAGCCATAAAGATTGATATGCTGTGGGTATCAGTAGTATAGCATTATTTGTTAGGTCCTTTCTAAATGGCTCTAAGCCAGCATTTTACAAGCTGTGTGACATGCTCCCACTAGAATCATTCTACCTCATTTTATGCAACTTTATTTGACCTGTATTTTTCTATTATGGAGATTTAGTGAGATGTTTAGTATACTGTAGATGCAGGAGAAGGAATTTCTGAAACTCAGAATACATGAAACACTTGGAGCAGCACCCCCTAAACCCACTGAGGGAGTTTGCAGCCCTCATCCCCACCACAACCTTAACTGTCAAGGGGAGAGGCGCATGGATGTACATTTTTGGTATGGGAGCCTTGCTAATAAAAGTTTAAGAAACATTGCTCAAATTTTCGGAAGGGCTTGATTTAGAAGTGGCATAGCCATTTTCATGCATCTCATCCACAATAATGAAAGTGGACCAATTATAATATAATATAATATATTTGTCCCTTAGGCCAACCTGTCAAAGGCAATTTTATGATAGAGGTTTCAAAATATTTCAGGTTTGTCTGTTATATAATATGCTACTGACTTAAGAAACTGTGATTTAATCAAGATATGTTACAATCTGTAGATCTTGTTTTGTGAGTTTCCCATTGATTTGAAAATAATTTTTTTTTTAAATTATAAACACAGATTCACAGAAATATATAATAATATATTAGACAATGATGGGAATAGACGATGCTATGAAATGGCAAAGCAGGAACACAGTTTACTAAAATCACAACCAGCATCAGGACATTTTACAATTCCAAAATCCCTGAAAAGATGGCATCCGGAATCAGTTGAAAGTGAAGGTTCCTATTTAAAAAGAAAATATAAGAAGATTGATTCAAAGATTAATCCTCATTTTGCTCATTTATATGAAAATCTACATTTATTTCCAAAGTGCTATAAACATTGTCAGGATAGAAATCTTGTAAAATTATGGTTGCAAACAAAATTGAGACAAAGACTTGAGAGACCAATTACATTAACAAATTATTTGTCACCCCTTTTTCCTTTCAAAATATACTTAAAGCCATTTCCTACAAGTTACACATGGCTCTTAAATGCTATAAAACGCATATACGTTTTATTAAATAGAGGAAAATGTCATTTGATTGATAAACCAGAAATTCAATGTGAAAATATAATCGATACTGATGTCTTTGCATTACAATATAAATCAGATTTTTTTGAAGTAAACCTTTATGAGCATGACTCTAACAGAAAATTCTTTACTGATCCCTATGTTTGTGTTAGAAATAGCTCATTCATTTCATCAATAGAGTATGTAATGCATTTATATTATGGTATACAGGGAAATGTTAAAAAATATGATGCAGATATTGATGGAATTAAAGACGTTTGTGAAGAGAAAGCTTTTATTGGTAGTAACTCAGAAGAAGCCAGACAAAAAGATGATGAGATGTTCCAGAATACAACTAAAAATTATGCTTCTAGCAAATATGATGGGTCATTTAACAGAGATATAAAAAATCATGAAAAGACTTTGTCCTCAAGGTTTAAAAAATGTTCTCAAGAAAAGTTTGCAGATGATTCTGACAATTTATTAGTTTTACTGAACTATGATTTTTCAAATGTTACTAATAATATTTCATCAAATGGCAACAGGAACTCCAAAGATTCTGTACCTAATAAAAATATTGTGAAACTAACTAGAAATCAATTAGAACCAAAAAGTGTCACTTCTCCAATAGTGAAATTTAATTTAGATTATGATAAGATTTCTGGAACATCTGAAATGCTATTAAGCAATATGTTTTCATGCCATGAACTAAATAAGTGTAAAGAAACATTTAGTGATCACAATTTAGAAGCTATCATAAATGACAGTTGTGAAAAGCATTTAGCAGTTGCTGATACTGGCCAAAGCAGCATGGTTAGTTCAACTAATTTAACTACTTGTCCAATGGAGGAAACATACACAGATTTCACTGATGCCTCAGAATCTTGTAAAGAATCTGGCCTAAACAATTTGTATACAACTTCACTTCTTAATAATGATAAAAAAACAAAAGTTATGCCTCAAGTTTTTACCATCGAAGCTGTATCTGAAAACAAGGAAACAATACTAGACAGCTCTGTGAATCATGACAGCTCATGTGAATCAGAACATGTAGTTCCTGATATAAGCATTTCTGAAATGGTGGAAACATCTAGATCTATGTATGAAGAGGGCATCAGTATGAAAGGTAAATAAAACAATATTTTATTGCTATAAAAAATATGGTTAAGAAATGGGGACTTTGCAGAAGTATTTAACTTATGTAAAGTAAGTAACATTATTGTGATAACCAATAAATGTCATAAAAAACTAAATGTTTCAACACTTACTATTGGGTCAGGCTTTCAAAGATTTATCTTTCTGTAATATTGAGTGATCTCAGAAGTAATTCTCAGCCTTCACTGGGACCATATTCATTTTAACACCTGGCAATGCAGGTGACATGACACCCTCTATTTATTGTTAGAGACATGCAAAGATTGGCAACATTTGAGCAACAGGCTTGTAGTGTACATAATTAAGCTACTTACTCACATTGCATTTAAAGATTCTTTCTGGATAAATAACTATTTTAATAACTTTTAATTCAATTTAGACTAATGTAAACTTATCTTAGTTGATTTTCGTCTGCACCTTAATTTTTTAATTTAGTTTTAGAAATGTTACGGTAAATGGGAAGAAATATAGTATTTATTTGCTAAAAATAATGTGTATGACCATAGTTTTAAGTTATGATTGTGCCATTAATAAACATATATTTCAGGATTTGAAGAGAATTCAAAGACAGTTTGTCAATGGATTCCTAAATCATTAGAGTTAACAGGTACTTTGTTAAGAAACATTTAATTTTTTTTTTTATCTAACTGTAAGAATTATTGGCCTAAACATGTGTCTAGACTTCTCTCTTAAAAGTCATTCATCTTAATTGTGTTAAGTTATTTATTTTTTATTTGACTTACTAGTTTAGATTAAAAGGCATTCCTTGAAAAGATTCCTTGAATAAAAATAATAGAAACAAATCACTCCAGTGGAACAGCAGATTTATTCTATACATGTGATGCTTTTAACAATCTTAATTTTATCAATTGATATGGTGTACTTTTAAAATTATTGCTTTATTTTATATACCAAGTAGCTAATAGATCAAAATACATAAAAAAAATTAATGCTAAAAAATTGTGCTTCTTCTAGAACTTTCAAGTGGTGATCAGTTCAGCTATCCATCTGGTCAGATGTGTAGCAGACCCCTTCGACTTGGTCTGTCAAAAAAGCAAAAAGTAAAACATCTCCATAAAAAATGAAATGTACGACTTTTACTTCGTAAATAAAAAATTTGACTGTTTATGTCAGGAACACAATGTGAAATAATTTTTAAAAAATTAATATGATGATGTAATATATGTATTATACTATTGAACAATTGTTTTAATGTTTCATTTTAATTTTTATGTATTCAGTTTTTTAAAAAGTCAAATAATGTTGACTGTTGCCTGGGCTAATCTGTGATAACTTGTAAAATATATTTTTTTTTTGTTATAATGTTCTTATTTAATTTTATTACTATTTGGTGTAAATAGTGTTTAAATAGAAGAAAATCTCAATCTGCATGATAGTCTGAAAACAGTTAACACTTCAACTTAATTCACTATAAAATAAATAAGTATTTTTAAATTGTGTTGCATAGTTAATTTATATTATTGCTCTGTGTCAAGCAATGCTATTATTATTTCAAACAGTATGTAAAAATACATTCACAACAATGTTACTGAATTTCAATGTATTAATGTGTTAATTTTTTAAATCTGTTGTGCATTTACATCTAGCTTTAATGTGTGTGTGTGCCTTAGTATGACTTATTAGAAACTGTATAACTGTGAATATTGTTGCATGTTGAATTTCAATATTTTAGATTTATAATTTAAGTTAGCCAGTATTTCAATTGTATTTACATTTCAAACTAGTTCATTAAAGTTGTTTTTTTTTGTGTTTTCAAAAAGTAACTCTGAATATGCATGTATTTAATCTGCATCATGTTTATTACTAATACATAAAAGAAACAAAAAAAATGGATTTTATACACCACTTATTTCACTACCATACTTGTCAAATGTCATGGTCAATGACAAAACAAAAAAATTGCTTGAAAAATGTTTAAATCTCCACAATTTTATATTGGTAGTTTTTACATATCATTGCTATAGTTGTCTTTTCCATACTAATTGATGTTAAAATCTAATTTGACATTATTTGAAGTACAACAACATTTCCTTTTGTTGGGAACATCAGTTATCATATATTAATAGTATATTTAATTAAAAACAAAATGTCTCATAGTTGAAGCTCAACTTATCAAAATTAAATATAAAGTTACATTAAGTGATTTACACTAAGTGATTCCTCAACAAAACATTTTAAAACAGAAAATATTAGTGTATCAAAATCATATTGAGGCAGTTTCAAAAGCCATTTTACATTCATTCACATCACACTAGTAGGTAAAAATATTTAATGTTAATGATTATGTAGAAAAAATTATGTTCCATTCGCATACTTGACACAATGAAGAATCAAAAGCAAAATAATGTAAAATTAATTTACTATAACAATGAAAGACATGTCACTACAAAAACATCAAAACCAGAGTAATAAAGAATTGGCCTTGATGTTGTTAATTTACCTAATAAGTAAACACTTTACATTTGCATGTTATTGCATATCACAATAGTTTCTCATCACACATCTATTCACTCTTTATATATGTACATGATGTTATTAATCATTAAAACATGTTGCAATTATTGACAAGCTTAGAAATAGATTGATGCTCATATAAATGAAATACTTAAATAAAGTAGCAGGTAGTTGCTTGTATTAAGCTTGTTACACATCTCTTAACAAATAATAAGAAATAGTGATACTGAGTAAAACCAAATTCAATTATTCATTGCTTTAAATAAGGGAGTATTTTAAAAAAATATATTTAATTCCCTAAAATATCTTTTTCTAAAAATTTAATGTATAATGTAACTTAAATATTTTAAAACTTTAAGCAAAAAAGTATTACAGCTCTTCTTTCTATTGTTATGATTAATATGATTATATCCTGTTAAAAATTCAAGTTGATAGTATCAATATAAATAAATATCTTGAACTGAAATGTACTTTAGATAATATTTACTATTTAGTCCCAATTGATATGAGGCCTATTTCATGTCTAGGCTGAGCAGGAACAGGAGGCATGAATGCCACAAGTCCCATCAGAAGAGATAAAATTAAAATTATCTTAGAAAAAAACAACAACAAAGCATTATACTTTTCACCATATCCTGAAACAAATGATACACCAGAATTGTAGATGTAATAAACTAATCAAGTGAAAAGTCTATTATGCTACACATTACATACAAACAAAATTAACTCTTTATAAAAGTTTCATTATAATGTAAATAAAATATTTTTGTAGTTCTTGCAGCTTCTATGAAGTTTGAAAAAACTACTAGTTCCAAACTTCTATGTGTATAGAGGCTAAACACTAGTTGTGGAGGTCCATAGCTTTCTTGCACTGAAAAGATTTGCAAAATTGTTTAAGCATTTTAAGAATTTGTTCTTAGCAAAATTCAGATCAAATTCAAATTACAATATTAAACCTCAAGTTGAAAAATACAAACAATCCCAATTATAGACGATTAAAAAATGAAATGTTGAATACAATAATGGTAGTAAAAACTTAGCATTTGTTAGTACAAAAACCTGGTTGGAACACAGTTGATATATATTAAATTATGTTGACATATGCATATGAACTGAAATGAACATTAAAAAAATAAGAGGCACGTTCATATATGTGTACAAGTGGTACTCAGACTTACAATTTTCTCTTCACAATAGGTCCAGTAAATTTAAAACTAAAAAACAAAAACAACTTTGCCAATATAAGAAAATCTTTGTGCAATATTTATGTTTTTAACTAGACCTGAAGCTATTTTACAGCACAGGGCGAGATTTAGATTTTTAAATTATTTTCCTCACACTTCTACCCTTTGATCATGCTACTAAATGTTCATATTTATAAGTAAGAGCAAATATTGATAATTATATCACTTCAGTCTTGGAAAAAGTGCACTAGCTTTCAAGCTATGACTAAATTCATTTTAATTTCACTTATGAAGATTACAATCCACCAATAACTCAGATAATTTCAAAAAGAACTAATACACAAAGCATTACTTTGCAAGAATTAAAAACAAAACATAAGCTTGCAACTTAATCACATCTTGATATCTAGACTTTCTGATGTTCTGTTCAAAGCCAAAATGAAATAATTTTTGATTTACATATTCTCTCAAAATGTGTCACTGATTTTAATTATGACTTAATTGACCATTTCGTCTGTGTCAAGACAGAGGTATGCATGGTAGGAACTATTTACTTAAGCTTAAAGTAGGCACTAGTCTGCATCCAGAATGTTTTTGATTAGAGGACACAAATACAGGGCAAGCATTTACAAAATGTTTTAATGTGGGATGTGTGGCAGATAGGCTTTGGCTACCTATCAAGGGGGCTGGAGTTCAAATCCAGTCTCAAGCAGAATTGTGTTACTGAGCTCCTAAAGGCAGCATGGAAACCTACTTCCAGATACCCCCTTCCCACACAATTCCACAAAAGAGATTAGACCAGAGCACAGTGAGCATGCTTATAGCATGACATAAGCATACTATACAGAAACATTAAAAATGGTCAAAGATTTTCTCCCTCTAAAAAGTGTTTAAAAAAATTCCAAATGAAGTATAAAACGTGTCTAAATTATTGTATATATTCCATTAAAAATCAATAAGAGATGGAATAGCTTCATAAAACACAAAAACAAAAATTTTTAGAAAGGAAGATATTTTGAAGCAAAGAGTACTTTAAACCAACACAAGAAATTGGTCATATTTTGTATGATGGTCAAAATAAAAAACAAATAGGCATCAAATTTTTGTAAAAAATATACCCAAATAAAGGGAGAAAAAAATCCACTTTGGGTGAAAAAAAAAAGTGAAGATTTTACTAAAATGCATATGGTTTGGCTGCCAAATAGTTGGGTCCCCAGTGTATATTGCTTTTCAAATGAAACAAATGTTTTTGAAATGAAGTAAAAAAAAAAAGAACCTTTTTTTTTCACCAAATGTTATTCCACCAATTGTTTAGTTCATATTTTTTAAATAATAAAGTTTGAAATTTAGCAATATTGCCATTACTCCTTACCACCTGCAGCCATTTCAGTTTTTGCGGGATTCTTCGCTTTTCGAACATTACAAAGCCACTTGATGATTCTAGCATTTCTTTCAATAATTGAGGTTTGGTGATGGCTGCGGTCCATGGATTGACTCTCACTCCACTCTTGTTCACTGCGTGAGTATGTGCTGCAAATACTGGCAGCATCATGAGAGTCCAGGGAGCTCATGCTTTCAAAAACCTCACTGGTCTGAAGTTCTTTCAGCCGGTTGATTGGCTCTAGCACACCCTTTTCAAGCCCCATCTGGTTAAAAAAAATTTCTAAATCCGCCCCAGCACTGGCTCGAGACAACCTGCTACGACTGGATACAATAGAACTATCCCGAGAATGCTGACTTTCCAATCGACAGCTTATGTCTGAATGAGACCGAGGTACACATGAACTGTAAGGCGTGGGTGATAACGATAGAGGCGAAGCATCTTGTTGGTCTAATGTTCCACTGAGAGAGGAATTGGCCCTACTTACCTCCCTCACCTCCCCATCTTCACTTTGATCCAGCTCTGACTCCATTGAGGCCAGTGGTACAACACTTATGTCTGATTCATAAACTGCCTGCTCAGCACTCTCTATTGACATTTCCAATTTCGAGTACGGTTGATTTAGTATTTCAGACTTAAGTGTATGTGTCAATCTATTTTTAGAACTTGAACTGTCGGAACTGTCAGTACTGTTTCTTTTGCAGAAAACAGATTTGGTTGAAACTGAGTCAGGGCATTGCTTTTTGCTCTTGTTGTCAAGGAAATCTCTGTTGGAAGTAACAGTCTGACTACGTTTTGTCAGTGTCACACCTAACTCAGATATGTATACTGGTTTGGCCTGAAAATGTTCAGATTTCACCACTGGACAGCTAATAAATATGGGTTTGGCAGTGTAAGTATTTGTTTTTTCCACCTCTGGGGAAGATTTTATGCTAATTTGACTTATGCTTCTCGAGGTGAACAATCCCTCATCTCTAGCTGTATTACTCAGTACAATAGGCTTTTTAGGAATGGCAGGTTTAGTTTCAGATCTAGAAGATACTCTTGTGACAGATTTGGGTGAATCTGTTGGTGTTAAAACATCTTTTTTAGTCACAGTGTACACTGGAGGTTCTAGAGGGTCAGGCTCTGAGCCTAAAATAACAGCAGACACTCTATATTTTCTGGGAGGTGGAACAGGTTTTTCTCTTAACCTTCTGGGCAAGGGAACAGGTTTTGTCAATTTGACATTGTCCTGAAATGCATCAGACGCAGTATTATCTTCAAGTTTACTTTCTAATGTAGCTGAGGAAATAGAAAGAGAAGTTTGGTGACAGACATCTGTCTCTTCACCATTGAGTGATGTTTTCTTAACACTGAAGCCTGAGGACAAACTGTCTTTCCCTTTCACATTCTCAGGATTAAAACTTGCGGGTGTTGATGTTTTTTCTTCACTTGCGTCCTTCTCGGCAGTGTCTTTTAGAAAAAGTTTCTGGACATTAGTTTGGACATCTTTTTCAGACACGTTGATGGAGTCATTGCTGGTATCATTGTTATTTTCATCCTCGACCTTGTAGAGGAGTATCTGACTGAGATCAAACTCTGACTTGGATCTAGCTGGTTCCTTCTGTTTACTTTCCTTAGAGCTAAACCTTGTGATGAAAAAAAAAAGTGCTTGTCAGTAAAATAAAAAAAATTAACATTAGTGGAGTATATTTTTTGTTTTAAATAACAATAAAATCATTTATCAACAATTTATCCTACAACACACTAGTACCTACTTAATGTAAGTTACTTAAAGAAGAAACAAATCCATTCACAATACTACAAACAAATAGAACCTACCTAAAGAAGAAAGTAATCTATTTATCTTAAGATATGGGGTATAGAATATTACTCATAGTGTAACAAAGTTAAACAATGGGGGTAGTCTTACATTTCTTTGTTCCAGTAGCAGGCTTTTGACTGAAACTATGCTCTACAGTACACTGTATCATGGCTAAGTAAATGACACTTCAAATATCTGACGATTCTTATACACTTTAAATATCTGACGATTCTTGCACACTTTAAATATCGGACGATTCTTATACACTTTAAATATCTGACGATTCTTATACACTTTAAATATCTGACGATTCTTATACACTTTAAATATCGGACGATTCTTAGACACTTTAAATATCTGACGATTCTTACGTAAGAAGATCATCGAGAAATGTACACAAAGGCGTACACATAGGTGATATATAAATACAAGAAATGACTGTCAATTAATGATAAGCAGGGCAGGATTTAAGTATGTGGAGACCCCTACACTCTTTCGAAAGCTTTAATAAAGATCCACTAATGAATAATAATAAAGCTAGTCTTCGTAGCTGCGCAGTCCCAGCTGTGAATAAAAATACTTACATTACAAGCATGCTATATTTTAGAAGAAAAAAGTAGAGCTTTTGGCAATTTAATCTCACTTTCCTTTTATTTTAAACTAATTAATATGCATAGTTTTATTTTTAAAAAGTGTTTGAGTGTGTGGAGGGTAAGGCCCTTAGTAGATGCACTGCCGTAAATCTGGAGATGTTATGGTATTTACACATTCCAGAGCATGCTACAACTAGATTTACAAGCGGATATTACTTAATATCACGACATCATTACCCGACATACGGTTTATAGTGCTAGCGTTAAAAATGAGAAAAAATGCTTAGAAGTTTCTGACCCGTCGAAATTCCGATATTTTTTTCCCTCTTTTGTGGAGGCGCAGGGGCTACAGTCCCACCTGCCCTCCCTTAAATCCGGCCCTGATGATAAGCAATGAATATGCAATAGGTAGCGCGATGCATTAAACTGTTTAGTGATGTAGAACTTTAGTCCTATTCATGTAATTCGATTAAAAACAAAAAGTGGATGCGATTACTTAGTGAGAAGAGTTTTGTGTCCATGGTGAGAACAGGACATCTTTGAAAGTAATTTCGTACAAGATTACAAGAAAAACTGGTCGCCCCTCCTCCGTTACATAGATGTAATAAAAACGTGACCTCAAATCAGTGAACATCAATACTGACCATTGGGAAGACATAACTCTAGACCGCACCAGATGGAGAGAGACAATGACCAAGAAGGCTATGGACAGTGAAAGAATATGGACCTCAGCTCTAGAAGAAATACGTACAATGGCCTACCACCGAAGCGAAAGCCACCTTAACCTGCGATATTTGTGGACGGGAGTGTCTCTCCAAAATAGGGCTCCACAGCTACACGAGGAAGTGTGCGAGATGAACCATAGTTGTTCTACGACTGAAGGAGCCCAACACACCAGATTACGTGTCGTGGGAGTCAATGTCTAGACAAGGTCGCGGTAATGAAATGAAAGTTAGGCTACTCAATGAAATTCGCAATGTACGGTATTTCATAGGTTTTTTTTTTTTAAATGGCTTTTGTAAAGCGCATCTTTCATGCTGTAGCTTGTTCAGAGCGCTTTGACCCAATAATCTTGTGCGGTCTGAGAGAAGGCTTCCGTGCTGCTTCCAAGCGCTCAGCAAACAAAACGCAGTTCGAGTGAGGATTCAAACTCGAGGCCTCTAGGAAGTAGCCAAGTAATAAATGCCACTCAGTAACACATCGCGCATTTGCAATTTAATAAAAACAAAATTTTGTGAAACCACATACGAATGATTTGTTTTTATCGATAGCTAAAACATTTTTGAAACAAAAAAATAAAAACATCCTTAGACTAGTAGTGATCGCTCAAAAATAATCCTAAGCATAATCGACTGTCGGCTCTGACAGTAAAATCTAAGTCGATAACACGGCTCTGGTTTCCCAAAATAATTTTTTTCTTCAATACATCGAATTTTTATCTTTTGTAATGTAAATTTTATTTGTAACCAAGTTACATGACATAACCATTAACAATACTTTACAGTGAAACAAGGAAACATTACAACTATTACACTTAGAGTTACGTTATTTTATCTTATACATTTCAGACTACCCTTCAAAAGTGAAGATAATAAATACGTCCTACGAGTATACATATGTTAATCTAGTCGTGCTGACTAGAGTCTGAAACTATGCTAAAGTAGCGTTTTTCCTGGCTGACTCAGGCAGCCCGTTCCACGTTCTAATATCTCTAGGGAACAAGTAGGACTTGTACGAATTATTCCTAGCCATCGATTAAAATATATATGATTGCCTACCTTTCTATCTATCTTTCTATCTATCTATCTATCTATCTATCAAATCTATCTATGTCTATGGTCCTAGTATACGAAATAAGAAATGTGTCTTTCTGGAATGAGTTTTTGTATTTTTAAGCTATATTGTGCGACATTTCGGGTATTATTACTACTTTACTTTAAAGTATTCTATCCTGAAGTGTCTCTAAATTTAGTGATTCTATTCATGGTTAAATGTGAATATTCGTTTGTTATAAATCTCACGGATTTATTTTGCGTCTCATCTAGTTTTTTATATATTTTCATGAGTTGACTGGTGCCAAACAGAGGACGCATATTTTAATGTTGGATTAAGGTTAAACAAAATTAAATTCAGTAATTGTGTAAACAGTTTTAATACGGAGAATAGTTGTCACTGCGGTAATTACTGACATTAAAGCAATGCTCGTGCCAGGATATATTTGTAAAAAGAAATACTTTCTTATCTTATATTATAAAATACAGACGTTACTTAAAAAAAAGAAGATGATTACGTCCTACGCGTTACGCATCTAGTCATTCATGCTAACCAATACTTAAATTCTGCCAAGTCACTGGTTTTCCTGGCTGGCTTAGGCAACACATTCCGTGCTCTAATAGCATCAGGGAAGAAGGAACATTTGTACAGATTTGTCCTAGCATAAGGAACAAGGAATGTGCCTTTATCTTTGTGTCTTTCCGATTATTTTATTAGATTTTGTTATTCTATAAATCTGGTACTTCACCGAGTTGCACAGGAAGTGATAACAAATGCTTGTTTTAGAAACGCTCGCAAAGTTATCGACTTTTCTGGACTATGTTTGATCAATGAGATTTTAAAATTTAGTTTTCCTTTAAGACCTGTCAACATTTTGTAAAGGACTCCTCAACTCAAGAAAACTAGAATAGACGCGAAATAAAGCCGTGATGTTTAAAGCCAACGAATGTTCACATTTGATTAGAGTAACATCATTAGAAAATGGAATAAGATAAACAAGCTTACAAATACAAAAACACAGCCTAATTAAATACTCAGACACACAGTAGCTGGAGAGACTATTGAAATTGTGCAAACCTTTAAATACCTTGGTACTATCCTAGACAATAAACTAAATTTTACTGCAAATACTGATTATATCAGCAAAAAAGGGCAGCAAAGATTACGATTACTAAGAAAACTGTCCTCCTTTAATGTTAGCGAAAAGGCCTTAGCTATGTTTTATCACGCTCGTATCTGCAATATTTTAAGTTTCAATATCACTGCCTGGTATGGCAATCTGAGCATTAAAAATAAGAATAAATTTTATAGAATCCTAAATGCTGCTGGTAAAATCATTGGCAAAAAACAAACCCCATTTGGGCAGTTGTTTCAGACAAACATCTATAAAAATGCTAACAAGATCCTCGAAATAGAGAATCACCCTTTGTGTCAGGATTTTGTGATTTTACCATCACAAAAAAGATACAAGACACCGATAGCAAAGACAGAGACAAACACTCTTTTGTTCACCTGGCAATCTAATCATTAAATAAGAACAATCTGGCATAAACTTTGTCACATATAAATTATGAGCGAGTCTGATGTGAATGTACACTTTGGTTTCTTATGTTCATAATGATTTTTGTTTGGTGTAATGCACAAATTGTAGGACAAATCTCCATACGGACAATAAAGATTATTATTATTATTATTATTATTATAAAGACAGATTTCTTATTACGTATGCTAGGACAAAGTCGTATGCTATATCTTCCCTGGTGCCATAATTAGAGCTTGAAGCAGTTAAGGAAACCAACAACGCTGCAGTTTGTTTAAGTTTGTAACATGCACAACTAAATTAACACATGGATTCACTTTGGGTTTAAATATCTTCTGTTTTAAGTTAAGGTCATTAGATGTAAACCTCGCCTGTTTTACTGGCTTATGGGGGATAGGGTAGGCCCTATATATTAATAGTATTGTTAGATAAATAGGGGATTCATACAGAAAAAGAATGATAATTCATTGTAACATTTAAAGAAAAGATACACTTTGAACGAACATGACTGTATCAACGTCTCAGTTTTATAGATAGATAGATAGATATTTTAATCTATGCCTACATTATAATACAACAAAACGAAATAACAAACAAAAACGTTATAGATGTTATGAAATACAAGGGAGAAACAGCCATCTGTGGTAGGCCCTACTTAGCAGTGAAGCTGTTTCATCTGTTGTAGGCCCTACTTAGCAGTGAAGCTATTTCATCTGTTGTTGGCCCTACTTAGCAGTGAAGCTGTTTCATCTGCTGTGGGCCCAACTTAGCAGTGAAGCTTTTTTATCTTTTGTGGGCCCTACTTAGCAGCGAAGCTGTTTCATCTGTTGTAGGCCCTACTTAGCAGTGAAGCTGTTTCATCTGCTGTGGGCCCAACTTAGCAGTGAAGCTTTTTTATCTTTTGTGGGCCCTACTTAGCAGCGAAGCTTTTTTATCTTTTGTGGGCCCTACTTAGCAGCGAAGCTGTTTCATCTGTTGTGGGCCCTGCTTAGCAGTAAAGCTGTTTCATCTGTTGTGGGCCTTACTTAGCAGTGAAGCTTTTTCATCTGTTGTGGGCCCTACTTAGCAGTGAAGCTTTTTCATCTGTTGTGGGCCCTACTTAGCAGTGAAGCTGTTTCATCTGTTGTGGACCCTACTTAGCAGTGAAGCTTTTTCATCTGTTGTGGGCCTTACTTAGCAGCGAAGCTGTTTCATCTGTTGTAGGCCCCACTTAGCAGCGAAGCTGTTTTTTTTTCTAAGTTCTATCAGAAGTCTGGGAGTAATAATTTACTTGTTAGCTTGACGGACTAAATCACTAAATCATCTCTTTTTTTTTTTTAATGAAGTATTTTTGTGGTTTCCTCAACATCTTTATATACATCCCAAATGACGACATAACAAAGCGATAACGACTTCCTAGGGAGCATCTTTTTTACTCAGTAATGTTTTGTTGACTTATATCATGATCTTATATACAACACATAGGGCAATCAAACAAAACGATATAGACTTTTTTTTCATAAGATAACATTGCCAAAAAAAAAAGAAAGTCGAACCTGTTAAGTTTCATGTGTTCACAATTAAAGGTTAAACATTGATCAGAAATTCTGAGAGAATTTTTTTTGTTATTTAGAGTATACTTTCACTCAGTATAACACACAAGGCAAACGATCATTTAGACTGTTCAATGTAATATAGCCGCTGCAGTTCATCGACTATAAATTCATAGTTGCAGATGTATAAACATGTAATGCAGTTGAGCAGTCAAGGTTATTGAGACGCTGTATATCGCTCATGATCAAAAACACTGTTCATTATATACCCGCTGGAGCTCATCAATTATAAAGTCATAGTCGCAGGAGCATTAGCGAGTGGTCCAAACAAGATTAGTTTTTCATGTCCATTATAAAGAGCGAAGATCAAAAATTGTTCATAGTTAATGATATTGTTGGATCGTTTAACAACTGACAGATCAGCGTGAAGTCCTATTGATCTGATGTTTTGCTCACTACGCCCCTGAATTCCAGCATTACAGATTGAGGCTAGTGTTCTTATCACTCATGGAGCTATCCAGCGTTAGAGATTGAGGCTAGTGTTCTAATCACTAATGGAGCTATCCAGCGTTACAGATTGAGGCTAGTGTTCTAATAACTAATGGAGCTATCCAGCTTTACAGATTGAGGCTAGTGTTCTAATCACTAATGGAGCTATCCAGCGTTACAGATTGAGGCTTGTGTTCTAATCACTTATGGAGCTATGGAGCGTTACAGATTGAGGCTAGTGTTCTAATCACTATGGAGCGTTACAGATTGAGGCTTGTGTTCTAATCACTTATGGAGCTATCCAGCGCTGCAGTTGAACCAAAGCAGAGTAAAAATAAGACGTAAAGTGATCTTAAAGTTTAAGCGGATTAAGATTGCAACCATGAACCCATTAAGCCTGTTCTGGCGATATTTTTTACTTCACGAACCCCAAGACTACAAATCTCTATAGTTGACACCGGAAGATCTAGGGAGGTCTGATGGGATTCCCCTGGATACATACTAAAAAGACCAAAACGAACAGTTCTAAATTTTTGCAACGGTTACTAGGCACTAGTATATATATATAGTCTGCACTATATCTAGCTCCAGCTTATATTGTGCTCTTTTCTATTAGGTTTTTATTTTTATTATTATTATAATTTACTGCCTGTGGAAGAAAAAAAAAATGCTGCTTGGAATATTGTTTCATGGCGCCAGATTGAAACAGTGTTCAAACATTTGTCCAGTGACATGGCAGACGCAGACATAAACACCCACACTAGCTTCCTCTGTTGATAATGATAAAAGAAAGTCCGATGATGATGGGGGGGAGGGGTTTACAGACATTCATGTGAGCCAAAAGCTAATATATATATATAAAGAGAATAACAGAGGAAGAGAGAAGGTAATCTCAAGGGGGATAACCGGCCATTTTCTAAGTGCTCTCTCCCTATGAATCTAGCAACACGGATCAATATTTAGGGAGTGGAGACCTTCTAACCATGAGTTACGGTACTATAATGCTTACCCCCTTACACATTTCTGGGAAAACAAAAGTCCCCCCCCCTCCCTTTTGTTAGCCAGTACGACGAATGAGGACAAAGGGGAGACGGTGGGAACACTTAAGATGTAGTGCACTACACAATGTAGATCTATTTAGTGGACTCATGGTGTACTGTTGTAAATAAGTTTCCCAGGCCAGTATTTCCACCAAACGTTTTTCGTCGTTACTGGTATATTAGATTGTTCTCTGCTGTCAAAACTCGTAATTGCCCCGGAAAATCAACCCAGAACTCAAGCCCAGTATAGTTGAGACCAGTGAGACTGGTACTACTTGTATGTTTAGGTAGAAAGTTTAGGTGTCTATTACCTAGAACCTCTCCTATATGACTTTATAAATAAAATATAAATAAAATATGTTATGTTATTTACCTCCAAAGTATGGTAAGCTTAAACAATTTTGTATCGTATGTGTATATATGTATATGAGCCGCAATACATTTTCAAATTCTAGCCTATTTGACTCCAGATCTAGATCTAGATGCTATGTTTAATAAACACAAACGCGCAAAATTAGATAACTCTTAACGCATATATCATACAGAGTTATGGCTGGACAATGCTAATAAATAATCGATCGCACATATACTTCACTTCGGAACGAGTTTAAACTTTTTTAAAAATTGTTGTTGAAGAAAAACGTATCCACTCAAACTGTCTGTCTGTCACATAAGCCTACGTTATTTTACTGTAATTTCACGTTATTTCTCCCACTTCCCATTCTCTCTACTCAACTCTTCAGTGTCGATGACAACGCAATACGCTAATCAATAGGAAAAGTACCTAATTACTTGATCAATTAGTCGTAACTAAATAATTTTGTGTTATACATAGACAGTAATAGTTCATGGGAGATAAACCTTGTGTAGAAAATCAGATCGTCGGTTAAAAATTTTAAATTACAAAAGATAACCACAAAACCTTAAGTACTTGTCTAGCTCAGTGGCACATATTTATATGTGGAAAATAGAGGCTCGAGCTATTTTTTTAAATTTTGTAAAATTGCTTTTGAAAAAGCAGCACGGAAATCTTCCAGATACCCCCCTTCCCTCCCCTCCAACTGGTTCACACTAGTAATTGGACCATAGCGCACTGAGTATGCTACAAGCTTGCACTAAACAAATACAGCAATAGGAGGAGGGCGAACCCGTGACACCAAAAAAAAAAATCACACACAGTCGTACCCCAACAAACAAGATATCTCTCAACATACTATAACTTTATCATAACAAACATAAACGTCAACGCCCATTTTACAACGAGGTTCCTGTGGTCCTGTTGGCAAGGACGAAGTAAGGCTTAAAGTGGTACAGAACTTGTGACAACAATCTGAACTATTACCCAGGACATTCCCTTTCTAGAGGCTTGTAGCAGTCTCCTTTAATTCAATATGAGCTTTCTTTCTTTCTTTTTTTGTTTTAAATAGTTTTTTATATTATGCTTGTTGTTTTTTCTTCTTCGAAGTTTCCATTCGATCTAGATTTCTTCCAATGTCTAGATCTAAATCGCTAGAAAGCAAGTGTTTATTCTAAATCTTTGTTTCGTGTGAGTCACCTGCTGAATTTCTAGCTAATTTTCCCGGAAAATCATAAGGAGAAATATAGAATTTATAGCTTCTTCTCTAGTTTACAATGGGGAACACAGGAATTGTAAAGCATGGGGAATACGGGAATAGTATTTCATGGGAATTGTATTGTATGACGAATACGGGTATTGTATTGCATGGGTAGTACGGGAATTGTATTGCATTAGGGTACTTAAAACAGATCACAAGTTTAATTCTTGTAGATGAACAGCGAATCCTCAGAATCCCGGGTCATTGTGTGTATTATTTATTAATATCGATTAAGATAACATTTTAAAATTAGCGAATAAAAATTGTCTCTCTGACCAGTCTATATTTTTGCTTCTATGTCTTGGGTACAGAGATTTAGCTAGAAGAGAAATTGAAGGTTTAATCAGCGCATCAATTTTAGAAATTTTCTCTGGTATAGACAGTTGAACAAAAAACTGCATGAAAAGATGGTCACCGTGCCAGAGAAGCCAAGAGAAGTGATATGAATGGCGGGAAAAGAATTAATCGATACAGCTATTTTCCGCCGTTAACCCATAAAATATGTTTTTCTGTGCGTTTTTATTGTATTTGAATACAGTCCCGATAAAAGATTTCTCTAGGCAGCCTTTGCGAGTGTAACCATTTACATTTATTATACATTTATCATACATATATTATCATTAAAAAATAGTCTTTATGTTTCTTAGATCTATCTGATATACACGTTTATGATAAATATAATTTAATTATACATTATGGTAGGCCGATCGTATCATTTGTTCTGATGATAAAACGAAAAATATTGATTTATGAATGAAAAGTTTTTGTGTGTTGTTTTTTTTAGGGGGGGGGGAGGAGTTAAGGGGAGATAACTAGTAGACTACTTTTTATAATAATATAAATAATACTATAAATGGTTGTCCCTTGGCCACGACTTAACATGTCGTATATACATTAAACTGTATCCACCCATTCCTTAATTGCGTTCTAAACAAATATATTAACAAAGAACTAAAATATTCATACATTTTGTTCCAAAACTAAATAAATGTGGATTAATACTTCAAAAGAAAGATTGTAGTAATTTGTGAGGTGGCTGTAGACTAAGTGTAGAGTACATTTTATATGACCGTAGAATACAGAAGAAAACTGGTTGATACAACTAGCAGGACAGCAATCAATGTGCCAGCCTTAATAACAAACACAAGGAAGGCGAAGAAATAGATGTATTGTTGAAAAGTATCTCTCAAGCTCGGGTCTCCTATCTTTCTTTCCGTCACGTCTGCTAGGTAGAAAAAGTGAATGAAGTTCGTTAGAAATCTATTGAAGATTTATATACAATCAGCCCTGACCTATGAAATACCCCTTTCGAAATCTTTTAAGGATGTTCGGCTTATGAAAGTTGGCAACTGTAACTTATTTTATTGCTGACCTTCCAGAAGCCGACAGTGCAAAATCTAGCTGCAGCATTCATATTCTTCCGCCTTGACTACTGTGATGTCGTAAACGAGATGACAAAAACGCCAAGCTGCAGGGAATTTTGAACAGCGCTGCTCAAATAGTCCCACGGAAATCAAGACGAGATTCTGCTACTTCGCTTCCTATTGGCTAACCATGAAAGCAAGAACCAACTACAAGTTGGCAACACTGTCATCTGTGCATCTTAAACAAAGAAATGCCCTTGTGCTTTAGTGAATAAATCACTCTATATGTCTCTTATAAAAGCCCTACGCTTCACGCTTCTTGTGGTGCTACGTTTCTCTCTCAAAAGTTACGGTTTGCGAGCTTTATCAGTGCATGGAATAAAGACTTGGAAAGCGCTCGAAAATAAATCTCTCAAAATTTGTTTAGATTGGTTTTTCAATTTAGCTCTCTTGTTTACTTTTATGTTATCATAGAGCCTTTGATCTACATCATGTTTGTAAACAGCGCTTTATGAATTAAAAGAACGAGTATTCATTATCTGGCACTGCCAGGGTCGTGTTTCGTTCAAGAGAAACACAATTTATTGTAGTTCCTTTATCAGTTTCCACTGAGGAATATTCCGGTGCTGTGGCAGGCCTGCAGCAGTAGCATCCTCTGACAGGCAACGAGAATCTTCTTAGGATTGTTAAGGGCCTTGAAGGTATCCTTGAGGTCAGTTGTCATTAACCCCTCGGTTGATATAACAATGGGGTATGTTGTTATTTTAGATAACTTACATAAACGCTACAAGCCTAGGTTCCCATATTTTCTTTGTTTTCCATTTCAGTTTTCATATATGTATGAGACAGTGGTACGATGTTGTCAATATTAATAGCGTTTTTTAAATTTTTTTTGTCAATTATCAGCAGATTTACTATTATGTCGACACGTACAACAAGGAAAAAATGCATTTATCTCTTAAAAGACTGCCTGGGATACTTGGTCAATGTGCCATGATTCATACTTTGTTAAGTCAGTCCATCAGTCACGACAACCAAAAAAACTGACCCTGAACTAGAGCCACTACGAGAGATTTGATGTTTTCTCTTATGTCTGACAGAATTTGATCGTTCCTACAGATAGAGGAGCAAGGACAAAGTACGTATTATTACGTTGTAGAATTATTTCTTTCTGTGAGGCTGAAAATGTATTTGTGTTTAATTAAATAGAACGTGGTGGGCGGTGGGTTGGAGGGGGGCTATTTGAGGCAGGGGAGGGGGAAGGGGGGCAACTAAAGGGGATGGAGTGAAATGGATATAAGCGATCGATGTCGTAATGCTGCAGGCCCAGAAATCAAATAGCTGGGCGATACAGCGGAGACCTAATTACACACACACACACACTCGAACGCACGCAACTTCCAGCCAATAAACGCAAGTACGGACAACCCAACGTCTGAGAACTGATAGTTTTTGTAAACATTACGAAGGATCTAAGCAGAAAGGGGGGGGGGGGGGGGGGGAAGCGAAAGTCGGGCCGATGTCGTGTGACGAGCGAAGGGAGAGCACTACAAAATTTGGGGCAAATGATAAAAAGATCGAAAAGTTAAAATAGAAAACATTGGCTGATAAAGATGTCTTCTTTTCAAATAATTAATCAATAAAGAAATACATGTAAGGACCAGGGTGACTGCCTGGTCGTGAGGTTTGAGCGCTGGACTATCGATGGTCGTTCCCATCCCCCCGTCGTCCTGCAGGAGGTTTGGACTAGGAAGTATATTATCTTCAACTCTGAAGGAACATCCGAAACAGGTAAAAGAAACAGACAAACGTCATCTCACTTTGTCATCAGTGTATCTATAATAAAGAAATACCCTTGCAACTTAGCGAACTGATTACTCCATATGCTTCTAGTGGTGCCACGTATCTCCCTCAAAAGCTACGGTCTGCGGGCTTCTTCAGTGCACGGACCATAGGTTTGGAACTCACTCCCCATACTTCTCGGACAGAAAAAATGCTACACTACATTCAAGAAGAACATTAAGACCTATCTGTTTAAAACTTTTTTTTAGATCAGTTTGTCATTTTAGCTCTCGTGTTAATGTTTGTAATGTTGTCACAGCGCCTTGAGCCTACATTTTGTTTGTTAACAGCGCTCCATAGAGAAGCCGAGTGCGCTTGAGCTTGGCTTGGCTACCTAGAAGGGAGCTCGAGGTTCGACACCCGACTCGGGCAGACTTGTGTTTATTGAGCGCCTAAAAGCAGCACGGAAAACCAACTCCTAGATACCCCCCCCTCCCCCCCCCCCCCCCCCCCCACTGGTCCACAAATGAGATTGGACTAAAAGCGCTCTGAGCATGCTATAAGCAAGAAAGTAGTGCTATATAAAAGCTATAATAATAATTATTAAGGCGTGAGATAACTTATGTCATCATTTATTTCACCAAGATTGTAAACGTCCTGAGATAAAGTGAAGAACAAAAAACAAACAAACAAAAATCCGGAAAGAAAAAAACGAATTTTTCTGGGGACGATAAGACATCCCACAATCCTCGATGTTGTCAAGATCTAGCAGACGTTAAAAAAAAAACGAGTGAAGCATTGCTAGACTAGAAGTGATTGTAAAACTTCCTAACCACGGCGAAGTAATGAACAAAGGTTACAATAATTTCGTTTACAGACAAGAACTTTGATTCTGTCTCAACACTTGCGGTGACGTCAAATTGGCTGAGACGGCTACAGAGAGAAAAGTTAATAGAAAAAAAGATTTATTATTTTTTAAAGGAAGAAAAAAAGACGAATGAAGAAAATAAAAAGTCGAATGAAAAAATAAAAAGGCAATAAAGGCACATTAACAGAATGCTTCGTTCTATTTTAATAATGTTCATTTTATTTCCATCATGCAAATATGTAATTAGCACTGATTTGTTGATAGATATATTTAGCCTTGACCTCATTGCATTTTATGCCAGGTAGGTTCGGGAAAAAAAGGGAATGAGCATGACAATAAAACAGAATTTAAAAAAAATAATAATAAAACTTTAAATTCATGCTACCTTAGACTCGTAACAAAATTAAATGATAAATGTTGGAACTGTCTAGTCCAATTGATCACATCATCATTTGTATTAATGATTACATAGTCCCATGTGAAGGTACTAGCCTACTCTTAGTGACAGTCCTTTCTTTCAACCACTGCAACCGTGAGGTTAGATTTTGAAAGCAGAGATCAATCATCCTATGGCAACATCATTATTTAAAACTAATAAGATAGTAAAATTTACTAGATAAAAATTACATTGAATAGTTGTTTTTTTTTTCTGTAGATTAAGTTTAAAGAATAAAAAATTCATCTTAGAAAATACCACTGCGCGGATTTTACGAATCCGAGGATCGCAGTTCAAGAAACTATAACTTAAGATAAGATAAGATAATTTTATTGATCCAATCAAAGGGAAATTCAGTTTGACTACAATTGACAACCTCAGCGTAATTACTTTACAAAAACAAATGGATAAAAAATTAGAACAACATTCACTCACGAAACACATACACATTCACAGCATTCATATACATCAACTCTCAGACAAGAAGTAACATTAAGTATCATTTATCAGAGTCACAGAGTAAGATAATTCCCGCTCCCCCAAAGGTAATCATACAAAACTGTATTCAAGTTTTCCTTTTAAGACTTAATATCAACTGTCCTTTGCGCAGTTCAATTGCAGGCGAACAGTTTTGATTAATGTGTTTTAACATAAGATAAAAGTCGTTCTTGATTATTTGAACTGCTATTTATGTTCCAACTGTAAGGCCTAGCCTACGCAAGACTTGGCCCAAATCAATACTTAAATTATTAAAACTTCTATATAATCATGACCTTACAGCACAGCAGAGCAACAATGAAAAAGAGCCTATACTAAAAGTCAAGCAATACCTCGACTATCGAGTTATTGTATGTCGTAGATTGATTTCACGCAAGAAATTAATTTAGATCTAGTGTAGACTACAAAACATGAAATAGTAAATAGGGCAATACCTCATTTAGAGTGAAACAGATTTCCATTCTGATTGAAGGCTAGTGTCGACTACAAAACATTAAATACCGTAGTAAATATGGTAATACCTCATTTAGAGTGGAAAAGATCATTCTGATTGAAGGTGGTCGAACTGGCCATCCCAAAGACCGGAGTCTTAGATCCCCGTGAGCACGCCACACTACAGCCAGCAGTGGCACGGGTGAGCAGAATTAATCCTGACACAAACACGCTGAGCGGATCAATACAACACAGAAGCGGTACCCTGATCAATCCCGGGTGAGCATTCTTTTGGATGACCGCTTAAAAAGAAACGCGAGTACTTTTGGACTATCGATGACGAGTTTCAATCGCACAGACATATCCACAAACCGAACTCTTGCACGATCAGAGCACACTACGCACACGCGTAATTTTTGTTTTTAAGGGGTGGGAGGAGGGAGGAAATCCAGCCAACTCGACAAGATTTTCTTGACCGAGACGAAGCGTGCGTGCCTGTGTAGTGAGGGAGAGAAAAAAAAAAGGGGGTGGGGTGACTTTTTTTTTCTTTCCAAGAAATGCGGCAGGTCGGCGCTGATTCTCGCTGCCACGGGGCACAGCCGGGGCGAGTCCGCAAATGAGGGTAATGAAATTAGACAACAGAAAATAGGAAGCTCGGGGGGAGGGGGGGGTGCAGATAGATTTTAAGAAATGGCAATAAAAATAAAGAGAGAGGGAATGAAACAGAGGGCAGGACAAAACAAAGAGGGAAGAAAGAGGAAGGGGGAGTGAGAGAGAAGGAGACAGGAAGGGAGAGTGAGAGAGAAGGAGACAGGAAGGGGGAGTGAGAGAGAAGGAGACAGGAAGGGGGAGTGAGAGAGAAGGAGACAGGAAGGGAGAGTGAGAGAGAAGGAGACAGGAAGGGAGAGTGAGAGAGAAGGAGACAGGAAGGGAGAGTGAGAGAGAAGGAGACAGGAAGGGAGAGTGAGAGAGAAGGAGACAGGAAGGGAGAGTGAGAGAGAAGGAGACAGGAAGGGAGAGTGAGAGAGAAGGAGACAGGAAGGGAGAGTGAGAGAGAAGGAGACAGGAAGGGAGAGTGAGAGAGAAGGAGACAGGAAGGGAGAGTGAGAGAGAAGGAAACAGGAAGGGAGAGTGAGAGAGAAGGAGACAGGAAGGGAGAGGGAATAAGGAAAGAGGAAGGGAGCAAGAATGAGATGGTGAAAGGAAGAGAGAGAAAGAGAACGAGAGGGGAGATAAATAAATGAGGAAATTCAAGAGAATGATGGAGAGAGAAAAAGAGAGAAAGGGAAGGAGAAACAGAATGTAAAAAAAAAGGCACAAAATCAATCCTCCATGCTTGCTGCTGTGAGTGAGAATATACAATACTAGCTAGACACCCTTATGTCAGACAGGATTTAGTAAGTATATAAAAGTAAGAGAGATGACGGGGGGGGGGGGGGGAGAATGGAGGGGTTGAGGAGTTGTTCTAAATCTAAGCATACGCAAGTGAAAACAAATTGAAGACTCCCCGTAAGAGGAGCCGGCTAATGTCACATCCGTGATTACTTTAATGTCAGCACTGCAAGGTAAATGATTGGAGAATGAAGAAGAGATTGGTGGGGGGCTTGCCAAATGTCAAGCGGTAGCCAGGTCAATCGACTTCGGTGAATTAGTGGCTGCACCTTAGCCACTACAGTTAACAGCATCACCATCTTCAACGAAGCGTGTCAGAAACATGACAACTAACAAGCTTTACGTTGAAATTAATAATTAAGCAACCTCACATTTCAGTAAAATTACGTGAAGACATTTCAATGTATTTCCTTATGATACTATTTCTGTCGTCGTTTAGTGCTGGTAAATTTAGTTGTTAAGGTCTTCTCCCCTATTTGATACTCATTTGTTATTGAAGTTTACCAAATTGAAAGAGGCAGACATCTAAAGAAACATGTCAATTAGTCACAAGACATGTCTGAACAATATTCCTATCAGTGCGATACTTTTGAATCGATATCAACATCGGTGTATTCCCCGATACTATAAAAACCAAGCTAGACTAAGTAAGAAGATTGCGATTAAGAAACTCATAAAAGAAATCGATTACACCCAGTGCTGCCTTACAAGAAGAGCTAATCTTTGATTTCGGTGCTCGACAGTCAGGTAATAGTGATGTATGACAGGAATAACGATATACAGCATCAATCATGATCAATGAAGATATACAGCATCAATCATGATCAATGAAGATATACAGCATCAATCATGATCAATGAAGATATACAGCATCAATCATGATCAATGAAGATATACAGCATCAATCATGATCAATGAAGATATACAGCATCAATCATGATCAATGAAGATATACAGCATCAATCATGATCAATGAAGATATACAGCATCAATCATGATCAATGAAGATATACAGCATCAATCATGATCAATGAAGATATACAGCATCAATCATGATCAATGAAGATATACAGCATCAATCATGATCAATGAAGATATACAGCATCAATCATGATCAATGAAGATATACAGCATCAATCATGATCAATGAAGATATACAGCATCAATCATGATCAATGAAGATATACAGCATCAATCATGATCAATGAAGATATACAGCATCAATCATGATCAATGAAGATATACAGCATCAATCATGATCAATGAAGATATACAGCATCAATCATGATCAATGAAGATATACAGCATCAATCATGATCAATGAAGATATACAGCATCAATCATGATCAATGAAGATATACAGCATCAATCATGATCAATGAAGATATACAGCATCAATCATGATCAATGAAGATATACAGCATCAATCATGATCAATGAAGATATACAGCATCAATCATGATCAATGAAGATATACAGCATCAATCATGATCAATGAAGATATACAGCATCAATCATGATCAATGAAGATATACAGCATCAATCATGATCAATGAAGATATACAGCATCAATCATGATCAATGAAGATATACAGCATCAATCATGATCAATGAAGATATACAGCATCAATCATGATCAATGAAGATATACAGCATCAATCATGATCAATGAAGATATACAGCATCAATCATGATCAATGAAGATATACAGCATCAATCATGATCAATGAAGATATACAGCATCAATCATGATCAATGAAGATATACAGCATCAATCATGATCAATGAAGATATACAGCATCAATCATGATCAATGAAGATATACAGCATCAATCATGATCAATGAAGATATACAGCATCAATCATGATCAATGAAGATATACAGCATCAATCATGATCAATGAAGATATACAGCATCAATCATGATCAATGAAGATATACAGCATCAATCATGATCAATGAAGATATACAGCATCAATCATGATCAATGAAGATATACAGCATCAATCATGATCAATGAAGATATACAGCATCAATCATGATCAATGAAGATATACAGCATCAATCATGATCAATGAAGATATACAGCATCAATCATGATCAATGAAGATATACAGCATCAATCATGATCAATGAAGATATACAGCATCAATCATGATCAATGAAGATATACAGCATCAATCATGATCAATGAAGATATACAGCATCAATCATGATCAATGAAGATATACAGCATCAATCATGATCAATGAAGATATACAGCATCAATCATGATCAATGAAGATATACAGCATCAATCATGATCAATGAAGATATACAGCATCAATCATGATCAATGAAGATATACAGCATCAATCATGATCAATGAAGATATACAGCATCAATCATGATCAATGAAGATATACAGCATCAATCATGATCAATGAAGATATACAGCATCAATCATGATCAATGAAGATATACAGCATCAATCATGATCAATGAAGATATACAGCATCAATCATGATCAATGAAGATATACAGCATCAATCATGATCAATGAAGATATACAGCATCAATCATGATCAATGAAGATATACAGCATCAATCATGATCAATGAAGATATACAGCATCAATCATGATCAATGAAGATATACAGCATCAATCATGATCAATGAAGATATACAGCATCAATCATGATCAATGAAGATATACAGCATCAATCATGATCAATGAAGATATACAGCATCAATCATGATCAATGAAGATATACAGCATCAATCATGATCAATGAAGATATACAGCATCAATCATGATCAATGAAGATATACAGCATCAATCATGATCAATGAAGATATACAGCATCAATCATGATCAATGAAGATATACAGCATCAATCATGATCAATGAAGATATACAGCATCAATCATGATCAATGAAGATATACAGCATCAATCATGATCAATGAAGATATACAGCATCAATCATGATCAATGAAGATATACAGCATCAATCATGATCAATGAAGATATACAGCATCAATCATGATCAATGAAGATATACAGCATCAATCATGATCAATGAAGATATACAGCATCAATCATGATCAATGAAGATATACAGCATCAATCATGATCAATGAAGATATACAGCATCAATCATGATCAATGAAGATATACAGCATCAATCATGATCAATGAAGATATACAGCATCAATCATGATCAATGAAGATATACAGCATCAATCATGATCAATGAAGATATACAGCATCAATCATGATCAATGAAGATATACAGCATCAATCATGATCAATGAAGATATACAGCATCAATCATGATCAATGAAGATATACAGCATCAATCATGATCAATGAAGATATACAGCATCAATCATGATCAATGAAGATATACAGCATCAATCATGATCAATGAAGATATACAGCATCAATCATGATCAATGAAGATATACAGCATCAATCATGATCAATGAAGATATACAGCATCAATCATGATCAATGAAGATATACAGCATCAATCATGATCAATGAAGATATACAGCATCAATCATGATCAATGAAGATATACAGCATCAATCATGATCAATGAAGATATACAGCATCAATCATGATCAATGAAGATATACAGCATCAATCATGATCAATGAAGATATACAGCATCAATCATGATCAATGAAGATATACAGCATCAATCATGATCAATGAAGATATACAGCATCAATCATGATCAATGAAGATATACAGCATCAATCATGATCAATGAAGATATACAGCATCAATCATGATCAATGAAGATATACAGCATCAATCATGATCAATGAAGATATACAGCATCAATCATGATCAATGAAGATATACAGCATCAATCATGATCAATGAAGATATACAGCATCAATCATGATCAATGAAGATATACAGCATCAATCATGATCAATGAAGATATACAGCATCAATCATGATCAATGAAGATATACAGCATCAGTAATAATGTACAGCATCAGTAATAATGTACACACCAATAATGAAGTGTGCTCCAACAAACATGACGATGTACAGTTGTACATCAATACAAAACAAGAGCACGTCTTTAACAAGCAATAAAAAACAAATTTACATTTTAAAAAAAAAAGGCTTACCCAAGGGAAAAAACCGCTAATTAATGTTATTTATCTAAAAATGACAGGGTGTAGATCTTATATAAAACAAAATTTATTAATTAGTACTAATTGATTAACTAATTGGTTAATTTGTAGATTGATTCGTGTATTGCCATCGACTATAAACAATTCTGCAAAATTTCAACTTGATCTGAAATTCTGAAGTGGGGGAAAAAGCGTCACAAAACTTAATTAGGGGATCAAATCCTTTTATAGAGGTTGTCATGGTCCAGCACAACGACCAACCGTCTTTACTTAAATATATATATATATATATATCAATACCCACATCTCTCATTAAGTAGCATGTATTCCCCCTTATTTAGATATCAAACAAAATAATCACCAGGTCAGGTCAGGTTCAGTGAATCCGAGAATGGGAAATGGGAGAAAAAAAACATGTTCAAACTTTTTACCAGACAGACAGACAGACAGACTGAGTTGATAAAAGCTTTCTAAAAAGAAAAGCATATCGGCTTCAGAATCTGATGAGCTTTCTATGAATCGATTTCTACAAACTTTTGAGATTAAACAACATAGCGATCAATCATATTCGTGATTTGATTATAGCATTGGAACGGGATATCTGCAAAGCTTTGCTGTAAAAATTGTCAAACATTGAACTGCAAGTGACCATACCTTAGAGTCGCCAAAGTAAAGTTCCCCTTTCAGACCATGCGGTCTATAGGGCAGATGATGTTAAGCCTTTAAGGTCATCTTTTTCTTTGGCCTACGATTTACGAGCAGAGTATCATGACGCCAACACAACGACCAACAGCCTCTACTTTCCTGATCTTAAGTCAGGCACACAATAGAGTTGTGTGGACTTAGGGGCGCCCTAAAAAATCTCCGAAATTCAAATTCCCAGTCTTCACAGAGATTCGAACCCAGAACCCCAGGTTAGGAAGCCAAGCGCTTAACTACTCACCACCGCGCCCCCGATTTGTCGCCACACTCAACATTTAATGATCGTGCTAAGGCGAATGCCTTAGGAGGCAAAGACGAAGTAGGACAGGCGTATTTTACATGGATAAGTTGACCCAGATATGACTCTTATGTTCTTATAACATACTTCAGTCACATCGTTGCTTAGAGTGAAGTCCCCTCATCTATCGAAGTTGTAAATGTCATCCATATGGGGAAAACAAAAAAGGATGGTAATGATTATAATTATTATAATGAATGGCTCTTTTGTGTCCATTTCTGTTTAGCCAGATAACATTGGGAAAGTAAATTGTGTAACCTTCATTCAGAAAGGGGGAATTAATGTGTTTCATATAGCCTGCGCGTCCATAGCAACGAAAGGAGAACAGGAAATACGTCAGACAGGCACCAAATGAGACAGTGGTATGATGCAGACGTGGAGAGTCCGAATGAAACACGTGAAAAGAATGTTTGGGGTCCCGAGGGAGATAACCCGCTAAATGAGCAACTCGCGTCTGCATCAGGGACAACACTGAGAAGTAAAAAAAAAAAATAGGAAATAGATTTTTTACCGTTGAATGAATAGAAACGAAATAAAATAAAATTTAGTTCCTAAAGTAACAGAAGAGTGGCGGGAAATGGGGTGGGGACTGTAATCAGGAAGTGGAGGAGATGGAATAAAAAAAAAAAAAGGCAGTTTTTGTAATATTTCAAGAATGTCATTTGTCCGTTGTTTTTTTTTCGTACAAAGTTCGTGGGCGGGCTGACGGGTTTCCAAGCAAACAATGGAAAGTGTAGGCTTTTTTCTTTTTTCAAATTAATTTGACTTTCTCTACATTTTCTTCTTTTAAATCTTCTGCCAGCAATGCTCCTATCTCTTCAAGTCTTTATTGTAGTCCTAGATAGTATCTTTTCAAACTTAAGTTTAGTTATATGATGACACTGTCCCCTTTGTAAACAACTATATAGCACATTCTATTCCATGGATACTATTTACAAAATACTATTAAGCGTATTTCTCCATAAAATATTTTTTTTGCAAAGGCGATGAAGATAAAGAGTTCTCAGTCCAATGTAAAACAGGCCATAAGTGATTTTATAGCAGACAAAAGTCCCCAAAATAATTCAAACTTGAAAATTCTGCTAGTTTACAGATAAAAGTAATTATTTCGTTATAAAATCATTATATCTAAAAACTATAAACATCATTTTTCTCATGTATCGCTCACAAAGTATAAATAATGAATAGCCTAAATTGAGAAGCTTATTGATTCACGGAATCAAGCTACAGTTACATACTATGCAGGTCAGGGTTTAATTAAATGAACCGGCAAGTGGAAATGAGAACAAACCAGTAGACTTCAATGGACATAGCATTGTCGTGGCGAGTTGTTTTTTTTTTACCTGGAGAAGACTTTCAAGTCTCATGTTTACTCTCCCCTTCCCGGCTCTCTCTTTGGCCCAAAGTTAAACAGACGAAAAAGTTTTGCACGAAACCAAAAAATATGCCAGAGCTGACTTACTCCCGGGGAAAGCCCGTACTCTCTCTCCTTCTCACCCTAGCAGACTACACCATTGCGTCTGCAAAGAAAAAGAAAAAACCAAACCGAACTGGCCTATCGGATTTCGACTACCGGAAGCAGACGTGGCGTGCACACCAATAAAGCTTCCTTATCGTCAAGGCCAAGCATTATTACGACGACCGATATTTCTTTCTTTTCTATTTTTAATATCAATGTTTACCTTAACACATCCACCGTCTAAATCAAAAGGGGGGGGGGGGGGAGAGCATTGATATGCCAAACAAGAGTTCACCATTTATGTCTCGTTCAACAGATGGTCCCTAGTGCTGCATTTATAAATGTAGTATGTATGCTTCATTGATTGTTTCGGAACTTAGAATTTGTTTTTATGTTTCAGTCTAATTACTACCCTCTTCACTGTAAGTGTATGACACTTGAAGTTTGGAATGCGTTTATGAAAACGATTATTACACTAATGGCAATGTCTTCGATTCCGTAGATTGCAAACAAGTGCAGTGTGTCACGTGAATATGCGAAAATCAATCTGCGACCTGAATATTTGTCTGCCGGTGGTCTATTGAAGCAGAGGTGTGTGGCTAGGGTGGGGGGAAGGGGTTCAAATTTGAAAATCCCCCTCCCGGACCCACACTTGTGGGGGGAGGGTGGGGGGGGGGGGCTTCAAATGAGTATCCGAAATTTGCTTTTACATTACATATTACGCCATTATCTCATGTCATGATTTCGAAAGTCAAAATGTAAGGGCCCCTAAAGAGGTCAAGCCCCCCCCCCGGGGCCCCCAAATCCTTAGCTACGCCACTGTATTTAAGTTTTCTTTACGTCTCCTGTGCCTGTCTTCTACAAGAGCTTTCCTCTGGGCCTCAAGTGGAGAGTGGGACATACATTTGAAAACGATAATATTGAACCGAAAATGGACAGAAACTGGCGATGACGACTGTAAACACAGATATAAGGATAAGGATCCCTTTAAGAATACGCCTTTGTTGTATATGGAAAAACGCCATTTTAAATTTTCTTTACAGTTCCTACTAACTGCTTCATAGAGAAAAGGCAAAAATGGAAGTTGGTCAAAGTGTACAGTGTGAATGCGTGTTTAAGGGGGAAAAAAAAAGGAAGAAAAAAGAAATAAAACGAAGTCGACATATGAAGATGTTTTGTATGTATTGAGATGTTTTGTATGTATTGAGATGTTTTGTATGTATTGAGATGTTTTGTATGTATTGAGATGTTTTGTATGTATTGAGATGTTTTGTATGTATTGAGATGTTTTGTATGTATTGAGATGTTTTGTATGTATTGAGATGTTTTGTATGTATTGAGATGTTTTGTATGTATTGAGATGTTTTGTATGTATTGATAATATGGACATATGAAGATGTTTTGTATGTATTGATAAAATGGACATATGAAGATGTTTTGTATGTATTGATATAATGGACATATGAAGATGTTTTGTATGTATTGATATAATGGACATATGAAGATGTTTTGTATGTATTGATATAATGGACATATGACTTGATTAACATATGATACGAGTAGTACGTAACTATCATCTGTTAAGGAGCGTCTGTAATTTATTAGACAAGATATTCGAAATTGCAGTAATAAAAGTTCTAGACCAGCGGTTCTCAACCTTTTAAGCTCGGTGACCCCTTTTACAATCCCCCCCCCCACTCTGCCACGCCCCCCACACACACACATACAACAATAGAAGAATAGACAAATAATCCATATTTTCGATGGTCTTAGGCGACCCCTGGCAAATCGTCAATCGACCCCCAAGTGGGTCGCGATCCACAGGTTGAAAACCCCTGTTCTAGACAGTAGGCTATTGGTAATGAACGTGAATGACGTAGGTTCGATTCCCCCACAATGATCAATTTTATTTTCAGTTTATTTGTCAACGACAACTAAAATGTGAATGTATAGTTCATGACAGTATTTAAACATAAAGTAGAAGTTGATTTGTTCAATTTTATTGTATTACTCTACGTACACAAAACAATAGTTAGCAATAGTTAGCTAACTATTGTAAAGAAGCGCAAGCTTAAAATATATGGCCATATTACAAAATCCACGGGGCTCGCAAAGACCTTCCTTCAGGGAACAGTACCAGGAAAAAGAAGACGAGGCAGACAGAGAAAGCGATGGGAAGAAAACATAAAAGAATGGACGGGGCTGCCTTTGAAAGAGGTTCTAACTAAGGCAAAAGACAGAGAAGAATAAAGAAAGACGGTCAACAAATCCTGCATGGTGTCCCAACGGTCAAACAGACTAAGGGATAGGTGAAGGTAAAATAGAAAAAAAGAATGAATCTCGAACAGAGTACAACACCTCCTCCCCCCCCCCCAACACACGCACAAATTAGTGACTTCTCTTCACCTTTCAATGATGGACGACACAAGTCGTTATTGTTACACATTAACGACTTATCATTCTTTTCATTATGGCCTATACATTGTATTTAATACTAAAAACTTTCTAGGCTTGTGGTGACCCAGCAGTTTATTGGAGCCTAAAAAGTTACTTCTGATACTCGCGCCAAGAGACACACACACACACAGGGTTTGACGACTAAACATGAAGCCTAGTTACCTTTGGTTCTGTCCATCTGACACAGCCAGGTCCTGGTGCTGTTCCAGTTTGACAGAGCTCTTCACATAAAACTGAGCCTTGCTGGCAGCCAAAAGCTCCACGGCGCTCTTTCTGTTCTGTGCTGTTGAGGAATACACAATAAGACAAGAAGTAGTCAGTTACTATCAAAAGAATATATAGTTATGATTTGTTAAATCGCTTAGTATAATATAATATACTAATATAGCATAATATAAGTGACATTTTCTTAAGAATTGTAAACTATTAAATGTTTAGAGTTTCATAATAGGACGGTATAACATTTTATATAGTATTATCTCTCTCTTTTCCTCTCCCTCTCTCTCTTTTCCTCTCCCTCTCTCTCTCTCTTTTCCTCTCCCTCTCTCTCTCCCTCCCTCTCTCTCTTTTCCTCTCCCTCCCTCTCTCTCTTTTCCTCTCTCTCTTTTCCTCTCCCTCCCTCTCTCTCTTTTCCTCTCCCTCTCTCTCTCTCTTTTCCTCTCCCTCTCTCTCTCTCTTTTCCTCTCCCTCTCTCTCTTCCTCTCCCTCTCTCTCTCTCTTTTCCTCTCCCTCTCTCTCTCTCTTTTCCTCTCCCTCCCTCTCTCTCTTTTCCTCTCCCTCTCTCTCTCTTTTCCTCTCCCTCCCTCTCTCTTTTCCTCTCCCTCCCTCTCTCTCTTTTCCTCTCCCTCCCTCTCTCTCTTTTCCTCTCCCTCCCTCTCTCTCTTTTCCTCTCCCTCCCTCTCTCTCTTTTCCTCTCCCTCTCTCTCTCTCTTTTCCTCTCCCTCTCTCTCTTTTCCTCTCCCTCCCTCTCTCTTTTCCTCTCCCTCTCTCTCTCTCTTTTCCTCTCCCTCTCTCTCTCTTTTCCTCTCCCTCTCTCTCTCTTTTCCTCTCCCTCTCTCTCTTTTCCTCTCCCTCCCTCTCTCTCTTTTCCTCTCCCTCCCTCTCTCTTTTTTCCTCTCCCTCCCTCTCTTTTCCTCTACCCCTCCCTCTCTTTTCCTCTTTTCCTTGTTTGAATACTGAGACATTTCCAGGCCTATTTAGAGAGTTTAAAGATACCTGCTTTATAATACGAGTAGGCACAATACAATTGCCTAGAGTTATCAACCCCAAACAAATGTTGAGAATCAACTTTAATAAAGTTGTGAAAGAATCAGCGCTGGTGCCCAACGAATTCTCACCCCCCCCCCCTCCTCCAACGTGGTTATGGAATTGAGGAAACAGAAGCCGGAGATTAAACATGAAACATTATCAAGCACATAACATTGGCACAGTATTAATATTCTGCTATAACCAAGTATCCAGAACATCAGAGACTAGCGACTAGTTGACAGATTAGAGGGAAAGGTAATGGCGACACACCGGTCACCAAACAGATTAATGACATACCTCAAAGGGAATTCTGAGCCGTGTCCCACAGCTCACAATATGCCAACTATTTATCAGCCTTGAGCATCTAGGAACAGATCCAGGTAATGGAAAACATTTGTACCGCCATTTGGTAGCGCTGCATATTTTGCCTCTTGGACCTTAGTTTAGATTCGCTCGTTACGAGATGCATATATGGTGTTTTGTGTATGTGTGTGTGTGTGTTTTGTTAGACATGGGTCGAGGCTAGATATTATATTAGCATGCCCATTGAAACAGAACGAATAGTTAAAGCACCATCATGCACAAACAAAGCCGCGTTATTATTAATAACCCACAGTGCACGTGAGACAACCGTGGGCCCGAGTTTAAGAATGTAATGCACCCCTCTAATAAAAAAAAAACCTAGTCGTAGGCTTGTCATTTACAAATGGCATTCCAATGTATGTAGGCCTACAAATTTGAGAGTTCACGGTGTCCTTGAATGAAGGCCATGAATCACAAACAACTCTAGTTCAGAACGCCTCTTGTGGGCCGGTTATTAGTCATGGGCCCGCAACGGACCACTTCGCGCCAGGCCCACTACGCCACTGGTAACACCCTATGAAATTTGCGATGCATGACTGTTATGGAGTGTGTGTCCGTGAATGATGCAAGATAAGCGGCACTGTCGTAGGCTGTCTTGGGTAGGCAATGCGACTCAAGGATGTCAGAGTGTAAAGACGTTTTTTTGTGTGTTATATTTGTTTGAAAATATAAGTTAATTTCATTTCATATCAAGTTCAATTTGCCTATATTGTTATAAAAATATATTTAAGATTGTTGACATACATTTGTTCAAGTTATCTCAAGTTTTATAGCATAGAATATGACGTGCCTACAGCGGTTTAATTGTCTACCAGCAGTTTGGTGTTGCATGTCAGCGACCGTCAACAAGGATCACCAAGAGGTGGTGTTAATCCATTTCTAAACAATACTTCCAAATCCACTCGTGTAGTAGTTTAGTAAAATTGGACTATCAAACACTATTTTGTTTATAGGCATGGGCATTTCTGTTTTATGGGCATTTAGAGAGGGGGGCACAACTTATACCATTTTTCTATGGCATTCATTCGGGCGTCTCCGACAATGGAGGATGCCAGGTCGATGCAAGGGTCCTGGAGGGGGTCGAAGCAGAGGGGAGGGCTCATTATGTTTATCTGGGGCCCACCAATGAGCCTTATTGATGCAAAAATCAAGCCGAGGATCCATAATACCTCAGCATCAATATGTATTCGCGTTTATATTCGGTGTTCCTGCAACTGAAGCATTATCAAATTTTATTTATTTTATATAATTTTTTTAAAACTACTTTATACTTAAGATACAATTTAACTTCAAACACGATAATAAACTATGTATGCTATCAATTAGAAGCGACTGGCGACAAGCAAAAAAAAAAAAAAAAAAAGAATTTAAAGATAGATAATCATTAAAATGTCTTTTATAAATAAAAATTCTCGGTAGCCTCCCTTGCTTGCCGGGAGACAAAAACATGATTTTTCTTTCAGCTGTTGTCTATTTTGAGATTATATTAAGCATTATATACAAACGCTTCACTGTCAACAATGGCCTCTAGCATACATAGCCTTTGCGTGCCTCAAATATTAATAAAATTCTTTATTTGTACAAATTTATTTAAAATTATTTAAAATATATTTTTAAAAAAAAACCGTTCCAGTTTATAAAATTTTAGAGTTGGCACTCATCACCATTGTATAATCTTTGTCCATAGCTAGAGTCGTTCGTTTAAAAAAAATTAATAAAGAAAAATGTATTAAAAAAAACAACAACAAATTGTTTTATAAAAACTGCTTTTTATCTTCTTGTAAATCGTTTCGAATCTTACAGAAAAGAAGCAGACAACAAAATTGCACTTTTTAATTTCTTTTTCCATAATAGATATAAGTAAAAGCAAGCAAAGGTTAAAAGAGAAGAAAAAAAGATACTGATTCATACTTAGGAAATGTAATGAAGTATTGACCAAAACCAAAACTGTGTTTACGAGTAGAAGAATAAAGAATTGATAATATAATTTCTGGAGTGCAATTTGAAAAGTACAGTTCTAAAGAAAAATGGTAAAAATACCGAATTTAAAACGAAATCTTTCATTCGATCATTTTTATTCACTTAGATAAATTTACGCATTTATATTCCTTATTTCATTATGTTTTTATTTTTTTAGTTGATTTCTAAATATAACCCTAATTTAGTTGAGCCACATTCTTTGCCTAGTTTGGCCCAACCTCGCACCACCTTGAAAGTCTATAAACTTATTTTCCTTTGAAGCTTTCCCCCAAACTACAAGCATCCATTAAAGTTATGATCATGTTTCTCCATAATATTTGAACTATTTGTACAGAACTGTTTCTTGTCAGCGTTTACAAAAAGACAATGTGCATATCAGTTATAAAGAGAACAGACATTATTAAAAGATTTTGAACTGCAAATTTTCATTTTTGGACTCAAAAGCGACCTAAAGAGCCCGAAATTTTAAAAAATCCCAGTCTCCTAGGATTCGAGCCAGGGAGCCTCTGGTCCGAAAGCCAAGCGCTTTACCACTCAGCCACTGCACTACACATTCTTATAAAATTTTACATTAGTTTTTGTCAAATGTTACTCAGTCTAGGGTAGGGGCCCACCATCCTATTCTTGAATACGGGCCCAGGGCCCACGAATACGCCACTGTAAATGATTAGGGTATATCTAAAAGAGGAGATACGACATTCCAAACACGAATTGTGACCTTCTAAAATAAAAAATAAAACCATCACAAGCTGTGCTGACAGACGCTTTTTAGACGAGGGTCGATAGCTCAAGGAGCCTTGTTCCTGATTAAATGATCAACCAGTTGACGGGGGCTTTTTAGACGAGGGTCGATAGCTCAAGGAGCCTTGTTCCTGATTAAATGATCAACCAGTTGACCGGGGCCTTTTGGACAGAGGGGTCTGTAAGGAGCCAAAATCTCATTCTTGGCTTCTGGGAAATGCTGCTCTTTGGGGGGAGGGGGGGGCCTTCAGATTGGACACTCGGTTGTAATGAATTAATATTTAAAAGTTTGCGACACTTAGAAACCAAGAACTTTTTTTTCGAGAAAAGAAAACCGGGTGCATAGTATTAGGGTGGTAGGGCTCTTGGCTTCCATACGGAGGGGCCTCGGATTCAAATCTCGGTGAAACTGGGATTGTCAATTTCGCGATTTTTGGGACGCCCTGATGACACAACTGTAATGGGCATTAATTGGTGAAAGTAAGGGCGTTTGGTCGTTGTGCTAGCCACATAAGAAGGACCGTCGCATGTGGGACGTTTTGTTTGTGGCTTGTATAAATATCTGAGGGTCTTGGGCGTGGGGGCGGGGGGGGGGGCACACGTGGCTAAATATTTTTGGTGGTGGGTCTGGTCACATGATGCCTTCATTAACCGTCGGCCACTGAAATAGATGAGCTTTAAATCATCTGCCCTCATTGATAGCAAGGGTGTGACTTTTTTTAATAGGCTATGCCTTACCACAAATCGTGATATCACCATTATGTAATGTCCCCCGGTATTCGCAAAACTATAGCTTTGTCATGTTTGTTGTGTGCAGCCACGTGCTATTGAAAGAAGAGTTGTCTTTTATTACTCACTCAACTGTGTGTAACATGTACTTAGTAGGACTGACTAAATGACATGGGAGCTAACTCAACAATTCAGACGCAAGAGAGCTACTGGAGTGGTCATCCCTTGGCCTGTTGAACCAGCTAATGACATATGTACACGCATTGATGCAGACGCAATGTTAGGGATCGAGATTCAACCATGTGACCTTGTGTGTGGTCAGATGTGCGCCCACACAAACAAACACAAACATTTTTTTTATGTTTGTACATTTTTTTTATTCAAATGACACACAAGTCAATGGGTCAATTTTAACAAATATGTTTGAGTGTGGCAGGATTTCGCGTTAGAAAATGAAAAAAAAAAAAGAAAGACAGGGGGAAACTTTGAAATAAATTAAATAAGGTCAAGGACGCTATATCGAAATATCTAAAAAAAAAAAAAAAAAAAAACCAATATTTTTGCTACAAGCGAAGGAGATTGAGGATTAGAATTTGCAGTTCTAATAAATTGAAAAAAAATACTATACGCTTTTTACAAATGCATGGCATTTCAAAATCTGTAGATTTACCTCGATTTATGAAAATTGCCCCTACATGGACAGATTATTGTGAGGAGCTCGCTTAAGGGAGAAATGTTTGGGACACTAATACAATAAATATTTTATTTACGACAAAATGTATAAATGCCTTGTGTTTATTTTTTAAAGAAACTAAGTCGTATTTCTCAGCTAATCTAAAGATTAGCCATTTTATAAGGAAGTTATAAAAAAGGGGGGGGGGGGTGCGTAAATCAATGTGTGTCGCGATGTTCTAAGTCCTTTCCCATTTCTTGATTGCGTTCAAACAGGTAACATGTCGAGAATATCGCTCATCGCAGCAAAAAGAATTGTGACAAGTATTTTATGTTGTCCTGTGTCGTCTGCATCCTAGGGTATCACATTGAAAGACCGCATCACAAACCAAGAGATTAGAGAAAGGGTTACTGCAGCCATTAGACCCCACGATGACCTGCTAACTGTCGTAAAAAAAAAAACGCAAGCTAAAAATCTATGTCCATATTACAAGGTCTTCGGGGCTCGCAAAGACTTTCCTTCAGGGAACAGTACCAGGGAAAATAAGAAGAGGCAGACAGAGAAAGCGATGGGAAGACAAAATAAAAGAATGGACGGGCCTTCCATTGAAAGAGATTCTAACTAAGGCAAAAGACAGAGAGGAATGGAGAAAGACGGACGACAAATCTTGCATGGTGCCAGTCAAACAGATAGAGATGTTAGGTGTTGTGACGTCTGATGTCTGACTATTGGTTGCTGCAATATACTAAGGTGGTTGTAGTTGTTGTGATAGGCCATGGATGTTGTAAAGTGCCATGGATGTTGTAAAGTGCCATGGATGTTGTGATGTGCTATGGTTGCGATGTACTATGGTTGTCATATACTATAGAAGTTGACATGTGGCTGTTGTCATATGCTTTCGTGGTTGTGAAGTGTTATCGTTGTTGTTACGGAAGAACCAGTTTATAGTTGTATAGTGTGACATAGTGTTTTCTTCGTTCTTAAGAGCTGTACTTAAAACCTGACCTGGACATTTTGACTTTTTTTTTTTAAAGCAGTAAGAACAATCAAAGAAAAAATGTATATACAAAATATACATATTTTTTTTATTATTATTTGAAGCTACATTACTGATCAGATTGCTTTACATTCTTTTTCCTTTTTTTTTTTTTTTTTTACACTTTTGAACGTTGCGACAAGATAAGTCGTGTGATGTTACCTGAGATAACTGTAAAAGTGTTTATTTCACACAAACTATCATCGCGCTGTGACCAGATACAGGGAATGTTTACATTGGAAGTATCGAACAGGTTGCCAGCTCTTTGAAGTCAATATCAAGGATGCAAGTCTATTCGGCTGCTCTGTTCGGGGAATTCTGGGAACTGGTAATCGGAGGTTTGAAGAGTTAAATGTAAAAATTGTTTAGTCAAAGTAACACAGATACACGCAATAGAGAAATATAAAGATTAAGAGAGACAGAAAGGAGAGAAAGACTTAAAACAAAATGGTAATCGGGGGGGGGGGGGGGTTCATTTTAATCTAAGTGCAATGATAGGACATTTTCTTCTTCAACATACCGGTAATCTTCAGGAAAATACCACTTTTACAAACAAACATTTTATAAACACTAAATAACAGCGCCTGACTTAACCTTTGTGACCAAGAAGTCATGGAAAGAGAACAAGTAATCTACTATGTATTTTCAATCGTCACTAAATAGCAGGGCCGGACTTAACCATTGTGAGGCCCTATGCGAGACGGATTTCGCGGGACCAAGTTTGGGTAGGAAGCGGATAATAAGTAAAATTTAAGAGTTTGTATTATACGTACAGAATTACTTTACGAGCCTTGCATGTAGCAAAGTCATAAAGTATATCATAATAATTCTGTTTCCTACATAGATCACGCTCAATAGCAAGAATTACCAAATGTTTCAATCTATCTTTGAGAATTGTTGACCTCAAGTAAATCTTCATTAGTTTGGGGCGCGAGAAGCTTCTTTCACCAGATTACACAATTACGCTAATGCATAATGCCGTTTTTATTTATCGCACGTAGGATTGGCGTTTTCCATATTGAATGACACCCCAAAATGACCATTTTTGTCTATATATATCAGGAGATTTGTATGAGTTTTCAAAATATTTTAATAATTTCCGGATATTTCCAGGACTTTTTCATATATTTTGCAATTTCAGGAGATTTCCAGGAGCTCCTGTTAAATCGACAGGAGGCCGCGGGAAATCTGTTGTAAGTTATAAAATGGTTTAATTTAATAATTTTTACACCTAGAATTAGCACGGATCTTATGAAAGTGCGGTTCTAGCTTCTATGAAAAGGCGGGGCCCACTGCGGTCGCATAGGTTGCATTGGCTTAGGCCGGCCCTGCAAAATAGCGGTGTATGCTACGCCGCCGGTCGACTAGTTATTATTATGCGTATTGTGTGTGTCTGTGCGATCGTGAAAAGACATAATGTAAGCGTGTTTAGTTTGGGTGAGGTTGATGCCCAGTTGTGAAGCGTCAATGTCCAAACTGTTTCCTTTAACAGAAAGTTTGAACACGATTCAGCGAACTGGATGTTATGTACGAGGTCTGGTGACAGATGTAAATATGTCATCGAGTCACTCCTTGACATAGCTATTATTAGAACAGCTGAATGCCCCCAGATGATTGTGTTTTTACTAGATCTTGAGAGGTACACACACACATGCTGATAACAGCATACTCGCTTTTTCTTGTATATAGTCAGTAGTGTCATAAATTATTGTTGGGCTTCGTGTAGCAATATGACTTCACTTAATAATCTAAGATCTAGTTTGTTTATTTGGTTACCGTGTCACTATGACCCGTAAAAGAACTATTTTTATTCCTGACATTCAAACCCTAATCCCCCCTCTCATATTATGTAATTTCCAATTGTATCAGAAATGTCTGACCAGAATATTTCCAAAACTTCAGACTTAAATAGTCGAGAGCTTTGCAATTTTTTGTCGTATAGTAGACACATCTGGTATTCTAATTTGATAACAGTATCACCATTAGTGAAATCACTAAACTTAGAGACACTTCAGGACAGAGGAATAAAAAGATTAGCTTTAATACATAAAACCCTAGACCATAATTTACAAATAGAAATAAAAATGAAATACTCAGAAAGACGCAAAGATAGAGGTATATGTCAAATATTATACGCTAAAACAAATTCGTACAAGTGCTTCTTCCCTAGTGTCTATAGAGAATGGAATGGGTTGCCTGAATCAGCCAGGAAAACCAACAAATTGACAAGAGTTTATGTCATTGATTAACATGCATGGCTAGAATGACACATGGTATACGTAGGACGTAATTATCTTTTTTTTTTAAGTAACGTCTGTAATATATAAGGTAAGATTTTGTTTTATTAGATGCACTTTGAACTTACTTAAAGACAGCGCTAACAACATCATCTCTTTTATAAAGTAATTGTTATGGACGGCACTAAGTCAATCTAATTAGCTTTCTTTAAAAATAAATACTTAAAATTTCTGAGACGAAACCTCTATGGACAAGGATAAAATACTGTTCGCAACAATTTGGTCAACGTAGTTTTCAAGTGAAGTGCAGCAGATTCTTCTTAAGTTCAATTAAAAGATGTTAAAATTTAGCCACCCTTACCCTAACTAACTCACTAATAAACTCTACACTCTATCCAGAAGAATTGAAGAAATTAATTGTAAATAAAATAAATGAGAAATGGAGGAGCTCTCATCCAAACCACAAGAAAGATGACGCTTACTATAAGCTATCCCGACAAGACCAACGTCTAATCTTTCGACTCAGGACCGGACACAACAGAATGCGACAACACATGTACCGGAAGCTCAAAATTGGAACCAGTGAAATCTGCCCATGTGGAGTATCACCAGAGAATGCCGACCACGTCCTCCAAAACTGCTCTCTTTACCAAGAGGCCCGTTTAAGACACTGGCCCCAAATCACCCCAATAGAAAGAACACTATATGGAGAGCGCCCTGATCTGGAAACCACTGCGCAGTTCATCTCATGTATTGGTCTAGTCATCTGAACACTCCAACATAACAATGAGAACGAAGAAGAAGAAGCAAGTTGATTCATACCCAGGCTTAAAGCACAGCCTCTATCTGGAGATGAGTCATTGACCGAATCGACTCGCTGGCATCGCCATTCATTCGAATCACTACAAAACGAAAACATCTACACTGTGGGGATCATGTTTACCGTGACCCAGCTGGGAAGTTCAGTAAAGCGTGGCACATGACCTGCCATTAGAACTTGACACGAAGAGCCAGCTGCCCCCATGTAACACATGGCACTGTGCCAGAAGTTTCGGGGTACAAGGACCAGAAACCAAAACTTCGCGTAAGACAGAAATCTCCAATACTTTGTCGTCATTGAAACATCCCAATATTAAGTACAGTAAGATTGCTGGATAAACCCAGTGACGTAACTAGTATGGCGTCAAGGAGTTTATTGCACCCGGGACTACGACTAATAGGGATCCACATTTTTTTAGTTGGAAGAAAAACAAACTTCTTCTAAACACACTTATTATCTACTCCTATGTTACACTGACAGACAGATATAAACATACATAAGCCCACATATTTACGACATGAAATCCTAATAGATCTGTTTTTTCCAAGTCATGGTTAAGTGTAGTCTTGTATCACTGCTGTCCAATTCAGACTTTTAAATCAACGCTATCTAATTGACTAATATTGACGCCATAATTCATATAACTAGACTATACTATTTGATAAGTACAAACTAAATGTCTAGGGGACTAGTGTCCAATTTAAACTACGGCAACTATTGATACTTCATTAAAACTTTTAAGAACCACATTTATCGAATTTAAAAATTAAAAAAAAAAAACATAAGCTTTTGAACAAGAATTTCGAGGGCTAAACTAGCACTTACCGAATAAGCCCATGTTAGTGCGAGTCTTCAGGTAGGCCGGACCCTTGTGCAGTAGCCTGTTCGGCTGCTTACCCATGGTGCAGGATGTCACGAGAAGAGACATGGCCCAGGGTTATGTTGACCGATTCAGCACATAATCACGACAAATGGCACTAATGACCAATAATGACTGTAAAACTTAATGAAATAACCAAAATCTGATTCAATGTTCCTTTCCAAATGTGAATCGTTGATATTTCTTAGCTGGAATTACATCTGGTGTCAGAAACGGTCCAAACATTTTGAAATAATTAAGTCCAATGTAAATGTATATAATCCTCACAATAATATGAACAGAAAAAAACTCCTCTGAGTAGTCTCAACATTCCGAATGGCATCATCTCGCCCATGCTACACCAGAATCATCCACTCGTGTGGACTTTCCACGTAGCTCTATCTGGTGGGTCCTCCTGGGTTAATGAACGGCGTCCAAAACATACATCAGATAGATATAGCATAGTCTCAGGCAGTAGGTGCGCTGTTGTTAAGCCGGGATTGACACGTGACACTTAGCTGAAGGTATGACAAATCAGCGATCAGTAGACAGATATTACGAGGGCAGTCTCTTGCAGAACATTTTGGGGCTTTTCTGTAGCTCAGTGGCCTTGGTACATATCACTAGGAAAGAAAAATAAGAAAATTAAAAAAATATTTTTAAAAGCTTTTACGAAGTTGGTTTAATCACTTAGTTTGGATCAGTCAAGTAATTGAATTTGTAATAGATCTAGCTAGAGTCCAGCTAGACTAACAATAATAAATCTGTGCGATGAGAAATATTTTTACCAATTGTTTTTGTTTAACTCAATTTCGTGCTTTTATCTATCTCAATACGATATCATCCAATAACTTGTCTGGACCAGTTGAGAAAAAAAAAAGGGGGGGGGGTAGAGGCGTTACCTTGATCGCTTTTTAAATACCTTTATTAAAAACAGTTAAAAGATGCGAATTCGAACTTGAGGGCTCAAGCCGTCTCAAACCAACACACTAACCACTGTGCCAGTCAAGCGATTATGAAAATAGAAAGTTTTATATTTATCTGATGTTAGCTTTAAACTTTAAAGCGGCGACCGACAAAGTATAAAGGAGGCTAAACTTATACTACCACATCAGTCAAGTATACGTTCTTTCCCTTGTTGGATACCAAACAAAATAATTAATCGCCACTAGTTAATTAACTAATTGGTCAATTTTTTGTATTGATTCTTGTGTTGTCAGGTAAAAGAAATAATTGCGCAAAATTTCAGCTTGATACGAGATTGGGTGTGGGAGAAATAACGTGCACAAACTTTTTACTATATATAAGCTATGTAAAAATGGATTCAATTTAATCTTTTAATAAAGATGGGAATAGATTAACATATGAATGTCTATAAATTATGCCTTCATAGATATTTATTTTTTCATAAATTGCATGTACATAAAAACAAAACAAAGAATTTATTAACGTTAAAACGTAGTTTAAAAAAAGTACCCCAAAAGCCGGAATATACGAATCTAAATGAAAAGAACAATAATAAAGATAAATAAAGATCTAGATGTGTACACATAAATTTGACGACTGTGACAATCAGTAGCTCAAGAAAGGATATATGCTTATCTTGGGCAATTGATGCATTGAGAGAAGCAGTAAACTACTTGTCAGATATAATATGCCATTGTAAATTATGTACGTAATAGGTTGTTTCCCCTAACTACAGATTATCTACCCTGTGTACATTGTAGAAACAAATGAACAGTGACTTTTATTTATGACATATAAGATTAACGGATCTAGATGAAGTATGGAGACACGAAAGGACTAAAATCAGAAGTCAGGATAACAATTGTTGGCCATACTAAAAGACTGTTTTATTATCTTAACTGGAAATTAGTTATGATAATATGGATTAAGAATATTCCAACACCCAAAGGAATTATTTATTTTCAAAATTTAGATGGTCACAACACATGAGCTCATAAATAAAACCCAGATACTGCGTAGAAAACGTTTTACCTCCCTTAGAATGTTATGAGTTATTTTAGCTCTGTGAAACTGCACTTAGTTTAAATAGACTAAAAAGTAGCGGTAGCAATAATACATAAAACCCTAAACAGTAACTTGTACTTATACCAAAACATAACCTATAAAATAAACAAAAACACTAAACTATTACTTATAATTAGCAAAACATTGCCTATAAGATATTTGAATCCAGAAATACACAGGTAAAAGGTATACTTCTTCATTAATCAATATGAAAAGACAATTACCTAATAGTACTCTTGTTTTGTATGTGCCAGAACAGGGTGTCTGAATAAACCAGAGACTTAAGTTTTTAATCAACATAATTCCTTGGCATGTTTGTAATGTCGAATGTTTATGACCATTTGAAAATGTAATGTTAATATATTCGAATATAGACCTACTCGAATCGAGTAATCAGCAAATAGCATTATTACTTGGATACCTCAGAAATATTTATGTACTCCGAGTTAGTAAGTATGAGCGTATAGGTTTACCTGTGCTTATGTTGCTTATATGTTACGCCGTGTTATTTGAGCACAATTTGAAATAGTGTATCCATCGTTGGAAGTATACGAGATTTCAGACAAGGCACTGTACAAAAAGAAATGAACAAATGGACTAAGTCTGTGTCACTGGGATTACGGCACAGTCGCCGCACATTATGTCAACACGACACGGTATTGACACACCAGGTCAACCGTTGAGACCCGACCCTGACGCAGCAGTTCAACTTCACAAGGACACACTCAAACGATACACACACACACAACACGGTGGCCTGGATAGAGTTCGGGAAGTGATAACACACCCAGTAGCACGAAGTAAGCTGTAACTGTAATAACATGACCTAGATAGGATGACCAGATCTATAACCTTTCAGCTGTAACCAGTAGATGATAAAACACACATACAGCAAATACTCTTTATAGAAATATATATATTTATTGCTAAATCTGGTCAACGTAAAACTTACAGAGGAAAAAAAAGTAGGCCTATATACTCTCAGTGTGTATTCATCGAAAGAATGTGAACTTCAATGTATTGTGTCACAGATGTGACAGAAACGTCACAATTTACCACCGGCACTTCAACAATTAGAAGAGCAAACAATCTCTTCGAAAGGGAGTGGGCAAATCAGTGGTAGGTGTGACTAGCGCGGCTCCTCATGTCTCGCGTAAAAACAACCTAACACCAGAATTACTCTTTCAAAATGTATAAATAGAGCCGGATTTAGACTTGATAAAGCCCTAAGCTATAAGAGCCCTTTGTGCATTATCACTTTGTTATCCAGGCCTTTCATTCAATAAAATAGTTATTGAAAAAATGACAACATTAAAATATCATTCCACGGAGGAGGGACTCTTTTGTTTTAGTGCATTAAATAATCACATTAGATAATCCAACTACACTTGAAAAACACATGTTGCTCCCCGTTACTCCAGGGCGGCCAATCAATTCTCTTTTCTCTGTAGATCAATCAACTCTCTTTTGACGATGACACACAGACGCAGTAGCAGGTGGCCTGGTTTTCATGTCACATTACATGTACATGTCTATTGTCATGTCATTAGACGGTGCACTGTATGCTTTATATATGAAGTGTAGTTTTAAAGCTAAACTGAAACGCTAACAAGCAATCTCCTCTGATGGGACGAGAAGGTTAAGCAGCTGCTAACTGTTTCTCCTTTGTCTAATGCTAATTACATCTGCGACAGCTGGAGAAAATTAAATCAGTAGCGGACAAATAAATGTCTCAACGCAGATTTCTAACAATGTCGCTTAACCCACTCATACACCTTTTTTGCCGTCCCTTTAGACCACATTAGTAGGCCTACAACTTTACAACAGTACTACAACTAGTGTGTGCAATAGTAAGAGTAAACATATTTACAAGCCTTATTAAGTAAATGGACGGACAAACAAACAAACAGACAGAATAGATAGATAGATAGATAGATAGATAGATCCTCCGTTAAGGAAAAAGTTTGGGAAACACTGTTGTAATGAACAAGATAGGATGCGATATAATTCTTTACCACAGAGTGAACTAGCTGAACACTCATCTAATTAGAAAGATAGATAGATAGATATATGGATTGATAGATAGATAGATAGATAGATGGATAGATAGATAAAGATAACTGCACTTTTTTTTGAGGATAGATAAAGATTTCAATGTGAAGTCGACTCGGCCAAAGAGTTATTTGATAGGCCGTCATTTGGCGAACGTCACATTAAGCAGACATTTTTCTGAAGTCTGTAACAATTTGCAACATCCCAGTCAAGTATATGCATAGGAGCAACGAGGCCTTCACCGGCTACAAAAGAACAACAACAAAAAGACAAACAATTAACACAAAATAGGCTGTCTGTCCGTCCATAAATCCACCCGTCCATCCATGTACTTTAGGCTTGCAAATATGCTTACTCTTACAACTGCATAAACTAGTTGTAGTACTTTCGTTATAATTTGATTTATAGGGAAAGCAAAAAAAAGGCAACATATGTTGAACTTCTACTTGGTAATATATTGATGTATTTTGTAAAATTATGCCTATTAAATTAATAGGGTTAATATTTACAGTTACATTAGCCAGGTTTTCACCGCTGAGCTATAAGCTCTTTTGAAATGAAGCCTACTTAGTGTAAAAAAAAAAGCTGAATCGGTGTTTGTACTTGTTTATGAAACAAATAAACAAGTCAATAAGTGAAATTACTTTTTTTTTTTAGACAAAAACAACACCTGATTTAAATAGACCAGTATAACTCGGACCAGTCAAGCGACTGTCATCCTGTAATGTTGATAGACAAATTGATTGATATGTTTACTAAATCAGCCGACAAGCCATTGTAATTAAAATTTTTAAAATGCATTTCAAAGGTGCTAATTAGCTTGGGCCTTTAGGGTCAATAGCCCATAAGATACATTCCTCCATCGGAGGTCGACAACAATTTAGCAATGGTGTGCCAAAGTAAAATTATACGTGCCACTTTTGACCCGCACAGTCACAGTTTATATTCACGTCTGCACTGTTGGTTTCATATTTAGTCGTAGATAAATACATCTTCTTTTTTTGAAGTAACGTCTGTATTATATAAGATAATACAAACATTGCTTATTAGACATTTGTGCTTTTTTTTTTCATAGGAGTGCAGTACAAAGAAAAGATGGAAGAGAAGTTAGGAAACATTTAAAAAAAAATAAAAATTTTACGAATCAAATATATTGTAGTTGGATAATGACATCTCCATGTGACAATTATATATAGAATGTTTGTTTCACAACAAAACAAGTAGCAAGGGTTAAGCATAATCTCTTGCTACTGCTGGGCTATCGGACTATAAATCATGCACATTTGAGTAGGAAAGAAAAGATAATCCTTGCGCAATTCTTCGTCAGCAGATTCAGATTACGAATTATTATAGAAACTGCAAAAATTAAAATTGCTCGACTCTAGAGCAGAATATTAAAAAATTACCAAACATAAAAATCAAACTTAAAGTTAGTAGTCTTTTAGTAGTCAATAGTTGTTTTTTCTTGCAGTTTTTATGTTCATAAGCACAGTAGACTGTGACATTTGAAAGTAAGTTATCACTATTAGAACTAATTTCATCAGTAATGAAAATATATAATTCAACATGTCGATAAATCTGCTAAGCCAACAAGATCAGTCATGAACAAATTATAGTATACAACTTCCTGAATAGTAATGAATAAAAGCAAGAAAGATTTAAATTCAGACTTTACCCGCTGATAACTCTATAAAAGTCTTTATGATACCATATTTGAAAATCACAATTTGTAAAAATATAAAAGTGAATCAATGTGATCTAATGGTAATAAAGGCAGAAACACGAAGAAACGAAACAATATCTTTGTTGTTGTTTATAAAAATCCGGAGTTTGTAATCCTGCTCTGAGTGAAGTAAAAATGTTCAAGTCCAAAGAGTCGTCAGGAAGTTTTGGCGCGAATCTGGTGGAGAAAGACGCAGACGTCAATAAGTTACACTTAAAGCAGCGGGCGGAATATTCCCTCCACTGACTGCTACCACTCACTTCAGAAGATCATCAAAACTTTTAAAGTTTAGACCAGCACTCACACGGCGGCAGCTCTAAAACAACTAAGATAGGTGAGGGGGGGGGGGCGTTCTCAACCCGGAGCTGGCGGGAGGGGAGCGTGAGAAAGACGCAACTCTATAAACTTTGAGCGGTGATGGCTTGTAAGGAAGTGATTTCTTTTCCCAGATTTTTTTTTTAAGGACGAGGGAAATGCTAAAAGTAAAACAAGAAATAAAAAACATTTTAGGTGATAAATAACATAGGACTACAGTCGATAGGCATTGGGGTACTCTAGGGAAATGTTCTGATAGGCTTCTTTTAGGACAAACAAGTCGTTACCGTCCGTTATTATTACACATAGTCTGCAAATTCATAGTAAATGATTTTGTCTGTATGAAATTCTTTGAAACTTCGTAGTGGGCGTAACTTTACATGTATCCACATATGTCGCATTTTACGTCTCGAGAGAGAATCTTTTCCCCTTGAAACTTCTCACGTGACTGAAGAGGCCAATCCACAGGGCGATAGTTTTTAAAACCACATTAGATTAAAGCCTATTTACATATATATTTCTATTTATAGCGTTAGGCTGTAAAATAAATTATTATAACTATTTTCCGGTCACACAGAATCCCATACTACTGGGGGTAACTAAAAGATTTCCCAGACATATGCGTTTCAATTCCATTAAAATCTTTTGCAAAACAATAAACAGACCAAGAAACAAGCAGAGAACACTTTGGACTAAATAACGATGGTAAGAAATGTGTAAGAACAAAAAGTAAACTGGCGTTTATTTGGAACACACGAGGGTGAGGAGGCCAAAGGTTAGGGTTAGCTTCTAAACAAAGTGTTAAGCATGCATCAAAACATGAGCTTCCGGTCGTGGGTAGAAAACTAATACAACAGAGTTATCGACATTTGACTACAGAAACTAGACGACCTGTGGCCCTAATAACTGATATCCACTAATGTGTATTCACAGCAAATGCATTTTTTTTTTTTTGTATTTTAGTCTTAAATAAGCCAATCTAAGTGCCGTGGAGTTGTGAAGGTAATCTTAGAAATATGCACCCCCCCCCCCTTTTAGAATGTGATGTTTACATTTAGCAAACAGACACACACAAACATATAAAAACATATACATAGCTTAATAAGTGCCACTAGTAGCAGTATTCGCTCACTGAGTTTCAAAAGTCAGCCATGGTTACTGTAGAATTATTTGTTTCATTTAAGTTTAAAGGCGACAGTTATGTAGTGAGACTTTTTTTTCTCCAGACAATTATAATGTTGACCTTTTTTTCAATTCCTACTAATAACTCACACTTTCGTCATAGTAAAAAATGAACCATTTCAATAATTTATTTTGACAATAGCAATGTCCTGTCAAGCTGAAATTTCGCACAGAAACTGCGTGACAACACCTTCTTTATACATTTATAGAAAAATCACTTTATTAATTAATGAATTAATTTTACAAAAAATATTTATCGTTACAGACCAAAGTGTTCCATCGGTTGGACTCAGGGGAACTAACATTTATATTAATTTTTTTCTTACTACTGATTATCCGTAATATTCCTTTTGCGTATGGCCACCCACCATGCAAAAGTAAGACACGGTCAATTTATGAAACATATAATACTATTTACTATATTAGCTGAGCATAAAGTACTAATTGATTTTTTTTAAAATATGTTACAGTATATATCTATTCGAGGCGGTCGGCATGAATCAAATATTCCTTTATATTTTTTTCAATACTTAATAATTGTATAGTGCATATAGTATAAAGAGGATGTAGATAAACATAGTTCGGTTACTAAGTTTGATAGATAAAAAAATATACTAAAGCTATTAAGAATCATTACGATATAATTAGAATAGATAAGATCTACTAATTTTTTTACCCTCAACATTTCAAGACATAGTACCAGCTGCACTAGACGAACTAAACGGAAGGTATTTGATTACTAAGTATTTAACTCACCAGACCTAGATCAACTCACCTGGTGTACAAAGTCCAGGGGAGACTACCTAGCAAGCTAAAGAAATTAGATTAGTCAACCTTTTTTTTAACCAAAGCATCTTCCATTAGGAATAATTTAATTCTTCAGAAAATGTATATAAGTATGTTCAACGAGCTACAGATGCGTGTGTTCTGTTCTAATTAAAGACCATCTGGGGATTATACATATGTGTAGACATAGTTCTGTAGTTGGTGAGGTCTTTACCCGTTTTTGGACATAATCATATTGTATAAAGCAGTGTTTCCCATACTGTAATAGAAAATACGGAGTGAACCTGCAAGCCAATGCTTGACTTAATCTATCTAAAAAAGAATAAGCAAAGTGTTCCGCTAAATACTCCGTTAAGGAACAAGATAGGACGCGAAACAATTCTTTATCACAGAGTGAACTAGCTGAACACTCTTCTCATTGCCCAACATTAGAGTCAGGCTTTTTTTTGTTCGGATTACAAGTCTGTCTTCAAATAATAATAATAAAACAATGAAAAACTCCCCACTCATGAAATGATAACTGATGCATCGGAGAGGAGCAGAAGATAAGAGACAAAAAGATCACAAAGGGAAGAATGACATGAGAGCGTTGCCAGGTGCCATGCCACTTATCACCGTGTAGCCCCACAAAAAAAAAGCTACACTGGAAACATTAAGAGAAGAAGAGTCAATTAACCAGGGAGGTAGGAGTATCTAAGAAATAAACGGAATGACTACAAATAGTCAACAAATAACGTTCTACAAGTAGGTCAACAATTAAGTTCTACAAGTAGGTCAATAAATAAAGTTCCACAAGTAGGTCAATAAATAAAGTTCCACAAGTAGGTCAATAAATAAAGTTCCACAAGTAGGTCAACAAATAAAGTTCCACAAGTAGGTCAATAAATAAAGTTCCACAAGTAGGTCAATAAATAAAGTTCCACAAGTAGGTCAACAATTAAGTTCTACAAGTAGGTCAATAAATAGTTCTACAAGTAGGTCACTTCCACTTTCAGATCTTATATCTTATATGATACAGACGTTACTTCAAAAAAGAAGATGAGTACGTCCTACGCGTCATGCATCTAGTCATGCATATTAACCAATTCTGCCAAGTCATTGGTTTTCCTGGCTAGCTAAGGCAACCCATTCCATGCTCTAATAGCACTAGGGAAGAAGGAGTATTTGTACAAATTTGTCCTAGCATATGGAACTAGGAATGTGCCATTATCTTTGTATCTTTCTGTGTCTTGCGATCTATAGGGCAGATTATCCAAACGCCATCTGTTTCTGTGGCTCACGGTTAACCAGGGTGACATGTGGCCAGCAGAACGACCAACCGCCTATACTTTTCCCCAACTAACGTCAGGTACCCATTAGAGTAGGGTGGACTCAGAGGTGCCCCGAAACTAAAAATCCCAGTCTTCACCAGGACTGGCAACCCGGGATCACTCGGTTCGGAATCCAAGCGCTCTACCACTCAGCCACCTCGCCTCATTCAGTCAACATACTAGTTAAAATGTAACAATCAACATACTAGTTGAAAGTGGAAATTTTTATGTTGACTTTTTTTTTAATCATAGACAGCCAACTACTGAATACTTTTAGAAAGAGGGGAAAAAATATAACAAAACTAAATGTATGATACCAATGATAATCAAAGATACTCTTTTTTTCATCAACCTTTTACCGCCACGACCTTTATCCCCAATCATTTGTCACGTAATACTAACAGAATGCTAGCCAGTCTGCCCGAGAAAATGCGTGAAAGTAAGCGAGCCCACTAAGTTGACAAACTAAGGCACTCACGCCACTTCGCGTTAAAAACCAAACGATAACTAGATATTGACTTTGTAAACAGAACAAAATTACCCATAATTCAAGAGAGAAAGTATTTAGCAGCTTGTAGTTTATTTAAATTAATTTTCTGAAGCAATATTTTTCTGCTGTTATCTCCGTATCATTGTTACATCTGGAAAACTTTTTTTCCCTAATAGTAACTATTAAAGAGGTTTTTGCAAAGCTTATATTAACTCCCTCTGTCTGTCTGGTAAAAAGTGTGTACACGTTATTTCTCCCACACCCAATCTCGGATCAAGCTGAAATTTTGCACAATTATCTCTTTTACCTGACAAAACAAGAATCAATAAAAAAAAAAAAAGAAAAAACAATTAGTGAATGAATTATTGGTAACTAAAACAAGGGAATGACTGATAAGGCAAGCCTATGCTATTAACCATAGATATATTTTATACTACTAAAACTGCCAATAAATCGGTTATAACAGTGATGTCAAATAAAGCAAAACAACCTTTAATTCTGTTAACTATCGCGACCTCCTTTCATAGCTGTAGCTATAAATATAATTCAAATTTAGCAAGACGAAGCCATACACATAGTCAAAAAGAGACACATACACAAAGTACATACATATATGTTCTAATGAAGTCAGGCTAAAAAAATGTGAAAAAAATAAACCCAGTTCTTGTTCATTCAAATGTACCAACGTGAGTTGAGTTAGACGACTTGCTTTAGGTTACATCTAGATTCTAGCAAGAGAAACAGCTCACATCTAGATTCTAGTAAGAGAAACAGCTCACATCTACATTCTAACAAGAGAAAGAGTTCACATATAGATTCTAGTAAGAGAAACAGCTCACATCTAGATTCTAGCAAGAGAAACAGCTCACATCTAGATTCTAGTAAGAGAAACAGCTCACATCTACATTCTAACAAGAGAAAGAGTTCACATATAGATTCTAGTAAGAGAAACAGCTCACATCTAGATTCTAGCAAGAGAAACAGCTCACATCTAGATTCTAGCAAGAGAAACAGCTCACATCTAGATTCTAGCAAGAGAAACAACTCACATCTAGATTCTAGCAAGAGAAACAGCTCACATCTAGATTCTAACAAGAGAAACAGCTCATATCTAGATTCTAACAAGAGAAACAGCTCACATCTAAATTCTAGCAAGAGAAACAGCTCATATCTAGATTCTAGCAAGAGAAACAGCTCACATCTAGATTCTAACAAGAGAAACAACTCACATCTAGATTCTAGCAAGAGAAACAGCTCACAAGATTTTTGTTTGGTTCTTTGTCGTTTACTTTAATTGAAAGGGTTGAGATTCCTGACTGGGAGATTATTGGATGAGCCTTATTGTAAAATCGTTTGAGAACCACTGATGTAATCTAGGAATATCCCTGAGAGTGAGTCAGGTACCAATTACTGTGATCAAAAAATGAGCCAGATGTAATCAATACTGGAATAAATCTCACGTGTCAGCCAGAGACCTCAAGCCATTGTTTCAGCAGGGACAAAACTGTGTTTCCCAGATCAATAGGACATGAGACATGGGAAGAAATGGCGCACTTATCAAGCTGATTGGGGGAACCACAGGTAATGGAACACGGCCTCATAAAAACATGGCGATCTGGGACGAAGTCAATGATACAAGAAAGATCCGGTTTTTGTAGTGAGTCATTCTTTGCCTTTAAATACAAGTATATCTGGCGGACTTGACATGATTTTAAACAATGTAATTATGTCTTCCCTACTGACAATTTCAAACTGAGTCACTCTGTCAAAGTCACCGATTACAATTGTGCGAATAAAGATTTAGATTCTCTCTCACAATTGCTTTTGTATTGCAGTGCATCCGGTTCCATCTCCTTTGTGGAGGGTGTATCTGGAAGGTTTCCGTGCTGCCTTTTGGCGCTCCATAAACACAACTCAACTAGTCCCATTCCAATTTAAAATTTCTGATCTACATCCAGCCCTCTTTTTGGCTACCAAAGCGGTTTATGAAAAATATAGATTCTAAATTTTTTGTAGAAGCGACAATATTTTTTTGTAACCCTGATCCAATAAACTTCAAAATTGCAGACTGAAGGCAACGGTTCTATTTGTTTGATCCAGTCATCATGGTCTGATACAACTTTGGCCGAGATGAAGTCAGCAGCCCTTTGTTTTTAGCACGATCCCAAGGTATGGTAGAAAGATCAGGATCAGGTATTGCTGTAATATCTGTTCTGAAGTATGTTCGCAGTCCCAGTTGTGGGTTGGTCACAAAACATCCTCTATACATCCTTAAATCTCTACATATTTAAATCACTTTTTTAAAAAAGGTTTTAGTGTCATCAAAACGGAGGAACAGGTAGTGATCTTAAAGTATATGTACTGACCAGTCACGTGACTGTTACTCGTGCTGCAGTATCCACAACGTGCCTTCTATTTCCCCCACATCTTAATACTAACCATCCTAATCCTAAGACCGAACATCTCTAGCACGAGGAATGTCCATCCATCTCAGCAGCGCTACAACTCAGCAAAGATAATGACCTGCATCAACACATCCTTCCATTTGCACCTTTCTAGAGGTCCTAGCCTACATTGCTGAGCTTCTGAGTTTTATTCTGCACACAAGCGATTAATTGTAGGTGGTCCCTTGAGTCTTCTGCCATATTATTGATACTGTCGTAATACTTTGTGTATCCCAGCCTGATGTGCACTTTTTGGAATTTCTGTCGCTTGTTAGTTCTATAGCTCAAGATTGTTGCAGCTTCATCGTCTAGTTATGTACAGATAGGTCGTCATTTTCTTATACGAATAATCATTGGAATGAATCCGATTCATGTCTACTTGTCTTAGGGTAACGACAACTGGCTTGTGTACTACTTTTTGTAGCGTAAGCTTTGTTCGCGAAAATAATTACTGATTGCTCTGCTCAGTTGGAACTAACCAGGGTTTGAGAATGTTAAAAAAAAAAAAGCCTCTAAAAAAATCAGATCCAAGCATTGGAAAGCTTCAATTAACTTAAAGTTAATGTTTACTCCAAACACACACACGCACACACTCACATTCTTGCACGTGAAGTTGAATGTCATAATACTTCGTTGGGCCGTTGTGTTCCCATGTCTTGTAATGTTGACGATCGGGACGAGAAGAAGACGGCTTTTGTCAATACAGCTCAGTTCCCGTGCGTACTGTCCGGCGGCGGCTGTCGCTTTAGTTGACCCGTGGGCATAAAAAAGAACATTGGACACCGGTGTTGTCCTAAAGTGATCCGTTTTGAAAGACCTAATAGTCAAACAGCATGTTTGTTTGTTTTTTAAATACATTCATGCCAAGTTTGACTTTGTGCCCGACGTGACTTAAAACTAGTGTGACGTTGTGCCCAATGTGACTTAAAACTAGTGTGACGTTGTGCCCAATGTGACTTAAAACTAGTGTGACGTTGTGCCCAATGTGACTTAAAACTAGTGTGACGTTGTGCCCAAAGTGACTTAAAACTAGTGTGACGTTGTGCCCAATGTGACTTAAAACTAGTGTGACGTTGTGCCCAATGTGACTTAAAACTAGTGTGACGTTGTGCCCAATGTGACTTAAAACTAGTGTGACGTTGTGCCCAATGTGACTTAAAACTAGTGTGACGTTGTGCCCAATGTGACTTAAAACTAGTGTGACGTTGTGCCCAATGTGACTTAAAACTAGTGTGACGTTGTGCCCAATGTGACTTAAAACTAGTGTGACGTTGTGCCCAATGTGACTTAAAACTAGTGTGACGTTGTGCCCAATGTGACTTAAAACTAGTGTGACGTTGTGCCCAATGTGACTTAAAACTAGTGTGACGTTGTGCCCAATGTGACTTAAAACTAGTGTGACGTTGTGCCCAAAGTGACTTAAAACTAGTGTGACGTTGTGCCCAATGTGACTTAAAACTAGTGTGACGTTGTGCCCAATGTGACTTAAAACTAGTGTGACGTTGTGCCCAATGTGACTTAAAACTAGTGTGACGTTGCGCCCAATGTGATTTGAGCCCATTTTTTGTAGTTGCTGTTTGCAAGTCAGGAAGAATAAGATTTTGCATTTCTCTTATGATGCCATTACTCAATGCATTAAACTACCACTAAGAGAGCTTATGAGTTTACCTAATTTTCCTTAACCATATATGAAGTGTGGTCATGTGATTTTCAAATCGATGACATTTTTTTTTACTAGTACAAAAAATACAGTAAAAAAAATAAATGTGTATGACTATGCATGAAACTAGAAAAAAAAATAAAGCTTATATGAAGTGTATTGGTATGCGTCTCTATCAGGCATATAATGAAATTTGTAATAGATCTAGACCAACAACACTAAATCTACGCGATTAGAAATATTTTTACCGTTCTTGTTTAGCGCTATTTCATGAATTTAAGTTTTCTCAAGACGCTATGATCCATGATACTATCACTTATCTGGACCAGTTGGAAAATCGGGGGGGGGGGGGGAGAGAGAGAGAGAGAGAGAAAGGCTTTTCTGGTATCTAGGTGAATTTTACCGTAATCGGTTTTTTAAAAGCATTTACAAAAGCAAAAAAAAAAGGGGGGGGGGGGTTAACGACTTGAATTCGGATTCATGGCTCACGCCTCCTCAAGCCTAGTGAGGTGCCTATGACTTTAGAATTAGAAGATTTTAGAGTTATCTATTGTTATTTTAATTTTACTTAAAGTTGTGACCTATAAAGGGGACTACTTCAACTTATACCACCTTTTCAGTCAAGAACAATTTCTTTCCCTTGTTCGAGATACCAAACAAAAAAAACATAATTGCCATTAGTTAATTAATTAACTCTTTAATTTTTTAAATCTTGCGTTGTCAGGTAAAAAAAAAATTTTTGCCATATTTCAGCATGATCCGAGTATGGGTGTCGGAGAAATAGCGTGCACAAACTTTTTACAAGACAGACAGGCAGACAAAATGAGTTGATATAAGCTCTCTAAAAAGAAAGTCGGGTAAAAGGATCGTTAAACAATTTTTTTCTTACAACAAAAATCCTTTAAAAAAGAAAGCACGATATGTTCTTTCTTACAAGCTTAGAGACACACAGTCAACGTGTCCTGAAAACTAAGGATTAGAGGAGGCAGAGTAACAGGATCAACTGGGAATTCCACGGAAAATGCAGCAGACATAAGGAAGACATGCTAGTCATACCAAGCAGAAGATGAAATCCTATCACTCTGGGAATCGGCAGACTCCAAGAACAGAAATGTGTCAGAATGTACTTTACTGAAACAGTGTAGACTTATACTGAGATTATAGAGATGTAATCCATTAACAATTTTACAGTAAATATTCCCCGAAATAGGACGAATGTCTAAATTAGGCTATGATAAAAGATTTTCAATGACATCTCAAAGAAAGCAGAAGATAATAAACTAAAAACAACTACCACAATTTTCATTATAACAAGGAACCAGGGAAAACAAGACAACATATATTTAATTTGTATTGTAAATTTTGGTCTTGAATAGTTGATAGACTTTAAAAAGTGATTTCTAGCGCGGGAGAACAAACTCACAAGTAAACATTGCACTCTATTCAAGAAATGAAGAAGCTAAAAGTAATTGAGAAATGGACAAGCTCTCGTCCGAATCACTAGAAAGATGATGCCCATTATAAGCTATCCCGACAAGATCAAGGTCAAATCTTTCGACTCAGGATTGGTGTTGTGATTGGAAAAACAAGTTAACATATCTACATTCCCCAATTAACTCTCCTTGTTCACAATTTCAACCAATTTCTTTACAACATCCAGAATTAACTAGTATTGGAGAAAAAAATCACTAACTATACATCATCAGTTTAAACTACCCAAAACTGGTCATTAAGTACTCATGACCAATACAAATAGGAGGCTTGCTTCACTACATTGTGACATTGTAAAAGGAAATACATCTCAACTGATATCAGCATTTATATTAGGTGTATGGTAATGCAGGCCTTGGTCACTCATCACGGTGATTCGTGTACCTTCGTATCTGGTCAACATTGGCAGTAAGCTGAGAACTATCTGTCAAACTGTGCACATAGAATGGAGTCAGATGGGTTGTCGACATATAATAAAATAAGAATAAGATAAAATGTCCTGAGGATGGGGTAAACACTAGGTATGGAGCTATAAATAGTCATACATCCTACGAATGTAGGCATTAAAACGCCATGAATGGAGTTAATTGTTCTGAGGGTGTTATGGTGGAAAGCTGCCCCACCAAAAGACTTCTACTGTCAGACGTCACCTTGTTTCACTATTCACTTGTTACACATAAGCCGAGGTTTCAAAGCGTTCTTCCTACACCAAGAAGATTAAAGGTAGTGGTGTAAAGATATGTTGACAACGCTCTGCAGTTTGATCAAACGTGGTGGAGTCACATTACTAGGGGTGGAGAGGAACTGCACTGTTGCAGTGGCTGTTTTCAAACTTGTTGCACATCGTCTGAATCAAGTCTGAATCAAGAGTGACTCGAAGGCGATACGAGAAAGTACTGCCAGTTGTCAAGGAAAACAATGCCTCTATACACAGCAAACTTGTGACTGGTACAGACAGTTTCGCATTGTCTCATATTAACACGCAGTTGTTTCCTTCTGGTCGCTAGATCAAAGGTCACTAAGTCCAATATTCTGCCTAATACTTCGACACTGGTATGTTCACGTTGTTGTTGTTTTTTTTTTTCCAGTCACAGGAACTGAAAGTAGTCTCCACACACACAAACAGTCAGCTACAATATGGCTGTAACTCTGTATTTGACCTTGACCTTGAGAAAATTTTGTCCAAACTATACTAGTAGCTCAACACATGTGTAGCTTCAAATTACATGCACATTCTAAAAGCAGGTCAGCCTTGAATTTCGCCACCACTATCAATAAAAAAAATAAAAATTTTACTACGCTGGAGCGTGCACTGCTCTCAGAACCTAATAGTAAAACGTTTCTCTCTATGGTCTCCAGTAAACGGACAAGTTCCCATTCCGTCCTCTTTGCTGTTGACAACGGTAGAAGCTTGAGGGTGTCATTGCTTCCTTCAGTTCTTGGCGTCTGACGTCAGCGTCGTTTCTTCCTTGTCCACGTCCATAGCCAGCTCGATCAAATTCTCTTGGTCGCCATGGACCTCCCCATCTGTCTCGGTTACCATAATATCTGTTGACTGGTGGGCTGCCATAATATTTGTTGACTGGTGGGCTGCCATAATATCTGTTGACTGGTGGGCTGCCATAATATCTGTTGACTGGTGGGCTGCCATAGTATCTGTAACAAGGTCTACTTCCTTGATAGCCTTGCTATCTTTGAGGCTTGAATTCTCCTTGGTCCTCTGGGTACTGCCGCCTTCCTCCATTGCCATTTTCTCTGTACCATAGATACCATCCACTCGTCCTAGAGCTACTTTGGTCAGCATAATCTCTACTGCCCTGCACATTAGAACCCCCTGGATCAGAATCTCTACTGCCCTGCACATTAGAACCCCCTGGACCAGAATCTCTACTGCCCTGCACATTAGAACCCCCTGGACCAGAATCTCTACTGCCCTGCACATTAGAACCCCCTGGACCAGAATCTCTACTGCCCTGCACATTAGAACCCCCTGGACCAGAATCTCTACTGCCCTGCACATTAGAACCCCCTGGACCCCTGGACGACGTTGGGGCTGTTTCTTTTCGTTTCTCTTCTTCCACGACGTCAAATTCCGTTTTCCCGCCTTCTGTACCACTTGTAGGGTATTTTCTTGGGCTGCTTTTAACTATGGTCGTCTGATGCACAAAGAAATCTTCCTTTTTTCCGTCCCTGCCAACATGATCCTAACTTTCTTGTTCCGGTTTGAGTTTTTGTTGTCTGCCTTCCACTTGTTGTCTGCCTTCCACTTGTTGTCTGCCTTCCACTTGTTGTCTCGTTTCTAAAGGAATTGTGGGACTACGGTGTTCTACGTGTTTAGGGTCGTAGTCTTGTCTCCTTTGTTGTTGCCCTTGCAATTCAGTCGTCGCTTCATGTGTTGGCTCCCAGTTAAAAAAATTGTTTCCATCTGTCGATCTGAGCCTCACTGGGACACTCTATATTTGGTACATTCCCTATCACCACTTCGAATGGACCATTCTCAACAACTATAGCTTCAACCTTTTTATTGAAATACGGAGAGTTAATGGGTACTCTAGCTGTTGGGTAGCTCTTTATTTGCCCTCCGAAACCTTGTACTCTGCATTGTCTTTTAGTGTATTGGTGAGGTCTCACAAGTTTAGCTAAGAGTACACATTTGGTGGCCCCAGTATCGCGTAGGGCGTGGGGTATGATAGCCATTTGCTATAGCTGGACATACGTACGGTGAAAGGCTATCCGCCAAGCCTCCAACATGGGCTACAGCATCGTTCTTGTAGTATTCTGTTCTCCGGGCATCTCGACAATACTTCGCTATGTGGCCCATTCTCCCACAGTTGTAGCATCTCACTTCACTTCTCTGGGCCGGTGACTGATTTAGTCTATAATATCTCTGTTTTTTTTTTTGGACTTTGTTGTTGTGCTGTTTCTTCCTTTGTAAATCGTGCTGTTGTAGAGACTGCTGCGGCGGCAAATTCGATTTCTTCACTGTTTTCAACCTTTTGTAGTATTTCGTCCGGATGTGCCGCTACATAAGTTTGACACAGTTCCATAACGGACTCCACACTTCTCGGTTTTCTTTCCTGTAGGAAGGCAAACAGCTGTTGATATGATTTTGTCCACGAGGATAAACTGCTTCAGACTCTCGAAGGATTCTTCAATTCCAGACGCTTGAACCCATTTCTCGAACGTTATTGTCACCTCAGAAACAAATTGCTTCATGTCGCCGTCTGGTGGAGGTTTTAGTTCATGGAACTTCTGTCGGCAGTCGTCCTGGCTGTAGTGATAGACATCAAGTAATGTTTTCTGGAGGCTGGCATAGTTGGCTACCTCGTCCTCGCTGTAGTGATAGACATCAAGTAATGTTTTCTGGAGGCTGGCATAGTTGGCTACCTCGTCCTGGCTGTAGTGATAGACATCCAGCAATGTTTTCTGGAGGCTGGCATAGTTGGCTACCTCGTCCTCGCTGTAGTGATAGACATCAATTAATGTTTTCTGGAGACTGGCATAGTTGGCTACCTCGTCCTCGCTGTAGTGATAGATATCAAGTAATGTTTTCTGGAGGCTGGCATAGTTGGCTACCTCGTCCTGGCTGTAGTGATAGACATCCAGCAATGTTTTCTGGAGGCTGGCATAGTTGGCTACCTCGTCCTCGCTGTAGTGATAGACATCAAGTAATGTTTTCTGGAGGATGGCATTGTTGGCTACCTCGTCCTCGCTGTAGTGATAGACATCAAGTAATGTTTTCTGGAGGATGGCATTGTTGGCTACCTCGTCCTCGCTGTAGTGATAGACATCAAGTAATGTTTTCTGGAGGATGGCATAGTTGGCTACCTCGTCCTCGTTGTAGTGATAGACATCCAGTAATGTTTTCTGGAGGATGGCATAGTTGGCTACCTCGTCCTCGTTGTAGTGATAGACATCCAGTAATGTTTTCTGGAGGATGGCATAGTTGGCTACCTCGTCCTCGCTGTAGTGATAGACATCCAGTAATGTTTTCTGGAGGATGGCATAGTTGGCTACCTCGTCCTCGTTGTAGTGATAGACATCCAGCAATGTTTTCTGGAGGATGGCATAGTTGGCTACCTCGTCCTCGTTGTAGTGATAGAAATCCAGTAATGTTTTCTGGAGGATGGCATAGTTGGCTACCTCGTCCTCGTTGTAGTGATAGACATCCAGCAATGTTTTCTGGAGGATGGCATAGTTGGCTACCTCGTCCTCGTTGTAGTGATAGAAATCCAGTAATGTTTTCTGGAGGATGGCATAGTTGGCTACCTCGTCATTGCTTAGGACTTGTAGTGCGTCGAGGGCCTTTCCTCCAACCAAACGGAGAAGTTGTATGGCCCATTCGTGTTGCGGTTCCTTTTCAAGTTTCATCAACATTTCGAATCTGTTGATAAATGCATCCATCTTGTCCGTGCCTTCCACGAATTTTTGTCTTTTTGTTTGGGGCGTGTTTCTTTTCCTCGTGTCTCTATTTTCTTGCTCCACTACATCCTTTGTTTTACTTTCTTTGCCAATGGCGGCCATTTTGGCCTTCGACTCCTCGTCGTCTCCTTTTATATTGGCCGCTACTTGGAGCTCTTCCAGCTTCCATTGAAATCTCTTCTTCCTGCATTGTCATCTTTCGTTCTTCTATTTTCACCTTTTCTTTCCTTTTTTCCTCCCTTTCTTTCCTCTCTTCCATTCTAGTATCTCTCTTCTCGTTCTGTCTTATGACTTAAGCAACCCACTCTTCCAATTCTTCCCTCTGGTAGCCAAGACTCTTTCCCGTTTCGTATAGTTTTAGTAGGTCACCGTATACTCTTTCAGCCATCCTATGGACGTAGGTTTGTTCTTATACTGTAGGACAAGCGTTTTAGTCCCTGAGTTAATTGATTTTCCAGCTCTTTATTTGAAGTCAGTAGAGCTTACTGCTAACCAGAAGATAATAAATAACAAATATAGGGATAAAATAGTTCACCTGTCAACTTGTTGACACACTTGCTGCTCCACCATTGTTGTGATTGTTGTGATTTCCTAGCCTATGACTTTGACATGGATACATTGCGTATGCAATACTTCAAGAACACCAGGGATGCATTAGAAATAAGAAATATTTAATAAAGAAATAGGAATAAATTATAACTGTAGATAACGCCAACAAAAGCTGAATTCCTAAATATACATTAACTATCAGAACTGACTTATAATGGCTCCTACTATGCTATCACAAAACTCCGGTCCCCTGTCAACAATAACAAAACTTCAAGCGCTGTCACTTTGTCCCCACCAATGAACCAATGATATAATAGTAAAATTAATAAATAAACATAGAATTCTTTCAGTCTTACAACCAAGGTTCTATGACGTACCGTTTACAATATTATATACAAAACATAATCACCACAACTGGACACAACAGAATGAGACAACATATGTATCAGAAGCTCAAAATTGGAACCAGTGAAATCTGCCCATGTTGAGTGAGGCCAGAGAATGCTGACCATGTCCTTCAAAACTGTTCTCTTTACCATGAGGACCGTACAAGACACTTGCCCCAAAACACCCCAATAGAAAGAAAACCATATGGAGAGCTCCCTGATTTGGAAACCACTGCGCAGTTCATTTCGTATATTGGTCTAGTCATCTGAACGCTCTAACATAAAATGAGAACAAGGAAGAAAAAGTATTGTAAATTGAAGACTTGAATAGTTGTATACTTTAAAAAGTGATTTCTAGCGCTACACCATCTTTTCTTTTCCACTGGATAAAAAAAGGTTATAGTCAAACAAAATATTATCACCCTTCTTCAAACAGTGTTTTTTTTTCTTTTTTTATGATTCTAAATTTCTAACATACACACACACACACGCAGGCACGCACACACACACACAAACAAACAAAAAGGTTAATATAAGCCAGTTGTCAGAAGAGCTAACAATTTCAATCTGTCAGAACATAAAACATAAGGGATCAATGACAATGAGTAATCAATAAACTCATCACTGGAAGGGTATTGCGACTTAATTGATTCTCAATATTTTGTTGGACATGGGATCAAAAGGAAGCTCATTAGTCCCATCAAAAATACTGCATTTCCTACAATTGACCTAATGAAAAACTGAAACCCTTTAGTCAACTTACTAAACTATGATTAGGCAGTCTGCTTATGGCGCCCTGTAAAAAACATACATCTAAAAGTCATATCTGGTCAGAGCATGTTGGACAGAAAAGAGAAGGATTTTTTTAAAGTCTCTTTTTTGTGACTGAAAGAGTTTAAAACTAAGCCTACTTTTTTTTCTCTCACTATTAACTAAGCCGTATGGGACCTAAAGTTATCATAGCCGATTATGGAACAGGCATATTACAGTTGGCCTTAACCATATAATAATGCTAAAAAGTAAAAGTAGACTCGAAACTAAAACAAGCTGCTAGACTACGGAGGTGGTATTTTGTTCTCCATTCAAATACAGACTAAATAAAAGTAGATGTAGTCCAACGATATGTAATAATTCTAAGCCTCCGAGAATTGTATAATTTTACAGAGATAAGATGGAACAACTAGAATCTAGATTTAGATTATAAAATAAGAATATTTTATCTTATCGTAGGCTACATTACAGACGTCTCTGTGTTCAACTACTGCTAGTCATAGATCAATATAATCAAAATTATAACATTATATTATTGTAGAAATAGTACCTAACTAATAATAATAATAAATCTAGATTGAGATCTAATCTTTAATCTTATTCTAGAATACTTTAGATCTAAATCAAGTGTATAAACGGGGTAGTCTGTGCCTGTTCTAGAAAGCACTACGAAGATTGTATACTTCAAATGACTTGGGAAATATGTCAACACAGGTGTGGAACTGTGTCACAGGCTCCGCGGTGTCACCGTGTGAGCGTGTAACTGTTGACAGTGTGTGCGAGTTACATGCTTAAAGCTATTGATTGTCAGAGAAAAGTAAATTTAAATTAACATTTCTTGACGATGAAGGAATTTTTAGTTAGTAACGAACCTGATTCTGTCATCTCATAAATCCACAAACCAGAAGACAACGAACAAAGTCTTTACTTTGTAATCATCAGTGTGTCAAGTGGCAAGGTTTGTTTTGAGCACAAAGCAGTTTCCGGGCGCTATTTTTAATCTTCTGGGCAGGTGTTAAAAGAACGTTGTAGCACTCTCTCTCTCTTTCTCTCTTGTTATTACTAATGGCATTGACAATAAAGAGAGAGAGAAAAAAAAAAGAACAGTCATGGATTCTTTATTTGTGCCCAAAGACAAGTGTTAAAAAATAAAAGAAACCTATATTGGACTGCCCAGTGGCGTAGCAGCCATGGTGTGTGTAGTGGCCAATAACTAGCAAAAGAAAACATTTGTTGACTAAGAATTTAAATGTTTCCAATTTTTACATAACTTTTACTTTAAGCTGTTGTGTATTTATTGCTAATAGAATTGCTATACAATTATATTTGTACTTAAATGGTCACTTTAGACTTAGAGCTTCATCAAAAAATAACGTGTTACATAAGAGTGAATAAGCAATACCAGTCTATTCTACTAGTCTGCTAGTAAGCAGGAATTACGTTTGTTATTGCTTTTATAGTGTTATTTCTTTGTTTGATATTACGGTATGTGTCAACTCGCAAAGATACACGAATTCATCTTATAAGTAATTAGAAATTTGGGGGCGCGGCGGCTGAGTGGCTCAGCGCATGGCTTTCGAACCTGGGGTCCTGGGTTCGAATCTCGGTGAGGACAGTGAATTTGAATTCCGGGATTATTAGGGCGCCCCTGAGTCTAATGGGTACCTGGCTTTTGTTGGGGAAAGTAAACGGCGGTTGGTCGTTGTGCTGGCCACATAACCCCCTGCTCGTTAACCGTTGGCCAAATAAACAGATGACCTTAACATAATCTGCCATATAGATCACAAGATCTGAAAGGGGAACTTTACTTTAATTAGAAATGTACCACATTCTGCGGAGCAACTATACAGATAGGATTCGTTTGTAACTAAGAGGTGAACTAGGAACAATTTCGGATTTACATGTATTCAGAACTCTGAGATCCTGGTTCTTTGTTTCTAAACATTAGAAATGTTCCTACATTTGCGACGATGAAGTTATAATTGAAGAACTGCGACGGGTATATTACAAAGAACAGTGTAAATTAGCATTTTCTATTTTTTGTAGATAACCTTGACTACTTAACAGTTTTATTTATATGTTAACTTGTTTGTCTTGTGTTATAGTAAGTTGAAGTTAAAAAAAAACACTTTAAAAATAAATATAAAACTGTTCAGCCGTCAAAATAAATAAATAAGTTGAGTAATCGTGTTGAATGCACATCATTCAATAAACAATCAGTAGAAGTCAATTTATTGTGAATCACAAAGCAGCTACCATCCCAAAAAATAACCATAACAGGGGTGATATTAAGGTTTTTTTTTTTTTTTTAAAAACAATCCCACTTACATGTTATTACATTAGTGATATAATAATTTATTATTCCCCTCTCAGATCTTGTGATCTATACGGCAGATGATGCAAAGGTCATCTGTTTCTGTGGCGCACGGTTAACGAGGGTGTCATGTGGCTAGCACAACGACCAACCGTCTTTTACTTTTTCCCATTAGAGCTGGGTGGAATCAGAGGCGTCCAAAGATCCCGGAATCAAAAACCCCAGTCTTCACCAGGATTCGAACCGGGGACCTCGGTTCGGAAACCAAGCGCCTAACCACCCAGCCACTGTTCCTCGATATAATAAACGATCTTAACAAATGTGTTTCAAAAACTTTTTGTCTTCTACGGAGTTGATTTAAATCATTCAGACAAGTAAATATAGAAAATATTTTTAAAAAAATACTTACATTACGTGTAATTGTCCCAATTAGTTTGGGATCAGTCATGTAATCAAATTTTTAATAGATTGGGGGGGGGGGGGGAGTTCTAGACTAATCTGTGCGATTAGAAATACTTAACCAATTGATTTCTCAATACGCTATGATCCTATCACATACAAATGTGTGGAGGAGAAAGAAGGGGCTTTCTGTGTTAATATTATCGTGATCGCTTTTTAAATGCATTTATAAATAAAAAAAACTTACACTACCTGGACTCTTACTTGAGGCCTCTAGCCTCCCCAAGCCTCCCTTGTATTATAGCAATGTATGCCACCGATTTAAGTTCGTCTATGAGATAATTAATCAATATTGTTAAATATTTCAAAAAATATTCAACATATTTTTACAATAAGTTTTATGTATAGTTTTTAACAATAATATTTCTTTGAACTCTAATCAATAAGAATTTTAATTAATTTCCATATATCAATCATCCTGAATAACCCTAACCCTAAACACAAGGGATATAACTCTGTATAAAAGCGTTACAGAAGTTTAGCAATGAATTATAGAACATGACACTCCATTGAAAATGGGTTGTTGTTTTTTTTACAAAACTGATATCTGTCTGGTAAAAAGTTTGTACACGTTAAGTTTCCCACACCCAATCTCGTATCCAGTTGAAACTTTGCGCAATTAAAAATAATGAATAGAATGATAGTTCATACATTTCAAGACGCATATCTTTTAATTAAATAAACACCACACTTCTAGTTAAGGTCTAGTTGTAGACTTAAAACAAACTAAATGACCAACGAACCCAGAATGTACACTTATATTTTGTTTTTAAATAGTTTTTTTTTTCTGAATCTAATGTTTCTCCTATCATAGCGAAGTCACGTGGAATTTCCTGATCTATTTTTAGCTCCAGAGATAATGATGGTGAGATGACGCTTTCTTTAAATCAGTACACTTGACGATGTAGCCGAGACACCGAACACTGTTAGGACCTATGACGTGGCAACGATCTATTGATCAAAACTGCCCACATGCTGCAACGTCACACATCAGTGTTGAGGCCCTCTATAACAATTAGTCCTGATATTGCACCGAAGCTCTCCGAAGTCTTAGCAATATTAGAGGAGCGTCATTTGAATTTATTGTTAACATCTAAACTGTAATATTACAATACACAGAGCGCAAGGATATAAACACAATGAATTCATTCACAACTAACCAAACTAACACAAACACAATTGTTTTAATGGACTGGAATATAATTATTTATTTTTTTTAAATTTTAATTATCTTTTATTTATGATGATTTTTATATTTTTTTTTGCTCTCGATTACATGCATAGGTAGAAAACACGCACATTTCTTTAAGCCTAGTTTTCTAAGGTGACGAGCTGTAAACTTGGAGAATTATTTTTTTTTTCTGGATAAGACCCCACGATGTTATGATGTTTGCAAGTTATGGGCTATCTTACTGATGACCTGTTGATGCTCACGTGGAGTGCTTGTGTTTCTCTGACCAGTGGAAGCTTGCTCCCTGTGAGACCCAGGACGAGACGAAGTCGGACATTGGCTCCTTAGGCAATGACGGGAGGGCGTACTTCTGTGCCATGCCAAGGTGGACGCGAGTTAAAAACTCAGCTTCTTGCTCCAACTAAAAAATATAAAGTCAGATGACATGTCAGTCAAAATGAAAATATTAAGTCAGTCAAAATGAAAATATAAAGGCAGATGACATGTCAGTCAAAATGAAAATATTATGTCAGATGACATGCCAGTCAAAATGAAAATATTATCTCAGATGACATGTCAGTCAAAAGGAAAATATTATCTCAGATGACATGTCAGTCAAAATGAAAATATTCGTCAGATGACATGTCAGTCTAAATGAAAATATTAAGTCAGACGACAGATGATTGTGCATATAAGATTGTTACGGTTACAATACTCGAATTTTTTAAATGACCCTTTGAGACGTAACTGGGTCCACTCACGGTACCTGACATTAGTGAATGAGTTACTGACAAACCATTAGTCCAGAGCCTGGTAAGGTCTATCTCTATCGCTTTATAGACTATAAATAGAATTTATCGTCTATGTCGATATGACGACTTCGCATTTAGACTACTATAAAAGTTATTCTTTGATGTTCCACTATTTTCCTTTTCGGCTAAGCTACCCGTAAATGGCAATGTCCATGGAGATATCATACAGGATGACTTATTTTGTAGGCATATTGTACATACGCAGCATTACAGTCCGGAGACAGGACAACAGTTACAAAGAACTAGAAACTACTAGTGAACGTGATACACTATGATGTTTAGTGACATGGCATAAATCCAACTTCCATGAAGATAAAAGATTAATATGGCTTACACACAGATCACTTTTAATCACAGATAGTGTTAGGCACCTAGTTTATATTATTAGTTACTTAAAGACGCACCATAGAAGACGTATATTGAACGGGACTAGTGACGCTTGGGATATTTTGGGTTAGTGACTAGAAAATCAGTTAGCGATAGGATTGTTTTGGGTAATGACGTGTTTTATTTCACAGAGACTCTGACTGTGGCCTTTTAGTGGATTAAACTTATTATTCATCGTTCATCAGTGTTGACCACATCTTTTCACTAGTTAAAAAATAGATGTGTGTTATCTTTGTGCTGATGTTTAACTACATGGAATACACCCGAACAAGAAACCCAAACGCTTGCTGAGTAATTGATTGAAATCTAACAATCATCTACAGTTGACTTCAGTACAGAATAAACATCCGGTTCCACGACAATTCGTTCACCGACAAATCGTTAACGACTTTTCGTTCACGCGACTATTCGTTCACCAGACATTTCGTTCACCCGACATTTCGTTCACGCGACATATCGCTCACGGACTATTGTTCAGCGGTTACCTATAGTAAAGTGAGGGCCCGTTTACATTTTTCAGCTAGCTTGTAAGATCTCTTTTATTCTTTTAAGTATTATTTTTATCACATACTATCCTCATTAACAAAATATTAACAACAACGAAATTAAATAAACTCGGATTAGACCTGATCTCTAGCAATTTTTTGTTTTTGGAAATATCCAGTGAACGATTTGTCTGTGAACAATTTGTCTGTGAACAATTTGTCTGTGAACAATTTGTCTGTGAACGAATTGTTAGTGAACGATTTGTCGCGTGAACGATTTGTCGTGAACCAACTGTCGGTGAACAAGTTGTCTGTGTACGAATAGTCCGTGAGCGATATGTCGCGTGAACGAATTGTCGGGTGAACGAATAGCCAAGTGAACGAAAAGTCGTGAACGATTTGTAGGTGAACGAAATGTCAGTGAACGAATTGTCGTGTCCCCAATTTGGCCTGCGTCTACCCTTCCGCTTCTTCTTTACTGACCGTATAGTGGCACTAGCATTTTACTGTGCTGAAATTATTTTTAGAATACTAATAAATGCAGCCTCACTTTCAGATGACGTGAACAAAAAAGGAAAAAGGAAAAACAAAATACGAAAACTTGAAAATTAAGCGACAATGGAAATAGGCTGTAAGCACAACATTTTTAACTGCGACACCAACCGCATCTGTCATGAAATAAGCATGCTCAGGGCTCTTATGATCACTTTTGTTGAACTGTGAGTGGGGAAGGTAGAACTATTTTAGAGAAGTTTTCGTGCTGGCTTAAAGTGTTCAGCTAGAGTCTGGGATTCGAACTAGAGCCCCCTTGATAAGGAGCCAAGAGGTATCTGCGGCTCAGCAGCACATAAATGACTGACAGTTTGTGTGGGTTGCTTTTCGAAATGCCCTACCCCGCCCCCCCCCCCCTTTTTTTTTATTTTTCGTTTGGTAGAATATTTGGAATATACTGTAAAAAATTACGAAAATATCAAAACAAACAAACAAACAAAATGCATGTCTAACAATGAAACTGATAATGCTCAGGGACTAAGAAGTTAATTTCGCTGACCTGCAATCTCATGTCAAGATTCGGGTCTCTGTTGACTGGTGTAGTTCTGTGCCTTGTGCTAATGCCATGACAGGAAGTAGACAAGATTGTCTCACTGCGCGCTTCTGCTCTTTGATGTAGCTCTATTTGATGGAACTTAAGGTTTTCCAGTAAGTTGTTGCGTCTGAATATGGGACAGGGACTGATCCTGTGCATTATAAAGAAAACGTATTGTGAGCGAAAAGAATACAATTTCTCTTTAACCACACGAAATTTGTATAAGCTACGATGAGGTTTTAAGAGTTGGACTCGTCCAGTTTGTTTGTAAAAATGTTTTACATGTTTCGGGTGTTTCTTTAGAGTTGACGATAATTTACTTCCTAGTCCAAACCTCCTGCAGGACGACGGGCGATGGCAGCGGTCAGGATATGAACCCTGGACCATCGACAAGTGCGAACGACAGTCCAGCACGACCAGGCAGCCATCCAGTTTTTTTCGAGCATGTATCAATTTTAATACTATTCCAACAAAGGTTTAAGCTTCAAACAGGTTTTGATTGTGAAAGATAGGAAATATTGTTATTCTTAGTTTATAAATCACAGACCTTCTTTCAAAAGAGAGAATGGCGTTCTACTAGTATCCATGTGTTCATCTAGTCATGTACGTTAACGAAAGACTTAAAACTGTGTTCGCTCAAGTCAGTGGTTTTTATGGCTGATTCAGGCAAGCCATTCCATCCTCTAATTACGCTAGGGTAGGAAGACCATTTTTATGAATTTGTTCTAGCTTATAAAATAAGGAGTGTGCCTTTGTCTTTAAAATGTAAAATGTTTTACATGTTTCGGATGTTCCTTCAGAGTTGAAGATAGTTTACTTCCTAGTCCAAACCTCCCGCAGGACGACGGGGATGGGAGCGGGCAGGATTTGAACCCTCGACCATCGATAAATCTGAACGACAGTCCAGCGCGCAAACCGCACGACCAGGCAGCCATTTCTTTGCGAGTCTTTTATAAAGTTGCGTTTTTTTGTATTTGTAAATTATTATTCAACGTTGTACTTTACTTTTTAGTCTGCTGTCCTTTAATGTCGATAAGTTTAGTGATTTTACTAATGCTGTTACTCTATTCGAATTTGAATATTTGTTTTTTTTTTAAATAAATCTCACTTTTGAGTTTGTTCTAGTTTCTTTTTTTTTTCTTGAGTTGAAGGGCCCCAAACAGAGGATGCATATTGTAATAATGTTCTAAGGTTGAATAGCATTTCAGTTGTATGTACTTGTTTGATATGTAAACATTTCTTTTACAAAACGCTAATGCTTTGCTTGATTTCTTAATTATTTCGTCCCTATGGGAATTTCATTGCATTTATTATAACACCTAGACATTATAACCTTAGCCAGGAAAACCAATAACTTGGGAGAATATAAGTCATTAACACGCATGACTAGATTGATTAAGGGATACGCATAGGACGTGTTCATCTTCTTTTTGAAGTAACGTCTGTATTTTATAAGATAAGATAAGAAGATGAGATTAGTTTATTGCCATTGTAACTGATTTATTTATATTTGATTAAATTATTTACATACTTTCAGTTAAACCTAATCATGTTAAATTTGTGGAATATGTATCTCTATTGTCTATTAATATTTATAGACTTCAGCAACGGGTCATAGGATAAATAGATTACGCCCCCAATTAATAGATCTGCACCCCCACGAAATAGATCTACGGCCCCTCGAAATAGATCTACTGCCCCTCGAAATAGATCTGCGGTCCCTCGAAATAGATCTACTGCCCCTCGAAATAGATCTACGGTCCCTCGAAATAGATCTACGGCCACTCGAAATAGATCTACGGACCCTCAAAAGCTCTGCCCAAATGTATCGGTTCCAATGGTCTCGTCGATTATTTATTTATGTGACATGTAGGAAAATTGTCTGGCCCATAGATCGTAAAATGCTAGGCACCACTGCCTTACTAAAATGTTTGGTCATAAATGCAACAAAGAAAGAATACAACGCATTATTGCCCAACATGCACAAAAGTCGATATGGGCTAAACTAGAAATGGACAAAAGTCAACGTGGACAAAGTATAACATGGACAAATATTGACAAACGATCGACATGTTAAAATTTTAAATTGGCGTCATCATAATCTTGAACAGTTCATCTTCCCATGCGTACACTTCGTTCAAACTAACCAAATACATTAAAATCAATAGTGCATAAGATATCAGCTATGAACAATACGTCGTCTACAGTTAGTCTCTTGCTTTGAATATGACACAGTATTCCAGATCCATTTAGAGGTAAATCCAGTTTATTTTCTTAAGGCACAATCTCTTCGTCATTGTTGGCAGGAATCACAGAAAGAAGGGAGGACGCGGGACAAAAGAGGAAAGAGTAATAGAGACTGGTATCCATTTTGTGCATTATTATTTATGAATATATGGGATGTTTAAATTTATCACACTGGTGACCGGTCTGTCATCTGGTCGAATATCCGTGGCTAGTATGCGTTCATGGTACTAGCTTTTAATATTACCCCAGCGTTTTCCAGGGCTTTTATTGGCCCTGTGTTCACCTCATAGAAAGCCAAACTCTTTTCTATTCTCCCAAATCAAGAGCACGATCAATGTTCTATGTTCTTCAAAGTGTCCGGGTGTGAGTTGGTTCTGCACTTAAGGCTATTATAACCCGAGAAGAGATGTAGAGAAGAATGAGCCAATAGTCTATTTAAACGTGTTCGTCTGTGAAAAGTGCCACACTCTTTTGAACTATAGGGTCGCATGTTTACCATTTACAAATAGCATTACTAGAAAGTTATAAACGTGTTTTCATTGTCACTACAATTATGTAAAAAAAATGTATTGCAGAACTTGATTTGTCTTACTAACACTGTTTCAACGTCATATGATTATTAACCTTATTCACAGACAAAAATTGTAAATAACCTATCTTGATGTACCTTATCTAATGCAGCGGTTCTCAAACTGGAATACGAGCGCCCCCCCCCCCCACCCCCCACCTCCAGTAGTCCACAAAAAGATGAAACTTGTACCCAATTAAAATAACTTCTTCGCTAAATGCCAGTTTATCCGATCGGATAATTTGAATAAGAACCAACTCATCCCTCACTACTGTTTGATATGTCTATTATGTACTATTCAATGACGAGCTACAGATTTTTAAAAAAATCTTCATACTTGGATACTTCTGACTGGGTATTGAACCCTTTAGCACGTGAACAAACTCAGATCCCAGCCACAGATTCTTCTTCTTCGTTCTCATATTTATGTTCGAAGGTTCAGACTAGTATTTCTATATCTGCGATGACCTGCGTAGTGGTTTCCAGATCTGGCGGCTCTTCATATAATTTTTGTTGTACAGGGGGGTAGGAGTTTGGGGTCAGTGTCTTGTTTGGGCCTCTCGATAGAGTATGCAGCTTTAAAGGACATGATCGGCATTCTCTGGTAATGCTCCACAAGGACAAATCTCACTAGTCCCTATTATTAGCTTCCAGAACTTATTTTGTCCCATTCAGCTGTTTCCGGTTATGAGACGAAACATTATATGTAGGTCAAGTCGGGACAGCTTGTAGGTAGGCATCTTTTTTTTTTTTTTTGAACTGTGTGTGTGAGCTGGTCCATTATTCGTTTATTCAACTATCTACTTTTTGTTTAAATTTCTTCCGAGTAGAGAGGAAATTCGGATTGTTTAGTCCTTCTCTCTTCTTTGACTAATTATGTCTGCTTTTTCATTGCCTTCTAATTCAATGTGGCCTAGGATCCATTGGAGGACTGTTGCCTTGCTGTTGTTTAAATTTACAAGAACTGTCCTGGCGTCAGTCAGCAAGACTATCTGCCTGTTTGGCTTGCTTAGGTGCTTTATTAACGCTCTAGACACTAGCTCTTATCCACTGGAAATACTGCATTCCTCATTAATCTTCGGATTCGAAGACAAGCCTATTAGATGCTAGCTCTAGTGCTCCTCTTTCTTCTCTGTGGCTATAAACATACTAGATATTTTTTTTTAATCCCGGTTTGGTTTGGTTAGGTTCTTTTAGTCGTTCTGTTTCGGTTTATTTTATTTTTTTAGATTACAAATGACATCTATGCAGTTTTAATAGTTAAAATATATGTCTCATTGACTTAAATCTAGTCAACTCTCTTGTTGTAGGGCAAATGTTCATATTGTTATAAACCTGGTGGTGGCACAGATAGGGGGTAGTGGTGTGAGTGTCGTCAGCCGACGCCAATCGCCCCAGGCCAGCGCTAGACGAGCGGTCAGCCGAGACGAGTTACGACGGTCAGCCGAGACGAGTGTCAACATGATGGTTCGAGTAGGATCGGCGTCGTGAACAGAGCTCAGGAGCGTCACGAGGGATGTGGTCATATGACCACCCAGAATGGTCGAGCGACGTTCTGCCCGGTTCTAGAAGGCCAGCAGGGACCCTATATAAAGAGTGGAGGTGTCGCAGTCAAGACGGTTCACGATAGAAGGTTTACGACAGGGGTTCAGAGCACGGTCGACTACAGCACAGTTCAACGGTGTGGTTCTGTACAGAGCATCACGACGGTTCAGTGCGGAGTACTGTCAAGTATAGTTGAGACGACTGGCGTCTTGATCTTGGTCTGTGATCGAGTCCGACACAACGAGCCCAGTGTGTGAAGTCAGTCCTGAACTGTTGAACCCAGTGCAAGCCCGGAACGAGACAGAGAGGCCAGTGCAAGAGTTGATACGGCGGTACGGTGTTATCGGAGGGATATTTGTACAGTGTACGTGTTGCCAATTGTACAGTATTGTCTGTTATATATTCAACTATTAAAGTGTTACGTTACTCTGGAGCCCTGAGTTGTCAAGTTCTTAACGTTGGTGGTGTATGGTGCAGTTTGCAGAGAGCCTGGATAGTGAGGTTCGTAACAAAATCCTAAAATCACCGCTAGTATCGAAGGATCGTTCATGCCAAGTTTTATTAAGATAAGTCAAACGGTATTGACTTCTATGAAATACATATTTATACCTTACATTCAACTTTACTCATAAGTGAAAGAGGAAGAGGAATAGGTAGAAAAATTCAAAGTGCTCTATGACGATAAATTGACAAGCTACTACACCACGCTCAACGTGCATTAAAAGATCGGAAGTAAGCTATCTCAGGAAGTCTTAATTTGAATCATCCAATAAGCCATTCGCAGAAAAATTAAGAAAGGCCTTTTACCCCGAAGGGCTTTTTGCCCCACGTTACCCTACATGGCGCCGCGATCTGGAAGCAGATGCCAAGCAGATGGGCAAGACGTGGGGACAGTTGGAGAAACTCGCCCAGAACCGAGATGCCTGCAGAAAGCTGGTAGGTGGCCTATGCCCCAGAAGGGACCACAGCCAGAGAAGAGATGACATGACATTCTACTTTAAAAATTAGATTTAAAGAGACCTATACTAACCTACAAGCCCGTTTATGTGTGTGCTGACTTTAAGCAAAGGATTTCATCCACAAGTTTATAAACAAAACTCACTTTAATTTTGGCAGCAATTTAACAGTCCTTTTGCTCCTGTCACTGGACGATGTTTCATCATTAGCCCTGGCCACTGCGTCAATCCACGTCACGTGACCCATCTGCTTGTCCATTCCTTAAGAGCCGCAGACGAGAATAAAAATTTGAATCTAAAAGAAAAACAAGTGTAGTTTTATTCTGGCGCCTAGAAATTTAACTAAATGAAAGCAATAAATAATACCCAGATTACACAAACGTCTGCATCAGGCATAAGACATCTCTTGGCTGGGAATAAAAAAGCAAAGGTAAAATGTCCACCTAGTTCAAACTTCTAAAGAAAAAAAAAATGATGTAAAGTTTTCTACATCATTATAAAGGGAGATACGGTTATAAATAACTGTAACAGGACAATTCTATCATGAAATTTAAAAAAAATGAAAGAAGAAATATAATTAGAAAAATAAATATATTTTCACAACGTAAAGTCAACACAAACTTATAATATTAACAAACTTGTTTCGGGAATTCTCCTTCGGAGTTTTGTATTGTGTGTTAAAGCATATGGACTATGCTTGGAAGTAATTTAAGGCTACACTCACAGAGTTCATAGTTTTAACAAAAATGAAGAAAAAAAATGTTAATGAAAACCTATTATAGCTACTGAGAGGAGATGGGGCGGGGGGTGGTGTCAATTAGCTGATAACAAAGCAACTTGACTGGCCAGCCATTCCAAGTAAACATTGGCCTACTGTCAGTCCGAACAAAATAAATCATTGATTGGAACTGAGGTCAGATTAACAATGAAGTTTTGCGAAGATTAGCACCTACACACGCACACACACAAACCCACGCACACACACACACCTTTAACAAAAAAAATGTCCATTCATACACATGCAGCTCAACAAGCGATCCACATATGAAGTAAATTGCATGACAAATAATAATAATGGCAATGTCTTCGATTCCAAAGATTAAGGATGAGTGCAGTGTTTCACATGACTACGCAAATCCAGTTGCGTATTTTTGGACGCAAGTCAATAGTAGCCTTATTCTTCGTGCAAAGATATTATTGATCAATAATTAATTAGAAGGCATGGTGGCTGAGTGACAAAACGAGATTTTGGGTTCAAATCTAAGTGAAGACTAGGATTTTTAGGAAGCCCCAATTCTAATGAGTACCTAACATTAGTTGTGGAAAGTAAAGGCGGTTATTCGTTGTGCTGTCCACATGACACTCTCCTAAACCGTTGGACATAGAAATATTATCTTTAATGGTTTGTATTATAGATTGCAAGATCTGAAAGGTGTACTTTACTTTTTCTTTTACATAATTAATTAATTAATCTTTGCCCAACTGGGCCGACCCATGCTAACCACATGGGGCATTTTGGGGGTGAACATTGGCTGTTTCGGAGTGTGTGTGTGTGTGCTTATATCGTGACGGTGGGAAGAGGTTAGCGATTGGTGGTGAATAATGCAGCATAGGTTGCACTGTCGTCACTTGGGCCTTAGTTAGGGGAGACCACTCCAAATCGTGAGACAGAAAGGTTGTGTTATTGTAGTGAGAGTTTGTTAAAAATAAATATTATTACATAGGTCTACTACAGTTATTTGATCTCATATTAACTTGATTTTTGTCTGTATTATAAATAAAGTTTTTTTAAGTTTATTAGTTTAGATATAATACGCCTACAACGGTTGTCTACCAGCAGTTAGGTGCTACACGTCAACGACCGGTAACAACAATGGCGGATCCTTGAAGCTGAGCTTAGTCTCAGTAAGTGGCCCCAGACTAATATCTTCTACATCCCTTGTGGGGCCATTAAGGGGATGGACTTGAGGAACGAAGATATGGGGGCCCGTTTAGGAGAAGGATAAAATGGGGGCCCTTACTGGGTGAGTGTGAGCTCAATAAGGGGGCCCAGATGAACTTCTCATGGGGCCTGTAATGGTCGAACCTTGAGATTCCTGAAACACATGGTGCACGATCGGAGATGAACGTTGGCCCAAACGGGGGCCTCTTATAAGATACTAATAGAATTGATGAGCTCAGATAAAAGTTAATTACATTCTAAATTATCTAATTTATATATAGTCCACTACCTAGCTATCTGAATATTGTAGATGTTTTAAAAAATTAGGCCTTGCATAGCACATCTTTCATGCTAGATATAGCATTCTAAGTGGGCTGTAGCCTGTAATCTCTTTTGTGGATCTGTGAGTGGGCGGGCGGGGAGGGGGGGTACGTAACAGACGGGTATCTAGGAAGGTTTCGGAAATCGAACCCCCTTGAATGCCTTGATAGGTAGGTTTTATGCAATTGCATCCACTCATCCCAGAATATACATCTAAATCAAAGACTTAGCAGAATTTAAGTCGCTAATTAACAAACTAGATGGGCACGTGACATGCGTAGGGCATTATTGTCTTCTTTTAGGAAGTAACGTCTGTAATATATAAGATAAGATATGACTAGGCCAAAGTAAAACATGGATGCGCGTAGGACGTAATTATATTTCAATCTTCTTTGAAGGAACGTCTGTAATTTATAAGATAAGATAGCATTATAGTCTTACATAATCACATTTACTATGAGGCCTAACCATATTTTAGCTTATGTTTTTTTAAAAAAAGAGATAAATAAAGACTTAGATCTAGCTAATTAAATATCTAGACTTTAAGTTCGTGATACATTAATTAAAAGCAAAAATAAATCTGGGACCTACTTACCAACTTTTATCTAATTTACATTCAACATCGGCGTTGATTACTGTGCCTTTCTAGTATTCGGCCTACTTCTAATATTGTTTCACGCTTTTGTGCGTCGAAATGGAAGCATTGATATTCTAGATTTTTGTGTAACACAAGAAGACAGTCAATCTCTCACTTACCCCAACTATGGAATTACATTCACAAGAGACACTGCTGATGACTGTGATAAATGTAGATGTAGCACCAGATAATTTTTTTTTTGTTGTTGTTGTTGAAATTAATGAGTAATTGAGATATAATACAATAGTTATACAATAGTTTGTTTCCTTTCAACCGTCGGTCACATAGTACACGGCTAGAATTCTCTTAAGTTATCTGCTCATAGCAACCCACTCAGCATCGTAACAAAGAATGCCGATCGACTTGGCTTTCTTGTAGCCTTGTAGCCTATAATAGGCCTTCGAATAAAGTAATAAACTCGAGGCAATGAGAAATAGTTTTATATGAAAAACAAAAGTCATATCAATAGTATTAATAATTAATGCATAGATTCTTATTCTCGTTTATACGATAGAATCAAAGCCTCAAAACACACTAACATACATAGATTTGTTTCACTTACAAATAGATCTTTATTCTTTTTTTTTATACTATTACTTTACCATCCTATTATGCGAATTTAAAAATAAAAATCGATATTCTAATTATATTTTAATTTTGAGAGTCGTCGATTCAAGATCTATATTGGCAATAAAGACGCGGACTGGCGGGAATCGCACGCCAGCAGACGATTTCGTTCAGAACGTATTCACAATAGATGGCGTCAATAGTCTTGCTCCCTCTCCCCCGCCCCCCAACACCTCACATGCTTCATCAACTCAAGTCTATTCAAGAAAATTAGTGGAATGCGATATTGGAGGTGAGGAGCCTGAAAGTAATCATAGGGCAGTGAATTTACTTTCATTCACTAGGATGATGTTTTTTAAATAAATAAAAGTTGGGTTGGCTAGCTCAAATCTTATAAGTCTATCAATTTTTAATGCAAGTAATTTTTAACAAACGAGTATTCACATTTGATTAGAGTAACACTATTAGGTCCAATTATAAAAATCACTAAATTTAGAGACCCTTAAGGACAGAAGACTAAAAAGTAAAGTAGCAATAATACATAAAACACTGAACAATAGGCTTAATTAACACATACAAAAACAAAACCTAATAAAATAGCTTACTGAGAATGTCACATTTCTTATTCCATATGTTAGGACAAACTTGTGTAATTGCTCCTTCCTCCCTAGTCACAGCCTAGTGCTATTAGAGCATGGACTGGGTTGCCTGAATCAGCCAGGAAAACAAGCGACTTGGAAGATTTTAAGTCATGATAAACATGCATGATTAGTAGGACATGGAATGCGTAATTATCTTCCCTGCAACGTCTGTAAATTTATAAGATAAGTATAGTCTGAAAAGAACAAAAATGTTTGACAGGTTTCGGATGTTCCTTCAGAGTGGAAGATAATTTACTTCCTTACTCCAAACCACCCGCAGGACGATGGGGGATGGGAGCGGGCAGGGTTTGAACCCGGGACCATCGATAAGTCCGAACGACGGTCCAGCGCGCAAACCGCACGACCAGGCAGCCATCCAAATAACGAATTTAGTATGGTTAGTGTTACGTATCTAGGCATTGTTACCTAGATACTATTTTTTTCTCTTGACCTGTAGGTTGTCTGCCCCTTGTGTAATAAGTTTTTTTTTTTTTTTTTTCACGGTGAGTCAAGCCACACAGACAGTGACCGGTCCTTGACCTATGTGTGTACCTCTGGTTGAAAGGAGGGTGGTTTTTTTTTTCTTTTCTTCTGTCTCTTTGAAGAGCGTTCTAGATCTGGGTGTTGATGACTTACTGTTCTAGAGATTACTAGATGTCGACGCGCGGTAGATTATATAAAGACCGCTCGCGTAACGTTGACGGACAGACATACGGAGACAGCCGTGAGACAGAATAGCGGAGACATTGCGTGACCCGTGCGTGGTATACCAATCGATCGTGTAAGTTAAGATTTTTTCTTTTTCAAGGCCTTGCTTGTATTTGTAATTATATTTTCAAACTCTTGTATTGTAATATTTTTACAAGCCATTTTTGTAAAAGGGTTTTGGTCAACCCTTCCATTTTGTATTGAGTTATATTATGATTAAACATTAAGTTGATATTTTACCTTCCGATTTCTTGTGTCATTTTTTTTTGTTAAAGTCAACTTCGCCTTTACAAAATTTCTCAAGTAAGACGAAAATAGGTTCAGAAAAATATCCCGGACGAGCCCCCAAACTTCTTTTGTCACGTATTACAAATTGAATTCTACTTTTAAATGGCTTGCCTAGGGGAACGTGACAATAGAAAAAGGTAGTTGTGTCACTTATCTTAAGTCTGAATTTAATCAGAGACTTACAATGAATAACAAAAAAAAAAAAAAAAATGACACAAGAAATCGGAAGGTAAAATATCAACTTAATGTTTAATCATAATATAACTCAATACAAAATGGAAGGGTTGACCAAAACCCTTTTACAAAAATGGCTTGTAAAAATATTACAATACAAGAGTTTGAAAATATAATTACAAATACAAGCAAGGCCTTGAAAAAGAAAAAATCTTAACTTACACGATCGATTGGTATACCACGCACGGGTCACGCAATGTCTCCGCTATTCTGTCTCACGGCTGTCTCCGTATGTCTGTCCGTCAACGTTACGCGAGCGGTCTTTATATAATCTACCGCGCGTCGACATCTAGTAATCTCTAGAACAGTAAGTCATCAACACCCAGATCTAGAACGCTCTTCAAAGAGACAGAAGAAAAGAAAAAAAAAACCACCCTCCTTTCAACCAGAGGTACACACATAGGTCAAGGACCGGTCACTGTCTGTGTGGCTTGACTCACCGTGAAAAATAAAAAAAAAAAAACTTATTACACAAGGGGCAGACAACCTACAGGTCAAGAGAAAAAAATAGTATCTAGGTAACAATGCCTAGATACGTAACACCTCCCTCCTAAAAATAAAAAGTTTACATTTCCACGAAATGGAAATCTTTTTAGAACAATTACAAAAATGATATTTACATTACAGAATGGATTTATCATGATATATATAAAAAAAAATATACATCAAAATACTTTTTACAATCTAGAGAAGGCATCGGCGATAACATGGTAATGGTTACCTTCAGTGAAGTCCAGTAGGGCGTCATCGCCTTAGGCGCCATTATCCCGTTGGTGGTTAGAAAGGCTTTTATTTAACTACCAGGCATGGCCATGGGACTCTTCACCCCTGTCCTGTCTGAGGGCTCCCAACGGTAGACAGTCATATCTGTTGACTGGGCCAGACCGGGCCGTGTACGCAGCGCATCGTCCCCGTTCCTGGGTCCCACTCTCTATAAGTGACCGAGAACATTGCTGACTGCGGGGAGCTTGTCTCATATTCCTATACTGTAACCGCCACTGTTCCGTGCAAGGACCGCCACTCCAGCTAACGGGACACTGATGACGGCCCCCTTTGTGGAACGGCGTGGCGGACTTTTTGGACTGGGTTCCGGGCGTTCTTTCCATCCCAACCCCTAGTGAGAGAAAGAAAAAAAAAGCTCACCCAGGGAAGCCCGGCCTGGCCTGGTTCGCTACTCGTTTTCCACTACTAGACGTTTCCTCCGGAGGCGGAGGCGCCACGCTGAGGCGACGGGTAGCTGGAATTCCTCCGGTAGTAATGGTTACCAGACGTGTGCACACTATAGGAGGAGAGAAAGGAAGCTTTACAAAGAAGAACACGAGAAAAAAAAAACTAGGCTTAGGGCCTGAGAGCTTCTGTGATCCTGTTTTGGATATCTTCATTTGTGATGCGGTCTTTATGGGGGATATCTAGATTCCTTCTGTAGCATCGTAAGGATCCTCCCGTCTAATTCTGCATTTAGTCAATGAATCGCAAGCATACACAAATGTCGCCATGACCATAACTTCATATTAATTAACAAATGTTTTACTAGTTATTTTCTTATTACTCAAATGTAGGGCCTACAATTAAAAAAAAAAAGTATTGATAATAATCTAAAGCTTTTAAATGCAGATGACGATACTTTAACTGTCGCAAGAGTATGACAATTCAAAGAAGCCAATAAAGTATAGGTCTAATAGACAATTAAACACCGATATCAGCCTCAATAAATACACATTAATTGTTGAACGTCCTCTCAAATGAGTGCGACGTCTTTTCAAATGAGGGGCAAAGGTGTTAATTTTATTTTTTAAAAAAAAAGTATTTTCATTTTCTTATCTTATATATTTCAGACTTTACTTTTAAAAAAAAAGAAGATAATTACGCCTACGCATTTCATATGTCAATCTAGTCATGCACGTTAATCAAACTCAGCTAAGTCGTTGGTTTTCCTGACTGATTCAGGCAACCCATTCCATTCTATATTGGCTATAGGGAAGAAGAAGCACTTGTACGAATTAGTTCTAGCGTATGGAATAAGAAATGTGCCTCTATCTGTGTGCCTTTCTGAGTGCTACATTAGGTTTTGTTTTTGTATTTGTAAATTAGGATTTGTGTTTTAAATATTATAGCTACTTTTCTTTTTATTCTTCTTTCCTGAAGTGTCTTTAGTTGTCATGTTAAGTTATTAATAATAACCAAGTAAAACGACATTATTACCAATGTTTAAAACAATATTTGAAGTATGACGCGTAGGACGTAATCATTTTCTTTTTTGAAGTAACGTCTGTATTATATAAGATAAGATAAGATAAGAGACGTCGAGTAAACTTCTGAAAGGACTTTTAAAAAAGTATAACGCTAGCGCGAGAAGCGTCTCAACAATGACGACTCAAAACTGAAATGATTCTTTCTTTTCAACTTTCTTGCGTCAGAATGGTCGAAATGTATAATTGTATATAGGCCCTATATATGGCCTCCTTCAGTCGAAAAGCGGCTATGGATCATCACATAGAAATGAGTTGTAGCAATGTCGTGTAGCAATGTAGCAATAGGTGTTACAAACTGCCTAAGGGTCCTCGGCTCCCGATTTGTTTTCATGGTTCACCCCCGACAGCTATCCCATGTTTTGGTCTAGCTGCAAGGCAGCAGAGGTTTGAATTCTGTTTTCCTTCTCCTAGTCGGGTAGCCAGCCAAGGCTATTACTAGCCCCTCTTAAGGTCTACTGGTTTAGGTGTCAGTAACTCGCCTTTGCTCATTCTCCTATTAGTGAAAAAAAAAACAGTTTCGCCGGAGTCAATATGTGAGCCACACGTGAAGGCCTAACCCTTAGACCTATGTTATAATTTGCTGTATGATTTCCATTTACTACTAGTGTAATAGCATCAACTAGTCTGAATCAGTTATGTAATTTAGACCTACATTTGTAATAGATCTTTACTAACAACAATAAATCTGTGCGATTAGAAATATTTTACCAATAGTTTTTGTCTAGCGCTATTTCATGATTTTAGATTTCTCATGCGCTACGATATATAAGCCTATTTTATCACTTGACTTTGCCAGTTGGAAAAAAAAAAAGGGGGGGGGGCTGGAGAAAGAAGGGGGTATCTGGGTGAAGGTTAGGCTAATGTGATCGCTTTTTACATGTATTTTATATATAAAAAGTTGTACGACTTGAATTCGAACTCGAGGGCTCTTACATCCTCAAGCCTATAATAGCTTACACCCTTACCTTTGTGCCAGCAAAGTGCTTATGAAAATAGTATATGATTCATCGCTATCTATTGTTAATTTTATCCTTTTAAACGACGATATAATTCTCCACACAAAGTATAAAAGGGACTAATTCATCTTAAACCGCCGCATCTGTCCAGTATGATTTCTTTCCTTTGTTCGATAGCAAACAAATAATTAATTACCAATAATTTAATGAACTATTTTTTTATTATTGATTCTTGCTTTTTTCACGTACAAGAAGTAACTGTGCAAAATTTCAACTTGATCCGAGATTGGATGTGGGAGAAACAAAATATACTGATATAGGCCTACAAAGTTGTACCTGACAGACTGGACAGAGTTGATAGACTCTATAAGCTTTGTAAAAAAACAAACTTTATGTGTCGTTGTTGCGAGATATCTACTGCACACTGCCACACAGTAATGTACATGACATTAGATCTATTACTATGAAATTACATCGACTCCCCCCGCCCCGTTAAATAAATTAATTAAATACAATGACTTGATCACTTCTCCGTGTTTCGGATCAACAGTACAATAGCTTCGCATTTTATAAGAAACAATATGTAATTCAAAATGTGGGGTTGTTTTGGTTTTTACAGATGAAACGAAATCTTCCTTGTCTTACGAAGTATCAGAAATGTCGTCGTTTCAGGTCTGTCCCGAGACTTTAATGATTTAATGTCTAGTCTATAAAACAAATGTAGGTTGTGGCTTAGATCTAGATCTTATAAATTATATAAGATAAGATAAGATACAGACGTCACTCCTAAGTCTAAGAGAAAATAATTAGATCTACATCCTACACTTATCTAGCCCATTCCCTGCGTCAACAATAACTGAATAAATAAAGTCGGCCCAACCAAGTCGTTGGTTTTCTTGACTGATTAAGGCATACTATAGGTTTTCGGGCTATCCTATAGTGATGTATACATTATAGCCCCATTCCATGCTCTAATTATACTCATTAGGCTTAGGGATGAAGGATCACTTGCAGATCTACAAGTTTTTCCTATCATATGATATCCATATACGGAAAACATTATATGTCACATTATGTGCCTTTATCTTTGTGCCCGCCTAGTTACAATGCCCATGGGCCATGGTATCACTCTCCTCAACAAGTATGGTTAGGTTGCCTTTTAAAGAAGAGAGAGGTATTTATAAGTGAGATGGTCACTTTCTGTGTAAACTTGACTTCTTAAGTCTAAAGCCAGAAGTGGCAAAAGATTTGAACAATTATTTTTTATTGATTGATAAAATGATATTGCAGTTAACATAGTAAAACCCATCTATTTTCACATTTTAGACTAATTTAGACCAATTTATGTTTGACAAAAGATACTAACCCAGATGTCTAGTAACCCTATGCTCATTTGTCCAATCTAGAGAAGATATATTGATTTGAGATCTAGATTCTATATCTAGATAAAATTATAAGTTTTCTAAATTCTAAATTTTACACGAGAATTTATTAAATGTTTAAGCTCTACTGGCATTTAAATAATCTTCATGCTTACAATTCTAAAAAATAATGACATTGCCAAATTTAATATGTTTAGTATTCTTTATTGTAACTTAAACTTAAGACATCTATCTATAGTGTTTTAAGAAAGGAGGTGATTTATTGTCTTAAATTGTGTCTAGACTTAGAACTAGATTATATATCTATATATATTACATATATACATATATCTATGATCACTTAAAAAGGTACTGTGTTGGCTATTATCTTTATGAAAATATAAAAGACTTTTTGTGGGTATGATCACTATGAAAAATAGAGGATAAAATTTACATTTAACCTACTAGATCTAGTAAATTATTTGCCAATATTTAAGACTGAAAGAAGTCATGAATGACAATATTCTAAAAAATGCTACAAAATAGGAGACTTAAATAATTACAAGTTTTTTCACTAGTATTTTACTCCTTTGTTATATTTGTTGTTATTATGTTTGTTGCATAAAATAAGGTTTTAATTATAATATTAATCATTAATATTCTTTGTTTCATTTTATTTTATTTCATTTCTAATTCTTAAAAACAATTTAGGGCTCTTCTAGCAATGCAAATTCTATGTCGATTCCACAAGAGGAATTCATAGTTAGAATTCCAAGGTAAGGAATTTAGCTCATTTTATTTTATACTGAAAAAAATACTTTTAAAAGTTTTTTCTCTTGATATTGTTCATTAAAATGAAAAATGGTAACATTTCTTACTGAGTGGCTTTTTTATTTTTTTATTTGTAATTATTAATTCATTAGAATATTTTTTATCAAGGTGTAATATGTTAATTTAAATGACATGAAAAAAATATGTATACTTTTCCTTTTGGCAGAGATACCAGGCGGAAGTTTACAATGATGAAAATGGGCACAGGATCAGCTCTTGATTTTGCAAAGCTTGGAGATGTATGTTAGAATGACATTTTTTTAAAACCTATAACATTTTTAGATAAATCTTAGAAGAAATTCATCTCTTTTTTTTATTTTTAGATTTTTTTCAAGCATCTAAATTAGTCATTCTGAAATTGTGCTTCATCACAACAATCATATTTTCAGGCTTTTTTACTCAGTAGATTTGATTGAATGTAAGTTTGACTTTATTGTAAGTCTTTTAAACTGTCTGACAAAGAAACAATAGAGCTTCATTTTATCTACCACATTGAATGCTCTATCTGGAAGGGATACTCAGCTTTTGATTTCTACTTTTTTCAAAGTTAACATTTAAGCACCCTACAAAAACATAAATTCTGCAATTTTCTTACTAACAGACTCACCCCTGCTCTAGTTTGGGCAGCCAATAACTGATCTACATAATGCTCTGCCTTGAGCAACCCTTTTCATCTTGTGTTGGGTGTAACCTAACAGTTTGGTGTCCGCATGTAGTCCATATTTGACAAGTGCTTTTTTGATGACCTCTCTAGCTTTGTTTTGCTTAAATGATTGACTTGTGATGCTTGTTGACAATTAATGAAATGTTTATCATTTTCCTCAAAGTATATATATCTTAGTAGCTTCTCTTGTGTCATGTGTCTTGAGGGAGCCTTTTGCTCAGTCAATAAACTTTCCTCATTTCTCTTGTTTTAATTCAACCAGACCGCTATTAAATGTCAAATGTTATAAGAGCTTTTACAAATTTAATAATTCTAACATAAGATTTTGCTATATTATTTCTTTATAAAAAAAGCTGACTGCATGGTCTAAAATGTGCCGAAAGTCAAATCAATCAAAAAGCTGTTATCATTTAACTTTGCTTTCTACAATTTATTTGTTGAAACAGCAACCTGTAAAAATAGAGAGAGAGAATAATTTGAAAGAATATAAAACCGCTAATGACCTTGACCTGGTACCAAAGTTCGGCGCTGGCAGTGAGTATGGAAAAGATCTCAAGGAAGAATCCAGGCGGAAAAAATATGGCATCATGCTGAAAAAATATAACCCGGAGGATCAGCCATGGCATCTTAAAGTTGGTAGTGGAAAATCAGCGAAGAGGTACTATATAAGTTAAATATGAATTGATAAGCAAAATATATGTTTGTTAAAGAAAAGAATCAGTTGACTACAGTTGTTGTTTTTTGTTTTGTTTAAAAATTACAAGTAGCCACTGAAATTAATCCAATTATTCCCTGCTATTTGCATAATTCAAATGCACTGACTGGCTTTTTGAATTTATTTTTAGCTTTTTTTTTTGTATACATCATTGCTCATAATTCTGTACTGGTACCAATTAATAATAATAAAAAAAAAAGAACCTATTGATGATACTTTTAAATTTTTTATAGTGACATTCTAATTTACTCAACAGCCCAAGTATGTTGCTTATAAAAAGATAAGTATATCTTTATGACTTATCCTAGAGGTTGATTCTGTTTTGTTCTCAGATACAAAGGTGTCAGGGAAGGTACAATCACAGAAAACACATCTTATTATATCTTCACTAAAGCTTCTGATGGAGCATTTGAGGCTTTTCCAGTTGAAGAGTGGTACAATTTTACACCTGTAGTCAAATATAAATATCTCAATTCAGAAGAGGCAGAAGAAGAATACAGCAGGTACTTTATTTCAAATAAATTTCATGAAAATCTTTATAAAATCCAGGTTTGTACAAGAGAAAGTAAAACAGGATTAGCGAGGCAGTTTTTGAGCCTGGTTCATCCTGTTGACAAGTTAAGGTTCATAATGCATTGCACCAAGAAATGTTTTCATTCTGAGGCTAAGAGGTTCAAATCACAGAGAAATTAAATGTAAATTAAATACAGTCAGAGTCATTGTTTAATTTAATTAATGGTAGCTTCATATAAAAAAAAGTAAAGTTCCCCTTTCAGATCTTGCGATCCATAAGGCAGATGATGTAAAGGTCATTTGTGTCATGTGGCCAGCACAACAACCAACCACCTTTTTTTTCCCCAAATAGTATTAAAGCTGGGTGGATTCAGAGGTGCCCAAAATTCCAAAACTAAAAATCCCTGTCTTCACCAGCATTTGAACATGGAACCCCAGTTTAGAAGTCAAGCAGTTTATTGTTCAGCCACTGCGCTTCCAGCTTCTTATAAGAAATGTATTAAATGTTTGACTCTATTGTTAACCTGTCTTTAAAAATATTGTTAACTTTTACAGCCTGATCTCTTTTTTAGACATAAAGTTTTCTCTCCTTTTGTTATAGCTTTAAATCGTATAATTTACAGACATTCTTTTGAAAATAAGGGGTCCCAGGTCGAATCCTGGTGAAGACTGATTTTTAATTTTGGGATCTTTGGGCGCCTCTGAATCCACCCAGCTCTAATGGGTACCTGACATTAGTTGGGGAAAGCAAAGGTGATTGGTGGTTGTGCTGGCCACATGACAACCTTGTTAACCAAAGACCACAGAAACAGATGACCTCTACACCGTCTGCCCTATAGACCACAAGGTCTGAAAGGGGACATTTACTTTCTTTACTTTAAATTAATTGTTTGCTTTAATAAAATCTTTTTTTAAAAATGTTTTGGATTTTCCTTCAGATCTGAAGATTTATTACATCCTAGCCCAAAACTCCAGCAAGACATTGGGAAAAGGTGGAAGGGAAGGGTTCAAACCAGGGACAGTTGAGACCATCAAGACGACTTACCACATGGCTAGGCAGCTATCCATTGACTTTAATTTTGCTACATTATTTTTATTTTTTATCATTAAGCGTTTCCTGTCTTTCAATATTGCTTCACAAGCTGAAACGCAAAAAAAAAAAAAAAAAGTATGTTGTGATTTCATGATTCAATTTTTTTTTGTTCTACAGAAGAGATAAAACATTTAACTACTTCAGCATCATGGTGAAAAAAAGATTAAAGAAAGAAGATGAAACCTTAGATGAAGATGAAAAAGACACAAAAGGGAAAAAGAAAGGAAAAAAGGCTAAAGATCTGGTTAGCTCTGACTCTTGAAAAAAAATTATTCTACTTAAGCATAATACAACATATATGTTGTATTAAAAAACAAATAATAATGACATTTCTATTTTTTTGCCTGGGTGTCAATTTGTGTGTCTAAATATATATATATATACACAGACACAAAAGCCCTAGCTGACTGATAAGAGTTTTAAAAATTCTCGCTTGTTTGTTTCACATCTTTTTTTTCTAGAATATATAGAATTATAGTATTAATTATATTTATAATATAAGAAAAAAATGTTTTACAGATCTTAACTGACAAGGATGATTGGGATGATATGGAAATGTCAGATGATGATGATGACAGCGATGCTGACAAAGATGAAGATGATGATTGTTTGTTCTCTTTTTTTAAATTTATTTTTTGAAAATTTAGATCTATTTTTTTTAAAGCTCAATTTAATTACACATGATATACTCCTGTGCAGCTATCTTCATCTTGAATCATTTTGTTTGAACCATATCTCTTTCCATTTTTCACGTTTCAGTCCATTGTCTTTTTGGAACTCATATTTGTTTGGTTTTATTTCTGTAGCAAATAAAAATAAGAAAAAGAAACAGAAAGGTGGCCCTAAGAAAGTTGTCAAAAACTCCAAGAAAAATTCTGATGATGAAGCAGTTGAGGAAAGTGATGAAGGAGACTTTGATGATAAGGAAGTAAGCTCTTCAACTTCAGCTTTTTAGTTGTTGTTTTGTTCAACATTTGGTCTTTAGTTGTTGTTTGAGAATTCTGGGTAATTCATGCAACTGAATTCAATAATATTGTTTTGTTAACTTATTGGATCATTTTGGATATTTTCACGAGAAAGTAGACAATGTCAATGACACTAAATTTAACCTCAATGTTGTCAACTATATAATAAAAAAAATGAGCAGGAATCTGAAGTTTAATTTTGTTATCTTATCTTATATAATACAGACGTTACTTCAAAAAAGAAGATGATTACGTCCTATGCGTCATGAATGCATTATTGAATGCACTAGCCTATAACTTTAAACGTTGCACCAATGTCATAGAGTGAAAGTCTAAACTGCTTTATTCATATTGAAATTATGAAATATTTAACGGAGGAGCTTAGAAAATTGGATTCTGCAGTGCACAAAAATTATCATACACTTCCTTTATTTTCTACACTGGATACACCAAAAAGCTAGCTTTATATATATATATATATAAATTTATAGTTTTTCTACCATGTATGAAAATCAAAGCTGTGCATTAGAAAAGAAATGGGTAATTTTGAAAAGCAACAAATTTTAATTGACAATTATTGTACATAGGCTCAAAAGTGCAAAGAAAACTTTATTATGCTAGGGCAAATTTGTGCAAATGCCCCTTCTTCCCTAGAGTTATTAGAGCATGGAATGGGTTGCCTGAGTCTGCCAGGAAAACCATATTAACATGCATGACTAAATTTACTTTGGAACATGCGTAGGATGTGATCATCTTCTTTTTTTAATGTATGTTTTAAAATACGAAGACGAGATAAAGTAAATGTAATACAGAAGGGTTTTCTCCATCCCATTATATTACCAAATTTCTATGCCTAGGCTCTGTAACAAAACAACCAACCAACTTTACTCTCCTCAAAAGTTATTATTGGAGGACAGCCCTAATATCCATAAAAAAAAAGACTAGATGTTGAATATACTGTTACGATATTCTCTACCAGGCCTTCTGTAAACTCTGCTCAACACAACACATCTAACATAAGAACTTGACAACAGTTCCAAAAAACAATGTGACGGTTTAATAACTAACTACATGAACAGCCAATACCACATAATTGGCTATTCTAGCTACAAATGCTTTCTTGTACTTAATAGAACTGTCTACTAAATACTACTAGTCTCTCTGTCTACTCCTGGACTAGTACAGCTACATTCTTGAGGACTCGCATTGTACAGCACCATCCTTACTGTTCTGGACTGCACGCCCCTTTCTTACACTCTGTCTCTAGTCCATGCAGGCTTTCAATCACATGACTATAACATGGGTCATGTTTGCGTGTACTAGTAGTACTGTCCCTTGTCCATTGACCTGTGTGATTTGCCTGAGTCACCTTGTGTCAGTAGTTCGCACACACATTAACCATCTCAGTCCGCCATTGAAGTTACAACAATTCTATATTTCTTAGTTTAACAAAGAATTTTTCAGCAACCCATATGAATGTTTTTTAAACAATGAAATACATTTTATTTTACACTTTATAGAGTTTTAAGAACAAGGCACCATTCTCAGTTTTTTTACATTTCAAAGAAGTTTTCTACTATATTTTTTTTTGGTTTCTGTCAGGTGGACTACATGTCTGATTCTGGTAGTTCCAGCAGCTTGTCTGATTTAGGGGAGGAGGATAAAGACAAAAAATATGATGAAAAGGGAGTGGATCAAGAAGCTGGCCTTCGCAACATCTTAGATTCAGATGCTGAAGATGAAGAGGAAGAAGGAGAGAAAGAGGAAGCAGATGAAGATATGGATGATAAAGATGAAAAGAAAGAAGACAAAAAGAAAGGTTTGCTTACAGAATGGTTGCTGATAGAATGTATAAATTTAAGATTAATTTCTGTGTGATTTATAAATTGATACCAGTTCTTATCCATAATATGTAATAAAAAAAAATATATGTTGAGTATGTGATATGAAATAGTATCATAAACTGAAGATTTCTTTATCCAGCTAACACTTTTTTTTACGTAAGTTCTTTCTTTATTGTCAACATCCAATAAATTAAATTCAAAGTAAAAAAAAAGAATTGGATTAAAAACACAAGTTGTGACATTTGTTTTTCAGAAGATGATAGTAGTAGCTCCAGTTCTGAAGATGATTCTGATATAGAGAAGGATGCCAAACTTGCTTCTGCAATATTTTTACAGGTAATATTAAAGTAAAGTTAAATTTCTGCGTTCAGACCTTGTCATCTGTTTCTATGGCCCACGTTTAACAAGGGTGTCATGTGGCCAGCACAACAACCAACCGCCTTTACTTTTCCCCAACTAATGTGGGGTACCCATTAGAGCTGGGTGGACTCAGAGGCACCCTAAAGATCCTGAAATTAAAAAGCCTAGTCTTAACCAGGATTTAAACCCAGGACCTCTCAGTTCAGAAACAAAGCGCTTTACCACTCAGCCACCATAGGTAATATTTGTCGATATAATCTACCTTGACACAAAGTAAGCCAATATATTGAATACTTAAGTATCCTGAAGTATCAAAGCTGTCAATGTAATTAGCCATGTGGATCATTAGAAACTTGATACTAACAGAAATGTAATTAGCCATGTGGATCATTAGAAACTTGATACTAACAGAAATGTAATTAGCCATGTGGATCATTAGAAACTTGATACTAACAGAAATGTAATTAGCCATGTGGATCATTAGAAACTTGATACAAACAGAACATTTGTCAGACAAGGGAAGAAATGTTTACCTGTTTATATTTGTTTACCCTGTACATTTGTTTACCTTGTATGCATCTAAATCTTAATATGTGTAGTGTAACTTTTATTATTAACAGAAAAGCTATTACTATTTTCTGGTCTGAGTAGTAGACTAGCTGACACAAATGTAGTTGAAAAATGATCATTATAAAATCATTGCCTTTGAAGTACCAACTAAACTCTGCAGATTTATCGTATGAGACATAGAAGGAAAAAAAAAGATTTATTCTAATATTTGTGGATCCAGTTATTAGTTTACATTACATTTTCTTATTTATTTAAAGCGTTTTTGCCTGTTTGAGACCACTCATTGTCATGGCTGGAACTCATAGTATTTTTAGCTTCCGGATCATGTGTTGTCTCATTCTGTTGTCTGGGTCTGAGATGAAAAATTATTTATTTATTTCATTCTCCCTGTTTGATTTGTAGTATTGTAATCTTTAAACAATCTACATGCTTTTTGATTTTATATACAATCTTTTCTTGATTAAGAGTTTAAAAGGATTAAAAATTTACCTTTTCTGAGCAGGGAGGCAAGAAAGAGAAAAAAGACAAAAAAGATAAGTTAGAGTCATCTCTAACTACAGCATCAGAAACCAAGACAGAGCAGTGTATACCAACACCAGACAAGCTAAAGGATAAGTGTTAGTCATACATTTCTTATCTTTTTTTCTGCAACATATTTTCTCACTATATTTTTTAGTTACTTTGTACTAATGAGTAGCTCCACTGTTTTTCAATTCAATTTGAAAAAGTCTGGCCTCTTTCCTCTTCTTCTTAACAAATTGTATTTTCTGTTTCTCTAGAATAATTGTGATGCCTATTGTTTTTTTCTCTAGCAATAAAAAGGAGAGCTGAGACACCTGACGGAAAGACGCCGTCACTGAAAAAACACAAGACTGATGATAAGTAAGTTAATGTGTATTTAGATAGTAACAGATCTCAGCTCATTATACCTGGAGAGTTCTAGACATAGAATAGTATAGAAACAGTCATCCAAAAAAAAGGATGTTTTTCTTAAATATTTTTTTTTTTCGATCTCTCATTTAGCACCTTTCTAACTCCCAATAGAGATAAATGAAAAAAATATCTGCAGTAAAGAAGCCATATTTAACTAGAAGCAACATACTTAAAATCATTAAGCACTTTATTTATTTAAAATTTTAGGTTCGAATAATAGTATATAGACTACAAGAGAAATATGATAGATTAAGTATATTTACCAACCAAATTGTTCTAACATTTTTTAAAATTTCAGTGAGGGAATAACAGAAGATGCAATCAGACGATATCTCATGAGGAAACCCATGACAACCAAAGATCTTCTGCAGAAGTTTAAGTCAAAGAAGCTGAATATGACAAATGAAAAGATAACCCATGTTATCGCCCAGCTTTTGAAGAAGATTAACCCAGAGAAGAAGACTATAAACAAAAAATTGTATTTGTCACTGAAAAAACCAGAATAATATTTTTTAAAATAATAAAAAAAATGTTCTTATATTGTTGGCATTTGAATACATGTTTTGTAACATATGTAACATGATAGAAATGTGTGTATATGTTACTTATAAATAAATAACAGTATTTCTTTCAAAATATATTCTGGGCTAAACAGGTTTCTAATTACTTATTTCTCTGTTTTAAAATAGGTCACATTTTATTTAGGGGTTCTTGATTCTTTTTTTTTAATTATCATCCTGCATTGTAACTCAGCTGACTTGAGTGACTAGGTGGTATAGAACATGTATTTATTAAACAGTTCCTGAAATATGGTAGGGGAAAAAAGTGAAACTTTGACAGACAAGCCTTCACTAACAATGATGAATTTTCATCTTGAAAATCACTGGGCCCATTCAGGCACAAGCTTTCATCTGTTAAACATCATGTTGATAATATAACACACTAGTCGATCGGTGGCGTAGCATACGCCACTATTTAGCAGGCCGACCTTAGACCACTGCAACCTATGCGACCCCAGTGGGCCCGCACTTTTATAGGACATGCGCTAATTTTAGGTGTATAAATTATTAAGTTAAACCATTTGATAACAAAACAGATTTCCCGCTGCCTGCTGTCGATTTCACAGGAGGTCCTGAAAATGCAAAATATACGAAAAAGTCCTGGAAATATCCGGAAATTATTAAAATCTTTTGAAAACACATACAAATCTCCTGAAATAGATAAAAATTGTCCTTTTGGGCTGTCATTCAATATGGAAAACGCCAATCCTACGTGCGATAAAAAAACTGGAATTATGCAATACCGGCAATTGTGGAATCTAGTGAAAGAAGCTTCTCACGCCTCAAACTAATGAAGAATTACTTGAGATCAACAATTCTCATTGATTGAAACATTTGGTAATTCTTGCTATTGAGTGTGATCTATGTAGGAAATAGAATTTTTATGATGTACTGTATGACTTCGCTACACGCAAGGCTCGTAAAGTAATTCTGTACGTAGTAAAGAATGAATAAAATGCAGCAGAATTTATTTTCTAATACAAACTCTTAATTTTCACTTATTATCCGTATCCATACCCAAACATGGCCCCGCAAAATCCGTTTCACATAGGGCTCTACAATGGTTAAGTCCGGCCCTGCTATTTAGTGACGGATGAATACTACCCCCCCCCCCCTCTTTTTTTTTTTTGCCTCTTAAATTACCTAGGATAACTCCCTCCGTCCGAGTTGCAAAAATAAAAGAGTGATCTTTCCATGGTGTCCAAACTCTTGAGCGTACTCACCTCGATAGTTACTACAGAGTAGATCACTTTCCTTCCCCCCCCCCCTTTTTTTTACGTGAGGTAGAAATAAAAAAAAAAGAATGATATTTCTTGGTTACAACGCTTCAGCTCTGCTAATTTGTGACGCGTTCTCCCCTCCCCCCTCTTGTTTTCTCGTGGACTAAATGCAGAAATAAGAGAGTGATCTTTCCTTTACTTCTTCTCATTTAAACTGTTGAGGGAAGAAGAGAATTATATATATATATATATATATATATATATAGATTGAACACTGACAAAAGAAACTTCTTAAATCTACTCTAGTCGCTGTATGAGAACCTCAATAGGGAACTTCCCATGCACAAGTACGAATTACAGAGATAGTTAAATATTGAGACATCACAAGTTCAAATACAATAAAAGATTATTAATAGAATATGTACAATGACTTTAATAATCTTAAGATAAATTGTATAAAGTATATACATGTCTTGGTAGAAAAAAAACAAAAATATCACATGAATTTTAGAGTCAACAGAAGTATTTTTCAATTACATTTAAAAATTCATCATACAGAAGCTTTAACATTTCCTTTGTATGTCATTTTAAAACAATTTTCAACAGGCCAATATACATTTTTAATGCATTTTCTTCTATACATCTCATTTAATAACAAATTAACTGATTTTGGTTTGTCTTGGTAAAGACATTAAATATAGATGAGATGTGCTTTAAAATGCTTGGTATGCATTGATTTATTAAAATAGAATGTATAATGGACAGTCATTTAGTCTTAGTTTACTTCAAAACTACAATGTAACTGTAACTATTGGATATTGTGACATGAAATATTTATACATTGATTTTCTTAAGAATTTAACAAATATGAGAAAATATACGAAGACTGGGAGACTAAATTGGTTAACTATGTTAATTTTAATGAATCTGAGATTGGTCTATCAACCACATAACACCTGTGTCCACTGCCTTGAGTGTCTCTGCAATACAGTCCATGACCTGAAACACAGAAAATAGTTATGATAAGTAAATTGAAGTAGATTTTTTACACATTTATATACTTTCCCATGAAATATTGATTTAAACTCGTTATAATTTTTTAACATTTATATACTTTCCCATCAGATAATATACTCACAACACAAATCTTGTTTTATTTGTCTTGCTAAATCAAAAAGCACTTACTAGCCAAGGCTGAGATAATGTTGATAACTTGAGAAGTTCAGCTATTTCAGCTGCAGGAATACGAGAGCCGATTTCATCTTTAATACATGATAAAATCAGAACAGGAATGTGGTGAGCCATTTTGCGCTCCTTGACCATTGCCATCAGTTCAAGGCACCCACTCTCAACTGGATAATAATTTTTAACAAATTAGTGAAAAATATTTAGATAAATTATTGGATAGGACTTCTTTTTAATATACTTCTGAAATGGCTCAAATATAACTACTATAATTGAAATGTCTAAGTGAAATTTAGTTTTTGTAGTCATAATTTGTTATGTTTAGCTTTCCAGATTGGACAATATTTACATAATAAAATAATGAAATGCTGATTACTTCAGTATAACTTGCTGTTTAGGTATAAAATGCATTCCATTTTTTTTAAATATATTTTTTTCAACTTTTGGCTTAAATATCTCATTTTAATTAATAATAATAGAATAATAATAATTACTAGAGTCTCTTGTTTCTGAAGCATCCACTACAAATATGAAACCATCAAGAATTTGACAAAAATGTTTGATTTGTGTCTTTAGTTCATATTGGGGGTTATCTTCTCTTTGATCTATTGGTGCCTGAACAAAAAAAAATTAAGAAAGACATAAGTAATGTTATGCTGATACCTTTTCACAACATAAATAATGAAAAATAAAATTGTTTACATTGTGAAATCAACACCTGGAGAACTAATTTTGCTAATTTCTTCATTAGTGCAGTTGAATAGCAAGCTACTTGTGGGCCCTTGTTCAAGAATCTTATAAAAATTCCCCTTCCCCCTTTTAAAATTTAAAAAATCCCTATTAGAGCATGGAATGGGTTGCCTGAGCCAGCCAAGAAAACCAGTGACTTGGCGGAGTTTAGGTCATTGGTTAATATGCATGACGCGTAGGATGTAATCATCTTTTTTGAAGTAACGTCTGTATCATTTAAGATAAGATAAGATGAGTGGGGTGGTGGTGGCTGAGTGGTAACACGCTTGGCTTCAAAACCAAGGGGTCTCAGGTTCAAGTCATGATGAAGACTGCCATTTTGGGATTTTTAGGGCACCCCTGAGTCTATCCAACTTTAATGGGTACCTGACATAAGTTGGGAAAAAGAAAAGGTGGTTGGTCATTGCCCTGGCCACATGACACTACTGTTAACTGTGGGCCACAGAAACATCATCTGCCCTGTCGATCGCAAGGCCTGAAAGGGAAACTTTACTACTTTAAGATGAGTGTGACAGAAGCCCAATCAGTTTCATTGAACTTTGGGCCATGCTAGCTAGGCCACTGCATTAGCCTGTTTCCCAACCTCATAACTAAAAGGCATTAAGAGGCAAACTGGTCAGGGTGTGATTATTAACTGAAATAGCAATTTGTATCCCTTTTATTTAAAAGCTCTTAATCATTATCATGAAACTCAGCTGAAATGCTCAAATCCTTCCTTTAAAAAGTCCTGGATAGAAACCCTATTGAATTGGAATTCCACAAGTCTGAGACAAGCATAAAGGACATTAGGCACTATTTCATGTTACTCATGACAGCGGGGGCAATGCAAGTCAATGGGGCATGAGCCATGCAAAATAGTAGCCTAAAAACTCCAAATAGAAATCATTTTAAAGAACTACTAAAAATGTTTAGAAGCATGTACAAAACATCAATAATGTATAGGGAGATACAAAAGATCCATTAATACAAGCACATATTGTATAACAATTGAAAATGTGTATATTAGTATCTTATTTATTACAATTATAACTTCAATCAAGATTGTGACAAGCAGTAAATCTTAGTGAGTTTTGATGACAATTTAACAGCAATCTAACATTTAATTCTCAGTATTCATAGCTCTTTTCTCTTAAACATTGTTACAAGAGTTGCCTAAAAGATGAGCGACAAACACACTTACACAACTTGCAAAAGAGATTGCCATGAAACACCTGACAATGTGAACTTGAGACAGACACTAAAGTAGTTAAATTAAATCAAGAGAAAAGAAAGGCTCGCGATAGAAGACCATGGAGATCTTTAGCTGATGACCAATACCTATCATGAATAATGGGCTGTATGTAAAGTTACATATGCAATCTGTTTGTTTTTTTCAAAAAGAAATCACTTTTTTTTACCTGTAACATTCTGTTATTTTCTACTCTTTGTTGAGCATTTCTGTTTTCTCTTTCATGTTTAGAGGCTGAATATAAAACTGACAAATGCATGGAATGTCCTGTTGGCATTTTTAAAGTCATTCCACCACCAACTCCTGCAAACAAATAAAATAATTAAAATTGTATTTATCATCGAACTCGTAAAGACGGTAATTATAAATATGTAAGTCATTATTTGTAATAATAGAGTATTTAAATTAAGAGATTTACCATCAAATTGACCAGGAAACATGGCTGTTCTTAGAAATGTGGGGTTATCTTCATACAGCATGCGTCGTACAATAGCACTAGTTGACTGTTCAAGACCTGGGCCAAACATGGCAACTTTAGGCACTTTTTTAGGCACAAAATATTTTAAAACAGATGACACTTGATGGAATGTGGAGTTGGATTGCCTGAGCTGTTTTTGAAATTCAGGTGAACACTTTAAATATCTGTGAACAATTGAAATGAGAAATGTATGTTCTTTTTGCCAATATTGAATATTATTCTACAAGTTGCATTTTTCAGAGTATACTTGGGATCTTTAAGAATTGTGTGCATATTGTAGGCACCATGGTTTTATAGAAGTAAAAAGCTATTTATGGTATGGTAGTAAGGACTTTGCTCTGTTGATATAGTTGTAAATCAAATGTTGCCTTGGAAGAGATTCAGACTCTAGGATGTAAAAATTATCATTTCTAAATTAAAATTTGAAACTACAATAATGCATAAAGTTACAATATTTTTATTCAGAAAGTCGATCCCAACTGTATTTTATAAAGTTTGAACACACTGCCTTTTTGTCTATATAATATATTAAATTTTTATGCTTTAAAATACAAACAGTAATTTTTTTTTAAATCTTAGATTTGAATGAGCGAAAACAACTATATGATTCATTGGACATATTTCTTTTAGTTTAAAAAGTAGGTTAAAAATAATTATAAACTTCATGTCGTTTCTATTAATGAATGGTAGTAGTGCCGACAATGTTTTTACCACAACCTAAAGCTCAATGAGTACTAAAGAACTTACATTTCTTTAAATGACCATTCTGAATTTACTTCCTGATACATTTTTGGATTTGTCATATGAGAAATCTGACTCCAGCTTTTGACATCTTTCTGAAGCAGATGCCTCCACAGTACATCATCACAAGTTAAGTGACTCCATTCTCGATTAACACAACATGCCATGCATAATGATCTCGCATCCAGGTATGAAAATATCTCATACTTCAAATTTATCTGGAAAAAAAAAAATGAAAATAGCAAATAAATTTAAAGGATTGTTAAAGTATGTAGAGAATGTTTTCTCAAAATAACTACATTAAAATCAAATTTTACAAAAATGTAACTAGTTTTAGGAATTATTAATAATGCTGCACTTTGTAACATATTAGAAATATATGAACATAAAAATGCTCTAGTTGAAAAACATTTTTAATAATGAATCATCTGGATTAATAGCAACACACATATTACCATTGAATTTACTTGTAACATTTTTTTTATAACATATAGGAATCCATAGCCTGTGTTTTTTTTTAAAGCATGTATCAAGATGTTGCAATAGTTGAATTGCCAGTGTAGGCAAAAAAAAAAAAAAAAGCAGTAGCAGGATTGGTTTAAAGATTCATTAGGAAAACATTACATAACTTACCGGTAGACACTGAATAAAACTTGAATCACCATAATTAGAATCATTAGAAAAAGAAATAGTTGATTCATCTTTTAAATACAATGCTTTGAGTCTTTGTGTTAGGCTTCCACTGTTTCCAAACTTTAGCTGAAGCTTTCTTGTGATGAACTGTTGCAATCCTCCCGAACTGACATTGCTAGCTTGTGATTTACTGTACATTCTATACTTAAGCAGTAAGTTCTGTATGGACGTCAAAAACTGAAAAATATCGTTTTCATTGATATCATCTTTTTCTCCAGACCGAAAAACATTAAAAGCTCTCTGCTCGACCGTAGCTTGTTCGAACTGATCACTTTCACGCGACGAAAAAAAATGTCCAAGTTTACAACTGTTATATCTTTGAAAATCAATATTATGTTTACTTGTAGTACTATTACTAGTATTAGTATTATCACAACAAGAACAAGTAGAACTGGAAGTGCTGGTACAAGTACTTGTAAGATGTGTGTTTATAAGTACTAGAGAAGACATTTTATCATAGACCAACACAGTTTGTAATGATATTCTATGCTACTTTTCTCTGAGGTGCGCTTTTTAAAGAAAGCTAACATTTTTATTCGATGTGTTGGCTTTATATCTAGTTAAATCGACACGATTGTGTATTTACGTGTAACACTCCACGTGTCAACTTCCTGGTTACAAAGTCGAGTGTAAACAAAAATAATTTAATTTTAGAAATGTCACGTGGGAATAATGTTTTAGTTCCGGTTCATTCATCTAAGCTCTTTCTTTTGGTACTTCCGGTCGAACAAAATGGTATGTTGAAATGCTTGTGTAGATTAACAAATATCTGTAATCATCAATTTAATAATCTTTTATTTTTACATTATTGTTATTTAAAAAGCAAACTTACACCCAATTATCTGATTTTGTTTTGACTTTTTGTAATTTAGACATGCCAATGCCTAATACATATTTCCCAAAACCGAACTATCTATTATCGATAAAGTTCATACTCAAAATTAATTTTTTGAGAAGTTCTAAACGAAATTCATAGAGTTACAGCCAGATAATGACATAGAAAGTAAATTAAAACAATAGATCTTATTAATTATGAAAATTTTTAATCGCCTTTAATGTATAGACATTTTTAATCGCCTTTAATGTATAGACATTTTTTTATCTTGACCTGATTTGAGAGTAATCTATCGTATATAATATCTAATTTAGAAGTAGTAGAACTAGTCTAGATTAGATAGTACTACTAAGTAATAATAGTAGATAACTGAAGATTCTTATAGAAATGTTATCTAGATTTGATTAGATTGAGTTGTGCACTTTCTACTCACACTGCCCTGACACTGGTGAAAATGAAATAGCCTCAGAATGGCTTTGAATTAATTGATGCCTAACTTAACAAGTACATCAAAGAATCTCAGCATACTTGTACTATTCTTAAACTCATAGATTCTAGTATTAGTACTATTAGATACATAAAAAGTATTTTTAAAAAGTCAATTATTTTTTTTTACAGAGTTTAAATTACCCCCAATGCCATTAATAAATTGCACTGGCATTATTCATTAAATGTTTTATGTAGAATCTAGTCAAATTTTTATTTTAACCTCACAGTTGCCTAGACATTCCAGATGAACACATCTATATTCTTGCTTAGTGCGATTTTGGACCTTGTTTGCACTTAACTTAGTTAGCATAGTATCCTGAAAGTTTTATGAATCGTGCATAAAAAATAGCATTTTCATGTCAAACCACTGATATATTTATGTAATATAATATTTTTTTTATTACACAGACCAAGGGTACATCAAGTTTTGGTAAACGGCACAACAAGACCCACACCTTTTGCCGAAGGTGTGGACAAAGAGCCTTTCACATTCAGAAGAAAACATGCTCTAGGTGTGCTTATCCAAGTCCTCGCCTAAGGCATTGTGAGTTAATCAATCCAGCTTCTTATTCAGACCTAAACATATATATCTGTTCTCACATGTGGAATAACTTCTTGTCAAGGCAATATGTCATCTAGATTATTGCACCCGTTTAGACAACCTTATAAAAAATAGCACAAAAAACGACACACAAAAATACCATATATTTAAATGAACCTTTTGATCTCAAATGTCTTTAGCGAAGTCTGAAAAATCTTAGAAAACAACTGCCACCATTCAGGAAGTCTGCAACTTCTTTCTGTCATGGCAAATACAGAGGGTTAAAATCTCGTTCATCTAGCAAATATGTGTTCATTCCTTACTGTCACAGTATCAGCGCTACTAGGAAACATAAGGTTCATAACTTGTGTGCAATCACTCAATGAACTTCTGTATGTTGTGTATGTTCTAATTATTTAGATGTTGCTATTTATTTGAGAAGAGTCCTTGTAATGACAACAAATTTCCAATTATGATCAATAAAGCAATCTTAGGGAGTGTGCTTTGATCTTGGTGTCTTTTGAAGATTTTTAAAATTATTATTATTAACTATTGTGGTTTATATAGTAGCGCATCTCTATACTTGTCTTACTGATATACTAATGATGTACCGCTAGTTAGATATCAGTACTTAATGTGTAATAATCCTCACTGCTCTAGTTTGCATCAATGTTAACTTTTGTTTCCTTGGGGGATCTCATGCTGCAACTAAAGCTTTGTTTCCTTTCATTTTTGTATCATTGTGGGGTTTCATATTTTATAGTACTATATATATATATATATATATATATATATATATATATATATATATATATATATAACATCACTACATACTGTACTGAAATAGATAAGTTATAGAAATCATTCATTGTAAACAAGTTACTGGCGGTGTCTATAAACCCAGTTGAGACCTATTTAATCTGATGTTATCATATATAGAACATTATGTACAATATATAGTTTATAATTTTTTTTGTTCAATTACATGCAGACAATTGGTCAAAGAAAGCTCAAAGGAGAAAGACTACAGGCACAGGCAGGATGAGACATCTCAAAGTTGTATTTAGACGATTTAGGTAAGATTTTTACTTTCAAAATTTACACATAAATTCTTAACCCCAATATAAAATTCCTTAACATGGGAATATTTCCTTTCTGGTATTCAGCAAAGCAAAAATGACTATTTATTACAAGCAAACATTAAATTAATACTGATTCATTGGCAGTTTTCCTATAAAATGGCAAGAGCTGATGTGTTTTTGGGAAGTTACTGAATTCTAGTTTTTAGGACAAAATGTTTATGTAATGCTAATATAATTGACATTTTGCATTCATTATGTAACCTGTACCAGTATCTTTTTTTAAAATTATTATTGTTGTTAGACAAATGTGATTCAAATTCCATATTTACTTATGAAATAGTTTGGACATTATATTTAAAGCCTTTAAAAAATGTCTTTCATTTTTTTTCTTTCAGGAATGGTTTCCGTGAAGGCACTGTCCCAAAGCCCCGAAATAAGGTTGCAGCCCCTGCTTCTTCAGCTGTTGCTACTAAATAAATAAAGGAATTAAAATTAATATTTAAAATAGAGACGTTTTTTTGTTTTTTGTTGTTGAAAAGTGTAATAGTTGAATTAGAATCTTAAACACAAAAATAACCAAAACATTTGGTGAAAAATGAACTGCTGAATGTTGATTCTGTTGGCACGAGAATGTAATACAAATTTTTAATTTTTTTTTTTAATTTATGTATTGGTATGTTCAAATACTTCAAGAGCATGTCTTAATTCTTAGCAAAAAAAAATACAATTATATTTCACCAGTGGTTAGAATTAGCTGGATGGGATTATCAGTTATTTATAGCTTTGTGTCTTCTTGCTAAATTTACACCAAAAAAATGGTTCGTCTTCGTGTACAAGCCCATAATATAAGAAGGTGTTGACACAAAAAAAAATAACTCAAAACCCTTTTTAAGAAGAAAATTGTTATAAAGATCACTTTTAAGACGGAGGTGAGAATTTTAATACTTGGGTAAAGAAAAATGGCCCACATTTTCTAATTACCGGTACCATATCGAAAGTTATAGATCTAAGTTATCTCTCTTTATACGAACTGCTCTCTTGGGCCTAAGTTTGGATTAGCCAATTTATTAGACCAATGGGATTTCCTGTAAGTCTTGTTTCGACCAATCAAATCAGTTCATCAATTTTGCCTGCTATTTTCATATTTTGAAAGGTAAGTTGTAATCTAGATCTAAATCTGTTTTTTACCTGTGTAAAGATCTAGATAGAATTAAATTATTTAAATCTAGACACTTAGAATACAAGATCTATTAGATTAGATGGATTTATAAATAGATCACCATGGAAACGAGTCGGCGTAGTGACGGTAGATCTACTCTCTCTAGATCTAGAGTTCTAGACTCGTCTTGAGTCTATCTCAACTATCTGTATCTTTATCTACTAGATCTTCTTATCTTATTAATTATTATGTCTTATACTTATATAATAATACAGACATTACTTCAAAAAAAGTAGATCATCAGTGAAGTAGCTAAATCTAGGGTGGGGAAAGAAATTGAAAATCGAGGTGGGGGGGCAAACTAGTCACTAATTAGTGTTTTTTACATTAAAAATATTAAATTAAATAGTTCGCAAAATGCAGGGGGGGCCCAAAGAGTCAATTAGGCCAGGCCCTAAAATGATGGACTACACTACACACTAGACTTCACTAGTAACTAAGTAAGACTTCACTAGATTTCTAGATCTATCATCATCTTGTCACTTAGACTTAGAAGTGTGTAGAGTGTAGACTTATTCTGAGACTCTACTTTCTAGAAGCTAGACTTAGATCTAGAATATACCGGTATATCTATATCTACTATATGATATGATGATCTAGTTACTAGATCTAGAAGTGTAGCAGAATCCAGCTAGGCCTAGTCTAGTACTAGTATAATAATCATATCTGTATTGTGACTATTGATCTAGTCTAGATGCTTTATCTAGATCTAGTAACAATCTAGTTACTAGTAGAGATTTAAGATCTAGACCTATATATTAGTATATATAGTTACAATACATTGTAACATACTTAACATTATATTATATTGTTAACATAGTATAGTCATAGTAAATCTGGTATTGAAATTATTGATTAAATTGCTATCAGGCACTAATTCTAGTCTTGGGAAGCTAACTAAGCACTACAAATTCTACATTTTCGTGACTCTCTCTTCTAGAATCAAAATCTAAATTTATATTTAATTAGATTAGGATTTTACCATATTTTAATGTGATTAAACTAATAAACAAGTTGAAGTCAGAGGACATTAGAGCTAAGGCTAAAAAAAAAAAGTAAGTTTAGTAGATAGGAAGACATACATTTTAAAGAATGTTATGCAAGTAGCGCTTTGTTGGATCAATCAATATGCTGTTGTAACTTTACACCTGCGTTACTGATTTGCACCATTTATAACTGGTTCAAGGCACATCGCAATTCAAGTATGTGTAGAAGACCTCCTCTGAAAAACACCACTACTTTGGAAAAACCTAACTTCCACTCAGTATGCCAGTATGGATTAAAAGAAAAGTAGATGGGAAGCGACAGCAACAAAGGGATCATTCTTAGCCGGTGGACAATCTAGCAGAAAGGTTAGGAACAGAAGAGCCTTGTAGTGATGCTCTTTGGGGTTTTAGGACAAGAAGGTGTGTGTAATGGTGGAAGGTCGGTCTTGAGTCTGGAGATAATTATAGACCAATACAGATCTGTGGCGTAGTGGCGATAACGCAGCAGTAGCTGCACCAGTAAAATGTGTAGGCAGGAAGAACTAAAAACCAAGACGACTGCTGTTTATGTTTGTTCTGTCCTCTATCTTTTAACATCACCACTACTGTAAATAAACATCCTTCATCTTACCTTCCTTGGTTGAGCTACTTCCTTTAAATATACAACACTATATTACATATTCTAGACTGTTAGATCTACATCTAGATTTAATCAATATGAACATCTAGGACTAAATCTATTATATATAAAAGCTAGACCTAATTATCTAGATTTAATTATTGATAAATGGTAGGGGGCATTAGATAATATACACTACTAGACTAGAGTTGTTTCGAATTAAGTGTTTGGCTTCTAATCAGATGATTAACATTTTATTAGACTTGAGACGATAGATGTGCCCAGGTTCAAACCCTGCATGCTTCCATCCCTTACCATCCTGTCCAGAGACAGAGGCGATCTTCTGTATTCTAAAGATACATCTGAAACATGTAAAATAAAAAACAAAACAATCAATTTAAAACCAAGCCAAAAAGTGCTTAGCTATTGCACATAAAAAAGGTCTAATTACTCAGATGGTATTTGATACTAGTCTATTCCCTATCCATGAGTCCCAATTGTGCTACAGCCCATTAAGGTCTCTGGCCTGCTTCATCTCATCCTTCCACTCAGATCTCTTTTGAGATTTTCTTCTCTATGCCCTAACTCTAAGTTGTTGTAGTTCTCTCCGCATCTACATCATCAATTAATTGTATTTGTGGTCTGCCTTTGGGTCATCTACCTTTTGTTTTTGCCACTATACAGTTTTTGCCCTCCGTTCTTTTTGACATTCTTTCATGGAGACCTAAACAGTGAAGTCTGAGTCTTCATACAATTGATATCTCCTGGTTGGTGCCTGTCCTCCATCCAGTTTCATCTTGTATGTAAAAATTAGGGGGGAAAGTTGGTGTTGCATATGAAGAAAGTAAAGGAAGTATTTAAATTTATTAAAAAAAGAATGCCAGTAAAAGTATGAGAAAAAAGAACAACAACAAAACTTTAGAGTAGATTGAAAAATATGTATTTTAACTGACCAAAGGAATGTTGATTATCATATAACACCTTCAATTAATTAAGAGATAAGCTTCTAGCATGTTGAATGTTGTATTTTTAAATATGAAAATTACATCTTTTTTTGTTTTAAGGTTACTGATAAAAATTTGACAAAGATGGCTTATTTTGATTTGGAAAATGAAGTGAACAGTGCCTTGAGAATGGATTTACCATTAACGCGGGGTCCTCTGATGAGGTGGCAGAGACGTGAGCAGTCACAAGTTTCCAATTCATTTCTTAACAGCTCTTCCAGCAACAGCTCATCTGTGAAAACACCAAATAAAAGTCTAAACAGGTCCCAATCCAGTGGAACTCTATCCAAGACACCAAAAAATAAAACTCCAGGCTCTGGAGGTTGGTATAATTCAAAGAATTAAACAAAAAGAGTCAAATGTTTTTATGTTACTTTTATAGCTTCTAGATGTAAATGAACTTTTTGATGTGTTAAGTTTTTAACCTTTAAATTTATATCTTGACATAAACTAAGCAAAAAGATTAACTTGTTTTCATTTATACTGCTGTTTTTTTTACCCTTTAAAAAATATTTTAATTGTACATTCTTCATATGCAAATTACAGGAAAGCTATGAGGTACTTTTTAAAATATGGTAGTGCTTTAAATTTTTTATTTTACAATAAGATACTATACACAAGTTTTCCTTAGCAAGAATTTTTTTATGTAGGGCGAAGGAAAACTCCTAGTAATCTTGCTAAAACTCCATCTGCCGGAGACAGATTTATTCCTAACAGAAGCACTACTGAGTTTGATGCTGCTCATTACAAGGTGCTTGTATATACTCTTTAGAAACCTACATTAAAAAAATATTGAAATATTCATTGCTGGATACTAATTCTTAAAAAAAAAAGTCACAATAATAAAATAACCTGTTACACATTTCTATCTAATTAGTGTAGATATGTGACAATCTATTTATTATACAAAAACATTTTTTTTTAAGTACAACAAAAAATTTATTCTCTATTTGTCTAGCTCTGTACTCAAAATACAATCAGCTCAGAAGACTGGTCTATGTTGAGTCCTTCACAACAAGAATACAAAAAACTTATGAATGAGAATTTAAATGGTGACGCACTTGATAAGAAGATCATTTCTTGCAATATGAAACCTCCACAAGCCCCTGAAGGTACTCATGCAGTATTTGAATTTGTTAGCAAACTTATTGTTTAGGTTGATAAATACAAATTGAAGAGTGGTTAACGTAGGCTGTTACTCATGAGGTGTTTGTAAGTTGTTCTTTTATTATATTTAAATATATAAAGTATTGAAATGGCTTCATTCTAAAAAAATATATAAATATTAAATTGATGTATATAAATTAGATTGTTAGGGACTACCATTATTAATCTGTACTTGAAATGTATTAGCTTTTACTAGCTAATAACTTATCATGAGTCAAAATGTTCTTTAACCATCTTAATTTGTCAAAAATGTTACATTCCAAAATTTTCAACTTTCATTTTGTGTAGGCTATCAGAACAATCTTCGAGTTCTGTACAGTACGGGTAAGGCAGGAGTCAGTGTCAAAAAGACAACTAGACATATACCACAACAACCAGACAGAATCTTAGATGCTCCAGAAATTCTGGATGACTACTGTAAGAATTTTTTTTTTTTTTTTTTGTTTCTTTTATGGTTTTGCTTAGCTAGATAAGATTTAGGTCTCATATGTTCTAGAAAGTTAACTTGTCAATCTTATTACAAAAAATCTCTATTGACACATCTGTTAAATGATTTTAAACTCCTGATTATTAAAACCTTGAGTGTTGATAGTTTGGCAGTCGATATTCTTCTTCCTCGTTCTCATTTTTATGTCTGAGCGTTCAGATGACTAGACCAATATATGAGATGAACTGCGCAGTAGTTTCCAAATCAGGGAGCTCTCCATATAGTTTTCTTTTTATTGGGGTGTATCTTGTACGGGCCTCTTGGTAAAGAGAACAGTTTGAAGCACATGGTCAGCATTCTCTGGTGACACTCCATTAGAGCCAATTTCACTGGTTCCAATTTGAGCTTCCAGTACATATGTTATCTCAATTCTGCTGTGTCCCGTCCTGAGTTGAAAGATTAGACGCTGGCAGTAGATAAATTGTATGTTCTTTATTGAAGTTACTGTGTAATTTAGTACCAGTACTTAATGTTTTTAATTTTTCATACATATTTTATTTTATATTGGCTAATATTACCTTTTTTTTTACTAATCCTATAACATTTTTTTTCTTTTACTGTTTAGACTTACGACTGATTGATTGGTCAGCTCAAAATTTACTAGCTGTTGCCTTGGGCAACAGTGTGTATCTCTGGAATGCATCTCATGGTGATATAACGCTTTTGTTGCAACTAGAAAATGCTGGAGATGAATATGTCAGTTGCGTCAACTGGACAGAAGATGGGAGCCATTTAGCTGTTGGATTGTCCTCAGGGATAGTAGAGGTGTTGACCTTTTTAGAAGCAGATTTTAAACTTTTTTTTTAGTATGAATAACTTGATGTACAGAAATTTTGATACTTAAAGTGTATGTGTATACCTTACTATAGAAATAAATTAAAATTAAAATGCCCTTTATGGACTAATTAAGTTGAAATATTTGTCTTTTGATATTTGATATGTTGATATTTTCCTTAACTGGTATTATGCTTGACACTATCCTCCAATGTCAACCTAAATTATACTTTTTGATTAACCTTTAGCATAATGCTGTATTTTAATCTGCAAAATCTTTTCTACAGCTCTGGGATCCAGCTCAACAAAAAAGACTTCGTTCCATGAGTGGACATCCAGCTAGAGTGGGCGCTCTGTCATGGAATTCATACATTCTAAGCAGGTTGATTAATCGCTTTAAAATGACTAGTTTAACACAAGATAAGAAATTTCACTTTTGTGTTTTAACAAAGTATGACGCATAAGGAAATTGAGCACTGGAAATACAATTTATTTTATGTAAAATTACTTGCCTAGTATTAATCATATGGAAAAATTATTTAAAACGAAAACTACATGTTACAGCTTAACTCATTATTAATTTAAAAAGAGCTGAATGTTTAAAAGGAGCGTTGCAGTACACAGAAACTAGAAAAAAAAAGATTTCCTTTAGAATAGTTGATGTATTTCTTGGTCTGTTAATGAGCAACACAAAATTTTAATTGAGACTGGCAATGTTATTTAAATGGCGCCAAGAACAGATAATAAATTTAATATATCTCATAAATCTATATTGATGTACTATAAAAACACATTTTAAATAAAAATTGTTTGATGTGTAACAAACAAAAAATTGAACCTTTAAACAATTTTAGTTCTACAATTTAGATCTATATCTTTTAAAAAAAATAAAAACCCACATAAGTTTATGTTTATTTTTTTAAGTTGTTGTTTATTTATTATAAGTGGTTGTCGCACTGGTGGTATACATCATCATGATGTGAGGGTTGCACAGCATCATGTGGGAACCCTTCTAGGACACACTCAAGAGGTCTGTGGTCTGGAGTGGTCACCCAATGGTAAATACTTAGCCAGTGGAGGAAATGATAATTTGATCAACATTTGGCAGGCTGGATCAGGATCTCTTTTAACTGCAGGGGAAACTTTGCATACTTTTAACCAACACCAAGCAGCTGTTAAGGTAAGAGGCCTTAATATAAAAAAAAAAACAATGTACAGGAAAATGATTAAAAAATAAGAGATCCATTATAGTAAAACAAATTAATTAAAAACTCATTTTTTGGTGTCTGTATCTCAATACTATCTTTTACAAGAAATATAGATGTGAATGTTTCACAGACCACCCAGTGTGTATGAATGTCTTTCAAGCTGTGAAAAATAATGTCTGCATCAGCTCTCGTCTATCTTAACATTATTTATTCATGTGTAAATGATCAGTATTTTTCTTAGATTACATAAATGTGTTAAAATGCTACTGGCTGGCTATAGTTTACTATGAAACATGTAGGCCTATCTAAAAATTAGATGACTGCAATGGTTGGTGGTATGGTCGATGGTTAGTGCCAGGTTTTAATTATCTTCCCATCTGAAGGAGTATCTAAAACATTTGTGACAAAAGTTTCCAAAACAACAGAACATGTACAAAGTATGTGCACTCATACAGTTACATAGCCTAGTTTTTAAAAATTTTTGCGAAGCATGAAGTTATTGAGGAAATAAAGAATTAAGTGAAATAATAAAATCTGTAAACATATTAAGTCATAGGTTTAAGTCCAGGATTCTTGTTGTTGTTTTTTATCGGAGCTGTAAATTAATGTATTGCAAAAAAAAGAGACTCAGACATCTTTGATCTATTTTATGAGTCAAAAAACATATTTTTATTATAAATGCTTTGAAATGTTATATTTATTTAGTAACAGTACCACTGTGTTAATTTTTTTTTTTCATTAACCCTTCAGGCTTTAGCTTGGTGTCCATGGCAGAATAATGTTCTTGCAAGTGGTGGGGGTACAGCTGATAGACACATCCGTTTCTGGAACTGCAATAATGGTGTTAATCTTGGTGCTGTCGACACCAATTCTCAGGTAAAATATTAGCTGAGCAAATAATTTATCTTTAGCATTGCAAAAGTACATTTAGTATTCTGTTCAGATTTGCATTTTTTGAAGTGTCAGAATTTTAACAAATGTAGGTCCATAGTTAGACAGGAAATGTTGGTATTTATTTAGAGCAGCTTCATAATTTGGAACTACTTAATGTTAAGACCTTAGTAACAAGTGTTTGTATGAAATGACAAAAATTAATTTTCAGTTTTGGAAAAATCTTTAAAAATCAGTAGATCCAACATTTGAATTTATTTTTTTAAAACTATGGAATAAAAATAATTATCTTTAAAAATAATTCAAGGGCATTTTTTATGAAAGAAATAGATTGGGCTGAGTTTTTCATTATAGTTTATTTGATTCTTTTTTAAATATCTTTTTAGATTAAAAGGTTAGTCTAAAATTATTTTTTTACAAAACTTGAATACCCCAGTCCTGGCACAACTCATATTTAATCAGTGAAAAAATAATGTTTTTTAACCATCTTGACACTTCCTAAATGGTGTGTCCTAAGCAAGTGCATGCAGGAATAATTATTAAACCATTTTCAAATGGAATATTTGAAAGGTAAAGTAAAATGTTTGCCACTTGTCATATGGCCTATCTGCATAAGGGCTTTGGGGATAGAAACTTCCTGCATTGTTCAGTTTTGGATATGCAAAAAAGTTTGTTTCATAAAATAATTTTCAAATCTCAATAGGTGTGTGCATTACTGTGGTCTCCAGAGTACAAAGAAATAATCTCAGGTCATGGATACACTCAGAACCAGCTCACAATTTGGAAATATCCAACAATGACTAAAGTGTCAGAACTTACAGGTACTTTTTGCTATTTCCTTATCATGATCTGTAATTCTTCTTTTTATTTCATATCAGTGTGTGCTTGTGGTCTCTAGATTTCTCCATATTCCTTTTTTTTAAATAGACTTGAATGGGCCACAGATGTCAGCATTGTTTTATACTTATTTGAAAAATGAGATTGTATATTTATAAAATTTGTTATCTGTGCACTGAATTTCACATATAGATGAATAGACTTTCATTAATCATTGTATGTATAAAATGTGAATGAACTTTCTCCTCTAACATAGTTCAATGTTTTACCATTAAAATGCTAGCAGTTTGAATTGTATTTACTATTTTTTAAATAAGGTTTTCAATAGTTTGAAGATATACTTGGTTATCTATTAGTATTATTTTTTTAATTTTTTTTTTAAAGGTGTGGGAGAGGGTTAAATAGTATAGTAAAAAAAAGTACTGTAACCCTCTCAGAACTTGATCTTTGAGCAGGGTCATCTGTTTTTTAATGAGGGTGTCATGTAGCTAACACAGTGACAAACTGCCTTAACTTCTCCCCAGTAATGTCAGGTACCTATTAGGGTGGGGTGGACTCCAAAACCCCAATCTTCTCTGGGATTCAAACCCTAGACCCCTCTGTTCAAGCACTTTTCCACTCAGCCACCTTACCTATGGGTTCTCATTACAATAGATTTTTTTTTCTACAAAGATTTTCACTTTTTTTTTTAAAAATCAGGTCACACTGCTAGGGTGCTTCACATGTGTTTGTCTCCGGATGGGACCACAGTGGTGTCTGCAGGGGCTGATGAAACCTTGAGGTTGTGGAAATGTTTTGACATTGATGAGACTGCTAAAAAGACAAAATCCAAAGCCATGAAGTCTGAGACATCATCCAGTTTAATGGTACATTTGAGGTAGTAATAAAGTTATGGGGGGAATTACTTGGCAAAGTTGGTTTCATAGAGAAAAAAATTATGTTCAATTACCATTATAAATTCTAAAAACACAAATTAAGTCAAAATATTTGAAATAGTTATTTAGTCATTTCTCTTGTAATTGGTTCAGCATTATGGCAACAAGAAATAATGTCAAAAGTCTAGATTAATTCAATCTAAATTTCATGTCTAATTCGGTGTGATTTTGTTTTCTGTATCAGTTATACAGAAATGTCAATGCTTAAAATGACACTTTTTTTTTTCTTTTTGAAAAATGGCAACTATTCAGTGTCTTGAGCCTGTATTATGTTTTTAACAGCGCTACATAAATTATTTAATTTAATATTCAGTCAATAATTTCTTATTGTAAAGTTCTTTTGTTTGTATTTATATGGATATTTGAAGTAGACATGAATCTGTAGGGTATATAGAAGATCTACATCTTTAGTGGAAAACACAAAAATCTAGTCCTTTAATTTGAGCTTATGATTTTTGCTTTTTTTTTTTTTTTTGTGAATGATGAAGTTAAACTTGATAATACGAATTTTAAATGCATTTTAAATTATTTGGAAGAAATATTAAATATTGAGATCTATTTATCTAATACAAGTTAATATATAGAAGTGTAGTTATGTTTAAGTTTGATAGTTAGTTTCTTAAAGCTTTGTAAATTAAATTTATTTGTGAAAAAAATTGCTGGTAATGGTAATAGCTCTTTAAGATATTGTTTCATCAGGAATTAATTGTTTTAAAGGATGTTTGATATGATATACATATATATTTTATATCTGTGGTAGTTTTTAATTGTATTTTATATTAGTGTATTTTATTTTTTTACAGTATTTTTTTTTAATATATCATGTTCTATCTATATGTGATTTGATAAATTATATGTTGTATTATTGAACTGGTAAACAAAATTGATTAAAAAGCTTCAAAGATTTGTCTTATTTTTTCTTTCATTCATGAAAAGTTTTGGTTATCTTTTGTTCCACTATTTTATTCTATCTATATTTATTTGAGAGGAAATTCAGTTATTTAACATCTATTTTATATAGTTTTAAATAAGGAAATCTCCCAATAAGATTTTTCCTTGCATCAAAAATGACTGAAAATGTCTTTTTTCACAATGTAGTAGATATTTTCACATTTCTAATAAGCATAGTATTCAATGGAGCATTGGTGCTGAGAGAAATAATTGTCAGGCCAAAACCTGTAACTATGACTGTTGTTTGGCATGCCTATCATTAAGTTCATAAAGTTAAAATCCCTATAAAAAAAAAGCCTTAGATCTTAATTGAAACATTTGACCCTATAAGAGAAGACACTAATCACAAAAGGACACAGAAACTCTTTTGATTCCTTGGCAATAAATCAGTGAATATAAAATCCAACTTTCTGATGTAAACTTCACAATTTAATAACTTGAGGGCAACCAGGAACGTTTAAATGTTGTTTGGGATCCTTAGAATGTTATTTGTAATGTACAACTGTTAAGACAAATTTCCTCAATGTTAATAAAGATATAGGCCCTGTTTTTTTTTTGTTTTTGTAATGTTTTTACAAAATGAAGAGGCACCTGGCTTTCAAAAGCAGGAAAACAATGATCACAGTACATACATTTAGCTCTGCAAAAATTACGAGGTGAAACTTCAACGACGCCTAAAATAGAAAATTTAATCTTTTGTGCTTCAGGTGTGACGTGCATCAGCTGAGTCTGTAGTTTGTGGCCATGCCTTCATGAAAAAGGTTTGCATCCATATAATAAAAAGGCTCTCAGTAATACAGACATTTCCAATCAGTGAAAACCAAAATCTTAGGTTAGTAGTGGAAGACCTTGAGTTAAATTAAATGGGAAATTCATGGAGGTAACGAAGACACGTTGATCCATCTGACTTGCATATCATTTATTAAGTTTAGATATTAACTACTTGTATATTATCACAATGGCCTTTGGAGCCAACAATGACCTGCTGACCACCATCAAAAAACGCAAATTTAAACTTAATGGCTATGTCACAAGGTCCTCAGGGCTTGCAAAGATCTTCCTACAGGAAACAGTACCGGGAAAAAGAAGAGGCAGACAGAGAAAGCGATGAGAAGACAACAGGAAAGAATGGTTATGCCTGTCATTGAAAGAGATTCTATCCAAGGCATAAGACATGGAGAAAGACGGTCGACAGTTCTTGTGTGGTACCCCAACAGTTTATCAGACAAAGGGAAATATGAAGGTAAGGTGGTGTTGTATATTAATCCCGTTTAGTTATGTCCGATTACATTGCTGCTTTGTCGAATGTTTTAAAGTCTGCTTCAGTATTGGCCATTTGGCCTAATACAAAGTCTTTCAATTGTAAGGCACTGATTAACATGCTAGACAAGATGGATAGGCCTACGCGTAGGACATGATTGGTTGGCTGCCAGGTCGAGCGGTATGCGCGCTGTACGGTCACGGGGGATATCGAAGGTGTCGGCTGTAGCCTACTGTCGTTCAGTTGTCTCGGTGGTTCCTGGCTCATACCGTCATATCCAGCCCGCTGCCCCTCCCCCAGGTCTTCTGCGGGAGGTTTGGACTAGGAAGTAGATCAGCTGAAGGAACATCCAAAACATGTAAAACATTTTAAAAACATTAAAAAAAAAAACACCATTTAATTATCTTTTCTTTTACAATAACGACTGTGAACAGAACTCCCGTTTGGGCGCCTATTAGAGCATGGAATGGGTTGCCTCAGCTAGCCAGGAAAACCAGTGACTTGGCAGAATTTAAGTCATTGGTTAATATGCATGACTAAATGTATGACACGTAGGACGTAATCATATTCTTTTTTTTGAAGAAACGTCTGTATTATATAAGAAGGAGAAGATGAGCCATTCGTAATATTTTAAAACTAATTTACACCTGTTTAGATTTCTTCCACAACAAATCGTTCATAGACGATTGGGTGACCCGACAAATAATTCACCCATAGAGCGATGTGGTTCACCCGATAAATGATTAACATGCATGACAATGAAATGCGTAGGGCGTAATTATCTTCTCTTATGAAGGAACGTCTGTATTCTATAAGAGGAGGATATAGATCATTTATCGGGTGAACCACATCGCTCTATGGGTGAATTATTTGTCATGCATGTTAATCAGTGACTTGATCTCTTCAAAGTCATTGGTTTTCCTGGCTGATTCAGGCAACCCACTCCATTCTCTAATGACACTAAGGAAGAAAGAGCACTTGTACGACTTTGTAATAGCATATGGAGTTAAAAATGTGCCTCTATCTTTCTGTCCTTCTGGGTATTTTATTGGGTAATGTTTTTCTATTTGTAAATTATGGTTCAGTATTTTATGCATTATTCACTATTGCTACTTTACTTTTTATTCTTCTGTTTCTATCTAAAATCTAAATTGTTCCGTTCATATTCAGCACAACGAGTACACATTTATAGTAGTAAAGGGAAGTTACTTTAAAATATTTTGCCGTCCATAACAACTCTATTATTTACAGTTTAATTTGATGTGCTAATTTCTCACATTATTCTACATTAAATGATTAATAGACTTAATCTTTCTCATTAATTTTACCAAATTAGCTTATCTTTTATGCAATCTAGATCTATCTGCATTAAATAGAGTTCCCATGGCTAAAGATAAGAAAAACTCTTCTACAATTAGGCGCAAAAAGGGTAAACAAGTTGCAGTAGCTCTGCAAAAATTACGAGGTGAAGCTTCAAATCGAACACACTACTTGGGAAGTGATGATCAGATTGCAGCTACTGATATGGAAGAGAAATGTTATCTCTTTGATGAAAGGGTTATTATTATTTATATTTTTCATTTGGTTGGACTATTGTTGAAAATATCAGTACTGCCTAGTAGTACTATGCCTATGAATGATATGCCTATGCTGGTATCTTAAAATACTATCTATCTAATCTAGAATTACTAGCTAGATCTACATAGATCTAGATCTAATAGTAGTAGAGTATCTGATCTAATTAACAGAAATTACTTCAAAAGAGAAGATAATTACATCATTCATGTCTCTTGCTGGTCTTGTTTCCCATCTCTTATCTGCCCTTTCAGCTTCATCTAGTAAACTGCATTGCCATATCATATGTTCTCTTTTTGGTTTACCTTTGCCTCTGCATCTTTTGCCCTGGGCTTCCAGTTTGAGGCCTGTCTAGGTCTGATGTGGGCATCTGTTCTAAGGGCTAAGGATGTGACCAATCCACCTTTTTAATGTAAGTTCTGTTTAGCTCTGTTTTTGACATCTTTTCTTAATCCATATCCCCTTTGCACCTCTTAAGAGCCGCTATATTTCCCACATTTTGTCATGTCACTGTATTTTAAAGATATTTATCTTTGTCTTCTGGGGCTGAGAATGCTGATGCAAAGTATTTATTTAGGATGTTAGCTTTAGTTTCATTATCATTATGTGTTAAGTTATTTTCTCCTTTTAATGTTGCTACTCCTGTTGTTTGCATTTTCTTTTTTCTATCTCTTGTGAGACCACATCTTTTTTTTTCAATTTTAAATTATTTATGTTCTTGTTTTTTTTTATTGTGGCACCATTCTTGGAACTATTGGTTGGGCCTTTCCAAATTATGTAAATGTGCTTTATCAGTGATTTTTTAACTTTGAGGGTAGAGTGGACATTCTTGTATTCTTAATTTCAACACATGAATGAATCAGCAATAAATAACGGTAGGTTTAGGTTCTCAAGAGGTTACCAAGTATGAATTTTTACAAAAGCAATTAGCCTTAATTTTTTTTTTCTATTTTATTTAAGGTATTTGGAGCATCTATTCTCAGACGACTGATGTTGGATAATCACTGTCTTTTCTTGACTTTGCTAGCAGTGAGATTTGCTAATGCTTTGCTTTTGCAAACTCAGTATGTTCCAGATGAGTACTGGCAATCTCTAGAAGTGGCCCATAAGATGGTATTTGGGTAAGATATATTTTCAAATATAGATTGTAATATAATGGTATTTATTTATTGTTTTGAATTTTCACAAGATATTGTTTTATATGATTAGCCAGAATAAACACCTCAATATTTACTTTAATAAAAAATATTGTTTAGGTACGGCTATTTGACTTGGGAGTGGAGAGAAGGACTTCGTGGCTACAGTTACCCTCTTTTGTTTGCATTCTTTTTTAAAGTCTTAAGTGTCTTTGGATTGGATTCTAGAATGATGCTGGTAAATTATTTTCATTTTATTCAAATATTACTCCACCAAAGTTTTTAGAGACTCTGTTACATAGCTATTTTGAGAATTGTTGTATTTGTATTATTGTTATTTCTCAATACATCAGCATCACACTTTATGTCTTTATGTTACAAACTGGAGTCTATATTGGGATAACTTTAGAAATTAAATGTCTTATCCTTAAAAGTCAATCCAAAGAATGAAAATGTAAGTTTAATTATTGAACCAAGAAGAAATCAAGTAACAATTACAATATATAAACTGAAATAACTTTAATCTGTTACAACATTAGTACTATCAACTGAGAATTTTTTTTTTTTTACAAATGCTCCTTCTTCCCTAGTGCCATTAACCTGCACCCATTAAACCACTGTTACATAAGATCTGAACGAAGTGGTCGTCTCCTTTCCATTAGGACTAAAACTGAAAGATTTAAAAACTCCTTTATCCCATTTTCGGTCAGAGTGTTACAAGATCAGCCGTCATAGAGAAGTACATAGAAGTCAAATTCATAAAGCGCTGGTTGTGAATGTGTATGTGTTTTGTACCGTATGTGAATGTTGTTCCAATTTTTAATCAATATTGTTTTTGTACAGTAGTTTCGCTGAGCTTTGTCAATTGTAGTCAAACTGGATTTCCATTAGATTGGATCAATAAAAATTATCTTATCTTATCTTATTAGAGCATGGAATGAGTTGCCTTAATCAGCCAGGAAAGCCAATGACTTAGCAGATTGCTCTATTGATACAGACTTTTTTATAAGCCACTGCTCCTTTCAACTCATTCATAGTACTTTCCTTCATGTTTGCCAGTCAAACTTGATATGGACCATCCAATCTTTGTCTAAACCAGTAGTCTTGGACATGTTTTTTTTCTTTTGAGCTCTTCTAGAAATTCTGATCTCTTGACCAAAAGCACGGTCCTGTGTGTCAGACTTTGATTTTCTTACCATTAATGGTTGCCATAAAGAATATATGCACTGCTTATTGTGTTTATTTATATTATTTTATTATTGTTTTGTTCAGGTTAAAATTCCAAGACTTATTCAAGGTGTAATAGCTGCCTATGGTGACTTGCAGCTTTATAAATTATCAGCCAAATTAGGAGGTCGATCTACTGCTCAATGGACACTTATTTGTCAAGTGAATTCATATTACATTTTTTAAAATTCTTTATTTTTATTTTTTTTATGAAACTATTAATGTTTAGATATACACAGTTTTTTTTTCTTAATCTGTATTACAACTTATAGTCACTAATTTTAAGTTATATTTTGTCTGCAAACAGTTACTGTCTTGGTTTACAATATATTGCTGTACACGGACATTGAGCAACTCAACAGAGACATCCTTGGTCATTGCTGCTTTGAGCTACTTTCCATTGCCAGACTACCCATCGTAAGATATTTGAAAATATGTTAGATGTATTGTATGAGCTTTATAAAGTTTTATTAATTAAAAATTAAAATTGAACATAAATTAATTAGCTAAACATTGTCATTCAAAATAATTCTTTACAAATGTTCTTGTATTTACACACAAAAGTTCTGACAAATTTTAATGACATGTTTGTACATTCTAAAGCCTCAGTTATTTAATCTAGTAAAAAACATATTTTCCAGAAAACCAGGTGATCTTCATAAGTTTCTGTTACTTGCTGCATTATCTGTCATTGTTCGTCCAACAGCAGCTCTAATTTGGATGCTTCTGTGTTCTTGGCACCTGCAACGACTGCACGGCTCCTTCATGTTTGCGAGAGTCTTGGGTATATATATTACTGTGGGGTAAGTGATTGCATCAGGATTCACTAAAATGTTTTTTTTATTCTGTTACAAAAAAATGAAATAAAGATTATTACATCTAAGCCCCCAACTCCTGCAGGACATCATGGTTTGAACTTAAGATGGTCCACATCCATCATGACAACAATCCATCTATCACACAACCTTGCAGCCTTCCATTATATTGCAATTGCATCTCTGATCCAGCCTTATTTATTTTTAGCATGGATGATATAAACTCTCTCTTTCCTGCTTTTTCATCCTCTCAAAATATATGTTTAATGTTTAGAAACTATAAATTAATACATATCTTTAAAAATCTTTATTTCTGTTAACGAGAGATTCATTAGCATACTCTGTCAAGAGTTGTTTCTTTTTAATTATTTTTTTTAGTAAAGAAAGTGAACAAATTTGTTGTAATTACCATATATATCTGGATACCAGTGATGTAATCCTAACAATTGATATAGCTGTTATTGTGCTAGTCAAAATTGTAGGCTAAATTATTGATTGTTAGCAAGGAGGAGAGACAGAGAATTAGGTGAGGAAGAAGTAAATACTATGCACTGACTAAAGAATGATAAAGTTTTTTTATATATCTTAAATAACTGGATCCTTCATCCTCCCCTGCAATCCTTTCCATTTAATTGATTTTGCCTATGCCTGATAATAGCTCATTGTAGCCTGGGACATTTTCCTATCAATTCCTTTATTGCGCAGATCAGATCTAACTTTGATTCATAGTTCCTCAGTGTGGGGGATAATGAAGAAACTGATTCTTATGTTCTTTATACCTATGTCTACATGTTCCTGTACACCCAGTCTGGGAAACCACATTTTTATATGGTCGCAAACATGCAAGTTAAGCCTAGTTTTCATTAAATCTTTTAAAAATAGGACCAGAACCTCTTTTAATGAAATATGATGTGTTTCAAATAGATTTTCCTTCAATCCAAAATGTTAATCACATTTTGATATTTTGAAACACTGATATTTTTATTTGTTGTATTTACATTTCAGTGTCTCTACATTTGCTGCTTCTTTTGTGATTGACCGTATTTGGTATGAGCGGTGGACTTGTGTTCAACTGAACTTCTTGCTATTTAATGTCATCAAAGGTGGTGCTAACATATATGGTGTGCATCCATGGCACTGGTACATTTCACAAGGATTTCCCGTCATTCTTGGAACATTCATTTTCCCCTTTGTCATAGGAGCTTATCAAAGCAAAAATAAAGCTTTACTTTGGATCATTGTATGGATTCTTGCTACTCACAGGCTGGTGGCTTTTTATCTTTCTTTTATAAGTATGATAAGTAATTTCCAAAAAAAATATTTTTATTCGTTCAAATATAAATTTGGCTGCTGAAAATTTTCACCAATATTGAAATATTTTAGTCTTACTCTTTTTATTTGTAAATATAGTTTTAAAAAATAATTTAAAAACATTTTTATTCTCAGTTTTTTGCCTCACAAGGAGTTTCGTTTTGTTCTGCCTGCATTACCGTTGGCCATGCACTACTGCGGTGTTTACTTTCAAATGTTGTGTGCTCCACCATCTTTGAAAAAAATTAAACATTCCATGAAAGAAGTGAAATTTATGCTACCAGAAAGTAGCGTAGGTACAATTCCGAATGAAAATTTGAATGAAACAGAATTAGAACATGATAATGGATCTCAAAGTTCTGACACCAATGGGTCAGCTCAAACTTTCATTACGTCAGATGAGATGAGACAATCTGATGAGAAGGAAAAGATCTCTCACACAAAATTAAATCCAAATTCAAAACAGATCACTGAAGAAGACAAAGAAGATTTGAAAGATGATAAGAGTTGTGACAAAAGTGATTTGCTATTAGAAAAGAAAGACTTGGGAGTGACTGGCTCAATAAAGTCTGCCCCAATTATCAAGTCAACTAAAGTCAGCTCTGCTGAAGAACATAAGTTACAGGTGAGCTCTAATTTTGCCTGAAAGTTATAGTTCAGACCTGCTTACAGGATGAAGGATAAAGTTGCTAACATGTTTTTTTCTAACCTGAATGATTATTTTCTATTTTAAGTGAAATGAAAGTAGATTTTTTATTTTATTAAGACTTGTAAAAGTTAAACCCTAATTGGAAACAAATAAGTGCATACATATATATATATGTTATATGTTGATTCTTTAATTTTTTTGGATGTCATGTATTGTCCTTGATCAATGAAAAAAGGTGTATTATAGGTTAAAAAAAAACAAACTACAAATGTAACATAGTTGAATTGAATTGATAAATTGAATAAAACTAAACACTTTCAATTTTAACAAAACAACAGCACAACTGTTGACAATTTTAAATAGTTTAGATTCTCATATTGTCCTTGAGCTAGATTAGACATCTTTATTTCAGTTGTTTTTTTTCAAGCATTAACCTTACCTTCACAGGAAGCACAACGTGATAGGTTGCACACACAAAATCTGTCCAAAGCCAAGATCCTGATTTTCGTTTTGGCCTTGACCAATCTTCTCCCTGCTCTGTACTTCTGCCTCCTTCACCAGAGAGCTACTGTGATGGTGACCAAATATCTACAGGAGACTAGCTTGACCACACTGGACATGAATGTGTTGTTTCTGATGCCATGTCACTCCACACCGTACTACAGGTAATTAACAGATGAGCTTCACATTGAATTTTTTTTTAGGGTAGACAAAGTTTATTTTGTGTTTCAATAACTTTAAACTATGTTCCTTTTAGTCAGGTCTTCCTGCCAATGTTAAGATGCTTATTCACTGCACTTTTGTTACAACATATATTGTGTTTATAAAAGACATTATAAATAGGGCCACAGAAACTGTGTTTGTTATCCTTGAGGTTTTTAATTGTTCTATGCTATGCATGCCAAGGATAAACTAATGATGTGGTTTCATTTATTTTGGTAAATAGAAAAGGCTTTGAATAAGATTTAATTAGTTGTGATATTTATAGTGATGAAGGAACAGTAAAACTCTTAAATTTGGATATCAGGAAAAATAAATATTCATTAATTTCAGCCGCGATCATGAATATGTATATGTTTCAAATGTTTGATTTGATGGCTTATTTTTTATTTTTCAGCTACATTCACCAAAACATTACTATGAGATTTCTAACATGTGAACCCAATTTATTGGGAATCGCCAATTACACTGAAGAAAGTGATTTATTTTATCAGGATCCTAAAGGATGGTTAAAGAAGGAATACTCAATCTCGCGCAGGAATTGGCCAACACACATCGTCTACTTTGACGTCCTGCACTGGGACATTAACAGCGTCCTCATACAGGGTGGGTACAAGCTGTGTCAGGAGTTTTTCCACACTCATCTGCCAGAAGGGAGAGTTGGTGGAAGTGTTTACGTCAGCTGTAGGTAGTTTATAATGAGCTTGAATAAATGCAATTCTAATATGTTGTGTCCATTAGTTTAGTTTTCAAGCACATTCCCTTCATTGTTAATGTAAGGCATCAAATGTGAAATATGCATTTCATGAAATACGATACCACTGCCCACTGTCGAGTAGCATAATTAATGAAACATTGGTTGTAGAATAAATACAGAGTTTAAAAAAAAAGGTATGAAAAATTAAACTATGAACTTTCATTTCAATATTTTAGATTTTAACAATGTTAGAGAGTAGTTAACTATTTGGAAATATTCTTGAAAGGAAAGATAAGTTTTGAAGTAGTCTTGATAATTAGCAAACCAAACAAAACTTCCCACAAGTGATGAGACACTCATCACTGTCTGGCCATGGATGGCTGTCTGGTCGTATGATATGCCCTGTGGTCTGTTGTCCAGATGGTTCAGGGTTTAAGCCCTGTCTTCTGTCATCCTCAGCCATCATGCAGATGTTTAGGCTAGGATGTAATTATCTTACATTCTGAAGGAACATCCTAAACATGTAAAACAATGTGAAAAAACAAAAATCCCTACATCTTAAAGATGGTGAACACATTTCTCATTTGATTGAAAGGTTAAATTGTGATATATCAAATATTTATTGTTGACTACGTTATTTCATGTCACTTGTTATATAATGATGAACAAATTTTAACGAACAGATGGATTAGATTGTAAATAAAATTGAATCTAAACCAGTTTTTTTTTCTAATTGATGTTCTTAGTTGCTTATGTTTGTGAATTACATTCTCATTATCCTATCTCTCAGGTGACATCAAAGAAATTTTTTTTTTGTTGTACTATTTTAGTTGAATTAACAAATTATTGCATTTGAACATATACTTACAACTAAAATGTTTTGTTGTTAAAAATTAGAAAACTTGCAATTAGCCAAAAATATGGGTTTTTTTTATTGTAGTGTTATTACCAAAAATGTTGTCCACAATTATCATTCTAATTAAAACTAGTAGCTAAATTATTTGCATATAATTCAAACTGGAGTTGGAAAAGTGTATAACTTGTCTCAAAAAATTTTCAACTTAACTTTTACCAGAAAATTAGCATAACCTGACTTGTCAGGATTTTTCTATTATATTATTTAATTAGATATCCTGGGATTAGGAAAATCAAATTAAAAAAAAAAAAAGTTGGAGCCAGTAAAATAGAGAAATATCATCTGAGTTTTAAACATTATTTCTTAAAAATTCTTGCTGGCAACGGAAATGTTACTTTTTTAAATACATTTCAGAGTTTATTCTTCTTACAGCTTTGTTACAATTCTACAAAAACATTCTCAGAATAATTAATTTTAATTAGATTTGCTTTAACCTTGATGCAGATGAATTTATGTAACGACATATACCCGATTTTCCAATTTGTTAATGAATTAGCAGTCTTAATATATTTAGACCATTTTGATAATAAAGAATAAGGTTACCGTTTTTAACTAAAAAATATTTTTATTTTATGTATGATGAACATATGTGACATATTTCATAAATACTAAGTAACCAGTATAAGAGTCTTTAGAGAATACAAGTGAACTCTTTTGTTGAATCCTTTTTTCTAACAATTCATGGAAATACTCAGTCTAATTCAGAAAAGTACATTGATTAACAACCAAGTAAGATAAATTTTTTTTATTTTTTTTAAGTTTCCCTTGACTAATATCAAGTAAATAAAAATTGTTCTTTCTCTTATGGCACAAATTAAATTTTGTAGTAAAGTAATTGCTTTGATGACCTATTATATTTAGTCTTAACAAGATTATGAATATGCAAGTATCTTGTACTATAATGTGTATGTTAAATAAAATGGGCATATTACAATCAAAATAGAGCTCACTGATTCTTATCTTTGTTGGAGCTTATCACTGACTCTTATCTTTGTTTTATTTAATAAGAAATATTTCAATTTGCTGTTTATAATATTTGTGATATCACAGAGTTGTGAGCATAAAATAAATTTAAAAGTGAACCTTGTTGCCAAATCATGAAACTATGTACAAATAAGAAATTTAGAACAACAGCACTAAATACATAAAATACAATGTTTTAAATGAAGGCATTTCACCATATTTAATAACCAGTATTCTCTCAGTAAAACCTTTGCCTGTTAGTGTTGCAACTATATATATAAAAAAAAGTATTTTTTAAAAATATATATATAAAGGCTTTGCTTATTTATGTATAAAATATGTACCGGGTATTTATCTTTCAGGGAAGTAAATAAGCAAAAGCCTTTTACTTTATTTCAAGACCTAATACAATTTAGGTGTGTTCTAAAGCATTGATGAATCTGACCTTTTTTTTTTCTCATTGTCTTTTCTTTTACTGCTGAATAGTTGTTTCTCATTAATTCTTTTTTCCAGATGGAATGAGCAAGTTGTACATTAACTACTTAATACCTTTATATTTTGTTTTTATGCAATAAATATTTTAAAAAAAAAACAACAACTGCTGGTTTGTAAAATATTTTCTAAACCATTTTAAATTAATGTTTTCTTAGTACTTAATGTATTCATGCATTTTTTACTACTACCGTTTTGTTAGATTTTTGTGTTGCATTTGTTAATTTGATGTTAATAGATTAGAATGATTTTCCTTGATGTTTTTGTTTTAGAAATGTTTTGCACACATTAACATTATTTTGAAATCTGAACAAATTTATGAAGTATTGATACTTTATTTTGAAGAAATTACTTTGGAATATCTAAATATCTTTATCAGTAGCAGTTATAAGTTATGAATTCAAAACAGTATGTTGGTCCAGTGTGTTTTAAAAATGAAACAAAAATAAACTTCAGTATAAAAGTTGGATTTAGATAAAATGTTCTTGACATGAAATTTTAAAATGTAAAAACAAATCTACAGCATATTGTCCAGAGTCATAGTTGTATTTGGAGAGCAGTGTTTTATCTCCACAATCATATGACATACATGGATTCAGAGGTGCCTATACATTTATTCCAACTCACTATTTGGATACACCAAAGAGCCCAGTGCTAAATATAATTAATGCTTTTAAACTCAGTGCAATCAAAGAAGTACTTCAAAATGTAAATTACTTGAACAATGACAACTTGACTGACATTGCAATAAAACACAGTGAAAAGACAGGCCAAGAATAAGCACAATGACCAATGACTAACAATTAACGACCAATGACAGTGAACATGACACCAATAGTTGATGTACCACTGATCAGGTGCTATTATGTGGCATGACATATACACTCACATGTGACAACAAGTACAGATTTGTTTTAAAAATAACCTCACTGGGAGATTTCCAACTTTACATTGTAACTTCTTCTGATGTATTCATTGTTTCTATTACTGTAATGATATAACAATAGATTAAATTATGAGCTGCTAAAAAAATAGTTTTCTCTGGGTGACTTAATTTTAGTTCACCCAACACATTGGCTTTTGATTGGCTTTCAATGAAAAGTTCTATGATATTTTCAAGAACATTAAGTAATGATATACATCTAAGTATTAATAATAATAATAATAATCTTTATTGTCCGTATGGAAATTTGTCTTACAATTTGTGCATTACACCAAACAAAAAACATAACCATAAGAAACCAAAGTGTACATTCACACCAGACTCACTCATAATTTACATGTGTTTGTGTCTGTTTGTCTTTGCTATCGGTGTCTTGTATCTCTTTTGTGATGGTAAAATCACAAAATCCTGACACAAAGGGTGATTCTTTATTTCGAGGATCTTGTTAGCTTTTTTATAGATGTTTGTCTCAAACAAATGCCCAAATGGGGTTTGTTTTTTGCCAATGATTTTACCAGCAGCATTTAGGATTCTATAAAGTTTTTTTTAATTTTTAATGCTCAGATTGCCATACCAGGCAGTGATATTGAAATTTAAAATATTGCAGATATGAGCATGATAAAACATAGCCAAGGCCTTTTCGCTAACATTAAACGTGGACAGTTTTTCTTAGTTATCTTATGAAATCTAACAGATAATTTAAGCAGTTCTCAGCATGTTTTCAAAAAAAAAAAAAAAAAAAAAAGGTTCTGGTGTCAGATAAGAAATGTATGAAAATACTTTTATTCAAAATTCCAGAAGAATGTTTGAGGATGAAATAATTGAGTCAAATTGATAGTTAACGTCTGCTGCAGGGAATGCTGATATATACTACAGTAAAACTGCTGACTTGTGCAATAGAACTGAAAGTGCAATAGTTTAAAATGAACTAGTCAGTTGCAGACTGAAGAGAATGTTTGGAGTCATAGAAATACTTTTGTAAATGTAAACATCTGAACACAGAAATGTTTTGCGATAAGCTATTGTAATAGTTATTTGTTCAATATAACTCCTGAATTTCTTTTATTCTGAAATGTGTCTTCAGAATATTTTCAAGCACCTTTAGAATATCAGAGTGTGTAGACTGTGTATGTGCAGTCTGTGTAGACAGTGGATGTGTCTAGACTGTGTTTGTGTCTTATAAATACAAAGTGTTTAGATTGTTAAGTCACACCTGTAGCTTGATCAAATTGTATGCACATTGAAATGTCTGCACAAAGTGGATGATGACAAATAATTTATTGTGCAGAAGAATGCCTTTGTTGAACTTATCAAAAGTTGTTTTCATTTCTTGGTCTGTAATGCTTAGATCAACTTGCTGCATTATAGAACTCAAGCTCAAGTAGGTTGCTCACAAAACATGACATTATGGCCTGCAAATGTAGCTTATTGTTTTTATTGATATTTTACTTAACTTTAAACAAAATGAATATTTTCCAAAGCTAATTTTTTGGGGTCAAATATTTTTTTATTTTATACTATTTATATACAACATTTACTTCAGCTGTATGAATTGTTTAGAATAGCCTTTAATAAATAATAACATATTATTTTCTGTGTATGTAAATGTTGTGAACCATTAAAATAAATAAATTTTTGTTTTTGTATAGATCTGTTGTTTTTCCATATACATCTTATCTTATCTTATATAGTACAGACGTTACTTCAAAAAAGAAGATGATTACGTCCTACGCATCATGCATTTAGTCATGCATATTAATCAATGACTTAAATTCTGCCAAGTCACTGGTTTTCCTAGCTAGCTCAGGCAACCCATTCCATTCTCTAATAGCACTAGGGAAGAAGGAGTATTTGTACAAATTTGTCCTAGCATATGGGACGAGGAATGTGCCTTTATCTTTGTGTCTTTCAGAGTATTTTATTAAATTTTGTTTTTGTATTTGAAGATTATGGTTCAGTGTTTTATGTATAATTGCTACTTTACTTTTGAGTCTTTGTCCTGAAGGTTTTCTAAATTTAGTGATTTTACTATAGGTGTTATTGTCAAATGACAATAACACAAAATAGAGCAGTGAGATTCATAACAAACGAATATTCACATTTGACTAGAGTAACACCATTAGTAAAATCACTAAATTTAGAAACCTTTATTTGGTTTGGTGTTGGCTAATAGTTTTTGAATTCCATTTTCTTGTACTACTATATCTTCTATGTTGTCTACTTGGTTCAAATTCAGTAATATGTCTTTGTCTCCTGGGGCTGAGAATGCTGATGCAAAGTATTTGTTTAGGATGTTTGCCTTAGTTTCATTATCATTATGTATTATGTTATGTTCATCTTTTAATGGCGCTATGCCTGTTGTTTCCATTTTCTTAGACTTATTGTATGACCATAGGTTTTTGTTGTTATCTTTAGATATTACATTGTTTATGTATTCACTCTGCAGCTGTCTGCTTACTTTTTGGGTTAAGTGTTTAATTTTTATATACGTTTTGTAAACTCTTTCTGCCTTAGTTTCTTTAAATTTTCTATAAAGGTTTTCTTTCTGTTTACAAAGGTATATATCACAGTATAATTGTAATTTTAAGTATTGGCTTCTTATCTTATCTTATATAATACAGACGTTACTTCAAAAAAGAAGATGATTACGTCCTACGCGTCATGCATTTAGTCATGCATATTAACCAATGACTTAAATTCTGCCAAGTCACTGGTTTTTCTGGCTAGCTCAGGCAACCCATTCCATGCTCTAATAGCACTAGGGAAGAAGGAGTATTTGTCCTAGCATATGGGACGAGGAATGTGCCTTTATTTTTGTGTCTTTCAGAGTATTTTATTAAGTTTTGTTTTTGTATTTGAAGATTATGGTTCAGTGTTTTATGTATAATTGCTACTTTACTTTTGAGTCTTCTGTCCTGAAGGCTTTCTAAATTTAGTGATTTTACTAATGGTGTTACTCTAGTCAAATGTGAATATTCGTTTGTTATGAATCTCACTGCTCTATTTTGTGTTTGTTCCAGTTTCTTAATGTTTTCTTGAGTTGAGGGGTCCTGGCTTATCCTGAAGAACATTTTGTTTCCTACTGTATATTTACCCACCATTCAACATTTATCCAAAAATTAAACAGACACAATCAATAATCCACAATGTAGAGAAACTTTCAATCAACGGTTTCAGAGTGGAGACACAGGAATTATTGTTGAGGTTTTATAATTTATTGTGTGTGTGTGTTTGTGCATCCTTGTTTTGTAGTTGACAACTTGTCTTTGCGATGGTAAAATGGACGGTAACAAATTATTTTGTTTGATATTGACAAAGGGAAAACAAATTCTATATTATTGAGAGATATAGTTGTATTTGCACTTTTGCAAAGTTCTTTCGTTAGATAAGCTTGGTTGTTTTTTTTTAATGATTTTTTTTATATTTGCTTTTTATGTGAGTAGATTTCAATACTCTTACTTGTCATATAGAAGAATGAATATCCAAATAAACGGGGGATAATTTACTAGTATATCCACTTAGCAGTAGAAAATAGTTGGAAGAATACTAAACATGGTTCTCAACTAAAAAAACACAGTAAACAAGAGCCCCAAAAAATTACCCAAATCAATATATTAAAAAACTGGATACACTAAAAGTACACATTGATTACACTTGATTGAGGTTTCATTAAGATAGATTGACACAGTGTAGCATAATCCTGTATAAAAAAAAAAAATTAACATATCGCTATTCTGCACATTAATGAATACATTCTTTTTTTTCCTTTAAAATTCTTTTTGATCGATGGTAAGAAAATGTGATTGGCTGGCGACTTTATAAGTCAATAGTCAAAGACGATTTTAACAAAGTATTGATAGGAAAAAATCACCATTCTTTTTTCTGAAATGTGTCTTCAGAATAATTTCAAGCACCTTTAAAATATCAGACTGTGTATGTGCAGTCTGTGTAGACAGTGGATGTGTCTACTGTGTTTGTGTCTTATAAATACAGAGTGTTTAGATTGTTAAGTCACACCTGTAGCTTGATCAAATTGTATGCACATTGAAATGTTTGCACAAAGTGGATGAGGACAAATAATTTATTGTTCAGAAGAATGCCTTTGTTAAACTTATCATTTGATCTGGATAAAATGAAATCATTCTAATGGTGTACACATGATTATATACACGCACTTGAATGTTTAATGGGAACTCCGGTTAATCGGACCATCCACTTATTCGGACCAAATCCAAGAGTATGAAGAAAATCTTTTATATACCTGTAGCTTTATGTTGTTCGCTTATTTGGACCATAATTTCGATTAATCGGACCAAAGGATGTGAGAGAACATAGGAAAAGAAGCAACAATTCAGAAATTTGGATATTCTACTGGTCGAATTTTCGAAAATAATGTATCCATCTTCTTCTCTTCCTCTCAGATGGCTAGCCCAATGTATCCATCTTCTTCTCTTCCTCTCAGATGGCTAGCCCAATGTATCCATCTTCTTCTCTTCCTCTCAGATGGCTAGCCCAATGTATCCATCTTCTTCTCTTCCTCTCAGATGGCTAGCCCAATGTATCCATCTTCTTCTCTTCCTCTCAGATGGCTAGCCCAATGTATCCATCTTCTTCTCTTCCTCTCAGATGGCTAGCCCAATGTATCCATCTTCTTCTCTTCCTCTCAGATGGCTAGCCCAATGTATCCATCTTCTTCTCTTCCTCTCAGATGGCTAGCCCAATGTATCCATCGATAGCGAGCTTTAATGCTACGAGAAAAAAGAAGATCACGACGCTGCTATTGTTGTTCTGATTGCAGAGGAATACAAGAGAGCATTGGAAGACCAGGACAGTGATGATGATGTTTTTAATCAGCTGGCGCAAGTGACACCGCAGAATGCATTCAAGGCATTAAAACTTTGCGCCGTCATTTCGTGTTGGAAGAAAACGAACGCAATTCCATTGCTGCATTAGAGGTTTGTGCAGATTTGGTTGATGTACAAAAGATACCATCATGTCTTAGCCTGGTCGTGCGGTCAGCGCGGGACTGACCGTCGGATTTATCGACGGTCGATGGTTCAAACCCTGCCCGCTCCCCCCCCCCCCCGGTCGTCCTGCGGGAGGTTTGGACTAGGAAGTAAACTATCTTCAACTCTGAAGGAACATCCGAAACATGTCAAACATTTGACAACAAACAACGATGCTGCGTAGTGTTTTGTTGGTTGTGGCGAGAAAACAAAACAATTTTACACTGAAAAAGTTACGCGAGCAAAAGTAGTTCCTGTTTCTACGTATATTTCGTACACTAAAGGTTTAAAAATATTGAATGCTAGATTTTATTATCTTATATCATACAGACGTTCCTTAAAAAAAAGAAGATGATTACGTCATACGCGTCATGCATTCAGTCATGCATATTAAACAATGACTTCAATTCTGCCAATAAGTTATATCCCGTCCCATCTTGTAACAGGGCATGATTGTGTCATCGGACCAGCCGGCTATAAGGACCCTCTGGACCCCTCTCCCTTTTTTTTTGAAGAGCCACAAAATTATGAAATGGCACGAGCAATTATTTGCGAAAAGACCAGAAACAAGTGGCACACGGGCAGGAAACGTTGTAACAAAGGGAGGGAAGTGTGGAAGACTAAATAGATCGGAGGAATGGTGGCAGCTAGATAGAAAAGAACTAGAATATGTCATTGTTTGGTTGGTGTCTACCTCACAAGAAGAAAGGGGAACTTTGAATCTTGTCGACACTCCCATCTGGACCTGGAAATAGCTGGAAACTAAAGAGGATGTCCTATTCGAATGTTTGAATGCTCGCTACTACACAACAGCAAAGTTGGTAATATGCTCGAACATGTGAGTGGAGAAGCTGGTTCGCATGGAGAGCTCTTTTTTGTACGGTGAAAGGGAAACTTTAAAAAGCAATGCAGCCATCTTTGATGGTGTTACACGAAGCAGGTAATCATTAAGGTGCCCATGCGAGGCGATTTTTAACTTTTATATTATCTATCCCTTAGTCTATTGGACCGTCGGGGCACCATGCAAGATTTGTAGACCGTTTTTCTCCATTCCTCTCTGCCTTAGTTAGAACCTCTTTCATTCTTTCATGTTGTCCTCCCATCGCTTTCTCTGTCTGCCTCTTCTACTTTTCCTGGTACTGTTCCAGAGCCACAGGTTTCTAATAAAATTGTATCAGATCATTTTCATTTCGTTTTTGCACCTTTTCGGTCATGTGGCCTCGACATGCGAGTCGGAAATTAAAAGGGCCCGAAGATCGAATTAGGCTGAGCATCACAGTTTTATAGCCAAAAAAAAAAACAAAAAAAAAAAGATTGTTTTATATTTTTGGAAGGACATCCTGGCCTAGTCTCCAGCAGGACGACGGCAGCCATTGGATGGCAGTGGACAGGGTTCGAGGCAGGGATAATCGAGACCACCGAACGAGCGCATGCCACACGGACAGCCAGCCTTTCAAATGAAAAGAAAAAGTTCCCATGCCGGGAATCGAACCCGGGCCGCCAGGGTGAAAGCCAGAAATCCACATGGGAGGTTGATCCAATAATGATAAGTGAGATTGTAGTTTGACAATAGCACCTGACTACTCTCTTTACGTAATATATAGCATCTATCATTTGTCGGGTAGCGTTGAAAATATAGTGGAAGCCTATTGCCTATTGTTAGAAATAGTATGTATAGAATGAACTGATTATGAGAAATTGCAGCTTATAAATTTACATCGCCAACACGATGGATGGGAATTTCGTCGATAATGAAGACATTGCAGAAGAAAGTGTAGACTAAACACTTATATAAATGACTGCTCTTTATTAGTCCTAAAATTATAATAATTAAAACAAATATAAAATTCTGATGATTTACATTATGGACATCAATTTCCCAAAATCTGATCATCATGATTTATACCGGGATCTTAAACATTAACAATACAACAATAGGTATTTTCATCTCTAATAGCCCACTAGAATTTGGTTAATCTATTCCCGTTTATGAAAAATATTTTTTTTTAAATGTTAATATTTTATCTTATTGACCCATATAGGCTATTAATAAAGGAGCTGGTACTATCGTCGACGAAAGGTCCCAAACCTATGACCTGAATAAAGATATATCGTACTTCGAATAGCTCAGCCCCGAGTCAGACAGGACAATAGTGTATCTCTATAATAATGGGTATTTGTTCGTGACATCTGGGAAATAACCAAAGCCCACAGTGAGCCAGCAAGCAAACACAAACCAGGAGCACATCCAGGGGGAGGGGACGAGGGAGCGCCCAGTTCTCAAAGGCGGTGAAATGGCCCGGGGGGGGGGGGAGGGTAAGGTGGGTCAGATGGAGGGAAGGATCCTATGCTTTTGAGTCCGGGAAAATTCGTAATCAATAGGGTTTATAAAGAGTGGCTCCCGTGCTAGCCCGTCCCACGTTTAACTATAGAGTTTTTGGGCTGTCCCTTAAAAGATTGCTTTTTACATTTCGTGAGTGCTCTACCGAGACGTTAAAGCCTGGTGCGAGGCTGTCCATCTCCTGGACCTACGTATTCATTAGCTGTCTGTTCTAGTTTTTTTTTTTTTTTTTCAGCGCAGAGGTTCTAGGATTTTCAAAATATCAGCGAATGTTCTGCTCTTCAATGAACGAAAAAATCTTATCTTATGAAATACAGACTACTTCAAAAAAGAAGATGATTACGTCCTACGCGTATTCCATATTTAGAAGTAGGCTTGTAGACCTAACATTTAGTAGCTAAGTATTGCAACAGAGGGATTATGTGGGAAGTATGGTATATATATATAGTAATGTAACTTTGTAACATTATATAGAAATAATGGAAGCGAATGAATTAATATTGATTTCATTGATATTGAAGACATGTAGACAGTTGTTAGTGTCTTACCCCACTTACACATTTCAATTGTCTCCGCCCTTGTTCACTTCATACCTACGGCCTCATTATTTGCTAAACTCATTGGCATGCTCTGAAAAGGCCGAAGAGTGGGCGGAACATTTAAGGATATGAATTATTCGTGAGTTGGCAGCGCTGCAAAAATGTGAGTGTGTGTTTTTGAGCTAACCAGCGTCACTGCTAATAATCAAACTGTCTTTTTCTATATACAAATTAGCTATACCATTTTATTAGCACACAAAAATTAGTATATGTATAAACAAAACTCGAACAGATTGTCTTTAATAAATCATAATCATCTACTTGCGACTTTGTGTTGCAAACAAAAAAAAAGAAGCTAATCTAATTGTGCAATGTTTTATGTGTATTACCATTGCATGCGGGTTTGGGGGGGAGGGGGGGTGCGCTGGCTGAGTGACTAAATGCTTGGCTTACTAACCTAGGGTCCTGGGTTCGAATCCCAGTGCAATTCGAGTACCTGACTTTAGGTGGGAAAAGTAAAGGCGGTTGGTCGTTGTGCTGGCCACATGACACCCTGCTCGTTAACCGTCGGCCAAAGAAACAGATGACCTTAACATCATCTGCCCTATAGATTGCAAGGTCTGAAAGGGAAACTTTTACAGTGACATGCACTGGAAATAGATATAAAAAAAAAAAGTGAAAAGGAACACTTTGGACCTTGCGCACAACTTGCAAATGAAAAGCCTAATTAGGGCCCCCGTCCTTGCAGCTAGCGAAACAAATAACTTTTGAGTTACTTGACACGTAATCAGGTCATGTTCGTTTTGGTCGTTTTAGTGAGCATTCTCTTCTCCTCCTTATCCCGAAGCCTGCTAGGTCTCTACGTGACATTGAATAATTCCATCGTACAATAACAATACTCTATGTATTGAATCATCGATCTTTCTGTTTCCTACATTGTTTGCCGAATGACATTACGATATGTCAGCTTGCCCTAAGTCGTTCATGGGCTCCGAACAGCTCAACTCACTTGTAAAACGTTTCTAGCATTTCTATTCCTTCCTTTGAGTCGACAACAAACTTTGTTTTTAAATCACTACCCAAGCGTAACAATTATGAAAATAAGTGAAAGAAAGTCAGATGACTTAACTGAAAAGTGAGATGACTAAACTGAAAAGTGAGATGACTTAACTGAAAAGTGAGATGACTTAACTGAAAAGTTAGATGACTTAATTGAAAAGTTAGATGACTTAATTGAAAAGTTAGATGACTTAATTGAAAAAAAACCATAACACATAGATCTAAATGTCATAAGGAATACGAAATAATTTTTAACAAATGCGAACAAAAAAGCCCTTCCTTTAACTCAAAACTATACTCTTAAAATAAGTATAATAGTTTTAAAATCTAGAAAAAACAACACTATTTAATTTTCTGATTCGTTAATATTTTCTTTTTATTAATTCATGGATTGTCATCGACTATAGATAATTATACAAAGTTGCAACTTGATCCAAGATTTGGAAGTGTGAGAAAAAAAGTGTACAAAACGTTATAAGGAAATAATTCCAGATAAATAGCCACATCTCTCAATAAGTAACATTTATTTCCCTTTTCTATACCAAACAAAATGAATCAATTACCAATAACTAACTAAGTAATCGGTTTATGTTTTGATTGATTCGTATTTTGTTAGGTACAACAAATAATTGTGTAAAGCTTCAACTAGATGCTAGAATGGGTGCGGTAGAAATAACGTGTACAAATATTGTACCAGACAGACAGACGGTCAGACAAAGCGAGTTGATATAAGCTTTGTAAAAAAAAAATACGCTCATTTCAATCTTAGAACCGACTGGACTGACCGATTTTTGTGAGGTTCGCATGTCTTCATTTGTGAATGTGAATACGCATCCCCTGTTTATTACTGAAACAGATAATGTAGAAAAAGGTTGTGATTATGTATTTAATCCAGTGTCCTTATCCATGCATATCTGCCTGCCAATAAATCATAGCCTTCTGTTGCACCATTGACTTAGTATTACTTTGTTGGCATACCCTAACCATACAAACATAAACCTCAGCAAGAGGGCCAGATCTTTTAATATTATTTTGTTGTCATACCCTAACCATACAAACATAAACCTCAGCAAGAGGGCCAGATCTTTTAATATTATTTTGTTGTCATACCCTAACCATACAAACATAAACCTCAGCAAGAGGGCCAGATCTTTTAATATTATTTTGTTGTCATACCCTAACCATACAAACATAAACCTCAGCAAGAGGGCCAGATCTTTTAATATTATTTTGTTGTCATACCCTAACCATACAAACATAAACCTCAGCAAGAGGGCCAGATCTTTTAATATTATTTTGTTGTCATACCCTAACCATACAAACATAAACCACAGCAAGAGGGCCAGATCTTTTAATATTATTTTGTTGTCATACCCTAACCATACAAACATAAACCACAGCAAGAGGGCCAGATCTTTTAATATTATTTTGTTGGCATACCCTAACCATACAAACATAAACCTCAGCAAGAGGGCCAGATCTTTTAATATTATTTTGTTGTCATACCCTAACCATACAAACATAAACCTCAGCAAGAGGGCCAGATCTTTTAATATTATTTTGTTGTCATACCCTAACCATACAAACATAAACCACAGCAAGAGGGCCAGATCTTTTAATATTATTTTGTTGTCATACCCTAACCATACAAACATAAACCACAGCAAGAGGGCCAGATCTTTTAATATTATTTTGTTGTCATACCCTAACCATACAAACATAAACCACAGCAAGAGGGCCAGATCTTTTAATATTATTTTGTTGTCATACCCTAACCATACAAACATAAACCACAGCAAGAGGGCCAGATCTTTTAATATTATTTTGTTGTCATACCCTAACCATACAAACATAAACCACAGCAAGAGGGCCAGATCTTTTAATATTATTTTGTTGTCATACCCTAACCATACAAACATAAACCTCAGCAAGAGGGCCAGATCTTTTAATATTATTTTGTTGGCATACCCTAAGCATACAAACATAAACCTCAGCAAGAGGGCCAGATCTTTTAATATTATTTTGTTGGCATACCCTAAGCATACAAACATAAACCTCAGCAAGAGGGCCAGATCTTTTAATATTATTTTGTTGGCATACCCTAAGCATACAAACATAAACCTCAGCAAGAGGGCCAGATCTTTTAATATTATTTTGTTGGCATACCCTAAGCATACAAACATAAACCTCAGCAAGAGGGCCAGATCTTTTAATATTATTTTGTTGGCATACCCTAAGCATACAAACATAAACCTCAGCAAGAGGGCCAGATCTTAAGTTAAAAGTTGAATGCCACCTCTCTGCTTCCTTTGCTCGTGTTGAAACAAAAAAAATGGAGTCCAACAATATCTGTTCTGTTGTTGGTTCTTAGGCCGTATATTGTCTACCACGCTCGGCAATATTTGCCCCGTTTATGGTAAGTTGGTTCATTTTAGGTCCAGAACCGCATTACAGTAGTTTATTAGTGAGAGTGTCCTGGGACATACGGTATGTCCTATGTTTATGTTTTATAGGGAGCTAATGAGAAGCAAGTCTACAGCCAAGTTTGGGTCATTGGGACATACGCAATTTCCTATGTTTATGTTTTGTACCAGGCGACAGAACCACGTGGGGAGGATTATTGAAAAAAGTCAGAAAGGACATAGGATACGAATCAATGCAAGCAAATAAATAATATGAATTATTTAAAAACGAAGAGATATGCTATTCATTTTTTTTTCATCCTTTTTTCAGGTGGCGAGTGCCGACCAGGGCCGGCCCTAGGCCACTGCAAATTATGTGGCCGCCGAAGGCCCCACTCTTTCATAGGCCCCCGCGCTAATTCTAGGTGTAAATTATTAAATTAAATCATCTTATAACAGGGTTCCCGCGGCCTCCCTTTGTTCCATGTTTCAGGAAATGTCCAGAAAAATAGACAAAATTGTCATTTTGGGGTGTCATTCAATATGGAAAACGCCAACTCTACGTGCAGTAAAAAAAAAGACCTTGTCAGCTTTCATTTAATAAAAATAAGGCGAATTATATGTTCCATTGTTTTGTTTCTTTTTTGTTGTTTTTTACTTCATTAGTCACTGGCATGTAAATATAGATCTACATCTATCACGATCTGTTAAAAAGAATCAAAAGCAATATTTTTTAAATTTGATCGTGATTTTGTTATTAGTAAAAAAAAAAAAAAGAATAATATGAAAAGATGAATTTATTTTCTAATACAAAATCTAAATTTTCCCTTATTATCCTTATCCCTAACAAGACTAGGCCCCGCCCCGCGCAATCCGTTTCGCATAGGGCCCCACAATGGTTAGGACCGGCCCTGGTGCCGACACTTGAATCCTAGATAAGGAGTTGGGGGATAGGTGGAGTTAGGGATCATTTCAATATTGCACTTTTTTCACCTACAAGTTATGTGTGTGTGTGTGTAACATGTGCGGCGGACAGAAATCTATAAGGTCAACACTTGAACCTGTCAACATTTGTTCCCTTGCAGGAGTTAATCTGCCCTAAGAGGGTGCAATCCTATACCTCGAACTTTCTCCCCCCCCCCCCCCCCCCCCCCCCACGAATGAAACCCTACTAGCTCTTGACGAAGTCAGCCCCCCCCCCCCCCCTATCTACTTGCCCTGCATGCTGGCACAAAAATTACCCAAATATTCGTTTCAGTTTGTAGTGTGCCTGAATTCTGAAGTCTTTTATACTAGAAGTTAATAAAGCGGTTTTTTTTTTTTGTTGTGTTCGTTCTGGGGATCCTTTTTCTTGACTTTTGTGTTTTTTTATTTCACTGACTTCATTTGATCCAAGAAAGTCTTTTTGTTTTCATTCAATACAAATTCATCGGTTCATTCGTTACCAAATATTGATAGAGTGTCTTTATATTTTGGTCCTTTCACGAACGTGTATAGATCAAAGAACATATACCATATTAGAATTTGGTCTACATGCAAGACTGCCAATCTCCCCCCCCTCCCCCTCATAAATTAAAGTATGAAAATATGATTAACGTTGAGGGTTAACCCCCCCCCCCCCCCCGTCTCTCTTTCTCTCTTTAACTTTCTCTCACTCTCATTCTCTCTATTTCGTTTTTTTTTCTCTATTATTCTTTCACTCGTGTTCTCTATCTCTCCCTCACTCTCTCTATCTCTCCCTCACTCTCTCTCTATCTCTCCCTCACTCGCTCTCTATCTCTCCCTCACTCTCTCTGTCTCTCTCTCACTCTATCTCTCCCTCACTCACTCTATCTCTCTAACTCTCACTCCTTTCGTGAAGAACGGTGGGAAATGGCTACATGGCCGCGTGGTTTGCGCTCTAGACTGTCTTCTTGATAGTCTCGGGTTTGAGCCGTTCCCTCTACCGCCCCCCGCAATAGGGTATGGACTGTACTACTCTTCAATTCCGAAGGAACATCCGAAACCTGTAAAACAAACTTAGATATCATCACTATCTTTTTTTAAAACAAATGTTAGATCAACTCACTCGTCCTTCTGTCTGTCAGGTGAATATTGTACAATGCTATTTCTCCCATTTCCTATTCTCGGATCAAGTTGAAACTTTGCACAATGACATGGCGTATATATATATATATATATATATATATATATATTACATTGTATTTTCAAGTCTAAAATTATGAGATCTCTATAGGCCTAATACAATGAAATCAAACAATTGTTCAAAATAAAAAGTCAATAGAATGTAAAGTATCATAGCACTCATGCAATCCCCTGTACTGTAAAACATTTATATATTATTATTATATTATTATTTTTGTAGCGAGAAACGTTAAGCATTTGTTGCATGTTAAATACAAACACTCTACCAGCAGTAGATAGCTGATGTTTATCTTATCTACATGTATTTTTTTGTCTTTTTTTAAAAAGGATAGATTTAATTAAGTAGGTTCTATGTGTTGTTTTCTTGTTTGGTTCTGTCATTTTATTCAGTACACCAGAACTAAGTCAAGTCTTTTTTTTTCCCATTGCAAAAATAAAAAAAAACAACGTCATTTGATTCGCTAAATGAAACATGCAAGTGATAAAAGTGATAAACTATCTCCCCTTTTATTGTTCTCCGCCCTTGATCTAGTGACGTGACTTACCCTTACCTCCCCATGTTGGGTCTCGATTGTTTCAATATGAAGTCTTTTACCTGATAACTATTTCTTTAGTTCGGGTACGGCACAGTGCGAAGGGTGGGGCTAGGGTTGCACTAGTATCGGAGAAAGTCAAAGTAAATAAAATAAAAGTCTTTTTATCTCAATCAACAAACGTCTGCAGTCATACGGTTCGGTTGCTTGTCTTAAGCTGGAAAGTCAGTCAGATTTTTCCTCTGAAGTTACAGAGTAAGTTGTTTATTTTTTTAAAAAGTATTCTTTAGCCAAATTACCACTCTAGACTATTTTTTTAAAAATAAATATAGGCTAGGTTATTTTACTGTTTTATGGATTATCAGAGGAAGACTAAATCGAATTTTTGACATCGCAGTACCATTATGAGACAAACATGAAAATATGGAAACCTTGGCTTGGAGATGAAGCCTTTATGGAAGTGATCTAAAACAACAATCTACCCCTTTGCTATATCAACCGAGGGGATAATAGAAACTGACCTCACAGATACCTTCAAGGCCCTTAACATTCCTAGGAAAATTCTCTTTGCCTGTCAGAGGGCGGTACTCCTGCAGACCTGCCACATCACCAGAAAATTCTCACTGGAAACTGTTAAAGGGACTACGATGAATTTTGTTTCCATTTAACGAAACTCGACCCTGGCAACGCCAGAGAATAAATACTTGTTCGTTTCTAACATAATAATAGTATAGACAATCGTGATATATTGTCAAATATATATTTTAAGGGCATGTTTATTCTAACAGTATATAGTGCCTTACTAATGCTGTAGTGGTTAACCTTTATTCGGCCTGAGAGGGGTGGAAATCGGCTACATTTCCCACACTTGTGTTGCGGCAAAAACATTTTTGTCCAACGTAACCCAAAGTTTCGTTATGCAAAGTTGTGGAAGTTTGGAAGATTAAAATGTCAATATTGTATACAGGCAAGTGAGCTAAAAATGTTGTCATAATCACTCTCTAGCTCAATGTTTCCCAAACTTTTTCTGCTCACATTCTGAGTATTTATCGGAACTTTTTGCTTAGTTTTTGTTTGTTTGTTTTTTGAATACATGAATTCACGTGTTGGACTTCTATTTAATTATTCCAGTAGTTTGTGGAACACCTCTTAGGGGCTCGTGGAACACTAGGGTTCTGCGGAACACAGTTTGGGAAACACTGTTCTAGAGTTACTAATGTTAAAACTCGACACACACATTGACTTGCGTTATAACGAAACAAACATGTAACATTATATCTTTTGTTTGAATGATGAATTTTTTTTTCCTTGCAGGAGGACGACACATTGCATCCTGGAGTAAAGGTCACCAATCTCTCTAAAAAATTTCACATTAAACAATGAAGATTCAGTTTCTACGTATTTCTCAACAATTGTAGGCTATTAGTTTCGTCACCCTGTCACGTTGCCCATGTCGACCACGATGACCTATTTCGACCAACAGGCTCGGTTCGAGTCCATGCGACGCCACGCTAGGAAAGGTCACATCCTGCAGAAACACGAAGATCTCCGAAGGGAATACGAGAGGCTCCTTCGGGTCTACGAGAGAGAGGAGAAGTACGTCACGTCTCGATTTGCTCTCACCCAGTCGGAGTACTTGGACAAAATGAACGCCTTGGAATCTCTCGATGGGAAAAGCCCATCCCTCCACAAAGCTGTAGGCTCAGAGAGAGAAACGAGAAACGAGAAACTTCCTCACAAGCATCACATTGTAGTGTCGGCCCCCAAATTACAAAGACCAAAGCAGAACATCCTTTTGTTTAGAATAGAACAAAGAGAGGGACAAAATGTGTATGTAAAAACCACGGACAGTCAAAAGTGAAGAAAAAAACAATTCAGGATGGCTGCCTGGTCGTGCGGTTTGACCGCTGGACTGTCGTTCAGATTTATTGATGGTCCAGGGTTCAAAACCCTGCCCGCTCCCATCCCCCGTCGTCCTGCGGGAGGTTTGGACTAGGAAATAATTATCTTCAACTCTGAAGGAACATCCGAAACATGTCAAACATTGTACAAACAAACATATGGATTATATAGACATTATATGAATAGTCAATGAATCGTAAGCTCATACCTTGATGTGTACCATACAGTCTTATATTACTTATAGGGATATACTTGTTTGATCACCACTTGTTATCATTTTAATCGATTAAAATTCTAAATAATAATAATTATACTAAATACAAATTGATTGAAAATACTAAAACCCTTTGACTTACCTTAAGGGTTTAAAAGAGACCTTCTTGAAATGATGCCACATTTATATACTGTATAAAAAACTTACTTGTCCTATGTACCCATCAGAGGATCTAAGAGTCGCAACCACACCTCTCCACCGAACTCTTCATTTGCTCCCATGTCCTTCCAGTATCCTCAGCTTCGCTGATGACTGACCTCTTCCAGGTTTGCTTGTGTCTGCCCACTTTCCTCTTTACTTGCGGATTCCAATCAAGTGCCTGCCTCGCATAAATCTACATTTACATTTAAAAGTTGATTGTGTGTTCAATTTTCAGGCTGAAATTTCTATTGATGTTTTAAGCCTTGTGTTGTGAATGCCATTTGAAATACGAGTTGTTTGCAATACAAGTATCCGAGTTTCAACCTTACGATGCACTCTTAGATGCACCTTTCCTACAATTGAATGGTGCAACGCGTTTCTAAAATGTTCATGATGAGGAGATGTGAACGGAAGATGACGTCAGAGAGGAAAGCAGACGGCTGGAATGCCGGTCGCCATTGTTTTCATGTGGATTTTCATTTTATAAACGAGGCTGCTGTAGATTTGAACTTTACTAGATGTTTCATTTATTTTGAGATTTGTGATCTAATAAGATAACTTATGCTAAAAAATATAAATATACAGTAAATCTAAATTTAAGAGTAAAACAAAACAAAAAAAATATAAATATAAAAAATACTTCTTATAAAAACTAAAGCTTTTATTAAGAGTAATTGTATCAAGTAGTTTGGATCAGCCATGTAATTAAATTTGTAGTAGATCTAGAATAGCAATAATAAATCTGGGCGATTAGAATTATTTGTAGCAATTATTTTTTGTTTAGCGCAATTTCATGTTTTTAGCTTTCTCAATACGCTTTGCTCTTCTCTTATCACTTGTCTCTGCACCAGTTGGAAAAGAAGTGACGAATGAATAAATATAAATGTTACCGTTATGTGATCGCTTTTTAAATGCATTAACGACTTGAATTCGAACTCAGGGATCAACCTCCTTAAGGGGATTAATTCAGCTTATTATATCACAACTGTTAAGTAAGATTTCCTTCTCTTGTTTGATACCAAACAAAACTAATTAATTACCAATAGTTAATTAACTAATTGATTAGTTTTTTTTTAATTGATTTTTGTTCTGTCAGGTACAAGCAATAATCGTGCAAAATTTCAACTTGATCAGAGACTGGGTGTGGGAGAAATTGCGTGTACAGACTTTTTACCAGACAGACAGAGTGAGTAGATAAAATGCTGTGTATAAATCACTGACATTTGAATCAGAAATAAACCAAGATCTACTTAATGGTAATTTGTTACGTCTATTTACAATTGTTATGATCTTTTTATACGTTTACAACGCGAGGCCCCCTTTACCAATCGTAGGCTGCCTAGTTTACTTCAGAAATTAATTACAAAATCTCCTGCAGGATGCCAAGGACTGACAATGGGCGGGATTAGAACTCAGGACTATCGTGACGACACAGAACACTATTTTTCCTTGGCACAGTCTGCAAAAGAGCTGACAGCTCAGCAGTAAAAAGCTGGCTAGAAGAAGACAACAGTCTGAAGCGCTTACCATGTGGTCAAAAAGCCAAAAGTAATGTAGATTAACTTTGTAGGTTGTTTTTTTTTAATTTTCAAGTTTAAAAATAAACATACTTATAGATTTTGTATGAAATGTTTAAAATCTTCTTGTTTAGCCAATTAAATTACAAATAAAATTAAAACTAGTAGTCCCTGTACTTTTATGTGGTTGTGAAAGTCGAACACTGAACGCTTCGGCTGATAGCAGGACCGATCTTAGATAATTAGAGGCCCTAGGTAAAGTGAATTTGGTGTCTCCAAATGAAATAGAAAACAAAACAAAAAAACAACAATTATACAATATGCAATTTATTTAAAACATATAGTACTCCAAAATATCAATAGGGACAAGTTTCGCCATATCTTCTCTAAAAGAAAAATTGATATAAGTCCTGCGCGAGGCCCCCTTCACCAATCGAAGGCTGCCTAGTTTGCCTACGGCTAAAGCAGATACATGCTGGGCACACGATACCGGCCTTTCTCTCTTGATATCCTTGTAAGAACAAGCTGCTGACCGGGTTTCGCGAATTTTCACAGATGACGAAAGTCAAGGGACAGATGATGAAGTTTTTTGGGGGTTTTTTCTATATATATATGTTTCGCTTACAATTTTGCTTTTATGAGGAATGTTTATTTGCCAATGTCAGTGCCAATATTTGACTGTCAAGTCGTGCCATGTCCACCAGCCCACCTTTTTTTGGGTACTATTTATCTTTCTTCCCTCTTGTAGCCACATGTCAAAGTGTCACTTCTGTCTCTAACAATGCATTATGGGGGGGGGGGGGCTATCAAGTGTAAATAAAAAGTTATCTGTAACATGCACGCTTTCTAGTGGAGGGGGGCTCTTAGACTGCGGGTAAATCCGATTCATTTCCCCGATTGATTCCCACCCAATATAAATATCTATCAGGTCCCACAATGTTCTGATTGCCCCCCCCCCCCCCCCCCCCCCATTCAATAGGAGTACAGATCTGAGGAATTTTTTGGAAAGCTTCCTCTTATCCAAGTGCCTTACTCTCATTGTTAACCTTAAAATGGATATGTTAATTACTTCTGTCACCTGATTTCTACACTTATGCTATGCTTTGTCAATTTACTTCATTGGTTACAACTTACTTTGACAATCAGACCCATTTAGTAGGAGAACTTTTAAATTATGTTAAGAAATGTATATTTAACTAGCAATACATTAAAAAAAAAAGATTACAAATAGAGTTTGTATTTTCACACAAACTCTGAAACGGCCCACGAGCAGTCCACTAAAGGGTCATTGTTTGCTGTTGTCAGTATTTTTTCGCACCAATATCATGGCGTGCTTTGGAGTACAAAACTATCAACAACCAAAATCTTTCCTCCCTTCATATAAAATAGACGTGTTCAAACAAACATGAACAATCCCTGAAGAGGATGGTGACATTGAAACGTGAAGTCTACTTATGATGGTTGCTTGGCCATGAAATTTGCCGTCACGGTTGTTCCGAATTTGAGCCTCGCCTGCAGTTCTCAGGGGGTTTGGTCTAGGTCACTATGATCTTCAATTCGGAAGAAATGTTTAAACCCTCGGAGGTTAACGTTGACAGACCACGTGGGCTTTACTTTTCAGTCACGTGTTCTGAAATGTCTATACTTATTTTCTTATGGTGTTACTCTAGTGCTAGTCAATTGCAATTATGCGAATATTCATTATGTTATAAACCTCATTGCTCAATGTTGCGTATGTTCTAGCCATTTTATTTTGAGTGGTGGCAGGGGATTCACTGGATCGCTGTAGCTAAGTGGTTAAATGCTTGGCTACCGAACCTGGGGGAACTTGGAATCTTGGTGAAGTTTGGGATTTTGAATTTTCGGGATTTTCAGGGCGACCCTGGGTCCACCCAACTCTAATGGGTACCTAACTTGAGTGGGGAAAGTAAAGGGTATTGATCGTTGTGCTGGCCACATGACACCCTGCTCATGAACCGATGTCTAAGGAAACAGATGACCTTAATATCATTTGCCCTGAAAGGGGAACTTTACTTTTACCTCGCGGGGCCCACTAAAGCTAAAATTTGTTGTTAATTGCACATGTTTTTGTAATTACAGTAGATCTACAAGTATATCTAGTTATTCTCCTTAGTCGAAGAAGGTCTATAAAACATGGCTCATCTCCTAGTAGTGAGACGAATGTCTGGGAGTTGGCAATGGTCAGATCCGTTTTTAAAATATGCAGACGATATTTTCTCTTTTCTCTTTTTCCAACAGTATTCTCCCCTCTCTCTCTCAATACAGTGTGTTTGTCCGTGTGAGTGTGTCTGTGTGTGTTTCAGTGTAACCAAGAACATTTGATACGATACGGATGACGGATTGTATTCATATGTTTCTATGAAATATATATTCGATGTCTAATAAAGACACACAGTATCGATTTGTTATTGTCTGCAAAGAGTAAGATAAATATTGAGATGCATGTGGTAAACAGTAATAGCAATCAATATTTATTTTGTTGTTTCAACTTTTCTGTTCTCTCTATTGAACGCATTTTTTATCCTATGCATGCAATTTTTTAAACAAGAATTTAATGGCGCAGTGGTTGCGCTGTGCTGCTGCCTACATAAAAGAGTCGTGTCAAAGACCCTTGCGACCCTTGACCTGAGGCAAGGATTTTTTTTCATTCGCTTGTGTTGATTACGAAGGCTCGGTGGCTGAGTGGTAAAGAGCGGTGGTCCCAGGTTTGAATCCTGGTGAAGCCTAGAATTTTTTAATTTCGGGATCTGAGTCCACCCAGCTCTAATGGGTACCGGAAATTAGTTCAGGAAATGTAAAGCCTGGTTGATCGTTGTGCTGGCCACATGACACTCTCGTTAACCGTGGGCCACAGAAATAGATGACCTTTACATCATTTGCCAAATAGATCGTAAGTCTGAAAGAGGAACTTTACTTTTACTATGTTGATTACAAGGGGCCCCATATCGCAAATAGCTTATTGTCTCATCATGATGATTGGAAGAGATAGGTTCTTTGCTATCCCCCCCTCCGTCCGAAGGGTCCATGTAAACAAAATAATCATTTAATCACATCCATTTTTCGGAGTCCATGGCCATTGTTTTGTGTGGCGGAAGGGACATCGGATAGCGAGCCTTCCATCTTCTTTACTATTTGCAACGCCCTCGGAGGCGCTGTGGCTGAGTGTTAAAGCGCTTGGCTTCCGAACCGGGAGTCCCCGTGCTCGAATCCTGCTAAAGACTGGAATACTATGTAAATTAAGGCCTCATAAGAACCTTGCTTATATTGAAAGTTATATTTGCATATTATATATATCATAAGTAAGTTAATGCCAAGCCTATATTGTCTATAATTTATTTTCGTATCGGCCTTAAACTTGGTTCACTATTTGTTGTTTCAAAATGACAAAAACAAAAAACAAACTATAACCAGAGCTGGACCAATCTTTTTTTTTTTTTGCTCGGAAGAACTGACCGAATCACGACAAAACATGGCCTAATTCCCCCCCCCCCCCCTCTTTTTTTTTCTCTTCTTCCCCATATTGCTATTCTCACACGATCATGAGCTCCAATTGAGAATTAAAACAAAACACGCCTTTCAAGAGCTCTCTTCACAAGGAGGTGACAAAGAAATAGCAGACAGACTACAAAGGCAGAGAGAAAACAAATCTAATAAAGAGTTTTTAAAACAGAAAGGAAAAAAAAAAGATGGAGTCTGATTGGCTAATTTCATTTAAAGGATTTATTAATTAAAATAAAAAAGGACAACCAGAAACACTTGTAAGGCACGCCATAACCGAGATTTTTTCTTAAAAGAAATTAAAACGATTTTTTTTTCTTAATTTTTAAAACTAAATTTTCTTATAAATCTTCATTAATTATTGCTCCAAGAAGTCAATATATCATATTTACCATTCTTTGTGTCTGCTGACCTGGCCAAGCGCCAAGCACGTGATCTCAGAAGACGTTGCTGGCCGCTTCCTGTCTCCCGAACCGGACATTTTGCTTTCATTGTATTTCCGCAATAAAAGAGTCATCGATTTAGCGATCCTCGTGCCAAAAGGATTTGATCGATCCTGTCCTACACCGTACCGTTTCACCTATCCAGTACCGGCACTGGAAATGTAAAAACAATAGCCTCTCTGGATACGGATGGAACATGCTCGCAATATGATGGAATTTGAGCTGATATGGAAATAGTTAGGGTGCTCTGGAAGAGGACATTGTGACCAGGCAAGAAAGTTAAAAAAAAAGGCTTATAGTTTTAAAACAAGAATGTTTTATTTAACCAGTTGTGATGATAAAGTTATACTACATGGTTTCACGCTCTCCATGTGGATCTATCCAGCGCCACTTTTTCCCAGCTGTTAATGTCGATTTTGAAGGGCTTCATGTCGGTCTGTATACATGCGCATACCGTAAAAGCGTTTCTCCTGCCTTTCTATTTTGTAATAGGTACATGTCAAAACATATAGGTTAGACCAGTGGTTCCCAAAAGTTTTCAATATCGGAACACTTCGCACATTCTGAGTATTTAGTGGAACACTTTGCTTTTTTTTTTTTTGAGAGATTAATTCACATGGTGGCAAACTAGTTCATTATTCCACTAGTTTGTGCAACACCTATTCAGGCCATCCGGAACACTAGGGTTCCGCGTAACGCAGTTTGAGAAACAATGGGTTAGACTTTTTATTTGTAAACAAGTGGCTGGCTACCACCTATCTAGGAGAGATGAACAAAACGCTGAATCTAAAAATACGCTGCCTTATGGGTGTACCCGAACATGAGAAAGGCTTCGGGAGATAACCCTGAGGAAAAATCAAGAGCTAGTGCTGCAGTGATACACTCTGGAAACACTTAAACAATTTAACAACTTAATTTGTTTTGCCACAAAGCACAAGTGCTTAATTACTTACGTACTTACTTAGACCCTCCCTCGCCGTTCGGCGCTTTGGGCGGCAAACTGTGTCCACAAAGATCTGTCACTGGCCATGTCTGAAGCCTCTTCCCACCTGGTGTCCGCTGCTCTGAGGTCTTCCATGAAAGTGTGGCGTCAAGTTATATGTCCCTTTTTTCGCTTTCCTCGTATTGTCCTCCATGTCATCGCAACCCTTGGTATGCGTAATTCATAGGCAGTCAAAATTACAAATAATAACAAATTGTAACAATCTACACCTGATCAAGATGAAGACTAATGAAAAGCAATAATCATGTAAGTCGTGATATAAACTATAATTATAACAATAATAATCATCAACGATACCGCAACTACCATATGACACGATTCACTAACATTGAAATGGTTATCTAGAAACTAATTACAATCCAAGCTATCAAGATACTAACACAATATGAGAATAATGACATCCATTTTTCTGGGTCCTTGGCCATTGTATTGTGTGGCGGAAGGGACATCGGATAGCGAGCCTTCCATCTTCTTTACTATTTGCAACGCCCTCGGAGGCGCTGTGGCTGAGTGTTAAAGCGCTTGGCTTTATCAAGAATGTAATAAAATACCAATAATCTCAAACTGCATCGGGTATCTGCTGTTTATTTGGACACTTCGTAAAGATGGGGAATAGCTGTGTTTGTGACATCATTGCGACCATAGCTAATGTCCAGGCTTTCATTGGAAATCGCTTTACATTGAACAGAAAAGATTGAAAGGAAAACAGGGATATAACCACCTCTTGTTTATTAAAATTCAGCAATGATCTCTATTTAGCTTGATAAATACAATTCAACAAATCACACATTATATTTTTTATTTGCAATTTTGAATATTTTATCGCTTATCATTGACCTAGTGTCCATTAGTGATCGACTTCCCTCGCCGAGGGCCAGATCAGGCCCGCGGTAAACGGCTGAATGGCCGCGGCCGATGCAGACAGTATCGATTATCGTCTTTCCTCAGTATTGATGTTACACGGGTATTGATATAACGCATCTAGCAATTAAGGAATGGAGGAAAGGCCAGCATTAGTCGATACCCATGAAACAAAAGACGCGGCACGCATGAAGAATGGGCTGACGGGTTGTACGGGGAAAGAACTCTGCTTGTTATGTGGGCATTGTTTCTCTCCTTTTCTAGCTTTCCCCCCCATTCCTAGTATATAACCATGTATAGTCTATGAGCTAGTCAATATACTTGAAGCTTTGCGACATTTTGTTCATTACGTCTGAGAGGTCATTCGGTGGATTCTGGCTACTATTTACATCGTTCTAAGACCAGTTGGAAACAAACAAACTTTTTCATCTGAAGTTCATGTCAAGAGTTTGCCCGAAGATCGGACCAGTGTTCTCTGGGAACTGCAGCAAGTGAACCGCCTTGGGCCGCTCCGGAAAGGGATCCTCCAACAATTCGTGATCTACCTCTGAATTCTCGACTAGCGCAGGGCTCTGCTGATGGGTATATGGGGAATAAGGTTAGCTTTGGCTAAAAAGGTTTATGTCTATGTCGCTCGGGGTTTAGTACTAATGCTAGAAATTTTCAGCCGCCGCACTGGAGTCTGGTGATGAGTCGAGCCTTTTTTTTTTATATCTCCAGGCTCTAAATTGGCTGTATCAAAAAAAAAAAAGTTTCCTGTGCCACTTTATTTTCGAGGATTAAACTAAACACACAAATTTATCCTTAAACATACAACATAAAGTTCCACGAATCCAGCGCATACATTTTCATGAACCTACAGTGTAAATTTCGACGAACCATTGGCATACAGTTCCACGAAACCATAACATAATGCTCCACGAACCCGATGGACAGAAAGTTTATTACTGTGTGGAACATGATTTCTAGTAGACTATTCTTTATTTTTTTATATTTTACATTGAATTCAGAGCATCCAGTGATAATAATGAATGTAAAAGCGTATCAAAGTAGCTTAATGCGTTCCCTTTATTTGGAGGTCTGTTTCTTTTTACAAACTCTTCGAGAACCCACTCCGTCTGTCTGGTACAAATTTTGTCCGCGTTATTTCTCCCACTTCTCCTGTCTCGATGAAGTTTGCACAATTATTCATTGTCCCTAACAAAACATTAATCAACTGTAAAAAAAAAAGTTAACCAATTAATTTATTATTAGTAATAATCGACTAATGTTATTTGATATAGAAAAGAGGTAATAAATCTTACAGTATTGATAAATATAACTATAAATGTACAGTTTTTTCTATTATATACGCTTTTTTTTTTCAAGTATTTTTTTTATATTTTCTTATTCATACTTCTGTTACCTATACCAAGTATTTTTTTAATATTTTCTTTTTCATACTTCTGTTACCTATACCAGGTGCATTATGAGTATCCCCACACTCTTACTTCTGTTACCTATACCGGGTACCTCCGAGTATACCTATTCAGAATGAAAATGTAGAACGCAGATGTTGACACTATATCGATACTAATCTACAGCTTTGAATATAAGTTAATCATTATTTATTTCATGAATTGAGCTGTAACTAAATCGCTAGACTACCACTGTTTTAATATTTCAACACATGTAATACATTTAAATGCTTATTCTCTTAAGAAAATAACATATGGATACCCGTAGGACGCAATTATCTTTTTTTTTTTCAAGGAAAGGCTGTAATTTATAAGAGAGGGAAGCACAAAATAAGTTTTGAAATTCTACGAAACTAACCACCCTCGTTCAATGACAGAAGACTGGACAACTATAGAATTTAGGATTTGATGCTATGTATTTCTCGACACTATAAATTCAATGTCTGTATGTTCCAGTGTCTACGCTATGTCGTCTATATCTGGTAAAAAAAATCATAGAGAAAAAAAAACTTTATTACTATAAAACAAATATATTAACGCCTAGAAACAGTTGTATATGAACACCAATTGCCGTATAATGTCTTCAATGTGCGTCCACGCATGTGTGTGTGTGCGCATGTGTACGCGTGAGCAACCAGTTGAACTCCTCACCGCTCACTCTAAACCACCACTTTTTGGTCCCAGAGCGTGTCAGTAGCAGGTGATCTCCCCCCGCCCTCTGGTGAATATTGCTGAGCACCCCACCGCCCGTTACCCTCCCAGCACCTCTCCATCTGTCCCAAAGAACGGAACATCAAACAGACCCAGTAGCCACGCAGGAGTTAGCAACCGTGGCACGCTCTGTACTCATTCTTCCGCCATAACACTGTGACCCGTAACTCTTGCATTCACTAATTGTGTTGTAACTTTCCTATGGTTAGAGCCGACATGTGAACAGGAAAAAAAAGGTCAAAGTTTACCAAATTTGTATAGATCTTATTTTACGAAAATAGCCGTTACTTTTTTTTCTTTTTTTGTAGTTGCTTTAAAATCGAGTTAAAGAAAAATTGTGTTAATAGCGTGCACAATGGTTGTGAGTCTTGATGTGACCGGATCATATCGAGAGTGGATATACATCAATCCGTTCAAAATCTCATGGATACGTTGATGTTGTCATTCGTCACGCTTGTGGATGTGTCGGCCATTAGTGCAGGTCAGTGACATGCGACTGTTGGCTTTCTCTCTCTCTCTCTTTCTTCCTCACTGATACTTTCACTTTCTTTATTTTTTCCTTCAATTAATTCTGTATATTCACATTCGTTTTCCTGCTTTATGTTTCCCCCTTATCTCTATTATATATTTCTCTCTCTCTCTCTCTGTCTGTCTGTCTCTCTGTAGTTCTCTCATTCCCTTCACTCTCCAATGCGTAGACCGTAGAAATATACAGGTTGGTGCTACGGACGTAAGTCGATATATTATAAAAACAAATTAATGATTTGATTCATCGCACAGATAATGGATTCAACAATTCACAAATGTTAAGTTAAAATCACAGTCCACAGTTCACACACGAATTTTGGGAGAGAGTTTCCTCTCCCAATCGTTCAGCCCCCATTTTCCGAAATGAGTGTAAATAATTAATTACTTATCTATGCTTATTATTGAAATTTTAAATCCATTTCTATACTTGTGTGGCTCCTTTCTCTAATCTGAAATGGTATCGATGTTTCTTTATTCTTGACACTAGATACAATAAAAAGCGCCTCCTGTCGGCTATGTATCTCTATTAATCTCTGTCGGCTATGCATCTCGATAAATTTCTGTCTGCCATATATATATCTCTAAAAATCTGTCTGCTATGTATCTCTATAAATCTCAGTCTGCCTTATATCTCTAAAAATAAAATACTTAACGGTTAGACGAGATATAATTAGGGACCTATACAAATAATTATAGATGTAACAAAAATAACAAATAAAAGAATGAAACAAAAGAACAATATATTTAATTGTTCTCTAGTGGCACTCCCATCTTTTTATTTTTCAGAAATTTAGTAAAAATGTTGAGATAAAAATTATAGATTTTTTAAAAAGCGTTTTGTGTTTTCTTTTTATATAGAACATTTGATCCTTTCTAGATCTATTTCAAAAATATTTAGGTCAAGAACTCTTTCTTTCTCCCTCGCTATTCCCTTCCCACATTTCATATCTCTCTCTCTTTCTCTCTCTCTCTCTCACACACACACATCAAGTCTACTCTATAATCTGATAAGACTCATGAATGCTTAAACAAAACATTCCCAGAAATCCTTTTTCAAATTTTCTACAAAAATATTTTTTTACATTACAAATTCTGTCAAGATTCGTTTGGAAAAAAGGAAAAAGTATCTATCTATCTATCTAATCTATCTATCTATCTATGTCTATCTTTCTATCTATCTATCTATCTTTAAATGTGAAGATCCCAGTTCAAAGCTACAGAAGGACGTCGGGGGATAGCAGCGGTCAGGTTTCGAATCTGGGACCATCGAGACCACCGAACGACAGTCCAGAGCGCATACTACACGACCAGGCAGAACTTTAATCTTTTTAAATCTGTTCTATCCAATTTGTACTCATGTTTTGAAACCCAGGCGCCGCCTTTGCATACAGTCCATAACCTACACACTTCGTGGTGCCTGCGTGTGTAGTAGCGAGAGATAGTCATCGCATCTAGTTCTGCATGTTCTTGTTTATCCTTCACGAGACCAATGTGGACGTTAAGCTTTTGTTGGGCCGAAATTGTCCGTGAGTGGCTCACGCGCTGCATGTGTTTGTTGCTCATGAATTATTAGAATGTTCTGCACGCAGCTGGAAGTGGGCATTGTCATTCTAGTTGTATATAGAGCGGACTTGTCATTATAGATTATATAGAACGACCATGTCATTATAGATGTATATAGAAAAAACATGTCAATACAGATGTATATAGAACGGACATGTCATTCTAGATGCATATAGAATGGACATGACATTTTAGATGTATAGATGACGCACATGTCATTATAGATGTATATAGAACGAACATGTCAGTCTAGATCTATATATAACGTACATGTCATTATAAATGTATACAGAACGGACTTGTCATTTTGGGCGTATATATAACGGACAGTGCAATCTCTGTTGGAGATAGTATCAAACGAAATAAAATATGCCCCCGAGCCGTTTTGAATGAAATAACAAATACGTGGCTGTTTTTTTTTGTTGTTTTTTTGTTTATAAATCTCTAATGTCATTTGTTAGTTTGGTTCAATTAGGTTGATGATAAAGTATAAAAACAGTTTAAAATACTGATACTAACGATTTCCTAATTTTGAAACTTATTTGCAAATATTCATCTTGTCTAGTGTATATTATCAGACATGTTTTTAAAACTTTCATTATATAAAGTAAGAAAAGTAAAGTTCCCCTTTCAGACCTTGTGGTCTATAGGGCAGATGATGTAAAGGTCATCTGTTTCTGTGGCCTACGGTTAACAAGGGTGTCATGTGGCCAGCACAACGACCAACCGCCTTTACTTTTCCCTAACTAATGTCAGGTACCCATTAAAGCTGGGTGGACTCAGAGGCGCCCGAAGATCCCGAAATTTAAAATCCTAGTCTTCACCAGTCCCCGGTTCAGAAGCCAAGCGCTTTATCGCTCAGCCACTGCGCCTCCATTATTATATAAAGGACCAAGTGCTAATTGACATTTATTTTTGTTATTGCCTTGGTGTTTTGTTAGCTACAATAAATAACGTGTACAATCATCTAAGGAGACAAAATCTCACATATTTAGCCATATCTCTTAATACTGAATTAATTTTCCTTTTTGAAAGCGAACAAAATAATTGATTACCAGTAATTAATTGACTAATTTGCTTATTCTTTTTATTGATTCATATTTTGTTAGGTACAAATAAATAATTGTGTAAAGTTTCAACTTCATTGAAAAATGGCTGTGGGAGAAAGGCGAGTTCAAAATTTGATTTGTAGTATTATATAAATATAACATAGAATTTGATTGGCCACAATGGACGCAGTGTGTATGTATAACTACCATATTTATCATAATGTAAATCTGTTCATCTCTTTATCGGTTTCGTTAAAAATGAATGCGACTTTAACATTTCAAAATTTGAAAATTTTATAAAGGCGTTGTATTCCAGTGTGAAGATAAAGGATGAGTGCAGTATTTCTCGTTATTAAACAGACCCAGTTTCGACCTGCATATTTTACCATATCTGATGCAGACAAAGCCGTTGTCCGTCGGGTGGGGAGGGAAGGGTCTATTTATTCTCTTCCTGACTTCTGCCGCTGTCTGTGTCTGTCTAGGGCAAGGGCTTTCTTTGGGTCTCTATTGTCTGTCGATTCCCGCTACATACGTGAGCTTGCCCCATCTATCTTTTATATAAGCCATGTGCTGAATCTGTTTTCATCTATGCCAACCAGTTATTTGTAAAATGTTTGACATGTATCGGATGTTCCTTCAGAGCTGAAGATTATCTACTTCCTAGTCCATTACTCCAGCAGAACGACGGGGATGGCAGTGGCAATGACGATAGTCATTTAAACATGTGTATGGTATTGTTTGTGTGACTAAACCATTTAATATAGATACAAAATCTTCAAGCAGCCGTCCTTCGGGTAGGTCTTCTATAATAAAAAACAGCTTCAAAACAAGCGCTAATATAAGCGTTACGAGTCAATAGTAATAATGATAATATATCAACGCCACTCGTTGATCAGGAAACATGAAAATGACCAAGATGCTTGTATGTAGCCACTGAATGAGCTCTTTATGTTGTGTCTGTTCCATTTATGTAAATGTTTCTGTTGTGTTGTCTTTATATGAGAAAAGAGTCCTTGTAATCACAGCCAATTTCCATAAGGATCAATAAAGCAGTCTTAGTCTTAATAGTAATAATAATTATAACAACACCTTCAAGGCCCTAAACATCCCTAAGAAGATTCTCGTTGCCCGTGAGGCCTGCTGACCTAAAACATCACCAGAAAATTTTTCAGTGAACACTGTTAAAGTGACTACAATGAATTTTGTTTCAATCTAACAAAGCTCAATCCTGGCAGTGCAAGATAAGGAATATTAGTTCTGAAGTAATAATAATAACAATAATAGTAATAATAACGTGAGTAAATTTGATTTACAAGTATGCATTGCCCATAAGAACAGTACTACATTTCAGCGCACAAAATGAAAGGGTCAGCGAAGTCAACATTACATTTTTATACCATTAGCAAAAGCAGAAGTTTTGGGGTTTTTTTTTGCTAATGAACGAAAATAATTTTACTTTTGGGGGTCGCCACATTGTTGTAAATAGTAAAAAGGGGTCGTCGAGCTACAAAGGTTGAGAACCGCTGCTCTAAACAATGATGACCAAATGCTGTACAAGTCTATTAGCGCTATTTGTTTGTTCAGGAGTGAACATGTCTTGATGTGTCGCACATGGGAGCTAGACAATGGGAGACCTACACACGAGATATTAAACACCCGATGGACGGTTCGCGCTGGTAATAGCGCGGGATCCTTTGTTTAAAGTAGATGTCGATCTCGCTGCTGGAAGGTAGTGGGGAGGAGTCGCAGGTAGCTGAGATCTACACCAGATTGCCCTGATCACAAAACTGAATCTCTGATCACCCCATCACTTGGCTATGAAACATACGCAAGACTTTATTAATACTTTATTGAAGCTCATAAGAGAGACATTATTATAACCCAATGAAGCTGCTTATAAAAATGCATTTGACAGGAAATGATAACCATTGATGGTAATTAAAACAAAATACAAAAAATACTTTAAAAAAAAAACAAAGCTTATATTAAGTGTAACAATTAGTCTGGATCAGTCAAGTAAAAAAATTTGTAATAGATCTAGACAAACAATAATAAATCTGTTATAAGAATTTTTTTTATTTTACCAATGTTGTTGTTGTTTAGCGCAATTTCATGGATTTAGCTTTCTCAATACGCAATGATCCTATCACGTGTCTAGACCAGCTTGAAAGGGGTAGGGGAAGATAGAACGGGGTATCTGGGTGATCGCTTTTTAAATGTATTGTTTTTTAAAAAGGGAACGATCTGAATTCGAACTTGTGGGCTAAAGCTTTCTCAGGCTTCTCAAGCCAACGCGGTAACCACTCTGCTAGCGAAGAGTCTATGAACATGGAGATCGTATTGTTCTCTATTGTTTCTATTTCATGTTTCTGTTCATTAAGCCTCGACAAGGGGAATAATTCAGCTTATACCACCACTTCAGTCAAGTACAAATTGTTTACCTTGTTTGAGATACCAAACAAAATAATTGATCACCAATAATTAATTAACCAATTTGGTTAATTTTTAAAAATTGATTTTTGTTTTGTCAGGTAAAAGAAATAATTGTGCAAAATTTCAGCTTGATCCGAGATTGGGTGTCGTAGAAATCACGTGTACAAACTTTGGGCCAGACAGACAGAGTGAGTTGATATAAGCTTGTAAAAAAAATAGCAACGGAAAACAGAAAACAGAAGTAAAACAAAATAGAAAACTGAAACAATGATTTTAAAGCATTTCGTTTTAAGATTAGATCAGTTGAACTTCAATTTTCTTAGTACATGATTTTAAGTGTTCTTTTTTTCTAGTTTACATTTTCCTAATTGTTTTCCTATTTGAGACATCCACACGATACAGAACACGTACCTAAAGGGGGGGGGGGGTAATCACTTTCACCTGTCCAGCAACAGAAACAAATCTAAACATCAAATGTCAGGAAGTGAGAACTTGAGAAGAGAGAGTTTATAAGAAGCACACCTCCCAAGTATCCTCACCACCCTGGTGCAGTCCAAGTCCTAGTCAACAATTTAATTTCACAACTAGAAGAGAATTATATTTCAAAAAGGATCATGGGATACACAAGTCATTCACTGGCTCTGAGAACGTGACCATTCATTCATTTTGAAACATTTCTATATGTTACTTTAGCTCTAGTCCAGTATTTTAGCTGCGGTCACATACTTTAGCTCTAGTCCAGTATTTTAGCTGCGGTCACATACTTTAGCTCTAGTCCAGCATTCTAGATGCGGTCACATACTTTAGCTCTATTCCAGTATTCTAGATGCGGTCACATACTTTAGCTCTATTCCAGTATTCTAGATGCGGTCACATACTTTAGCTTTAATCCAATCCAATATTTTAGCTATAGTCCAATATTTTAGCTGCGGTCACATACTTTAGCTCTAATCCAATATTTTAGCTGCGGTCATATACTTTTGCTCTAATCCAATATTTTAGCTCTAGTCCAATATTTAGCTCTATTCCAAAATTTTAGCTCTGGTCCAAGATTTTAGCTCTAGTTCACATTATTTTAGCTGTAGTCCAATAATTTAGTTCTAGTCCAATATTCTAGTTCTAATCCAATATCACATACTTTAGCTCTAATCCAATATTTTAGCTATTGCTTAATATATCAGCTTTGGTCCAATATTTTGGCTCTAGTTTCGTACTTTAGCTCAGCTCCAAACTCCTTTGTAGACCTTATGGGTCTTTAGCAAAACAAAAAGTACTGCCTTTAGGCGCTCATCGAACATAACTCAGCTCGAGTCAACTCTTAGGTAGTAGAGCTGTTTATCCCTCTCAAGCACTCACACTACCTCAGCTTTGGGAAAAATTACTCTCGTACGGCCCTCACATCAGCTTTGAGAATGTTTTCTATTGCCTTCTGTGGATTCAACAGCTTGAGACAGAGAGCGATTCCTTGCATTTGGCAGTGACGCGTTGAAAACATCAAATTTGCCGATCCATATCAATAAACTCGTGAGAGAACGAGCTTAAACAGCCGCCACTTTAGTGCATTTTTAGATGAACAGTTTTTGATTTTCTTGAAATGTTACGTTAACAATGGAGTTAACGGCTATAAAAAATAATTGGATGATCTCCCCTGAAACCAAACCGAATGCTGGTTAGCGCCTGTACGACAAGATTGTTGGTTTCAGATTCTGAGATCGTTGAGTCATGTTGACTTAGAACAAACAACACTTAGAGTTAAGGTAATATAGTAATTGTTTTATCCATGGCGATGGTTTTGTCAATGGAAGAGAGCCAATATTGATTTTTGCCCAAACTTTAAAAAAAAAAGACACACCTGGTTTTTTTTATGCTCGTTAGTAACACCAATACTAGACGAAGAACAAGAGAAAATATTGCAAAGCAGACTCTGAACTTAAAGCTAGGCTCTCGAGAATACAACGAAATTATGAGAGGCCAAAGCAAAAAATGGAGGAAATCACTGGGACAAGAAGCAAGATGGACATGGAAACAACTGAATGGAATTGCCCAAAAAAAGGTATTAATGTTTCAAGGAAGACTAAATTATTTAGTCAAGTCAAGTAGTTATACCTAAGCAAATATAGTTCGTCCATCATGGTTTGATGATCAGGGCCGATTTGACTGTGACCTCCGTGACCCCAGGCCGTAAGACTGATTCGTGACGTAGTAGGTCAGCAACCATTGTTTTTTATCGTAACCAGAGCCCGACTGTGTGTTAGCATTAGCGCTTAGGCGAAGTGTTGTAAAATGTAACACAACCAACGTGTAGTTGTTGTCCTCATTACTAGGTCTAGACTTTATGTATTTACTTAATATACACAATAAGTGATTGAAGACTGCTTTGTGTGTGTTGTAAACTGAACTGTAGCACACCTGGCTGAATGTTTGCATTAGTGCTTAGGCTAAGTGGTATAGTCTGTAACTCATTAACAAGTAGTCATGTATGTTATATGACTTTTCTATAAACAGTATTACACCTACACATGTTATTAGAATATAAAATTGATAAGTTGCTCTACAACTTAATGTTACAACTTAATGTACACACTAATGATAACAAGCATCACAACAGAAATAACACATGAAAACAAATGTGTGGTGTTATATAGCAATTTTATTTGCAGACAAAAGATACCACTTTAATGAGTTAAGTTTTTATTGCAACTGCTTAATGAACATATGGAAAAAAAAAATATTCCAATAATTTACAATACACATTTTAAAAATGGTGTATGGTGCAGATTGCAGAGAGCCTGGATAGTGAGATTCGTAACAATATATATATATATATATATATATATATATATATATATATATATATGGATGGCTGCCTGGTCAAGCGGTTTGCTCATATAATGTTAATGTTATTTAAATTATATATTATATATATTATATATATAGATGGCTGCCTGGTTGGGCGGTTTGTGCTCCGGACTGTCGCTTAGATTTATCGATGGTCCCAAGTTCAAACCCTGGCCTCTCCCATCCCCAGTCATTAAATTTCTTTAGAACCACATGAACACAACATATGTTATCTTATAGATTATACAAGTTACTTCAAAAAACAAGATAAATACCCATAACATAACATCTAACAGTTAGACTTACAGAGAACCTTTATGATGTTTTGATGAATCATTAAAATTAGGAAAGATAAAAGAAATATTTCATCTTTTTGATTTATCCCACTGTATCTTAAACATTTAAATATATGTAGTGTAAATGGTCAATAATTTATATATAATCTGCAGGATGTGGGTAGACAATACTTAATTTAGATAGTCCATAAAAAGTGACACGGTCTTCATATTGATGGCCTTATCACACACATAACATTTAGTCCTGTTTGGTTTAAGTCAATTTAATATATTTATTTCATTGTCATTTTTTGTATTTGTGTACTTAGTGTTTTCTTTAATAGCATTTAAACTGTTAGTATTGTTGGTAAAATTTTTTGTAGAATATTGTTCTAAGAGTTCTAACAAATTAGTTATTTCATAAATGTAGGATACAGTTTTAAAAAGTTTATCACCTTTACCGAATACTTCTGTTTGTTTAAAAAAAAACATCAAAGAGATGTACCAAGAACAATAGAATATATATATATACTACCTTAACTGGACCTGAACCTTTACAATGCACATAAATCATACACTCCTCTTGACAAAGAACATCCAAAACGAAGACACATTTATATTTCTTACACTATCTTGAAATTCACTGAAATCACTGATATGTTTTTTTTACTATTATATCCTTATATGTTTGACATGTTTCGGATGTTCCTTCAGAGTTGAAGATAGTTTACTTCCTAGTCCAAGCCTCCCGCAGGACGACAGGGGATGGGAGCGGGCAGGGTTTGAACCAGAGACATCGATAAATCCAAACGACAGTCCAGCGCGCAAACCACATGACCAGGCAGCCATCCTGCGACTTCCTGCACTCTCTACTCTTTCATGTGTAGTAGCTAGTCCACAATACTTCATCGTCTTCAAATGTTAACGGCAGATCTGAAAGTTAAATAAAGTTTACAATTAATAGTTTTTAGATGAAATGCAAACTGTAGATAAATATATAATATAATAATATCAAACATTTATTAGAATATCTATTGATAGACTCGTTATTAAATTAATAGATTTACATAGTTCTAGCCTAAAGTAGTATTTATTTTATATAATGATTATCATGTTAATCATCAAAAGCATAAAAGTCAATTAATTATGTATAATGATAATATGCTGGATCTAGAAATATTTACTTAATTTAGATTACTCCTTTAATGGTACGTAGATCTAATCCTTCTACTAAGCCAAATGTATTATCGCTGGCCATTTTTTCTTTCTAAGCCATCATTCATCATCTTTTGGTAATCGGAAGGCATCTGCTAGATCTAGATCCTTTACAAAACGAGACATTTGTTCACAATTGTAGATCTAGAGTTTTAATCCATGATGAATGTTTTGAAAAGTCTAAATCATATTTAGATGAAGATTCTATTTGTTTCAAAAGAAATCTTTCTGTCTGTGTAAACTACACAGCAACACAGTGGTTACCTACTCACGCATCATCAGTGACGCATAACCTTGGCCTCTGACCAGTGATGACGTAGGCCGCGATCTGGTCAGAGCTAAGGCTTTGAATGTCGAATGCGCCGATTTGACTGATTGTTTCAATTGGGCTCCATGTCTGGCAGGGGCCCTGCAATTTACATTAAGCATATTACTATCAGTCACGGCTCTTGTGACAGGCTTTTAAAGATGTAGGACTTAAAGGGTTAACACAACTCAGTGTATGCCTATCGTACGTAGACGCAGACGGCAAAAAGAAAATCTTAGTTGACCACCGGCGGACCGTGGTTATGCTTGCCCTGGATGTGGCAAAACATGTCTTGGTAGCCATTGGAGAACAGTTTTCTTGCTGTTGTTGTTGAGCTTTACAAGTACTGTCCTGATTCGTTTCCCATTGGAGGAATTTGAGTTTCCTTCTGTTTTTGCATCGGTCAGGAAGACATTTTATTTGGCGTTCTTGGGTGATTTGCTTGCATGATAGCTGTTAGTTCCGGTGCTTCTCTTTCTGCTCTTTGGCTGTCAGAGAGCTCACCATTGGCAAGTGACTTGATTTGTAACATTTATTAATTAATTTTTCTCCATTTGGCCATTCTCCAAATGACATATTTCTCTATACAGCTGGCTGAGCCTACCTTGTCTGGTAATAATGTAGTATTTATATAGGCATATGTTGGATTTATTATAGATTTTTAAAAAGCCACACAAAAAGAAAATAAATTAAAATATGGCAATGGGTCTACGAGACATAAAAGGTTTGGAAAGCATAGTAGTAGACTTTCACGCTTTGACTTTAAACTAATTAAAAAACTAATGGGCAACTAACTTAAAGTGGAGCATCCACATAAAAAAAAACAATTTTAAAGAAAATATGCATAAAACTAGGGGAAATGAGACTGAATGAAAGAGTACTCTATTTTTACTTCACAATTATGACATGCGTTTAAATATTAGTAAAGGCATTGAGGCCCTCACAAAAATCATGCGCAGGGCCTCCACTTACTTAACTCCAGCACTGGGTCTTTACAATGAGATAGAAAGAGTGGCACGTAGAATGCTGTGGCTGAGTGGTTAAGCGCTTGGCTTCCGAACCTGGGGTCCTGGGTTCGAATCACGGTGAAGATTTTCGATTTTAAATTTCGTGATTTTTAGGGCACCCCTGAGTTCACCCAACTCTAACGGGTACCTGACTTTAGTTGGGGGAAAGTAAAGGAAGTAAGTCGTTGTGCTGGCCACATGACACCCTGGTCGTCAACCGGTCAACCGTTGGCCAATGAAGCAGATGATCTTAACATCGCCTGCCCTATAGATCGCAGGGTCTGAAAAGGGGAACTTTTTGTTACTTTATTTTTTACACGTGGAATGCAAGTTAAAGAAAACATAAACAAAAGGGGAAATGACAGAACGTTAAGAAGATGAGATAGACAGACAGAACTAGGTGAGAGAGAAATGAAAGAGAGTGGAGAGTAGTGAGAGAGAGTGAGAGGTGAGAGTAAAAGAGTGAGAGAGAAAGAGTCGGAGAGAGAGAGACGATTAAGTCTATGTTTTTATAAAAGTGTATTGACGTAATGCAAGATGGAAGAAAATGTGCAAGCAGAAACATAGAGGTTATCTTCTCCACACTTTTGACCGCGTGCACGCCCCTGTAAACACGACTCATGTAAACACGTGATAATCACCCCTGATATGATTATCTTAATGACTGCTTTCCTAACACACGTATACACCCTCAAACATAAGCACGTACATACCCCAAACACAAGCACGCATATACCCCCAAACACAAGCACGTATATACCCCCAAACACAAGCAAGTATATACCCCCAAACACAAGTGTAATCTCGCAGATCACGTAGTAAGCACGCACACGAGCACCTACACACAGCCACACACTAATATACACCCCAACAGAACACACACGAAAGCACGCTCAAAGAAGACCGACCACTGTAGAACACAAGTTTAGAGCTTACATTATCACATAAGCCTCACACACGAATGAAATCCCGATACTGTCGAAGTATTCAATAACATGACTTGACATTATTGACTGAAATCGACACGCCGAGACTGGCCAGTTACACGAATGAAATAGACTTGACATCAATACAGCCACGCTAAGGACCTGCTAGTTCAATATATCAGGTTACAGTTATTAGAGACACCCATGTCATGCATACTGTTCCATGGTGTGAAATGCAAAGATTTTGAAATTTCAGATGACGTCTGTAAGTATGGAAAGACGCCCTCTTTCCACCCCCTCCCCCGCGCCATGATCTTTAATAATCTTATACGTATTATTGGGTGGTCAATGGGAATTTTCACACTAAAAGGTAATCATAGTACTTTGCACTTTGTAAACAGTGATTTGTAATATCCCGTTTACTTTATGTAAGCAATAAGATACAGTAAGAGAGAATAAAGAAGACAAAGTGATATGAAGAAATGAGGTGGCGATATCATGGAACTTTAAAAAGAGGAAGTGTGGGAGAGGTTTGGAAATAAGTAGACAAACTAATTATTAAAAGACCACTGCTGCTAAGTAACTATTACAAATTACTTGTGCTTTAAGCAAAAGAGGTTAGACATTTGATTCTACAGTGCTGAAAAGTGAACAAAATAAAATACTTCCGAAAGCTTGTTATTCATGGATTTTCCTCCATGTTTAAAAATATCAAATATTGCCGCGATGATGGAAGACTTCAAAATACAGCTTTCGCTCAGCCACTACCTTCAGACTTAAGAGAAAGATATACACAAATTACAAGAGAGAGATCTTCAGTAACGATGAAGAATTAAAGAATTGATCTATAAATATGATTTGTAGACTAACTGTTACGAGGGCATGGTGTAGCCATCACAAAGACCAATCGCTTGGAATGATTTTTCGCTAACATAAAAGTATGACATTTTTCTTAGTACCCTTTATCTTTGTCGCCCTCTTTTGGTGATGTAATCTGTGTCTGTTATAAAATTTAAATTATTGCCATACATCTCCATGATAGATCTAAATTCTAGATGCTGTATCTGAATGTCCGGTCGTCACTACGGTACGGAGTTCAAACACTGCCATCCTCTGCGGTCATGCAGGATGGTCTGAGCTAAGACATCTTAATCTTTTTAATGGGACCTCAGCACTCGTTGAGCAAACAAACAATCTCAAAGCCATCTCTAAATGTTAGACTCTAGATGCTTGATCTAAATGCTAGACGCTATATGCTAGATCTACACATAGATCCTGGAATCGTCTAGCACCTTCAATTATTTTTAGATTTCCTCCATTGTGAATGCCAAACCTCTGCTGGGTGCCACAGGGGATGAGAACAGTTGAACATTCATTCTTTTAGTAAAGACTCGTTCAGTGGGATAGATCTATAAGCAATTTACAAATAAAATACACCAAACTATAAGCACAGTTTACCGTTAAACAGTTACAGCAATGACTCTTGTTTAACTTTGTAGTATTTACCATTTTCTTAATTCAAGGGATAAATGCAATACTATGATTTTAAACAACATAAATGATATATTTAGATCTATATTAAAACGATTTCGTTCAACCCTACAAAAACAAATGTGTAAATACAAACAGCATTCTTTTAGTCTCGTGCATGACTATTTTGTTCTGCTGGTTTGTTTCACGTAAATTGTCCAGCCCGTATTTTGTTGTTCACGCGATACATTAATTTCAAGTTTTGATTTAAAAAGCAGCAGAGCGATACAAGATGACACATCTAGACATGACCGTGTTTTGCTACACATCACTACTGATATATTGATTGATAAGGGGCAAAAATTGAAGGACTCAATCGATGATAGTTCATGACAGGTTACCTGGCTAATAAAATGTTATGTTTTCAATTATAGTTAATGATTTAATAAAAGATAAATTTATACGCAGTGCTTTTTTTTGTGTGACGGTATGCACAGGTACGGCGTACCGTGTACCTTTTTCAACGAGGGGAAAAAATATTACTTTTCTTTGTATTTTAACGTTTATTTTAACCGCACATTTTTTAACACTACACACACACACACATTTCTACTTGGTCTCTATTGAGTACAAGCAGACGCTGTCTACGCAAAGGTTATAGATTCGAATTCATGTGGAGCTTTTATGAAGTATATTCAGTCCCTGTGGGTACATTACATTCCACGAAGAAGGTTTGGAGAGATGGCCGTTGTTCTGACTATTTAACACCATAGTAAAGGCTTACATTGTGAATCTCCAACACAAAGGAACAGTGTTTACTTATATAAAAATGAAAACCCTGCAACGTTTACGATGGCTGGATTCAGAGAAAGCGAAAAGCTGGACTCCGTGCACTATTCTCATGAGTCCTGCATTTTACAGAAAGAAGATATGATTGTGTTTAGGGTGTTTTGTAGTCCATACCATCCGATATGCATGCCGTTATTTATAGTAACACTTCTTACTAAAACGATAACCACTGTTGTAATTAATTTGTAACTACTTGTTAGTCAAATGACAAAACCTGCCCTGTGTGGATGTGACCTGCATTATTACTTAGTCAAATGACACAACCCGCCCTGTGAGGATGTGACCTGCATTATTATTTAGTCAAATGACACAACCTGCCCTGTGTGGATGTGACCTGCATTATTACTTACCAAACGACAAACCCTTAGGGCCTCCTTTTTTTTTAATTACAAAGTTTAAACTTTGCACAATTATTTCTTTTACCTGATAAGCAAACATTAATTTGAAAATTAACCAATTAGCTTATAATTATTGGTACCGGTAATTAATTATTTTGTTTGGTATTGAACAAGGGATGGAGATTGTACGGATGTGGCGTTACACGTTGAAAAGTCCCCTTTATACATTGTCGTATAAAAGTTTGAAACTGACAATAAAAACATATCAAACCTTTTATTTTCATAAGCCATTCGCTTTGTCACGGCTTTGTGTATTGAGGGGGCTTGAACCCTCCATTCTAATTCAAGTTGTACAATTTTTTTTTTAAATTTAATATATTTAATAAAAAGCGATCACAGCAACCTTCATTGATGCAAATACACTTAATATAAGCTTTGTGTTTTTTTAAAGTCTTACAATTTTTCTTGTTATTACTAAATTTAACTGTGGTGCAACAAATGCCAACAATGTAAATTCACGCAAAAGTTTATAGTCTTTTATATAGGTCAGTGTTGTACTTCATCTAATGATCCATTCTAGGCTTTGCAGCAGTATTTTAGTAATGGAGGCACCGAGCATCGGTTGTATTTGGAGGTCCCTACCCTGCCCTCTTCAAGCTTCGATATAGATGCTTTTCTCATATTAGTAGAACTTAAAGTATGTCATATTTTTGAAGAATGAAATTGAATGCTGGTCAATTTTGTTTCTTATTTTAATAAGCATAAGTGGTTAAAACTTATATATGTTTGAAATGTGGACCCTCTAATGATGAGATCCTGGTAGGCTACATAGTTTTGCGCTGTCGTATATCCAGCACTGGATCGTGTGGCCTAGAACTTGATGTATGTGCGATATATTGAACAAACAAACATCGCCTTTGATATGTCAAGTAAGTTTCTTCCTATGGTCTGTCTTCTTACTTCGCAGTTCAAGAAAATGAAAACATGGAAATCAAATAAAATCGTAATAGATCAAGGTATTCAGTTGTCTAGGTTGTTTATTGTCTTTTTTCTCTTAAACATTCCATATTTCTATATAATAATTTCCCATTTAGATGAGCGGTAGCTGAGCGTTTAAGCGCTTGGGGTCCTGGAGTCGAATCTCGGTAAAGACTGGGATTTTGAATTTCGGGATTTTTAGGGCGTCCATGAGTCCACCCAACTCTGAGTACCTGACTTTAGTTGGGGAAAATAATGGTAATTGGTCGTAGTGCTGGTCACATGACTCCCTGCTCGTTAACCGTTGGCCAAAGAAACAGATGATCTAAACATCATCCGCCCTATAGATCGCAAGGTCTGAAACTTTACTGTCCCATTTAGGACACAGCCGCCTAGGTCACTACCTAAACAGTAGGTCTACTATTCAACAATGCCATGATTGTTTGTGGGAGAAGAATGGGTGAAAGAAGAAAGACAACTGAGCTAGCTGATGCTGATAGATTTTAAAAACATGTTAACTTGTGCTACACAGGGGCTGCTGTTTATCACTCTACTTTCAAATCGTATCTTTGAACCTAAGCCGTGGCCATTGTTTCTATTTGTAATGCAATTTATATCGTCTGCATTTTGAGAAAACAAGCACACAAGCACAGGGGGAGAGGTGGTTCAAACTAAAAGTATCAGTGTTTTACCCACAACCCATACATTGTTCCAAGAGGTCCCAAGGGCAGTAATTCGAAGCAAATTGAAGACACATGAGTTAATAAAAAAAATATATTGGAGTACAAAGGGAAGTTACTCAGCAAGGAAGAGTGAAAAATTCCCGTGCGTCTCTTTCATTGTTAGTGGTTGGGTTTTTGGGAGTCTGTCCTGCTCAAAGTGTTGATACGTTCCTTCTGTTTGTTACATTCTAGCAATGCGGCGGGATGTGTCCTCAATGTGGGATGTCTCCTCGGAAATGTTGCGTGGTAGAGACGAAGGCGAAAATTGTTGAAGTCTATTATATAAAAGACATTTAAAGACCGCATCACAAACCAAGAGATTAAAGACAGGGTTACTGCACTGATTGGACACCATGATTACTTGCTATCTATCGTTAAAAAAAAAACACAAGCTAAAAATCTATGGAAATATTACAAGGTCTTCGGGGTCGGAAAGCCCTTCCTTCTGGGAACAGTACCCGGAAAAAGAAGAAGAGGCAGACAGAGAAAGCCATGAGAAGACAACATGAAAGAATGGACGGGCCTGCCATCTTAAGATAGAGAGGAATAGAGAAGGACGATTGTCAAATCTTGCGTGGTGCCCCAAAGGTCCAACAGACTAAGAGATATGTAAAGGTAAACAGTAAAATAAAAGACCTATACCTACAACTAAAAGCCACGGCTGGAAATCATGCTTTGTGCCACACTGGGCAGGAATTACAAAGTCATCCTCACGAAGTATTAGTTGAAATAAAATAAAAATAGCGCAAAGGTTTGCACCTCACAAAAAAAAACAAAAAAACTTGTTTTCAGGTAGGCGTGTTTTGTGTTCGTGCTAGACGGCATTTACGACATCCTCATATGCGAAATTTGGACAAAATTTGTCGAAACATGTCTTTACTAAACCTATTCCAGTATCTGGATAACACTTTCAGATACATGATTAAAAACTAGTTATTACAATAACTAAAAGAATATAGTTAGTGTGTGCAAATCACCATAAAAGTACACCGTTTCTAAGATTCTTTAAAAGCATTTTTTTTTGGGGTGGGGGGGGGGGGGGGTAACGATTTTTTTTTCTTTAAAAATGGCAAAAGTGTAGATGGATTTGTTTCTCAGTGTAATTCAGACTCTTCAGACATTGTAATTATTGTGTTCTAAGTCCTAACCTACTGCATGAGGAGTTAAACAAGAGAACATCTTGACGACATTCTAAAGCGCACACGACACGGTCATTATCCACTGTTTTGCAAGTGTTAAGTTTCTGATGTTCCTTCAGAGCTGAAGATAATTTACTTTCTAGTCCAAACGACGGGGGATAGCAGCGGGCAGGGTATGAATCCGGGGCCATCGACAAGTCCAAACGACAGTCCAGCGCATGACCAGGCAGCCATCCTCTTCGGTTTATCACTAGCGATGTTTCTATCTTGTGAAATCTCTATTTTTAAAACGTAATCGACCGCAGTACCACTGAATATCAAATGTGTATTAATACATGGGGTGTGTGGCTGAGAGGCCAAAATCGCTTGATCACGGCTTAGTTACCTAACCAGGGGGTTCAAGTTCAAATCCCGAATCGAGCAGAGCTGTGTTTGCTGAGCGCTTATAAGTAGCACTGACCCCCCCCCCCCCCCAAACTGGTCCACAAAAGAGATTGGACCATGGCTGTAAGCATGAAAGATTGCGCTAAAAAAAAAGAAAATTAAAAAAAAAATGTCTCAGTGATGTGTCTTGATGAATGTCTCAGTAACGTCATGTGGATGTTTCAAATTTTTTCTTTTTACTCACATCGCAACACCCGCCATCTCGCGGTCATCTACAAAAATATAATCTTAATATTCTCCCCTAGTACTCTTAGTCATTTCCTGGAGAAAAAAATCTTTTTTTTTAAAATCCATAGCAGTGAGGAACCCGTAAACACTACGCCGCATAATTGTTTAATCTGCTTAATCACAACACTGGACCAAAAAAAAAAAAATCCATTGCATTTAAATAGGTTTTCCGTTAATAAGGATGCTTGTTAATCCCACAAACAGAACTCGAATTCAACTTAACAATAGAATGAGCTCCAAATTCTCCAAGCACAAGCTCGAAACTAGTATCGCGGTGGATATGAAAGGGTTAGTTTTAATAGAAGAGCTTATACGAATACGAACATTATTCTAACAATAAAGAAGCAAAGAAAATGTAATTAAAATGATGTTACTTAAAAACTAAATAGCCAAACCGATGTCTATTTGGTCTTTTGACACGTAAAGCAGAGGCGTCTCTGGTGGAGTGCGGGACACGCCTGCTAGCCCCCACCAGGTGGTCACACCGAAGTGGGAAAGAATGAACATTTGTAGAAGCATACAACTTTAAAAAAAAAAGAAGTGACTTAGCTAGATACTATAATATACTTATGTATTGTAAATAAACAGATCTAAATCTAATTATATTTCAGTATATTTATTGTATTTTTTGTTCGGTTCATATGTCCAAAACGTTAGTTCTTCAAAGGGGAGTGCGAATGTGGTATTATTTAAGGACCAGAAATCAGTTGTATTTGTAATGTAGTTATTCCATAGTTGAGTATTAATCAGGTCAATCGACACTATTACCAATGTCTACAGAGTAACATTATAGAATTAAGTTGATGCCGTTTTATCTTCCAAATGGAATCTATTTATTTTCTCCCCATATAGTATGAATGATTGAATCAAAAAGTTCTTCTCAATGGAGCTTTTCAAAACTTATATATAGTAAGGTATATAGCTTTTTACTTTGTGTAATTATTCTATATTAATTAAGTGCTTGTCTGTCAAATAACTTCAATCCATGGTAATATTAATAAAATGGATTAATCGTGAAAGTGTAATAGAGTAACTTTCGACTTACGCAATTAACTTAATTATTATTATATCAACACTTTACGAAGAGAGGCAACTCTACACAGAGAGGCAACTCTACAAAGAGAGGCAATTCTGCAAAGCCCTCATCAATTAATTATCCACAAAGAAATGTGTGATTTTATCGGTCTCCTGGCCAAACATTGTCAGCAATCATAGACCATATATTGGACACATTGTCCTGATGACTGGTCCGAGTCATCGATCCAAGCCACTACATGGGTGACTCGTTTAGGGAATGAAACAATTCGAAAGGCTCAGGAGCTGCGGTTGGAGAGTGGGCGGGGAGGACTCAGTTAGGGGATTGGGGAGGAGGAGGAGATTGCTGGCTGATAGACTCACAGATATTTAATTTGTTTCACGTTATTGCTCTTTTATTTCAGCAACAAAAGACTACTCGACTTTTTAAAATATAAAGATTACTCGATTTTTTTAAAATATAAAGACTACTCGACTTTTTAAAATATAAAGATTACTCGACTTTTTAAAATATAAAGATTACTCGACTTTTTAAAATATAAAGACTACTCGACTTTTTAAAGTATAAAGATTACTCGACTTTTTAAAATATAAAGATTACTCGATTTTTTAAAATATAAAGATTACTCGATTTTTTTACAATATAAAGATTACTCGATTTTTTTAAAATATAAAGATTACTCGATTTTTTTTAAATATAAAGATTACTCGACTTCTTAAAATATAAAGATTGCTGGACTTTTTAAAATATACACATTACTCAACTTTTTCAAATATAGCAACTTTGTAACGATGTGATCGAGTGGTTAGTCGTTCGACTTTTGAACGGTAGGAAGTACGATCAATGCTGTTGGATTTTGTACTCGGCACTGTCTTGCGTGTGTGTATGTGTGTGTTAACTTGCTTTAAAAGTATAGATTACAAAAATGAGTATTTTACCACAGATATTTTTAATAAATGCATATTAGAAGAATAAAAAATAACTTTTTAGCCTGATAGTTGGACAAATATTACATGTATCATTTCAGATTACAAAGTTCTCAATAATTCACAGAGACTGGCTGGAAGACTTTTTTTTACATAATAGGGGAAAATCAGAAATTATTAATTTCAAAGCAGCTTAGTTATATGTATTGTTTTAGTTAAATAGCGGTTTTTAGGCGTGTAACTATGGGAAATCTGGAAAGACAATGGCACTGATGCGCTCCTTGGTCATTGCGACATTCTTGTATGTTTGCCAATCTTGGACTCAGCCGAATTAGAGAGGAGGGTCCTTTATATGTAGAAGTATCATAGCTATAACCTTTAACGACCGCACCACAAATGGGAAATTCGTAAGACGAGCATAACGGCGATTGGGCCTCACTATGACCTGCTGATTATTGTCAAAAACTTTGTATGTTCCTCAGAGCTCGTTCGTTTTACACGGAACAGTACCAGGAAAAGAAGAAAAGGCAGACAGAGAAAGCGATGGGAAGAGAAAATCGAATAATGGACGGGACTGTCGTTGAAAGAGACTTAGACTTAGCAAAAGACGAAGAAGAATGGAGAGAGATGGTTGATCACATGAGGTGCCCCAACGGTCGAACAGAAAGACTATATCGTCTAACTTTATAAGGCGAATAGGTGAAGGTGAACTGTGTGATTGCTTAATATTGGCCACTACTTTTTTTTGCACTTACCTCTATTCAAGTTGCACATACATACATATCAACCTAAAACCTGATTAGACACGGTTCTCGAAAATGGCTCAAACGATTTTCCCAGAAATTTAGGATAGGAACGACTAAATCGTTGGAAACACTGGGAAAACTCTATCTCGACCTTTATCATTTGTCAAGCTAAAGTTCAGGATCATTTAGCGCACCGTCTTCTAAGTCTAGATCTGAAGGACTATCATTAGAATATCAAAAGGTCTAAAGTCTATCATTCGAATATCAATAGGTCTAAAGTCTAGTAGATTTATACGTTTACTTATCCACGATTTTTTTTTCGGGGGGGGGGGGGGGAATAAAGTGAGTTTAAAAATGTTATATTTTTTTAATCTAACATTCAGTAGTTATTAAGAGCAAAATAATTGCTCTATATAGTCTATAAGATGTATGAAGGAGGTATTATCTTTTTTTAAAAAGTATTTTTTAAAAATGTTTTTCTTGTTTCTACGATATTTCGTTGACGTGTCTTCTATTTAAACACATTCGTTCAGAAAATATCAGGTGGGGGACAAAGAAAGCTCTATAGTACTAACGTAATAACGTGAACAACTGAGTACTCATAGAATAACCCTAATCTCTGATAGAAAAACAGAATGTCCTAAATAAAAGGCACATTCCTCGCTCCATATGCCTTTGCACATTAGTGCTATTAGAGCATGGAATGGGTTGCCCGAGCCAGCCAGGAAAACCAGTGACTTGGCAAAATTTAAGTCATTAGTTAACATGCATGACTAGATGCATGACGCGTAGGACGTAATCACTTTTTTGAAGTAACGTCTGTATTATATAAGAAGATAAATACAACAGCCGCGTATGTTTTCTCCTCCCTGGAAGTCATTCTCTATAGAAAGGACAATGAACACACAAGCATTTTCTATTTTCACTTCTGCTAGTTCAGGGACATGTTTTATCAGCTGCTCAACAAAGCACTAGGGGCATAGCCGCATGTTGAGTCAAACAAGGAAGGAATGTTATCAAAAGAATACTTTCTTCATCGGCAGCTTAACTTGACTTTAGTATTTATCTTTGCATTGTAAGGCTCTCTTCTCTGTGACCGAAAGATAATCTAAGTGGAGTGGAGTAATTAATTACTTGAGATTATGAGTGCAGGATTTGTCGTTTTTAGAGCTAGGGGGTTACTAAAGTAGACAAGCATATGTTTCTATACTGTTAGTTGGGTGGCTGGGTTTTTTAATGACATTTCAATATTGTTGTTGAGTTTGGGGAAGAATTGACGTGCAGTTTATTTTAAAGGTCTTATTCTTTTTAGAAATCTTGTGCAGGAATTGTTAGGGCACATGTGTTGATTCGTTCACAACTTCGTGCTATTTTCCCAAGAAGGTTGCTGCTATTAACTAGTCTGCAAAGAATATGTCTGTTTTTTTTTCTGATGCAAATTTTAGATCTTCATCTTCTCTCCAGTCTTCTTCGCTTTCTTTCACCAGGTAATGTTCCCTGTAGGAAAGTTCCATCTAGACGTTTAAGCATTTATACACTCTTATAACAGGGTTGGACTTTCGGGAAATGCCCAGTGGGCTGGCCTTCCATTAGCCGATCGGACCTTCACCAAACGGTCCACTTTTTAATGTTATTACGGCCCGTAAAAGATTTTGCACTATTTTTTTTTAAAGGGGCCCACAGAGCGTTATGATTGGCCCTCGCTTTTAGATTTATAAAATATCTTATGAAGACTTTACAGTTTAGTCCAGACATTAATATATCGACGTCTACTGACCAAGCAGCATTGAGGAATATAGCGGGTTACCTATGTTCACGTATAGATATGTTCAGTTTTCGATTCATTTTCAAACGTCACCTAATAGGAAGACATGTTCAAACGGATGGCCATCATATTTCGCTATTTGTGGGCCGGATTGTATCCTTATGTCAGGGCGAATTTAATACCCAGCCCATCCCTGTCTGAGAGAAAATTATTTAGACTTTCACTCTATGACTTAAAAAAAAAATCTGACTGTATTGTAACTTTGGCATCACGGGAAGTGTTCACTGCTGACCAGCAATCAAACTGACTGGAAAGTCAAATTAAGTTGTCGAATAAAGTACCGGGAGCATTCATTTATTGAATTAAAAGTCGACTGTTTAGAAATCGAGCAATGAATGACTTTGGATGAAGCTTTTTCTCCCACACCCATTCTCGGATCAAGTTGAAACTTTGCATAATTATTCATTGGTGAACACTAAACATGAATCACTTAAAAATTAACCAATCAGTCAATTAATTACTGATAATTATTTTTTGTTTGATTTCAACAAGGGAAATTAATCCTTCAGTGTTCACAGACTATAGGTAGGGTTTTGTCCCATTAGATAATTGTATACGTTCTCGGATCAAGTTGAAACTTAAAACAATTATTTATTACACCTAACAAAACACGAATCTGAGACTGCAGCATGCTTCTCTTTTAAGAGACATAAAAGGGTTTTGCTTGCAACATTAGCAAATTGTTCCTATGGAATTATGTTTATAATAAATATTGCAATGTCAGATTCAAAAGTAGGCCATTAAATCTCTTGATGTGTAGAAATGACATAATCTCTTTACAAAATTAAAAAAAAAATTAATTCTTCAAATATTAAGGGGGAGTCCTAATACTCAGGAAGTCCAGGACCTAGTCTTTTCTGAGATTCGAACGCATTACTCCTCGGTCTGGAGGCCAATCGCTTTACCAATCAGGCCCCCCCCCCAACACCTCCATTACAATTAGTTAAACAGTTAAAATGTGTTTAGCGAGCGAGTTTATTATTGTCTTGTATTCAATGGTCGATGAAAATGTTTGTTTTAAAATAGCGTTCTTTTGTTTGAACTGAATGTTGTTCTTATTGACTAATGATTGAATGGTCCTTAGCACTTCATGCCTGTTAGAAGGCCTGGGACTACAAACAGAATTAAAAATAATCAAAATGTCATTTTTCGTTAAAAATTATTTATTATTAATTTTCATTAAATTTAAAAAAATTTTTTTAGTTTTCTACAGAAAATAAGCTAAATGGAACAAGTGAAATATAAAATATAGATACTTTTTAAAAAAAAGCAAAGCTGATATTAAATGTGTATTTTTATTACTTATTTTGAAACAATCATGTAATAAAATTCTAATAAATCTAGAGTTTCTAGACTATTCATTGTAGATATTTGCGATTGGAAATATTTTGACCAAATGTTGAACTTAAATTCATGCTTTTAGCTTTTTCAATGCGCTATGTTTCAGTTGGAGGGGGGGGGGTGCGAGGTGTCACCTCGGAGATTTCCTTGATGACCTTTTTTTAAAAAGCAATTTTTAAAAACGATGTTCATTTGGAACTTGTGGACTTAAGCTGAAGTGTCTCTATATAAAACAAAATTAATTAGTTACCACTGATTGATAGAATAATCATCAATTTTCCGATTGATTTGTAAAGGGTAATAAATAATTGCGCAACATTTCAACTTGATTCGAGAATGGGAAGTGGGATAAATGACGTGTGCATTATTCCAGACAGAAAGGCAGACAGATTGAGTTGATACAAGAGGAGGAGATCACAAATCGCGGATTTGAACAAATACCTTTCAGCCCACCACTTAAGAGCAGCAATTTTTAGTGGCCGCCATGAAATTAGGTCTTAAGTAACCGCATACCAGAAGGACAGAATGGCGCACGTGCGCCAGAAATAATGTGAAAGGACAGGTTTAATTTACAGGTGAACATTTGCAGTTTGGACTCACGGGTTATGTTAGTGTTGATACTCGGCCGTTGGACTGTAGCTCCAAACAGCTAGTACAATTAAACCGGCGTAGCCTAGTGTAGGCGTATTACATTCTGAATGTAGAACTCAAAATATACTTGAACAGACCTCTTTTAAAACCAAACTTAAATATAACTTTTATTTATAAACTAGCACTGTTTTTTTACCCGGGTTTTCTCTGCTAGTTTTCTTTTGCTGTTTTTTTTTTTTATTGTTTTGTTGTATAATAAAAGGTAACTATGCTGTTTTGATAGTTAGAATTCTCGTCAAGATGCCTCACTGACCTAAATAAAGTGAACTCTCTTATTTTAGGGCAACTTTACATAACATAAGATCACCGCTATTATCTATTTAACGTTCATGCCAAGTTTTATTAACTCTTTCTCTCCTGACTAACGATACCAGCGTTGATTCCACCAGAATGTGGTAAATAATTACGGAGAGAAAGGGTTAAGATTGGTCAAGCGGTTTTTGATTTCTATAAAGAACATTCATACATACACATTCCTTACATTTTATTTTATATATTAGATAAACAGATATACACAGCTATCAAGAATATTGATGTAGAAACACAAAGTAAAAATGATGCTTTAAACAGTCTCTCGTTCCCCTCCATGCGGTCTATATGGCATAGGGAGTCAGTTTCTGTAGCCTACGATTAATGATGGTGTCATGTGGCCAGCACAACGACCAACCGTCTTTACTTTTCCGCAACTAATGTCAGGAACCTATTAGAGCTGGGGTCGACCCAGAGGTGCCCTAAAGATCCCGATTAAGAAATACCAGTCTTCACCAGGACCCTTCTAAAGCCATCTTTAAATGCGTCTTGTATTGTGATCGAAAAAAACAAACAAACCAATAATTGATTAGGTCAGTACAACAGAGAATTTGAAATAATTTAAAAAAAATAATTTAACAACAAAAACAAAAACCGAGGGTAATGATTCTCACCAGAACAATATTCAAAGACAAAATTGTGTGTAGTAGGGAGTTACTTTAGTCTTGACAGCATTGCCTACTTCAAAGGTAAACATTTAACAAAGGGGCAACAAAATAAAAAATATACAGAATTTAAAAAATCCTTTTTAAAAAAACAAAGCTTATCATGGGAAAGAACTCCGCACTCACAGCTATATATCTTAATAATGTATATTTTTTTTTTCTTATTCTTTATAAAAAAAATCAATTACCAATAATTAATTGGTTAATTTTAAAATTGCTTCATGTTTTGTTAGGTACAAAATGTCAAGCTTCAACTTGATCCGAAAATGGGTGTGGGAGAATTAACATTTTACTTTACCAGACAGACAGGCCTTTACCTTTACCTATCCCTTAGTTTGTAGGACCGTTGGGGCACCAGGCATAATTTGTCGACCGTCGTTCTCCATTCCTCCCTATTTTTTGCCTTGTTTAGAACCTCTATCCATGGCAGGCCCGTCCATTCTTTAATGTTGTCCTCCCATCGCTTTTTCTGTCTGCCTCTTCTTCTTATCCCTGGTAATGTCTCCTGAAGGAAGGTCTTTGCGAGCCCCGTAGATCTTGTAATGTGGCCAAAGGTAGGTAGACAGGCAGACAGACATAAAAACAGAGTGACTTTTTAAAAGCTTTGTAAAAAGGGACCAGTCTTGTTAACACGGTCTGTGATAAAGGTGAAAACTTCAGGTGTTTGTGTTTCTTTCTTTTCTTTGGCTCAGATAGAAAACAGATGTCAGGTGTGACATTAAGACAAGGCCTGATGGTCGCGGCATAAACAGTCGGACGTCGTCTTTTATTGTTGTTAAATGTTAATTAAACATGTCATTAGATCCATTAAGAAAATGCCTGGTTAATATTGGAGAAAGCCTGACTACCCCTCTCTTCAATAAAAACTATTTGCCCATGTTTAAATATTTACACAAATGCTACCGTAAATAGATAGAAGAAAGTGAATGTACGCTAGATTTATAAATACAAAGATTGAATATTATATTTGCATATATGTCAACATTTCTTGATCCATAATTGCATACGAAATGTCCTTTAGTTAGTGAGTAGCCTAATGTGTGAGTACAACAGAACTGACCCACGGATGTCGCCCACGAGTTTGTGTGTAAACTCTAAGGTCACTTTCTTGAACAGTATATCTAAAACAAATCAACACTGAACCTTAATTTGCAAATAAAGTGTGTCTACCTCCTTTCAGTTTTTGTTAAAGCCTATATCAACTTACTCTATCTGTCTGTCTGTCTAGTACAATTTTGTTCACGTTGTTTCTCCCACTCCCCATTCTGAGTTCAAGTTGAAACTTTGCACAATTATTCATTGTCCCTAACAAAACATGAATCAATAATAGTAATAAAAAAAATAACCAATTATCTAATTTAAAATGAACCTCCCCTAACCTAAGGGTTAGCGTTAGAGGAGGGCAACGAGAGATGCGATCGCCCTTTCCCTAACTCTTAGAATCGGCCAACATACTAGAGAGAGGGCAAAATAATTTTAAAAAACAAGGTTATAGACAGTTTGTGTAGAAACACAAACTCAAAATGGGCCCCCGAAGTGGTCCACCCAGGCAGGTAAAAAGGCAGGTTTCAATATTTGCTGAAAGAACATCAGAATGAAATTCTATCAAAGACCAATGACAGAGAAGAATGGAGAAAGAATGGAGAAAGAAGGCTGTGTGGTGCCCCAAGCGGTCCAGCAGACCAAAGGATAGGAGAAAGTGAATGTGAAGTTAGATGTGAACCTGGCCTAACTGATGTCTTATAATGAATATCTAATTAATCTTATTGTTTTGTATAGGGTCAATCTCTTGTTCGGGTGCCGATTTTGAGTTTGTGTTTCCACACAAACTGTCTTTGTAACCTTGTTTTTTTATTCTTTTTATTTTTTGATCACTAGAAAATTTAATGTCATTATTAAATATTTTACACTAGCGAGCACTATGAAAGTTTTGAAACTGTGGGGTCTGGTGTGTTGAACTTTAGTGTCCAAATCCAGCTATGTTGTTCTTGTTTTGTTGTTTCAAGTTTGGTTTGAATTTTTGTTTTTTACTTTCATTACTTTTGTAGTTACATCAATATCTTAAACACAACAAAACGAGACGAAAAACTGAGGGTGCAATTGTCTTGCTCTACTCCTCTATTGCATAATGCAACGTAGCAATTTTGTCTTGTTATTGAAAATTTATTATAAATAAAATGGTTTTGTTACTTTACATATTTTTATGAAATAAAGAATAAAAACGAGTTATGAACTATCGTGAAAAAAAAGGCACAAAAATTCATATTTAACTGAAAAGAGAAGGATATTGAGTCAATATGGCGCTCGTTGGAGAGAAATATTAATTTGAAAACGAGCAGACGTAAAGGACGCACTAAATTATCTCTCAATAAGAAACTACTTCCTTCCGGTTGAATGAGAAACTTAAGTCTCCCAGCTTGTTCTGTAAGTATCGCCTCGCCAAAAGTAGAGTCTCAATTCGAGAATTTCTTACGTTTGGAGGTACGCGGTGGACGCAGTGCTGGATTTAGTTAGAGGCAACACATGCTATAGCTTATGCCCCCCCCCCCCCCACTTGCCAGGGGAAAACACAACAATGTTTTTGAAGAAAAGGCAAGGTAATAAAATACCTTTAAAACAAAAGATTTACTGCTGCAGCGGGTGAACGACTGTATTGATTCAATAAAATATCTTGTCTTGATTACAAGTATTTTACAAAGGGGCCCCATAGCTAAAATAGCCTATCTTGATTACAAGTATTTTACAAAGGGGCCCCATAGCTAAAATAGCTTATCTTGATTACAAGTATTTTAGAAAGGGGCCTCAAAGCTAAAATAGCTAAAATAGCTTAGCCTATATCCGGCCCTGCGTGGACGATAAGAAATGCGAAGTAAATTACGAAATACGAAGTAAAATGTATGGTTTGAAACAGAACGCACCACTTTGATTCAAGTAAGTCAAAAAAGTAAAGTATGTTATTTATGTTATTTAATCGAGACGGATTGAAATATTGAAACACCTATTACTAATAGCTTTTGTTTGTTTTTAACGCGGATGTGCTAAAAAAAATAATGAATTATGAAATGTATTAGAACATTTACAAAAATTAATAATAAAAGCATTTTAACACTTCAATGTAGGTTAACAGTTTTGAAGGTTCTTAACGTCTTGCTAGTGTTAACTAACTCTCCAACGTGCGTGGGTGTAGGCACATAGAGTCAGAAGAAAGTTTAGGAAATGAAAGTCTTAGTTTTACGCTAGTTGGGAGTCTATAAATAAGAGAGACCATCTTTATTCAGTAGCCGTAAATCAGCCGTATTATAACTTTCTCTGCCGTAGGGAGGCGAAAATTTGAGTTGTTTAGGGTCATGTTGGTCTAGTTGACAAGTTTGAGTGAGACTATGTGCGTGTGTGTGAGTGTGTGTGTGTGTGTGAGTGTGTGTGGATAAACATGTATGGAAGCCACGAAGTGAACAGCATTGTACACCTGGTGTAAAAGGTGAGAAAACCCGATAGCGTAATAACACCTACCTTCAGAAACAGAAAGAGAGAAAAAAGTGTTTTATTATTGCGAATTTATGTTTACCTAATAGACATCGATCTTGTATTACAGAATATGGCGATTGCTAGCCACTCTTAAGATAGCTTGATCAATAGTGAGCAGTGAAAGAATCTTTACATTATCTGTTCATAATTAACAGGCGTTCCTTTTTATTTTTTTTTTTGTATATACATTTGAAGTTATTCTATCAGAAATCTATTATGTTGAATTGTATCTTTATGTTGAGGCCGACAGAAAATCCACTGCCGAAGACAGACGTAGACGGCGAAAAGAAAATCTAAATCGACCACCGCGGACAATGGCTGTGTCTGCGCTGGATATGGCAAAGTATGTAGGTCGAAGCTGGGGCTACGTAGTCATGGGAATTACTGCGTTCCTTCTTAATCTATCGGAGGCTTTTGATTTATTATAATCATTTTCCAAGTATCGTCTGTATTTTATGAGATAAGCAGTTAAGGAATCTTCACATTATCTGAAATATAATTTAAAATGTTACGCGGTCTGCAATAATTACACGGAATTATACCGGCGTCCATTTTCTTTGATAATCCAACTCTAGCAGACATTTATGAAGTTTAACTAGGACATTCATCTAGACCTAGACACAATCCATGGGCGTGTGGCTGTGGTAGGGCAAAGTCTTCATTTCACAGCAGACTTTTGATATGACGTCCATGTCATACTGTCTCAAGTGTAAAGTGTTTGACTAATTTTCCGTTAAATCGGGGGTTCTCAACCTGTAGGTCGCGACCCCTTTTGGCAAAAGAATGACGATTTGCCAGGGGTTACCTAGGACCACTGAAAATATGGATTTACATATGATGCAAGGTAAGGCGAAGAATGAAACATAAAAATGGTGAATAAGAAATATAACATTATGAACACAGTTACTTAGGCTTTTTTTACGGTTGGGGTCGCCGCACACGGGAGAATCGTAAATTGGGGTCGCCGACCAAAAAAATAAGGTTGAGAACCGCTGCATTAGAATGTCCTAACATTTCAACTTTCTTACAGATGTAACTAGCCTAAATGGATGTATCATATTTCGTTTAGAATTTCGACTATTGTATTTCATTGTAGTTGTGCTTTTTTTTAAACAAAATGAATAAGCAGGAAAGAATATTTTTTTATAAAGAAATAATAGCCAACAAGTTCTGGAGTAATTCGTTTCCCCAGCTTAGTAATTATGCACAATAAATAGATCTTCTCGTCAGAATCAATGGCTGGATCGTCAATCATAATTATTGGAAACACATTTTTTTGGTGAAAAAAAAAGGAAACTTTTGAAAAAAGGTGAACATTTTTTAATTTGCTTGATGTATTGCTAATTTGAATTATTTGAATTGCCATTTCAGATGTGCACAATTAGCTTTTAATGTGTTGTTTTGTGTGTGTGTGTTTCCATGGCTTTCTTTTCAATTTTTTTTTTTAGGGAAGCGATCAATTAAAAGGGGGTGGTAAAAAAGTTCCGCTTTCAGACCTTGCGATCTATGGGGCAGATGATGTTAAGGTCATCTGTTTCTGTGGCCAACGGTTAACAAGCAGGGTGGCATGTGGCCAGCACAACGACCAACCGTCTTTACTTTCCCCAACTAAAGCCAGGTACCCATTAGAGTTGGGTGGACACAGGGGCGCCCTAAAAAAAACAAAATTAAAAATCTCAGTCTTCACCAAGATTCGAACACAGGACCCCAGGTTCGGAAGCCAAGCGCTTAACCACTCAGCGCCACATTCCACGCGTCTTTCTTTTTATCTCATTGTAAAGACCCAGTGCCGGAGTTTAGTAAGTGGAGGCCGTGGGGATGATTTTTGTGATGACCCCTAAGCGCTTGCCTGGGGACCCCCCATAAATGTTCCAATCAGTTTGAAGAAAGGGCAAGGAGAAAATATATATAACACGAGGCCCCATATCTCTAATAGCTTAGGGCCTTATCAAGGCTAAATCCGGCACTGTTTATGCGCTGCTGACAGTCTCGATTAGAAATAATATTTATAGGTCTGTGGTTCTAATCTTGTGTATATAAGTTCATCCACCATTGTCCTGGTCTAAATCAAGTGACTGGAGGCGCGGTGACTGAGCGGTAAAGCGCTTGGTTTCCGAACCGGGGACCGGGTTTCGAACCCTGGTGAATACTATGATTTTTAATCTCCGGACGCCTTTGAGTCCACCCAGCTCTAATGAGTACCTGACATTAGTTGGGGAAAAGTAAAGGCGGTTGGTCGTTGAGCTGGCCACATGGCACCCTTCTTAACCGTAGGCCACGAAACAGATGACCTCTGCCCTATAGAGCACAAGGTCTGAAAGGGGAACTTTACTTTTTAAATCTAGTGACTAGCCATCCTTTCGTTTTCCTCATGCTGGACATTTAAGTTCAGGAGTTTCTCAATAAAACTAAAGCTTTGCTCATTGTTTTAAAAGTCCGGCCGTGTTTACTGGTTCATTATTTATTCATGACCGGATGTGTCTCTGCTCCATTACAGATTCTCTCCCCGGAACTATTTTCTATGCTCCATTGTGTTGATTACGTCCCCTGAGACATATAATCTTTTTTTTTCAAATTCCATTGTCAAGCAACGTGGCTTTTATTTAACTTTACTGTCTACTATTGTTTTGTTTGTTTTGTTGTCGTTGTTTTTTTTTTTGGGGGGGGGGGGGGACATTAACGTCTACTGCAGAGCTAAGCCTTAAAATCTTTCTTTGATTCAATTCAGATTCAAACCCTTTTATAATAATGTTCATTGGACCGATCATTCGTCCCATAAATCCCATGCAAAATACAAACAATGCGTTGAATTGAGCGAAACTTACCCAGAAATTACTTGTACTTGTCATATTGAGGTTTCACTTTTTGAATTGTCGTACAATTTCGTCACTTCCTGTAAAAACGTAGATTTATTTAGTTTCTCCTTTTTTTTTTCTTTTGTCTCGCGACTCAAACCACATCGCAAGCCAATGAGAATAGTCGCTAACGACAAAAAGGCCTTACCCGTGAATATTTCACGATCCGTCCAGCACCTCGACTGAACATTCCCCGCATGGCGCTAATGAATATTTGATCAACAGTCTCGAGGGGCCGGACGATAGATGGGGGAAAAATAAAAGTAGGGGGTTGCTTCCCTTTCAGCAATCAAATTAAATTTCGATGCTACACGTTTGGATTATGTCCCTTTCGTTCATGAGGTGTGATGCACACGGTCTGCGGGCTACATTTGGCCTTAACGTAGTAGGGTAGAATCGCACATTTAAATTTTCATTGTTTTTATCCTAGCTATAAACTACCGTTAGAGTATTAGTTTTTTTCGTCGTAAATAGACACACTGAGGGAAGTGATGTGCAAACTCTTTTTCTAATAATGGAATTTTGGTTATTTTTAGCGGCTGTTATTGGTTTGTGCTGTCTGTCCCACTGTCTGTCAAGTTTGGATCTAAAAAAAAAACTAAAAGTGCTATTAAAAGTTTTAATTCGTGTTCGAAACAGATATAACGGACAGTTTTGATGGCCTTCTGAAAAAATAATCTTACATGTTTGTTTTTTACAATAAACACACAAACTGGTATACTCCCTTTATTATCTACTTTTGCTTTTAACAAAATTTAAAAAAATTAACTTAGGTTTAATTTATATTATTACTGGAGGCGCGATGGCGGAGTAGTAGAGCCCTTGGCTTCTGAACCAAAGGGCTCCGGGCTGGAATCCTTGCTCATATTGGGATTTTTTTATTTTCGGTATCTTTAGGGCGCCTCAGAGTCCATCTAACTATAAGGGGTGCCTTACATTGTTTGGGGAAAGTAAAGACGGTTGGTCGTTGTGCTGTCTATATTACACCCTCGTTAAACGTGGACCTGTACATTATCTGCCCCTTAGATTGCAAGGTCTGAAACTTGTTTATTAGTTCGTAAATTTTAATATCCCGAAATTTAAATATTACATATTTAAGATTTTTTTCGCTGTGTCACAAATGTCACTTAATGCCAGTGTATTACAAATGCCACTAAATGCCAGTGGATTACAAATGTCACTTAATGCCAGTTAATTACAAATGCCACTAAATACCAGTGGATTACAAATGTCATCTAATGCCAGTGTAATACAAATGCCACTAAATGTCAGTGGAAGACAAATGTCACTTAATGCCAATGTACTACAAATGCAACTAAATGCCAGTGGATTACAAATGTCACTTAATGCCAGTTTATTACAAATGCCACTAAATACCAGTGGATTACAAATGTCATCTAATGCCAGTGTAATACAAATGCCACTAAATGTCAGTGGAAGACAAATGTCACTTAATGCCAATGTACTACAAATGCAACTAAATGCCAGTGGATTACAAATGTCACCTAATGCCAGTGTATTACAAATGCCACTAAATGCTAGTGGATTACAAATGTCACTTAATGCCAGTTTTATTACAAATGCCACTAAATGCCAGTGGATTACAAATGTCACTTAATGCCAGTTTATTACAAATGCCACTAAATGCCAGTGGATTACAAATGCCAGAGTATCCAGAATAGCTAATTACTGTCATTTAATGAAAATGATAGGGTTTAGCATCCTTTCTGACATATAAAAATGTTAATTTATACTAATCTATTAACTAATTTGTTAATTTTTGGATTGATTCGTGTATTTTCATAGACTATGAATAAGTTTGCAAAATTTTAGCTTGATTCGAGAATGGGAAGTGGGTGAAAAATAGATAGTGAAATCTTACAAGGGATTAAATCCGTATATACATCCACATCTCTCATTGAGTAGTAGGTACTCTCCTTATTCAGATATCAAGCAAAATAATTAATCAACAATAATAAATGAACTAATTAGTTAATTATTTTTTTTTACCAACAGACACAGTGAATTGATATAAACTTTTTTTAAAAAAAAAAGGCAGGCCAACACACAAAAAAAACAACACTGCTAATTCCAACGAACTAAAGATTTGCCTTAAAGTTAATTGAACAGCTTCTTGGAGAATGAGATCAAGATCAAGATCTGGTTTTGAAATCGATAATTGACCAAAAAAAAGTTACCTACACAATATTACAAGAAATTCAAGGCAGTAACAAATAAAGCAGAACCAAGTCCTACTTATCCATGCTTCAAATGTCAACGGCTTTTTAATGGACAGATTTCGTGGACAACATTAAACAATACTAATCGTGCGACACAGCTTCACCTCATTTCAAATCGCCATTAGGCTTTAAGATATTCATTAAGCTATTTGATCCAAGTCCTACAATACTTTAAATATGTCAGCCCCTATTGGGATTTGAGCTCGTAAATTTCTGTAAGATAGACACTCATTTTAAGGCTCAAATGCCGCGCCTTCTTTGTTAGCTCTAAGGTCGCATAAATGTTTGGGTCTCGAAGGAAAACCGCATTTTGTTAGAATACAGATATTACGAATATAGATATAACGAATACAGCTATTACGAATACAGATATTACTTACACATTTCGCGACATTTTTTCCATACAACACCCTCGTAATCACCGAAACAAGATTGTGTGTGGAGGATGTCTGTGACTCTTCAACTGACTTTTTGTTTCATTTATATATCTCTTAAATTATTATAAATACATTTTTAATGATAAATACATTATTGTAATGTGTAACAGAGCAGATGAGGTTGTTCTTCTATCTAACTGTCATGGAATCCACATATTGATGAAACTATCAAAAACTCAAACAAAACATTAGGGTTTATTAGAAAATAATTCTATAAATCAAATAAGAACAAAACTAAAATGCTAGTTAACCTTGTTTAGGCCAATAATAGAATATGCATCCTCTGTTTGGGACCCCTCAACTCAAGAAAACATTAAGAAACTGGAACAGACACAAAATACAGCAGTGAGATTCATAACAAACGAATATTCACCTTTTACTAAGTACCACCTTTAGTAAAATCACTAAATTAAGAAAGCCTTTAGGATAGAAGACTTAAAAGTAAAGTAGCAATCAAACATTAAACACTAAACCATAATCTTCAAATGAAAAAAACAAAATTTAATGAAATACTCAGAAAGGCACATTTATTCGTCCCATATGCTAGGACAAATGCGTACAAAAGCTCCTTCTTCCCTAGCGCTCTCCGAGCATAGAATGGGTTGCCTTAGCCAGGAAAACCAGTGACTTGGCGGAGTTTAGGTCATTGGTTACTATGCATGACTAAATGCATGACGCGTTGGACGTAATCATCTTCTTTTTTGAAGTAACGTCTGTACTATATAATATAAGAAGATAAGATAAGTTTAACTACTTTCTTTGAATCAATTCATTCAAATGTCATTTGAAAGTCAGGATAGTGCGAAGATGTGAGATCAAAGTTATACGTTGGTGGGTTGGACATTAATTATTGTAACCATATTTCTTTTTTATCAAGTACTCAGATTTAAATGCAGTAACGATTGAGTCTGTCGAGTGTTGACAATTCAAGAAATTTTGGAGAAACAATGTCGGGTAAAATACTTGGAAATGTCTCGAGGGGAGATTATTTTGTTTGATTCGAGCTGGCAACCAACAAATGAAAAAAAACAAAACAAATTAAACCAAAGCTTCTAAAAGTCTTTCAGTACATTTGTTCTAAATAATGGACGAAAGACCCAATGTCAGCATTCATCCTCATCTGCAGACTATTTTTTTTACAAAGCTTATATAAACTCATTCTGTCCGTTTGTCTGTCTGGTAAAAAAGTTCGTACACGTTATTTCTCCCACACCCAATCTCAAATCAAATAGAAATTTTGTACAATTATTTCTTGTACCTGACGAAACCAGAATCAATAAAAACAAAATTAACCAATTAATTAATTTATTAACTATTGATAATTAATTATTTTGTTTGGTATCAAACGACATGAGAAAGAAATCGTTGTTTACAGGTGTGGTGGTAGAAGTTGATGAATTGGTTCCTTGAGGAGGCTTGAGCACTGAGTTCAAATTCAAGTCGTACCTTTTTATGCTTTCAAAAAGCGATCTCGGTAACATTCACCCCTCCCCCACTTTCCCAACTGGTCCATACAAGTGATATGCGATAGCGCATTGAGAAAGCTAAAAGCATGAAATTGCGCTTAAGAAAAACAACTGCTAAAAAAAAAAGGTTTCTACTCGCAGAAATTTATTGTTGTTAGTCTAGATCTATTACACATTTAATTACATGATTGATCCAAAACTAATTGGTGAAATTACACTTAATGTAACGTTTTTTGTTTTAAAATAAAGTATTTAAAAAAATTTTTTTTCTTGTTAACTCCTAAGCTCAAAACTGGCCAATAAAACACACATACACCGTGATACACGCAACAGAGAATTTTTGGCGTGTACCACTTCTTTCTTTGCTTTTCAGGGTCATCGCCATGAGTGTTCTTGCTTGTGTGTGTGAGTGGTATAAATTGTATAGATCTGGAATCTAGTAATTAGGCGAACGGAAATCACGTCCAGACAGCTTGAACATTTGAGCACATGAACCAAATAGTCAGAGGGATGAGTTCTGGTGTCTCCGTTATTCTATCTCTCTCACAATCAGTGACTGGATCAAACTGGTGGACAGACTTTCAATGGCATTGCACTAGCCAATGGTGGAAGCAGTCTTGTATGTCCTAGATCTCATGACTGAGGAAACCTTTGCATGCGTTTCATATTAACATAAATTTAATTGGCAACATATCAACAGACGGGTTAAAAATGTATGGCTGTGAGAGTTGTAATTGTAATATGTCAGTATGTAGTATTTCACGTTACGACGGCTACGTAGACATGTTGGAATTGCGAGCATATTTTTTCTTTTTTTTTTTTACAAACTCACTCTGTCAGTCTGTTTGGTAAAAAGTTTGTACACGTGACTTCTTCCACACCCAATCTCGGATCAAATAGGAATTTTGCACAATTATTTCTTTGACATGACAACACTACAATCAATTTAAAAATTTAACTAATTACTTAATTACCTGTTGGTAATAAATTATTTTGTTTGGTATCTTGAACAAGGGAAAGAAATCGTACTTGATAGATGTGGTGGTATGAGTTGAATTTGTCCCGTTGAGGACTCTTGAGCCCTGGGTGAACTTTTTAAAAATGCATTTAAAAAACTATCATGTAAACATTCACTAAGATACCCCTGACTGATCCAAACTAATTGATACAATTGCACTTAATATACGCTTTGCTTTTTTTTAAATTATTTTTTTATGTTTTCTTGTACTGCATGTGAAATTATTTTCTTTTAATTTTTTTTTTCAAAAGTAAAGATTACTACATCTTATCATAAACCGTCCGCAAGACGTTAGGAGATGATGTGGGCAGAGTTCAAACTCTGGGCCATCGTTTCCACAGTCCGAAGCGCATACCACGCAACCAGACAGACAGTTTATTAATTATAACACATTTAAGTATCAAGAAAAAGTTAAGTACTCATATTTGTGACATAGTTGTCGTCGTATTCTGAATCAGTTCAAAATATCAATGTGTCCAAAATTGTATTCAATGGATGATTTGCGCAGCCAGGATGCTCTCCTCTTACGGTTCGAAAACATCTGCAGAAGTGTATCGAGAGAAGGAGATGGGCTCTTTCCTTTCACCTCAACCAATCATCTTCCGGTTACTGAATTTGAATTCATTTTTAACTACAAGTAATTTGCATATATCAATATTTTAACATTTATCGCGTTACTCTATTTATGTCAATCTAACTCTTACTCTCTCTCTCTCTCTCTCCTCTGACTCATTCTTTGTATCATCAAATATTTACGATCGCACTTCTGTTTACAGTCAACAATTGTTTCCCACAAGAGAAGGAACACCCCCCCTCCACACCCCAAAACCAAACTTGTGTCTCCGTGAATGCCAAAATAATCTAGCCAAGTGTTATTGATTCCCTCGGCTCCCCGTGCTTGCATACTCATTAAAGATGCACCGTGAGGGCTTCAACATAATATCATTAGAACCAGTCTTACAATCTTACAATCACTGAGAAGAAAGATTGGAAACTTTGTTTTTCTCAAGTCTGATAAAATGGACGTCATCTTTGACCCCTGAGAAAAAAAAAAGACTGCATTTATTGTTTCCTATGAAAATGCATTTATAAGTTGAACAGTACTATTTGACCCTTACAAAAAGTTACTATTTGACCCTTACAAAAATTTAATAATTGACCCTTACAAAAAGTTAGACCTACGGGGAAGTTATTTAGAAATTACACTACCTACTAAAGTCGATATATGTTGGACAGGTATTGTTTTATATGTCTGTGAGACCTGGGAACTAGACGGCATCTAAGGCTCCTCGAACTCTCAAATCAGTCTTTACAGGTTCGACAAATGCGCTCGGTAAGTCACTTAACCCGCATTGCAGACGACCGTGAGCTTAAAGGAGGACAGCGTAACCTTATATGAAGTCCAGTAGGGAATCGGCGCCTTCAAAGGCGCCGTTATCCCGTTGATTGTTAGAAAGGCTTTTATCCAACAACCAGGCCTGGACGTAGGGCTCTGCATCCCTGTCCGGTATGAGGGCTCCCAGCGGTGACTGGGCTTAAGGGGCCGTACCACGTACACAGCGCACAGTCCCCGGTCCTGGGTACACTCGCTACAAGTCGCCGAGAGCAGCGCTTACCATGGGGAGATTGCCTCATATTCCTATACTGTAACCGCCACTGTTCCTTGCAAGGACCGCCACTGTTCCCTGCAAGGACCACCACTCCAATGCTCTCCTATGACGGCCCCCATCGTGGAACGGTGTGGCGAATTGGTTGGATTGGGGTGCGGGCTATTTGTTCCATCCCTACCCCGAGTGAGATTAAAAAAAAAAAAAAGCTCACCCAGGGAATCCCGCAAGGGCTTGGTTCGCTACACGTACTTAGCCTATCTAGTTCCACTACTAGACGTTATCACGGAGGCGCCACGCTGAGGCGACGGGTAGCTGGAATCCTCCGGGACAGCGTAGCAAGTGCCCCTAGTAAACGCTGTAAAGATCAACTCAGGCGTCATATCGAATAGGCAAACTAGGCAGCCGCCTAAAACCAAACAATTTTGTTAGAGAAGAAATAGCGAAACTTGTCCCAATGTTATTGTTGGAGCTCTCTAGGGTTTTAATAAATTGCATAATTTATTTTTTAATCTGTTAATTTTTTTTTTTTTCATTGCATTTGGGGCTCCAAATTCACTTCCAATTATCTAAGGCCGGCACTACTCTCACGAAGACCTCGGATCACACATTTGAGACAGAGAAAAAAGCCCTTTTAGAAGACAGGCGCAGCAGGCGTAAAGAAAATTTAAACATCATATAAACTTATATAATATTATAAACATTAATATTATAAACATTTACTATAGTCTTAATGTTCCAGAAGAGTTTTATTCGTCAATATTTGAGTTTTTAGTTACAAATGTGATTTTTCTCGACTGAGATCAAAAGACAACTAAGAAATGTATCTGTGGAGAAAACTAACTGGTCAAATAAGTGTCCTTTAAAAGACTGTGTGGAATGTGACTTAATCTCTGACCATCTCTTCCAGCTTGACTTCTGCTATTGGTAGACATGAACGCCTGCCCCGTATCCTTGACAACGCAGCATTAGTTTCAGACTTGTGCAGAATAATATTATCCCTACGTCATTGGTTGTCTGGACAACACAGCTAGAGCAGTGGGATATACATCTAGGAGTGTTGCTAGCTATTGGAACTTTCTAGACTGATATATGACATGACTTATTCTATATGCTAGGACAGAGTCATATAAGTTATCGTGCTTCCTAAGTAACATTAGAGCATAGAATGGGCTGCCTGAATCAGACAAACGATGAATTAGAAGAGTTAAAGTATCAAATTGGAGGCGCGGTGGCTGAGCGGTAAAGCGCTTGGCTTCTGAACCGAGGTCCCGTGTTCGAATCCTGGTGAAGGCTGGGATTTTTTATTTCGGGATCTTTTGGTGCCTCTGAGTCCACCCAGCTCTAATGGGTACCTGACATTTGTTGGGGAAAAGTAAAGGTGGTTGGTCGTTGTGCTGGCCACATGACACCCTCGTTACCTAACCGCAGGCCACAGTAACAGATGACCTTTTACATCATCTGCCCTATAGACCACAAGGTCTGAAAGGGGATTTTTACTTTACTTTTTAAGTATCAAATAACATGCTCGACTAGATTAACACATGTTGGTGGGGGTTTTTTTTTGGGGGGGGGGGCGTTTATAATGTTCGTCACTGTGCTGCCTGCCATTGTAACATTCAGAAGAACTATGATCTTATGAACTATCGAAGGCAGCATATTTTAGCAGTACCGTTCAATAGTGGGCGCCAGCAAAGGAAGCTAGAAAGTGACATTGGAGACTAGCAGTGAAGTTTTTGAGACTAGAGACGGTTGAAGAGGCGAACAATGAAGGTCATCGATGGAAACTTAAGTGTATTTCAAAGTCCCTTGAGACATTCTGACTAATGGAAAAGCTTCTTTCCCGAAGTCCAAGAATTAGACATGGATTATTCGGCGAGCTCTTTGTCTGAAGATTTCCGTAACTACGAAGCTAATGAATCACACTACCAATTCACTGCTGGGCTTCCCCCCCCCCCCCCCCCGGCAATAGTCCATGGTTTTAATTCTTTGATTAATTTAATTTTTCGATCTTTTTATTTGACTATTTCGTTAGGTGCCACCTAGTTCACTTCGCCTAGGGCCTCCAATTACCTAAGGTCCCTGAACCGAAATACCTTGAGAAACACCTGCTATTTCTACACTGTACCGCCACTACCAGAGAGAAGCACCAACTCATTCAGCAGTTTGTGTTATCGTTGGGTAGCATATTCTATCCCACTGTGTAATTGTGTGTGTGTGTTCGTATGGTGTTTGTTTGTGTGTGTTTATTGGGCTTGTTATAGTTGTTGAAAACACCTGACAGTTAATGGTATTAGAAACAGCTAGAGAACTTTTACAATGTATGAAATCAGAAGGAAAGATCCCCTGAAGGCAACAATGACGGTGAAATAAGATGGACTGAATAACCAAGTAAAGAACTGGACTCCTCTTTAATCTTAGGTCTCATTGACAAGCCATATTATTATTAACGCTGTTTTATTGTATAGATTTTCGGAAGCCATATGAAATAAATCAAATTATTTGTTTATATAATTAAGATTGTAGGATAGTGTCACAGGTTTTTCCTCTTGATCGTTGAAGGTGCTAGAATGTGATATATGTTCTCTTATTGAAGAAAGTACTAATTCGACGATGGTGCTGAGGAGTGCTAAGTCGTACACCTTTACTTGATGATGTCAGGTGTAACAAGAAGTTACTGTGACATGCCGGGGATTCTGTAGATGTATATCTCTAGATCTAAATACTATCTTAGAGATTTAATAAATGAAGATCCTTTTCAATTCAAAAACAGAACTTAAATTCAAAACTTGGAATCACTATGTATCGAAATAAAACTGTATCAGATAATATCTTTGTTTCAAAGTTCAATTATAAAATATTCAAATTTACTACTAGATCTAATACAAATACAAGACTGATCTCTACCAATTCTAACTCAAAACTCAAATACGTCTTATCTCTACAAGATTTTCATTCCAGACTGACTTTTTTCTTTATTCTAGATCCCGCATCTTTATTTGACCTTTAATTATGGCAATTGGCTTAACCAATGAAATCATTTCCTTCAACCAATCAAAATAACTTCCTGGGAGGTGTCAGATTTAGTTCGTTAATTAGTGATAATTAATTGTGTTTTATATTTGAAAGGAGATCAATCTTGCAGTTTTTAGTTGTATGGCAGGAATTGTGCTGTTCTTTTCTTCACATTAGCTTTAGAAATATTTTATTATCTTTTAAAAATACTTTTGAAACAAAACAATTTTGAAAGACTGGACATGATATTTGAAATCTAGAATAGACAAAATACTTTATAAAAGAAATGCGGTAGAACTAGATGGACGCCTCCTATAAACTGTTAACAATAAAATCTATATATATTCTGGCTGTATCTGTCTCAAACTATATGTACATTTGTACTAGTAATAAAGAAGAGGAGAAAATAGGAATCTACAGGTGCGATGTATAAACACATCGGGACACAGACCACCATTCCGATATGTTTGAAATTAGCTGGCATGACCTGAGGGTTAACAATGAAAAACATATCTGTATTAATGTTAGCTCTCGACACCCGACTTAGATAACCGGCTAGGAAGATCGGAAACGTTCGTAGCTATTCAAAACACATGCTCAAATTGATGACGCCAGCAAGGGGAAATTGTTAAAGAATTTGTGTACTTTTTTCTCATTGTTGAAACAGGAAACACTGTCGTTCTTTGATATTGAAGTCAGTTCCGGGTTACAGATCTGAAAATAATAACAATTATCAAAACATAAACCTTCACTTGGTAAAAATATATATTGTCTACTAATAGAAACAAGATTTAGCAACAATGTTAATATTTTACATCTATTAGTGCATGGAATGAGTTGCCCAACTCAGCCAAGAAAAGGAGTGTCTGGCAGAGTCATTTGTTAACATGCATGACTAGGTACTAGATTGACTTGGGACTAGGAACATGCGTAGTGTGTTATAAACTTCTTTCTTGAATTACTTCTGTATTTTATAGGGTAAGATAAGATACAATTTCTAAATTTTAGTTTATACTTAAACATAATAATCTTCTCTTTCGAATGAACGTTTGTAATTTGCAGGACAAGATAATCTGGAGACATCTAGATCTAGATGAGTTCCTTTTCTAGAGCACTAAACCAGCACCTACTAGAATACTAGATCAATATCATTAGAAATATTTAGTAAATTACTCATAGTAGACACAATGTGCACACGGGTACCTTGCTACACCACTGCATTCATGGGAGGTAATCATGTATTGTTGTTGAAAAATATTTTCTGATTAATTTGTCATTTTGACGCTTGGAAATGGCTTTATGCATGGGTTCTCAAATGTGTGTCCGGCGACCTTTCTATGAGTTATCTAGAAGCCCTTTGCTGCCAGACGTTTTATTCTATAACAGTGAGAAAAAAAAATTAATCCCATGCGGACAACGCGCTGCATTCTTCCCCAATCTCTGGACTCAAAGACATGCCTGATAAATAATTATAAAAAGAAAATCATATACATTGTTTATAGTGATACACGAAGACATCGTTAATGCATACTCGTATTCACTGACACATATAATTTCTAGAGAACATTTCCACTGATACATATAATTTATAGAGAACATTTGCACTTACACTTAAAATTTTTATGAATCCTTTTTTTTTTTTTCTACATCATATTAATTGTTGTTGGGTTGTTTTTTTTTATTTGTGACGTCTGTTTTGTTTTTTTTCTGTAAATCTGATTAGTTGATATAATCAAGTGTTATTTTCTGATTGGCTACATTTTCTGGATTAGGCCATACGCAGCTATTTCGTGAGTTTTTTAGTTAAGTTTTTTTTCTGCACCTGTTTCGTTTCTCTTACATAAAATGTTAATTTTGAATTAAAAACGAAACAATTGGAGTAAACAGCCCCATCCAAATGATAAGATTGTATATTTATTTGAAAGCCCACTTTATTGAGCTATGGATGATGAATCTTTCATTGCTATCTGCTTTTTTTTTTTTCATATACAAACCCATGGGCGGACTGGTATATGTGCATTCGGGCAAATGCCAAATGGGCTGGTAGTGCCACCTAAAGGGCCTCATGGATGTCATTAAGACACTTCTCTTTTAAATGGACCTCATTGACCAATCGTAAACAAACAACATTTAGCCACGTGATTCTCTATCTCTTCTATACAAATTACGTTATCCATACACTGCACGTGATACTTTTTTTTTCATTGTTTTATTAATATTATCACGTGGCTAAATGTTGTTTGTTTACGATTGGTGAATGAGGTCCATTGAGGTTTTATAATATTCTATTATAAAAGTGACTTTTGGGCGTCGTGTTCAAAAAATCTTTTATAGTGTATTACTAATTGAATCGAACTCATTTTCCCGAGATAATGTAATAGCCTACATCCGTAGACAAGAGGCGCTGTGGCTGTGTGGTAAAGCGCTTAAATATGGCTCCGAAGAATGGTAAAGACTGGAAAGGGGAAAAGTGAAGACAGTTGGTCGTTGCTGGCTACATCACACCCCAGAGATCACAATTGACTTACATACATACTTGTAGGTTCCCTCCTTTTAATAATTAAAAAGCAGGTCTACATTATCTCATTATGACATACACTATTGGGCCGGATTTTAAAGAAATGCCCGGGCCGATTTTGACACCCAGTCCGCCCCTGTACAAAGATAAAAAAAAAATGTTCGTATTCCGTTCTACGACTCTAAATAAAACGTTCTCTTGGTTTATTTGAGCAAAAATCAAAACCCAGTCGCCCCGAAGGCAGTCCACGAGTACGGTGGCTTGATGACGTAGAGGCAGATCTACAGCAGCTAAAAGTCCAGGCATGAAAAAGCCCAGGATAGATCAGAATAGAAAGATGTACTAAAGCAAGCCAGGGCCCACAATGGGCTGTAGCGACACTAGGATGGATGGATGGATAGTGTTATTTGAGAAGGGCAGAGGGTTTTGGAAACTATTCTGAAAATATAGTGAATTAACATTTAAACTTTTTAAATTCTTCAATTATAAGGAAAGACGACTCACCGAAATTATTTTTAAAAAAACAACATTATGTGTGCGTGTTCATTACAATGCCAATGTCTTACCATGAGTTTCTCATTGAAAGGAATATATTGACACATTTAAAACGCACGTACCTGAAGCGCCCTCAACAATTTCACTCTTGTATTTCGCCTATCCACGTGAATGACAGTCTCGGCTAACGAAGCTACGTCACGGGTAGTACAACAAATGACATGCGATATTTAACCCTCAAAAATGCGGTATTATATTTGTTTTACTTCAGAATCGATCGGACCAATGTGCGCAACTGAAAAGAAGCAGTTTATGTAATACATTATTGACACATTGACGCGTTGGCGTAACTGTGTGAGAGAGATCGAGTTCTCCTGACCCCACTGTGTTCTCTGCTAAGTCAACAGTAAACTTGCATACTCCTTCCTTTTTTCTGTGTTTATGTTGCTTAAGGGATCATCATTAATTGTTTACTTTATAGCTTTTTAACACTGTTTTTTTTTTTTTAGTTTCTGTATCTCTTTCTCTACTTCTGTCTTTCCTTTTCTATCTCTTTCCTTCAATCTTTATTTCACTATCTTTTTCTCTCCCTCTATTTCTCTTTCTCTCCTTCTTTTTTTCTCTTTCTACTTCTCGCTCTCGTTCTTTTTCTCTCTGTCTCTCATCAGACTGATGTAAATATATGGCGTACATTTCTGACATTCACAGCGGCGCCATTGAATTTTGTTTTTCATTGGATGTCACGTGAATGTTTAGTGACGATCTTTTTTTTAGTGTGAGCATCAATCCCTTTAACTCCATTCTTTTTAGTCATACCCGCAGTCGATCTGATTTTAAAGTCTACCAGCCTCACTCCACCATCACCCTACTGCCTAGAACTTCACACCTATGAACCTATTTTGCTTTTAAGTATGCTGCTGCCATGTCGACCATGAAAATGTTTAAATGGGTAAAGGGGGCTAGACCTGGCTAGGTCAATATAATTTGGGAAGAAAAAATGAGGCTGTATTAGTGGTCCACTAATATCGTATGGGATGTACAGGGGTCCAACAACTGAACAAGTTTGGTAACCGCTGAAGTAGGTAACTTTTAAATGGGTAAAATCAGGGCTTTTTTTGTGACGGTACGTACCGGTACTGCGTACCGGCACCTTTTTGAAAAAGTTATTATTTTTCTTGTATTTTAACGTATATTATTAATTTTTAGTAGTTAAAAGTTAGGCATTCAACTACTGAGTACCGGCACCTATTTTTTTTTAAAAAAAGCACTGGGTAAAATCAAAATGTAAAATTAAAAAAAAACAAACACTTTCAATGGGAAAGGTTGAGCTACAGAACAAATATTGAAAATAACTTGCTTCAACGAAGTCTGTGTAATCTTTATAGGCATTGTGTTCGATTACAAAGATTAAGGATAAGTGTAGTATTTCACATTGACAAGTTGCGACCTACATATTTTGACACAGCTTACGAAGACCAATCAGTTGTCCAAGGGAGGTCTAAAGTTGTCTTCTCCTCTTCTGCATCTTTCTTCGGCAATGGCCCTCTTTGACTCTCAAATATGTCTTCTGCGACCTTCGTGAAAGCTCTCCAGCTGTTTCTTTCAGAGGCCATCTGATGTCAGCTGCTTTCTTCTATGCAAGTGAGAGCGACGTGACGCCTGATTTGATCTTTATAGTGTTTCCAACTGGCACCAATATTAAACCGTTCTCCTTTAAGCTAGTAAAAATATTACCTTTGACACCTATACAAATTTTTTATTTCTTTTCTCGTGAAAACTGGCCTCGTTTCAAATTAACGTTTTTCTCATGACGATTTCTAAGAAACAAATTTCTATCTCTTTTCCTCTCTCTGTCTATAAAAAAAGAAAATGCATATGCATTGTGTAAAGTAATATTCAAATATATGTTAGAAGAGTTTTATTCTTTTTATATTGTTTTTCAGGAAGCAGCGAAGTTATGTCCCAATTACCTCCCTTTCCTTCATTGCTGCTGCCCGTGTGATGACGCAATCCTGTCTGTAGCAGGTGTGGGAGTTGTTGAACCCAAAAATGCCAGCTATAGGTAACATTACCTGCCTGAATGGGACAGCGGGAGGCACCTCGAGCAACGGTGAGCGAATTATATTTTATTAGGCATAGTGCTCATTCTGCTCATAGTCTGTATTCTATGACATCTAATAAAATTAGATTGTTTAAAATGAGGCAAAGGTTGAGCATTATTAAAGAATAGCTTCACAATGAGGTCTTACATAGTCAGACTAAATGTATAAATTTAGTGCTGAGTAATGACGGTAAAGGGTTAATAAAATACAAAGTTAAGGAAGTTGGTGTGTGTGTCAGTGACATACGTATGTTTTAGAACTATAATGGCTACATCTTCTATGTACTTATAATGCTTTAACCCATTGGTGCTTGACGAAAGAGCGAGAACTTTAAATTACGAATAAGAGTTAGAGAGAAAGAGAGAGTACATGAACAATAAAATAACGTCTTTATGATTCCATTAAGTTGATAGAAGAAAGGGAGCGAGAAAGAGAACACGAATGACGAGAGAGAGGGGGGAGGAGGAGAGAGGAGGAGTGAGAGAGAGCAAAAAAGACTGGAGGAAAAAGAAATTTTCATTAAAGGAAAGACTGGAGAATGATAGAGAGAGGAAAGCATGAAAAATTGAAAAAGAGAGCATGAAAGATTGAAAAAGAGAGCATGAAAGATTGAAAAATAGAGCATGAAAGATTGGAAAAGAGAGCATGAAAGATTGGAAAAGAGAGCATGAAAGATTGGAAAAAGAGAAAATGGAACCAAGGAAAAATTTGCTTGGGGAATTTAAAAGACAAAGAAAAAATGCTAATTCATCTCTGATATATTTCATTTCTACATTTCAGAAAAGGATGACCTCAACGCCCTACTGTACATCGTCGTCACCCTTCTCTTTTACTCGATGGGTATTATCATTGGCATCATTACGTACTTGAAACGAGAGCAAGCTGAGATGGAAGAGGATAAGATGTTTGAAATGTACCTACAGCTCAAAAGGGAGCCCTTCAACCTCCACAAGAAGGAACGCGTCCAGCAAATGGCCATCTACCTCAAGCAGCTGGAGGAGCGACGGGAAGCAAGGGAGAGAGTTGAAAACTGGAGAACCGCTGACAACCAGCAGCAGCACCACCCTTCATGTCGCCTCCATTCCTCGTTTCTTGCCGGATCTGAAGGCTTGGCTGGCCACGCGTTCGGTCCTCCCAGAGTGAACGACGCCGAGTGGGCAGAGACCGGTGGCGGGCCCGCCTTACTTTGCTCCCTAACTCTTGGAGTGTGCGAGCCTCTGCTGACTCCGGAAACAATCAAGCGAGTTGCTTTTCCTGATGTTCCGAGCACAGACATGGACACTAAAGATATTGGCTATTTCCACCAAACTCAGCTTCGATGCCAGTGTGGAGCAATTAAAAGCGCCTTCAAAGGGAGCTCACCAGTAAAATTATCTTCCGCCATTAAGAAAACAGCAATCAGCGTCCAGATGGTTTGCCCCAATCAGTGTACAGATATGGCCGATATATGCACAAGACAACTTTCCAAAAACCTAGATAACTCTGTTACCTCTCGAGATTTCTGTGATGTTACCCAGGTAGATGTACAGATATTAGACGAAGCATTACCCGTCTTCCAAAAATGTTCACTTTTTCTTGCATCTCCAGGCCAAAAGAAGGGAAAAACCATTTTTTCTCCCCGGCCAAGGAGCGTGTCCTGCACTGAGCTTATAAGCCGCTCGAAAATGTCCCGCAAACTTAGCTTAGATCTAGAACAAAAACTCAACGAGCTGGCAGTGCACAGCCTCGGTGTGTCGTCGATTCCTTTCAAAGAAAACTCAAAAGCAAGATCTTTGCAGCACTTTTTCTCGTCCAACGATGCAGCATCTGTCATCTTTCAGAACAACGACCAGACATCGAGCCAGAAGTGCTCGGAGTTTGTCAGGACTCCGGGCCTAAGCAACGACACGTTGACACAAAGTAATATTGAAAGTCTCCGCTTGCAGGAACATTTTTTTGTGGATCATCCTTTAAAGGAGACTACACATGTGGAGGATCCAAGAAGATCGTTAGCTTCACCCTTACTTAGCCCTACTGCATTATCTCAACAACAAACAATTGTATATTCTATACCACTTCCAGAACAAACATTTCCAGTGTCAGAGCCACACACTCCACTTCCAATTCAGCTAGCGCTCTTTCTAACGAAAACTCCGTTAGACGCCAGACCTAAAATCTACCCATTGACAGACATTCCAAAGTCCTTGAGTATGGACGACACAGATGGTGCCGCTTCTCTGGACTCTTCAGCATACAAACGTTTTCGTAATCCTAAATACGATTCTTGGAAAAAGGGAAATCACAGGACTGTAGATATCCCCGATTTGTCACGATCACAGCCCACCGAGCCAGAAAGCAAAATCTCTGTTCACCACGGCAAGAGTTCTTTGCCAAGGAGTCACCCTCCTACAAGAGACAATGAGAGAAGGGGAGCTTTATTTTTTACACAGAAAAAGCTGCACAAAGAAACAGACGGTTCTAAACCGGGAACAATGCAGCGTTCTTCTAGGCATGTTGGCCTACTAGGCAGACAGGAAAGTATTGATTCATCCAACAATTCGGACTTTTCTGACTCGCCGCTCCTGCAGACGAGTGGTGGGTTCGACAGTGGGGTGCTTCTCAACTTGTCCAGTGCTTCTTCATCCACGGGGTCAACGTCCATGTCCCCTCCCGCGCAGAGCAAACTCCATGGGAAAATCCCTCGCCTTGTGAGGTCACAGACAGAAGAGACTTCAAAACTTTTGAAAAAATAGCGTTGACATCTGCAATAATTGAGCAATGTGAACATATTTGGCTAACTCGACCAACTGATTCATGCCCTATGTGTTTTGAACCTGGAGCCGAATAAATTTCCGAAACATGTGTCACGAGCCTCATCACGCAAAAAAGTATCGTCGAGTTAAAAGGAGCCAAACCTCTGCCATTTCATTAGGCACTTTGGGCAGAAGTGTCAAGGCATGGATAATACCGAGTCACAGGCCATATGTGGCGCTTGGGCCGTAGTTTGAGGATCACTGCACTATATTCTTAATTAAGCACTTTCGTGTCTTTCTATCACAGAACAATACTTGTAATGAGCGTATTCGATAATTTCCTCCAAAGTCTGCATTCCTTTAGAGTTCAATGCTTTCATTTCTTGTATGACTTGGGTGTAACGCACTTGTTGAATCTAGTTGTTGAAAATAGATTTTTGTTTACATGTTATTATATCTTTGTATTTGCTGCCTCTTGCGTATATAAGCTACATTACAAAACACAAGACTCAAAGTACATTTCGATCAATCGATTTCTTCACCCAATGCACACATTGTGACGGGCCAAAGGAAATATGTTTTCATAATGAATCAAAAAGCGTGAATTGATTGCTTTTTTTTTTCATTCACACATGTGGTTAGTATTCTGGTTTTAGTTTTTAAACTGGGTCCAATCTGGGTTGTCTTTCTTGTTAATGGTGAATGAAGAAAGAAGAAAAAAAATGAGGGGATGGTAAATGTAAAGATCAAGGTGAGATTCTATAATTTGATAGGAGGTAAAGTAATTCTTTAAAAATACAAATATAATAATCGTGTCCGATGTATGTTCCAAAACAATACAATATTTTAAGACAATTTTCCGTTCAAGCACAAATTAATGCCAAAAAGCAATTTATAAATTAGATTTTAAAAAGATGGTGGAGAACGTCTATTTTCATCCCTCAAAAAATGCAGGGCTAATTATTCTAAAATAAGTTTCTATTTAAAAGATCTAATATCGCTTAAAACTAAAAAAAAATTAAAAAATTTAGTAATGTTACAGCGCCATAGGTCTTGTCGATCTTACCTAGCCAGTTATTACGTATCTTCATATGTCCACACATTTTGTTGTCTTCTCACCTAAACTTTTTCTAATTTGAAACTCACACGACACTTTGAAACACGAATGTACTTGTAGTAGCCAATAGACCTTTTTTCGTCGCCTCCCATCTGTTTGCACTAAGGCCGGAAAACAATTTCCTCCTACCATGTTTTAACTAATGGTCCTACACTGTTGGTTTTCTGAAGAGGTCTTGATATTTTCTCAATAGTCTTTAGAATTAATCATTACTGTCATGTAAATATTCACTATGATGGTTGGCTGCCTGGATTTGCGGTATGCGCGCTGGGCTGTCGTTCAGTCGCCTCGATAATCCAGGGTTGATACCTTGCCCGCTGTCATCCCCCCTGCTGGAGGTTTGGACTGGGAAGTAGATAAACTTTAACTATGAAAGGAACATCCGAAGTATGTAAACTATTTGACAAACATACATAAAACATTGAATCATAATCTTCAAATACAAAAACAAAATCTAATAAAATACTCAGAAAGACACAAAGATAAAGGCAAATTCCTAGTTTCATATGCTAGGACAAATTAGTACAAATGCTCCTTCTTCCTTAGTGCTTTTAGATTATGGAATGGATTGCCTGAGCTAGCCAGGAAAACCAGTGACGTGGCAGAATTTAAGTCATTGGATTTGGTTAACATGCATGACTAGATGCATGACTTTTATTACGTAATCATCTTCTTTTTTGAAGTAACGTCTATGTTATATAAGATAAGATAATACAAACAAAATATTTACGTTCATGTTTATAATTGTTAATATTGTTACGGTAATTGTTAATATTGTGGTGGGTTCCACACGTAGAGAGAGAAATGGCATATTCATTTGATATTTTGAGTGTTCATTGTGTTACTTACAAAAGAATTGTAATCGAGTATTGAAATTCAATGAAGTTAGACATTTGTTGACACTAGATATAGATTTAGATCTAGGTGTTTAAATATACAAGCTTAAACACTCTTAGCTGTGTTTAATATCAGGGACCCACATATTTGTATGATGAGCTGACGGTGACTAAGTATCTCCAGCATCTGCCTCTGGACTCACTTAAATAACTTCTGTATAATAAAATCTTACATACATTGTTTTAAGAAAAAATCCTTCTATCCCAGCAATCCCTTTAATAATGTTGTAAGAAGCCACTTTAAAATAGAGAATATTATACTAGCATTTTAAATCAAACTAGTTTGAATAAAGCCAATAGTTGTACATCCTAAATGGAATAACATTCGATTCCGAAGATTAAGGATTGGTGCAGTGTTTCACATGGTCGCGCGAACCCAGTCGCTACCTGCATATTTTTCCAAATCTGATGTAGACAAAGTCGTTGTCTGGCCGGGGGGAGGGTCTATTTTAAGTTTTCTTACGTCTTCTGCGCCAATCTTCTACAAGGGCGTTTCTTTGGGCCTCATATGTGTGTCCCGCGGCCTTTCTCGGAGCTCTATAACTGTCTCAGATGCCATCTGCTTCCAGCTACTTTCCTCTATATCAGTATGTGCAAAGTGGCGCATGAATTGATCTGGATGCCGCCTACTTGGGGCAATTGTGTTACGCCGTCCTCTTTTATGCTCGCAAAAACATATCGCATTTGGCATGCGGGATATGTGTCCAACCCAGCGCCGCTGTCGAATGGTCAGCTTCTCTACTGTTCATACCAGCCTCCAGGAGGATATACGCCAATTCGTTTAACTGCGAGCTGGAGCTCATGTTCGCGATCATCGGCGTAGAGACTGTTGCTTAACGTGAACCAATAATAACACAACTCTAGGTATAAACAATAAGACACCAAATCAGCTGTTTAATCTTAATCTTGGTTGACAACAACAGTTACAAGGGATGTTACTCCCAAACACCGAGTGGTGCAGCCTATATAAAACACACATCAACAGAGACATCCTAAATTACTCAATAACTGTTTAAGAGATCTAGTAAAAGTTTAATTATAAACTACAATTCGGATCAAAGTTAACAAACATGACAAAACGTCACATTCTCGGGTTTTCAATTTCTGATACTGAAATTTCAAAAGAATTGTAACAATTTGATATCTTTAAAATTGTTACAGACGAAAGCACACAAATATGATAGATATTTTTGCGAAACGGGAAAAAAATTACCGGTACACATTATAATAATTGGATCTATTTCCATCTATATTATAAAGTAGAATGTGAGGTGTATGTATGTATGTTACTTATAGACATCAAAACCGCTTGACCAATCTTGATAAAACTAGGCAGGAATTTCCTTGGGTACTAACTTAGACAGTAGTGTATGTATTGTAGCCCTAAAACAAACTTAAGACCCTCAAAAAAAAATAAAGTTGTCCGACTCTATTACTGCTATAGTATTTTATGGATCTAGGGCATGGTTAACACTATTGACATGAGAAAAGATCGAAAGGATTTAGACCTAGATCTAATTTTAAGAAATACACTTTGCGCACATAGTTTTTTACTTTGACACATGAAAATACAAAAGAAGATCCATTGATTTCATTATATAATAAAATTAACCTTCAATTTTGTGTTTCAAAAGCATTTTTTACATAAATTAGTTCCTGATATCTGTGACTACAGATTTCCTGGCGAACATTCTTTCATTAGACATTACCAATTGGTTACACATTAACACATCTCTCTACTGAGTCTATTCCTAGGTCTAGGTCTAAAATTCTAATTGAACTCTAAGATGATAAAACTTCTTTTCGCAAAGATAGTTTTGTGCTTTAACACAGAAACATACTAATTATTGTCCATTCATTTGATATTTTAATCAATTTAACATTCAAATGTGTTTTTCTAAAGCATTTTTAATACATTCGTTAAAGCTAAAGTTGCGTGTTGAGATAGGCCTATATTCATTCATGAAAAAAGGTCACGCATGCGCAACACAGAATGAACTCTATAAAAGCCAATTTTTAACTCTAGATTAGTGTAGATTTAGATCTATGTCTACCTCAATATCTACTTTATACTTTAACACATGAACATACAAAATTAAGTCTATTCATCTCAAATTTTAATCAAATATATGTAGGCCTACAAGCAAATGTTTTAATTTGAAAAAAATGGATTTAAGCCTATTAGCTATTTTTATTTGATAGCTTCATTCACACTATTTTTACAGAGAGAGATGTGTTAATGTGTAAACATTTTACATTCACTTTACTTATTACATTATTATTTCGTTTAATTGTGACTATATCGACAGTAATGCGCAAATAAAGACTTGCGGATAACATATGTCTAGTAACTGATATAGCGTTTGATGTGTTGCAGAAGGTACATAGGGCCTACATGTTATAGCAGTGTTGGCTTGTTATTGGTATCAACAGAAGTATTATTAATTGTGTTATTTCAACAGGTTCATTTATTTATTTTACATTTGCAAACGTTGATTGTACATAATGATAGTCGAATGTGCCTTGGTTTGTTAAATAGATTAAATAAAGTTTTTTTTTTGTTTATTTGATATTCAATTAACAAGTGTCTACATTTTTTTTTCTATTTGAGCCAAAAAAATACGCATAGCAGTAGACACGTGTAGGTTATTAACTTTTATCCAAGCCAAAGTAAACTTTCTTTTTTTTTTTGTCTGAAAACCAGAAAAAAGGAACTCCCCCTTTTAAAACAAAAGTCAATTAGTCTTCTCCTTTACTAACTGAGCCGCAGACATTCCTCTTTAGCAGTTGTGATTCGATGAATTTTCCCCATTGATAGTTATTTTGACGCATGTGGTGATGCCTTGTTGATGTCTAAGGGCTGAGCCGAAGGCTGTTCGAGCCCTAAGTTTGAAAAAAAAACCTGATTGGACGCCAAACAGTAAAAAAAAAAAAAAACATGTGTGAACACAGTTCTGTTTGGGAGAGACCCTAGACAATACCTAGTAAAGCATTGCTGTTGACCGATGCATTTGGCCCCCAACGCGTGGGCTAGACACGGCCGAAGGCCGAGAATACCACGGGATCTTCTGCCATTTTCCTTCAATGTACCAAGCTAACTGTGCGCCAATTATGTAACGGTCCCTTTGAGGAACAGCGCATGGACAATTGACAATTTAACATTGTTTATCGTGTTTATAAAGTAGTGACATTAAAGAAGTTCATTTTTTCCCAGGACCATGGTTACTATATCCACAAGGCGATTAAAAGTTAGTTGTTTAACTATGCTGAATTTAGTGCAATGATACTATTTGATAATATTTGCTAAAGTTACTGCATAAAGTGTCTTTTTTTTTTTGTAAATACATAGAGAAAGTCTTGATTTTTTTTCAGTTACATTCAACATTCGAGTTTTCTAGTGATGGAAAAAGGGGTTGGAGAACCACTATACTCTTGAACCAGCGCCAACGAGTAGCCCTACATTGCTACGCCACTGCTATAAAGGATTTTTTTAAATACTCGATTCTGACAAATATTCATATTTCGTAAAGCTTTCTGCGCACAGATTTTATGCAATTTATTTGCAGGCAAAATCATTATTGTTTATAACTCGACATTTATAAGAATGCTGCATAACAAAAGGATGACGTCTGTGTTAGACCCATTCAGTCATAAAAGACTAAGCTTTTCCCTCACTATATTACTGCCATTTGTCCAAGTAGTCTATCTAACGTTAGCTTTGAGACTTGTAGGACGTGATAACTGCATACTTCGGTAGCCTATCTTAACATTCCTGCAGACATGAAGTTCCAAACTATTTCTGCAGTCTGTCACAGCCGCCATCCTTCTCCTTCACATATATCCTAGCTTTTCCATACGATTTTTTTTCTGTTATAAAACCAGAGCTGGTATTACATTCTTTTTTGTTCTAAATGCTTTTTAACAATTTGTAGGAAATGATTTTTTTTTTTTGTGTTTGAACAATTAAAAAAAAAAGGAATGAAGTAAATCGTATAAGAATTTAATTTATATGTCAATTTTAGAGAAAAGTATTTTTATGTGTTTATCACATTTTATATCCAGAAATCTTTGTTTTGTCATGCATAATTTTGATATGGCTGATCTTTGAGACATGCGAACTTGGTCTTCAACATTGCAACTTTCTAGCTTACGTAGCAGTGTCCTCACTCTTTGTTCTCACTAACAGGACACTTGCATTGTGGAAAGTAGTTTTGTTTGTATCTTTAATGCAAAGTGTCACAACACTAAGACTTACGTAGTGCATGTACAGTTAATGCTGAGGATAATTGAGAGTGATCTTAAGACCAGTCAAGTATTATTGATGGAGTCGCGGTGGCTGAGTGATAAAGCGCTTGGCTTCCGAACCAAGGGGTCTCGAGTTCGATGCGAAGGCTTTGATTTCGAACTTGGGGGATTTTTTGGACGCCCCTAAGTCCACCCAGCTCTAATGGGTCCTTAACATTAGTTGGAGAAAGTAAAGGCGGCTGATCGTTGTGCTGGTCACATGACACCTCTCGTTAACCGTCGGCCAAAGAAACAGATGACCTTTACATCATCTGCCCTATAGATAGCAGTGTCAGAAATGCTTACTTTGCTTCACAATTATTGATAGTAACTTGATATTTTATTATTGATTGATAGTGAACTTTTATAAATATTATTTTATTGATAGTAAACTCAAGATATCTTTTCTTGTAATGATTGATAATGAGCTTTCCACAGCTAACCTATTATTTTACTTAGCCCACTCATTGTGTATATCTCAAGATAATTATTTCAATGGAATATTCAGTTATGTACTGCAATGTTTGATAGGTTGAAATAAAACTTGTAATGTCAACACAAGACTACATACAGAGCACTCCATGTGATTCACTTGTAGTGAAATGTTTGTAGCTGTATCTGCTTGTAAGAGAGTATAAGTAGGTCACTTCTGCTGACTCCTTTTGGCACCGAATTATAAACGTTTTGTAAATAGAGACCTTGACCAAAGTTTTTTTCATAAGTACTTTTTGTTTGCACTTTAATTTTCTCTACACCTACAAAGTCTGTATGGTCCTTATTTATACCATTTATAAATCAGAGTACATATTTTGAAAAAGCATTATTACTATTATTATGTTTATTTCCCTCTATGCTTATATTAGTTTATGTTTTTCGAACATACTATCACAAACTTGTCTTTAAAAAAAAACAACATTGACACGTCTTTAAATCTTAAAGCCGCCCAATCTGGATTATTTGGCCAAACATCCTTACTATTTTGGCCCTCAACCTTCGTCCCTTTTTGTTGTTGAATTTTTATTGTTCTTGTTACTGCTAACAGGTATGCAACTCATACATTGAATAACCAAATATCAGTAAGATTTTTCTCTTTTTCTTGCTAAATGTCGAGCCAATGGGGTCTATCATATTTCTAACGAACAGTTTTAAATTCCTCTGTTTTGCCATAAACTCCCAACTGCTCCATCGACATCGACATTCGCACTAAAACAATGGTACTTTTGTTATTCACTGCTGGCAGAAATGGGTGTGGACATGCGCATTAGTAAACATGAAATAGTGTCGGTCCATTTGTTTGCAGATTATGAATATGGAGATATTACTATTAAGCAATTAATTGTGTCTGCTTTCTCCATTTCTCTTTTACAAACTCTCCCAGACTGCATTATTCAAACAATGAACCAATTAACACTGGGAGATCCTGTAGTCACGGAAATGGGACCTAAAGTAAATCCAGAGTGCTGCAAAGATTTTTTAAAAAACATTTTGTACTAGTTCACACACACCAGTGGGTTTTACTGCTGTCAAAAAAGTATCCGATCTTTAAATCTCCTTTCTTGACTGGCATTTCGTGTCAGGACTTTAGAATTTTGTTTCTAGTTCATTAGAGTGACAAAAAAAAAAAAGAATTCCAATGATGATAAAAAAAATGAATAAAATATATTACTTTGGGCTTTTTATAGTCAGTTAAATCGACAGCTACCTTTTTAGCATCCAAAAGCGATAACTCTGAAATTATTTTTGACACTTGCGCCAATTCAATGATTTCTCAAATTTCCTTAATAAAAAGTAAAATCAACTCGTTACCAGTTACCTAAAGGAACCTTTCTTTCCCCTACAAAAACTTTGACATCCCTGAAGAAATAGTTGATACCAGGTTTAATTTCGTTGCCTTTATCTCTTGCAGCCCTGCAAAAATCCAGTGCTAGATCAGATGGCATTATTCTTTCTTTCTACATACAACGTCTTAATCAAGTAATTTAATGAACATTCAAATCAACATTTAAATTTTTAAAAAATGAGCAGTCAAATGAACTTGTAATCATCTAACTTAAAAACGAATTGTTTCATGCGAAAATATTTTGTTGTTATAGGCTACTTGCTTCGACTAAGTCTTTTAAAATTGACCAACTCTCCATCGCTGAGTAGTGAGATAATGCGCAGATCTCTATTTTTCACGGAGTTTGTCGGAAGACTGTAGAGAGCCTTCTAGGGAAAACCTCGTGTGCCTTTTCTATGCCTCTGTCTCATTCCCAGGCGGTAATGTGTTACTTTGCACGAATCGAGTGCCTAAAAAAGGCCAAAACATGACACCATGTAGAATATTTGTGTTTATACAAATAACAAACTAGTGTTTAAGTATAAAGACATATTAGGAACTCCATTTATTAGGCTTACCTAAACACAAGCGGTGTTGCACTGATGCGCTAGTGTGCTAATGTACATATAATACCAATATGTTACAAAACGTTTAGTCTACAGGACACGAAAGCCAAAGATTAGATTTAATAAATATTAACTTAGAGGTTGTTGATCTTATTAACCAACTAGAAGATATGTTTGCTGTTCGATGAAGTTATCTTTAAGAAAATACTCTTTTAAAAATACGATTTTAAGTTGGCAACCTAATTATTCATTGAAGGAAAAAAATGTGTTTTTACATGTAATACTCACTGCTTGTTGTTTCATTCAAGCCATTTACGTTTAAAGTTTGAATGTAGATAGATTTTATCAGAGATTTTTCTCTTCCATAGAGAGACTATTAGAAGTTTGATTTTTTTCTACCATAAATTTCAAACTTTTAAAAACTCATTGAATTTGGTACTATTTGACATTTAGATTTTGCCCACCCCTTTTTTTTACATTCTGACTCACGTCCAGGCTTTGCGTGAAAACGTTTTTTTTTGTCCCATACAGACATGTGTAAGTCTGTTATTTTGTTTGATTGTGAGTTGGTCTTCCTGACTATTTTACATTTGTATTCTTAAGTCACAAAGTAGACCATCACAAATAGACTTATAAAAAGCATGTTCGTTTTTCTTTTCCATTCAAATGTCACACACCAATAAAAAAAAATAAATATAAATAAGACAGCTAACTTTGTCCACGATCTTACTAGGGCCCAGTGTACCTCTAGGCAATACAAGCTATAGCTTAGGACCCCAAGAAATATTTAATACTGACATATTATATGAATGGTGAAAAGGGCCCTATATCTCAAAAAGCTTAGGGCCTTTACTAAAAACGGCACTGGATCTAACCCTTGTGTTTCGATTGTGAATTTTTATTGTTCTATTTTTTTTCTTTATTATTATCATTAAATGCATAACTTTCTATCATTCCCCGTGTAAATAGATATTTGAGCACTTTTTTGTTACTTTTGCCTTTTCCAATTTCAATAAACTTTTTGCATTCAGCATTAAACTTTTGTTGCTGTTTTTTTTTCTCTTGATATTACTTATTATGATTTATCGTCTGCTAATGAAAGTATGGCGGAATAGTAGTATGGATGTGTCGTCTGCGCTTCGGGTTGCTTCAGGTTGTGTGATTTCGGTGGTCCTAAGTTTTAATCCTGCTCGCCATCTTCCTCTGCAGTTCTGCAGGAGGTTTGGGCCGGTTCCTAATTATCCTCGTTTCCAAAACAACGTATGGAACTCAAGTTTATCTAAGTTCGGACTAAAATGTTAAATAACAAGACATTTTAATGTGAATCAGAACACACACGTAGGCTAACACAAAAATATTTTGTAATAACTTTACATGAAGCAAATCAAAGAGTGTTAACATAATAAAAAAAAATACAAAGGTTATATTTTATATCAAGTGTGATTGTATCAATTACAATATATTATTATTATTATTATTATTAATTAGTTTGGATCAGTCATGCAATTATGTGCATAATCTATCTAGATATAAAAATCTGTGCAATAGAATTTTTTTGTTTATCAAATGTTTTTGCTTAGCTTTTAGATTTTTCAATTCGCTATGATACTATCACTTGCCTGGACCACTTGCGAGGTGGGGACGACCAGTTTTTTTTTAATATGTAGCGAGTTGTCCATAAAGGATGACTTTCGGGATATTAAAGAAAGGTAACAATTAAATTGTCAATATAGCGTTTAATTTTAACGTGTATTTTTTAAAATAACAATAATAATAACAGGTCATCTCTAACCTGATACAGAAGACTTTGCTACAGGAAAGAGTAATTAGAACAAAATTTACGAGAAGCATATCCTGAAACTCAATGTTATTGACAAATGCTGGAAATGTGGGTGAGTCAATTTATCACATAATGCCAGGATGTTCAGCCTTGTCAGAATCTGCCTACATAGGTCGCCATAACCAAGTTGAAAAATTATTACACCAACACTTGGCTAATCAACTGACGATCAACAAGGATCTCTTTTCTTATCTTATAAAATACAGACGTAACTTAAAAAAAGAAGATGATTACGTCATATGAGTCATGCATCTAGTCATGCATTTTAACCAATGACTTAAATTCTGCCAAGTCATTGGTTTTCCTGGCTGGCTCAGGCAACCTGTTCCATATTCCTACTTATTACGAGTGGTTTGCGAGTCTACTGATCACTTATTATACTGGGATAGGCCTATTTTGACTGACAAAACGATAGATTTTAATCGCCCTGATCTGCTGTTTATTGATAAAAAAAGAAAAGACCGCTAACATTATTGACATCGCAGTACCCCTGTATCATTACATAAAAAACTGAAATGGAAAAAACAAAGAAAATATAAGAAACTTGGCTTTGAAATTAAGCGTTTATGGAAGTTATCTAAAATAACATTATACCCCATTGTTATATCAACCGATGGCATAATGACTAAAGACCTCACAGATTCTTTCAATGCCCTTAACATTCCTAGGAACATTCTCGTTGCCTGTCAGAGGGCGGTACTGCTGCAGACCTGCCACACCACCAGAATATTCCTCAGTGGAAGGGGAAACTGATAAAGGGATTTTAATGAATTTTGTTTCTCTTTAACGAAACTCGACCCTAGCAGTGCCAGAGAATAGACACTCGTTCGTTTCTAACTTAATAATTATAATAATAAATACCTTCAAGGTCCATAATATTCCTGGGAACATTTTCGTTGCCTGTCAGATGGCGGTAGGCCTACCACAGCAAACCTGCCACATGAGCAGAAAATTCCTCAATGGACACTAATAAAGAGACTACTATGAATTTTGTTTCTCTCTAACGAAACTCGACCCCGGCAGTGCCAGAGAATGAATACTGGTTCGTTTCTAACATAATAATAATAATAATATAATGACAAATGTGTAAGCAATATGAAAGTAGGAGTACTCTATTACACAAGTTATGCCTGTTTTTGTTAAATTGCTATTGTTTCTTTAATATTACGAATATATTTGCTAGTTAAGATACATGATAAATATAATAAGATAACGGTAAATTTTAATTGCACGAGCAGCACGACACACTCCAAACATTGAGTGAATAACGTTTAGATCTTACATTTACCGTAGATTTGTAAATTTAAAATGATGCAACCTCATCTGTACTTTGACGATTAATATTCCATGCAACCATTTAACGCATTTTAGACATGTGTCCTTGGAAACTGAGCTCCAGATAACAGTTGACTTTCTATTGAGTAAGATATTAGAAATTAGATGTCCAGAAAAGATAGCTACTATCAATTTGTATGAGAGAACTAGACAAAAGCTCATAACTCAAGACATCACAAAGCGAAGGTGGAGGTGGATTGGACACACCCTGCGAAAACCATCTACCAATGTTGCAGGTCAGGCACTTGATTGGAATCCGCAAGGAAAGAGGAAAGTGTGCAGACCCAAGCAAACCTGGAAGAGGTCAGTCATCAGTGAAGCTGAGGGTACTGGAATGACTTTGGAGCAGATGAAGAAAGCTGCTCAGAATCGAGTTCGGTGGAGAAGTGTGATTTCGGCCTTGTGCTCCCCTGGGAGTGCACAGAATTAAGTCAAGTAAGTCAAGATAAACAACGATGTTAGTAAAGAAGCTCCCAGAACTTTAATCTGATATCAATTGATGTCAAACATTCATTCAGTACAATTGCGCTGTGGGAAGTCTTCAAGACTTTTGATGTCAATGTCTTCTGGTTCCTGTACTTGTGACAAACAATACACATTTAGAAATGTTGAAGATTCAACGTGTGACTCGGAATCCTAATAAGTAGCATAGTTGATGATGAAGCATAAGCAAACTATGCAGCAAACTATGCAACCGCCTAGGGTCTCCTATTGGTGGGAGCCTCTTAAGGACTCAAAACAAATGTTTTTTAGAGAAAAATAGCGAAACCTAACCCTGAAGTGGGAGGCGAGTTCCTCCTTCAAGCCACTCTATCTGACCGGGGGGGGGGGGGGTGAGACTCGGGGTTAAAGTTAGAGTTTGATTTTGCGTTCACTTCCAGTGGACACGGACACTCCGAACTCGCGGACTAGAGGCGCGGCCGAAAGCCGCACCACCGGGACCCCAATTATGTTCCTTTGCTTTACCAGGCTTACCGTGCGGGAAAAGTCATTTATGTAACGCCCCCTTGAGGGACGGCGCCTGGACGTTGACAGATCGCTGCGGGAGCTCTTTTACATTTCCGCACAGTGAAATGAGGGTACTCTCACACCCTCTTAGGCACTCCCACGGAGCCTTGCTGTGCTACCCTTTGGCCTTGTCCCCTCTCACGACTGTTTCCACCCGGGCGCCACGATGAGGCGTAGCGTGCCCGGGCTGTGCCTACCCACTCATTGACCATGTTTTCCCATCGCTTTACTTGCAAAATCAACTTCATCTTTACCTATCCCTTAGTCTGTTGAGTGGCTGGGGCACCACAAATATGTTGACGGTCTTTGTCGATGCCTGTGTTTTACCTTGGTCAAAATTTATTTCAGTGACAGGGCACAGGCCTATCCATTCTTTTTATGTTTTCATCTCTGTATGCCTCCTCTTCTTTCTTCCTGGTAATGCTCCCCGAATGAAGGGTTAGGGTATGCTTTTATTTTTTGGTTAATGTGTTAAGTTCTTCGATTCTAGTTTCTAATTCTTACAGTTGTAAGCTACATCCAGATCTATTTAGTTACTAATTTGACAAAACATTTGCAAGACATTGCCATTTTAGTTGGCAGCACAGAGAAAAAAAATAAAATAAAAACAACAACAAAAATGTCGGATAGTGAAAAGCAAGATAAACCTACCTTTACATTTAAGAAAATAAATCGCAAACGGGCAGTTAGGAAGCAACGTAACGAAAGCAGTGATGGTAAGTACATTAGGAAAACATTTTCATATGCAAATTTGAGTGATCTAGGCCTTCTAGCGACGTACCTATCTAAGTATCTTCAGCAGACTAATGACACTAATGTCTAATCTTAGAATTATTAGATCTACAATCTTGAATCAAGATCTAGTATCCAGATATATAGATTGACTAGAGTCACTAGATCTATCTACATCTCGTGATTTGTCTATGTTATCTAGACTAGGCTAGAAATAATAGAATAATACTAATAGACTCTAGTTATTAATACTCAATAATAGTATAAAAAAATAAGTCATAAATCATAGTTTTTTTTAATAAGACTAATAAATAATCATTATTATCATTATCAAGCATAATGTGTGTGATGTCACTTACAATAATACAATACTTAATAATAGTACACACACTTCACATAGCGCGGGATACACTATCACTAGTATCACTTGTCATTAGAATGACTAGATCCATCTACTGATCTAGTAACAAAAAAATCTATGAAGATACTACTAGATCTATCATAATCATTTCATTATCATATATTCATATATTCTTACTACTACTAGATCTAGATCTAGATTGTAGATCTAATAATTATAAAGTAATCATTAAAAAATTGCAATCAATCAATCATAATATTATTAATATAAAATTAAAGGCACATTCCTCGTCCCATATGCTAGGACAAATTTGTACAAATACTCCTTCTTCCCTAGTGCTATTAGAGCATGGAATGGGTTGCCTGAGCTAGCCAGGAAAACCAGTGACTTGGCAGAATTTAAGTCATTGGTTAATATGCATGACTAAATGCATGACACATAGGACGTAGTCATCTTCTTTTTTGAAGTAACGTCCGTATTATATAAGATAAGATAAAATTATAACATTTATAATGAATATTGATCATATTGGATTGCAAATGCAATGTTAATCAGTTAATGTTCAAGTATTCAATGTCTAAAGTCAAGTTTAGTTCTAAACTCTAACTCTACTCTATTCTTTCACTCCTAACTGACGATACCAACGATGATTTGACCCCATTAAGTTAAATTAATTTTTAGGTTTTATAAGCTTTAATTTCTAAAATGATAATAAAATACCTTTATAGATCTATAACATTTCCTGATTTAGTGATTACATATAAAAAAAAGTTATATGGAAGTTTAATCATAACAATTTAAACAGGTTAGTAAAACACAAAAGAGCAAAATGAATAATTCCATCGTAACATGGAAAATAATTAAGGAGAGAAAGAGCTAAGTCTAATGTCTAATTATTGTCTTCAATTCTGAGTCAAAGATTAATACTCAATATTGAATAAATGTCTTAACTTAAAGTGATTAAGGATTCATGATTCATGCAGTGTTTGAATGTTTCACATGACTATGCAGACGCAGTTACTACCTGCATGTTCTCCCGCATCTCGTGCAGACAAAGCCGTTGACGTTGTGTCGTTGACAGTCTATTTAAGTTTTCTTTCCATCTTCTGAGCCTGTCTAAACTGTCTTCAATAATCATTATATAGTTATTTATATAACTATAATAATGGCTTTCAAATGTTTGTCCTGCAGCCTTTATGAGAGCTCTACAACTGTCTCTTACAGGGGCCATCGGCTGCCAGCTACTTTCCTCTGAATTTATGTCAGTAAGGCAAAGTGTCCCTGAGTTAATCTTTAAAGTGCTTACGGGAGAGGGGGGCACTTTTGTTACACCATTCTCCTTTAAAGAAAAACTCTGATGGTTTTGACCATTTTTTATATATTATGTGTTTTGATTTACAGAAAATAATATAATGTTCTTTTTATTTTATTTTCAATAATAACTTAGTAATTGATGTTTTTCTGACGTAATTTTCCTGTGAATCCAAAACAGTCAGATTTTCACCGGCTTTCTATGTGACATCACACAAACCTATTAATTTAATCTATTGACTTACTGTATAGCAGAAAACTATATAGTAAAGTTTACAATCGCGTAAAAGAAATATAGATCTAGGTCTATGCAGTTAGAAAAAAAAAACATGTTGAGAGTAGATCTACATGCTTGACTAACCATGGCAGTGTATATTTTCTCACCTGACCACTCAACACACAATAACACTATCGGTCAGTTGTCTTGTCTTGACACGTAGTCTATGCTAGCCTTACACTGACCAGTCTGTTAGAAGGGGAGGGGTGTTGTTAAAAATGTTACTTTTTTTCGCAAACTGGTTATAAAATCCTAATGCTTTTAGATCTCTCTCTATATATAACTGTGCCATAGCTATCTATGGCCATAGGCCATCACTAAGCCTAACAGCCACTGTTAGAATGAAGCTATGCGATTGGTTAGATCTAGATTCGCTTTCAGTATTGATGAGAGAAGTGACATATGCCTAACCTAAAAACAAAATTTAAAAAAAGTTTTTTTTAGTTTAGATGTCAAGAATTTTACTGTCTAATTTAATAAATATTAATGTTTCTAAGCATTTAAATAAAAAATGGTAAAACGTTTACTATTACAACTTTTTACGCAGAATTAAAATTTCTCAATAACTCAAATTTGAAAAACCATTGGAGTTTCCCTTTAAGTTTGCCAAAGAAGATCTGCTACATACTAACTAGATCTATATCAGAGATTATGTTTCTGGTCGATCAAATAAATAAAGAATTCTAGATGATCACGATGCTTCGCAATGCTTTTTAAAAATAAGGCTGCTTAAAGTAACTTTAAATTAGCATTTTTTTAGATCTAAGTAGATCGATATCAATTAAGTATAGATCAAGTTATTCTACATCTAGAATAGATCTATTTGACAAAAGTGACATACCACAAAAGTTTAGTCTAGATAGTAAATAGTAGATAGCCTAGATCTAAATTCAAAATTGTGAATGAATCTTGAAGGATATTTTCCTACTAGATGGTTCAGGGAAGAGTGACAGTGATGATGGAAATGTAGCTGTGCGTCAAATGGTGACCAAGAAAAAGAACAATCCTATGGTGCAATCAGTAAGTTATTTATATCACTAAACTATATAATAAATAGTCTTTTGTTCCAAAATAAATGATGGCTGCATGTCATTGTATAGAGTCAGGGACTCTTCATCTTGCTCTTTTTTTCCTGATCACTTATCTTATATAATACAGATGTTACTTCAAAAAAGAAGATGATTACTTTCTACGATTATTATTTATACTTGCCAGGCAACAGCTGAACTTTTGTTTTGGGGCTCTCTCTTGTATAGAATTTGCTATAGCTGACATTATATTTCATCTTCCTAGGATTAGAATGATCACTAATTTTACGCATTTGCAATTATTATTTGGACTTACGATAAGTTTCATTCCAATATCCTGGTACGATAATTTTCATTCAAATATATAAATGATTAAATGATCACATAATGTAGTGATTCTTAAGGCTAAGAAATGACAAAACCTTTTTTTTTTTTTTTTTTTTTTTTTTTCAAGACAAAAAGGATTAAATTAGGGACCACAGGTGTAACTAACAGCTCTAGTGATGACAACAGTGACCAAGATACTGCAAGTATTACAGTCAGCTATAAGTCGAGCAGGTCAGGGGTGAGTTCTAAACAAATTAATAGTATAAAATAATATTCTTTATTATTTATAGTGGCCTCTTTCAGTAAAACAACTGTGGTTCATCTCGTAGAAAACTTTTTCTGAGAGTTCTCGGCTGGAGAGACACTTTGTCCACATATAATGCAGATTGAGTTGGCATTTCCTTTGGTGGTAGAGAAACCAGCCATTTTAATTCATACACTATAGCCAATCAAATCGCTGGCTTTGTTTACATTTTCAAAATCAGCATGGTGGCTTATATAAGAGTAAATAAAAAATTGGGGTTATTGTGGTTAAATGATGAAGGCTTGGCTTCCAAATCGGGGGGGCTTGAGTTAAAATCCAAATGAAGACCAGGATTTTGAATTTTGGGATATTTATAGCTCCTCTGAATCCACCTAGCTCTGTACCCTATATTAGTTGGCTAAAAGTGAAGGTGGTTGGTTATTGTGGTGGTCACATCACACGATACCCTCTTTAACCATGGGTGACCTTTAATTTATCTGGACCATAAATTGCTCTGTCTGAATGGAATTTTCTTTACTGTTTAATTTTTGTGCGAATGCCTCTAAGGAAAGTTGATGTCAAAACTTTACATGTAATAAATATCTCATCATGTTACCATATTTCTCTCTATATGACTGTCTTGTCATGTAGTATGTGCTCTTGTGTTATTTGATGGCCACAATGGTCCGAGGTTGAACTCTACTTGCCTCTATTCCTATCCCCCCCCCCCCCCCTCGAAAGTGCTACCCTTCAAAGGGCTCTAGTCCAAATCTTGACTTGAGCTGAGTTGTGTTTGCTGAGCGCCTGAAGACAACATGTAAACTTCCTTGATACCCCTTTTATCCACAGGTCCACAAAAGAGATTGGAGCATAGCATTTTGACCGTGTTATAATAGCCTGAAAAATGTGCTATACAAAAGCAATTAAAAAAAGAAAATTTGTTTGAAGTTTTAATGTTCTGGTACTTTAAAATAACCAATTTTTAAAAAATGCTGCTGCTAATTAATTTTAAAATGTTTTTCATTAGAAACGTGAAGGACCTGATGATATGGGTGCCACTTCTGTTGTGGAGATAGACACACAGGCTGATAGAGATGCTCAAGCAATCCTAGAACGTAGTTTACAACTTCAAAAGGTAATTGAAAGTCTGTCCTCTTTTGGTGTTGAGAACTAATCTCTTGCTGCATTCAGTCATACATTATTCATTATCTTTTATAAACTTTTAAGTAGCATTTATCTTGTCTAAACTTGAATAAAGTCCTAGATTTTATGCCTGCATATGTATTGTCTTTTATGAAGTAATCATGTTACTTAAAAATAATACCCTCCAATTTTATTTGTTAAAAGGTAATTAATAAAATGAATTATTTTTTTTTTCCTATGCCCATCATTCAGGAGCTGAAAGAAAAAGAAGATGATAAAATATACAGAGGTATCAACAATTATCATCAATATTATGAGATCAAAGATTCAATTCATGGAAATGCAGAGAGTGGAAAAAACAGGTTAGCATATTTGTCTAAGTGTTATTCAAAATCTTCAATATTGGTGTCACGTATTACGAATTGAATTCTACTTTTAAATGGCTTGCCTAGGGGAACGTGACAATAGAAAAAGGTAGTTGTGTCACTTATCTTAATCTGAATTCAATCAAAGACTTACAATGAATAACAAACAAAAAATGACACAAGAAATCGGAAGGTAAAATATCAACTTAAGGTTTAATAAAATATAACTCGAATAGTACTTTTAACTGAATCACATAAAGCAAGAAAAAAAAAAAAACATTTACTCAATACAAAATGGAAGGGTTGACCAAAACCCTTTTACAAAAATGGCATGTAAAAATATTACAATACAAGAGTTTGAAAATATAATTACAAATACAAGCAAGGCCTTGAAAAAAAAGAAAAATCTTAACTTACACGATCAATTGGTATACCACGCACGGGTCACGCAATGTCTCCGCTATTCTGTCTCACGGCTGTCTCCGTATGTCTGTCCGTCAACGTTACACGGGCGGTCTTTATATAATATACCGCGCGTCGATATCAAGACAAATCTAGTAATTTCTAGAACAGAATAAGTCATCAACACCCAGATCTAGAACGCTCTTCAAAGAGACAGAAGAAAAAAAAAAACCACCCTCCTTTCAACCAGAGGTACACACATAGGTCAAGGACCGGTCACTGTCTGTGTGGCTTGACTCACTGTGAAAAATAAAATAAAAAAACTTATTACACAAGGGGCAGACAACCTACAGGTCAAGAAAAAAAAATAGTATCTAGGTAACAATGCCTAGATACGTAACACCTCCCTCCTAAAAATAAAAAGTTTACATTTCCACGAAATGGAAAGCTTTTTAGAATAATTACAAAAATGATATTTACATTACAGAATGTATTTATCATGATATATATAAAAAAAAATATACATCAAAATACTTTTTACAATCTAGATAAGGCATCGGCGATAACATTTTCGCTGCCTTTTATGTGTTTAAGATCTAGGTTGTACTCTTGTAAAAATAAACTCCACCTGAGAAGTCGTTGGTTCTTGCCAGACATTTTGTGGATAAATGTAAGGGGATTGTGGTCAGTAAATACAACCAGTGGCCATCTGGACCCACTGATATAAAAATCAAAGTGTTGTATAGAAAGAATCAACCCAAGACATTCTTTTTCCACAGTAGAATAATTTCTTTGATGTCTATTAAATTTCTTGGAAAAGAAACAAATAGGGTGCTCTACTTGGAAATTATCTTCTTGGTAAAGGACTGACCCAACACCTGTGTCACTGGCGTCAATAGCTAACCTAAAAGGTTTTCCGAAGTCAGGAGCCATCAAAATGGGGGAGCTAGATAATATCTGCTTAATTTGGTTAAAGGCTTTCTGACATTCATCCGTCCAAGTAAATCGGACGTTCTTTCTCAGGAGGTTTGTTAAAGGACTGGCAAAGACAGAAAAATTTTCGCAAAACTTTCTATAATATCCAGACATTCCCAAAAAATCTTCGGAGTTGTTTCCGATCAGCAGGAATAGGGAAAGCTTGGATAGCTTCTACTTTGGCCATTACAGGTTTCACCTGGCCTTGTCCTACAATATGGCCTAAGTATTGGATTGAAGCCTGGCAAAAATCACTCTTACTCAGGTTTACAGTAATTTTTGCATGTAAAAGTTTAGTAAAAAGACAATGCAGTTGTTTACAATGGCTAGAAAAATCTTGGCTAAAAATTACTACATCGTCTATGTATGCGTGGCAATTCTCCATGTCAGCAAGCAGGGCATTTATCATTCTCTGGAAAGTGGCAGGAGCATTCTTCATGCCAAATGGCATCACTTTGTATTGGTACAGACCATCAGGGGTGACAAAGGCGGAGATTTCCTTTGCCCTATCAGTCAGGGGAACCTGCCAATAACCTGAAAGTAGGTCTATTTTGGTGATGTACTTAGCGTCACCAATACGATCTATGATATCGTCTATCCTAGGGATAGGAAACGAATCGGTCTTTGTTACAGCATTTACCTTACGGTAGTCTGTACAAAAACGATAAGTCTTGTCCTGTTTAGGTATCAAGACACATGGGGAGCTCCAGCTACTGGAACTTGGTTCAATGAGGTCATTTTCAAGCATATACTTGATTTCTGACCTAAGTATGGCAAGTTTTTCAGGGTTGACCCTGTAAGGATGCTGCTTGACTGGAGTAGCCTCGCCAACATCTACATCATGCATTATAACATTAGTCTGTTTTGGTACATCAGAAAAAATGTCATTAAATTCATTAATGAGTTTCATGATAACTGGCCTTTCTGTCGAAGACAGATGAGTCAGTTTTACATCCAAATTCTGTAATACAAAAGAATTAGGTATTTTGTATTGTCCAAATTTCTCCTTTACAATATCATCATCAATAGGAGAAACATGGCTATTTGAACAACTTTTGACTGTATTTAAAACACAATTACTCTTCTCTGAGTGATCTGGCCGAGATACATAAGGCTTCAGCATGTTTATATGACATAGCTGAGTCTTTTTCCTACAGTCAGGAGTTTTGATTGTATAATTGAGGTCACTAATTTTGGTCTCAATTTCATAGGGACCAAAATATCTGGCTTGCAAGGGTTGACCTGGTATGGGCAAAAATACAAGCACCTTATCCCCGGGAGAAAATTCTCTAACACGGGCCTTTCTATCATACCAGCTTTTCATGCTGGATTGGGTGTTTTGTAAATTATTTTTGGCCAGAACACAAGCATCATAAAGTCTAGTTTTAAACTTAATTACATATTCTAAAAGTCCTTCAGTGGCTGTTGGTGACAACAAAGTCTCTTTTATACATTTCAAGGGACCGCGCACCGAATGGCCAAAGACTAAGTCAAAAGGGCTGAATCCCAACGATTCCTGGACGGATTCACGGGTTGCAAACAGCAGCATGTGGACTCCTTCGTCCCAGTCTTTTTCGTGCTCAAAGCAATAGGTTCGGATCATGTTTTTGAGAGTCTGATGGAATCGCTCAAGAGCGCCTTGCGACTCGGCATGATATGCACTCGACATGCAGTGTTTGATGCCCAACTGAGTCATGACTTGCTTGAAAAGATTGGCCGTGAAATTCGTTCCTTGGTCCGATTGGATGGACTTTGGTAGACCAAATAGAGTAAAGAACTTGATTAAGGCCTTTACAATGTTTGATGCTTTTATGTTCCTTAGAGGAATAGCCTCAGGAAAACGAGTTGAAGCACACATAATGGTCAACAGGTATTGGTTGCCAGCTTTTGTCCTTGGGAGAGGACCAACACAGTCAATAAGTACTCTGCTGAAAGGTTCTTCAAAGGCTGGAATCGGCTTCAGAGGAGCAACAGGGATCTTTTGATTTGGCTTGCCAACCATCTGACAGGCATGACAGGATCGGCAGTACTGGATGACATCTTTCTTCAAACGTGGCCAGAAGAAGTGTGACATAATCTTGTGGTATGTCTTGTGAATGCCGAGATGACCTGACATTGGTGTGTCATGAGCCAGATTCATGATGTACGCTCGGTATCTTTCTGGTAACACGATTTGATGGCATATTCTCCATTCTTCTTCGTTGGATGCGTCTGGAGGTTTCCATTTCCTGAAGAGCATATCATCTTGGATGTAGTAGCACGTTGATGCTAGCTCTGCCTCTTGTGATGTCATTGCGGTTTCTCGAAGTTTGGCAAGCTCTGGATCCTTCTTTTGGTCCTCAATCAACTGTTTTCGAGTTGATGCCGGCTTTTCAGAATTTGGCGTTGGTTCTTCTTCAAGAGAAGCAAAGAATGTGGTGCTCAAGTCCACATCATCGTGGTTACTGTTGGCCTTGATGACGTTCTCTTCTTGAGATGCTTTCAACCTCATTGCCCTTGTTACTGCACACGCTGGATATAACTCTAGGTCTTCCTCGGATGTGGCAGATAAGTCGGGTGTTTGAGTGACGATGGGTTCGGCTATCACCTTTCCACCTGCTAAGTCATTGCCTAACAGCAACGAGATGCCTTCCAATGGTAATGTTGGTCGGACACCTACAACAACCGGTCCAGTAATGAGATTTGACTTTATGTCGATTAGATGTAGAGGCACATCTATACATCCAAGCTCTACGCCTCGTAACAGGATGCTCTTCCCAGTCGATGATGATTTGGACAAGGGCAAGATACCCTCTAAAAGTAGCGATTGTGAGGCACCTGTGTCTCTCAAAATGGTGATAGGTCGTAGACTTGTAGAATCACCGGGTAGTGATACGAATCCTTCCGAAATGAAAGGCTTAAAATCCTCTAATAAAACATCAATTTTGGTTGATGCAGACTGGACTTGGGTCGAACTCTCGCTGGAGTCATTGACATCTCTAGGAGACGCAGTGGAGAAACTCTTTCTTGAGTCAGTAGAACATCTTTTGGATGTATTTGGAGAACTCTTGATAGAGTCATGGGAACATCGGGATGATGTATTATGGGAACTCTGGATAGAGTCATTGGAACATCGGGGTGATGTATTATGGGAACTCTGGATAGAGTCATTGGAACATCGGGGTGATGTATTATGGGAACTCTGGATAGAGTCATTGGAACATCGGGGTGATGTATTATGGGAACTCTGGATAGAGTCATTGGAACATCGGGGTGATGTACTAGGTAAACTCTTGTTTGAGTCATTGGAACATCGGCTTGATGTATTTGAAAAACTCTTGTTTGAGTCATTGGAACATCGGCTTGATGTATTTGAAAAACTCTTGTTTGAGTCATAGGAACATCGGCTTGATGTATTTGAAAAACTCTTGTTTGAGTCATTGGAACATCGTGGAGACTTATTTGGAGAGTCTTGTACAGTCAATACATTTGAAACAGGTGGTGTCGAGGTATTCTTGATATGACTTGATGATGAGGGAGTAAACCTTGACGACCACTGTACTGTGCAAGCGCTGACTTTCGACGGAGCTTTTTCGTTTCTCTTCCTCAATTTCCAGCAATCGTCAATTTTATGGCCTTCTCGTTTGCAGTAGGAACAAGTAGCTTTACTTGTAGTAGTAGGTTTTCTGTCATTTGTACTGCTGTTCTTGATGGAGTTGCTAGCAGTGGACTCAGGCTGTTTGACTTGTTTTGGCTTGACATCCGTCGTATACTTGGCAAATTGATGTGATATTATATAATCGTCTGCCAACACTGCAGCCTTGTGCACATCTTCCTCGCCACGATCAGCTATATGCGTACGGACGTCCAGCCGCACACAACTCTTGAACTCTTCCATCAGCATTAGGTTCTTGAATTTGGCAAAGTCGGTGCCGATTTCCTTGGAAGTGAGCCATTTTTCAAAGCGTCGCTCCTTTTCCCGCAGGAATTCTACATGGGTTTGGCCATCCGATTTGCGACAATCCCTGAACTGCTTTCGGTAAGCTTCCGGAACAAGTTCATATGCCTTAAGAATTAAGGCCTTAACAACATTATAATCTTTTTGTTGTTCAATGGTCAAAGAACAAAATACCTCTGCAGCTCTACCAGTCAAAACTGTTTGCAGCAAAGTGGGCCACAAAGTTTCAGGTACATTAAAATTTTTCACAGCAAGTTCAAATTGTGGAAAATAATTGTCAATTGTGGCTTCATTAAAGCGTGGAATTATTTTCAAAAATTTTGTTGCTTCAGCAGTATGACTGGCAGGGGAAGAATCTGGTCTTACATTAGCAGCTAACTCTAATTTTTTTAACTCTATTTGTAATTTCATTTCCATTTCTTTCTGCTCTCTAGCCGTTGCAAGCTCTAATTCTTTTTGTTTAATTTCTCTCTGCTCTCTAGCCGCTGCAAGCTCTAATTCTTTTTGTTTAATTTCTTTCTGCTCTCTAGCCGCTGCAAGCTCTAATTCTTTTTGTTTAATTTCTTTCTGGGCTTCTATTTCCATTTGTTTTAATTTTATCTGAAGTTCTAAATCTGATTTACCCTCATCGGGTCTAAGGGTCTCTAAAAGGTCTTCAGAAAACACTTCCTCGTCTACATAATGGATTACAATGTTATCTCTGATTTCTTGTTTAAGGGCATTTGATTTTATTTTTAACCCTAACTGTTTAGAAATAAGAACCAGTTCCTTCCTAGTACAAGCATCAAGCTCTTCCACAGAGGGATTTGCAAGAAAAACCTGAATATCCATGACTAACTAACAACTATTACAAGCAAAAAAAAAATGTATACAATGTAAATATACAGTACAAAATCAGTACAACAAAAAACCTTAAGAGAGTTTGGTCAATACTATTGATACTTTACTTCCGACTCTTTGACACAAAAAAAAATTTTTTGTTAAAGTCAACTTCGCCTTTACAAAATTACTCAAGTAAGACGAAAATAGGTTCAGAAAAATATCCGGGACGAAAGCCCTCAAACTTCTTTTGTCACGTATTACGAATTGAATTCTACTTTTAAATGGCTTGCCTAGGGGAACGTGACAATAGAAAAAGGTAGTTGTGTCACTTATCTTAAGTCTGAATTCAATCAAAGACTTACAATGAATAACAAACAAAAAATGACACAAGAAATCGGAAGGTAAAATATCAACTTAAGGTTTAATAAAATATAACTCGAATAGTACTTTTAACTGAATCACATAAAGCAAGAAAAAAAAAAAAACATTTACTCAATACAAAATGGAAGGGTTGACCAAAACCCTTTTACAAAAATGGCATGTAAAAATATTACAATACAAGAGTTTGAAAATATAATTACAAATACAAGCAAGGCCTTGAAAAAAAAGAAAAATCTTAACTTACACGATCAATTGGTATACCACGCACGGGTCACGCAATGTCTCCGCTATTCTGTCTCACGGCTGTCTCCGTATGTCTGTCCGTCAACGTTACACGGGCGGTCTTTATATAATATACCGCGCGTCGATATCAAGACAAATCTAGTAATTTCTAGAACAGAATAAGTCATCAACACCCAGATCTAGAACGCTCTTCAAAGAGACAGAAGAAAAAAAAAACCACCCTCCTTTCAACCAGAGGTACACACATAGGTCAAGGACCGGTCACTGTCTGTGTGGCTTGACTCACCGTGAAAAATAAAATAAAAAAACTTATTACACAAGGGGCAGACAACCTACAGGTCAAGAAAAAAAAATAGTATCTAGGTAACAATGCCTAGATACGTAACAATTGGTTTGCATTTATTGTTCAAATTTGTATAAATTATTTACTAAAAATGAAATTAAATTCAGAGTTTGTTAATAAAATCGTTGTGTAAACCTGTTAATATTTTTTTTGTTAGTATTTTTCATATGACAAAGTGTTTTTTTCTTTCAAAAGTGTGTTAAAAGCCTAATTTGTATAATATCAGGTTGAGCAAAAATTTGATACCCCCCCCCCCCTTTTTTTTTTCCTATTAAAAAAAGTACTATAAAGAACATTGTCACCTTTTAGTATTACAGTAACAAACTATAATTTTTGTCCACTTAGAACAGGACACAGAACTTAACATTTTTATCTCAACAGATTAAACCCCAGCCTGTCCATAACTGAGCACCATTAATAATTTAAACATAAGAGGCCAATAAGAAAATTGAGGGCATAGACTTGTAAGAAAAGCAACAACCGTTATAAATAAGTGGGAAGTGATCAGCTAAACCTTTTTTGAAGCTAGCATTGCTATATTGCTCCCAATGGAGCGCAAGGTCTGAAAGGGGAACTTTTCATTTTAACATACAACTCATGGTTTGGCCTAAATAGTGAAACTGATGCCCCTTAAAAGAAATTAAGGTATAAAGATAATTTGCAATCATTTAATTAACGTGAAACTATGTCTCTTTCTAGATACGGCCCTTTGAGAGCTCCAGCACATTTAAGGTCAACAGTTCGCTGGGACTATCAACCTGATATTTGTAAAGATTACAAAGAAACAGGATTCTGTGGCTTTGGTGGTAAGTTCATAGTTTGTTTTTTTTTGTCTTCTGCTATGGTTTGAATCACTTTTATTTGTAGATCTAATTGTATTTATCTTTAAATTATTAACATATATAACATAAAAATATTTAGATTTTTAAAAAAAAAAAACCCATAACAAAAATCTTCAATGGTTCTTTGTTTTTATTATTTTAAAATTAACAAATTATTATTCCATAATTTACTTTAAATATTCATGTCCCTTTAACAATGGTCTTGTCAAATGATTTCTTTGTTTTTGTTTTGTTTAGATTCTTGTAAGTTCCTCCATGATCGCTCAGACTATAAACATGGATGGCAGTTAGAAAGAGAAATGGAACAAGGAACTTATGGTGCAAAAGGTTTGCTTGAGTTTTCTGATCTAACTAATGACATAAGCCCCTACAAATAAGAAGATTGATGTCCCACACATATTCTTGTGTTAACCTAGTCAATCATGTGTAGTAGAACTTTAGGACTTTCCGATACTATGTTTACTTTTGAGTATTCTGTCCTGGAGTGATTTTAGAAATTGTGTTACTCTCCTTAAATGTGTGTGTTTATTTCTAATAAATGTCATAGCTCTATTTTTAGGATCTGAAACTAGCTTATAATTTGCTAAATTAGATTTTTCTCCTTTCTTTAAATAGTGACATTAACTTCTTTCAAGCCCATCAGTATTGTAATTCATCTCATTTGGTTTCAAGTTAGTCCTTTTTTTAAAAATATTTTATGCTTCCTGTGTTTTGTACTAAGCAATATGTTTTTGTCTCCTGGAGCTGAAAATATTGATGCAAAGTATTTATTTACTTTATTGGTTTTAGGTTCTTTTTCATTATTTTCTTTTGGGGGGGGCTATAATTGTAGTTGAGATATCTAAAAGCTAAATTGGAGCTGCGAAAACCAGCGACCAGTGTTGCAAGGCAGGCACATGATTGGAATCTGCAAGGAAAGAGGAAAGTGGTCAGACCTGGAAGAGGTCAGTCATCAGTGAAGCTGAGGATTCTGGAATGACATGGGAGCAGACGAAGAAAGCTGCTCAGAACCGAGTTTGGTGGAGAGGTGTGGGAGTGCACAGGATTAAGTCATTACTGTAGTTTCCATTTTCTTAAATCTATACTATAAAGTAGAATGTTTGGCATATGTATGTATGTGACGAATAGAAATCAAACCGCTTGACCAATCTTGATAAAACTTGGCAGGGATGTTCCTTGGGTACTAACTTAGACCGTAGTGTATGTATTGTAGCCCTAAAACAAACTTAAGACCCTAAAAAAAAATAAAGTTGTCCGACTCTATTACAGCTATAGTATTTTATGGGTCTAGGCCATGTCTACATGATGAGACAAAACGGAAACGTCACACATGTGCAGAGAGGAAAATTTCTTAGATCTAAATTAACCCTAATTCAAGAAAACATAATTTTGTACTTTTACACATGAACATAAAAATTAGTGTATATTCATTTCATTATTTAATGAAAATTAACCTTCAAATTTGAGTTTACAAAATATTTTTTACATAAAATTGTTCACTCTAAATGCGACAATAGCTTTAGCCGCATTGACACACTTTTCCAGAACTCGCGTGAAAGAAATTGACATCAGAGGTCATAATGTTGCGCATTATAAAGTCATATTATTAAAATAATAAACTACTAACATAATATAATTTACTTTCCATTGTGTTTTTAAATTACTTTACTCTACAACTACTGATTAGGTTTAATTTTAAATCTTTATTTTTAATTTACTGTTTTCTTTCATATTTACTTATGCGCACTTAGACCTCTTACCAGCATAGTATACACATATACATTTGTCGTGTTGACAAAAATGTTTCATTCATCATGGCGCGGTTTCTAGGTCAACACTCTAACCTACTGTATCTAGGCTATTTTCTAGGGCAACACTAAGTGTATAGTCTTTTACTATAATAGGCTCAAAGTTTTTATTTATTGACTAGACTACTGTGGCATTCAAATTATTTAAATTCTAGATCTAAATAAAATTAAACTAACAATGTTATATAAACAATTACATTCGCGCGTTCAATTTGATTATTAAATATATTTTTAGCGCTTTTTGTCACCTAAAGGTTACAGTATTTACCAAGTCAACGCGTATTGAGGTCATGAACTTTCGGCTCTAAATAAAATTAAAAACATATGTTGGTTTTTGACTAATAAATTGAATAAACTCAATTTTGCGTTATTTTTAGATTTAAATCATTGAGAGTTCAATATTTTACTCTCTTAAATATACGTTTGGAGAATACATATTTTAAAAATAAATCTAAAACCTACTTTCATTTTATAAAACGTAATCAAGACAGCAAGATCTTTACTAGATCTAGATATATCTTTACTAATTGTAGATCTACACTATTATACAGAAAACATTTCAACTTCTATTTGTCTATTCATAATTGAAACAAAAACTTATTTATTTTGCAAGTAGATCTAGGTCTAGAATATAGATCTGTACACAATCATTCTCTGCTTGGGTAAACCATCTATCTCTGTCATCTATGTAGCCTTTAGATAATACGTATACTAGAAATATCTAGATTCTATATCTAGAAAGTCTAGATATACTTATAAACTTACACTTTATACATAGTAATTTTTTTAAAAATACATTCTTCAATAGCAGTCTACACCAAGACAAATGCCCCAACCCCACAGATAAACTGGTACAAAATAAAGTCTATTCATTTCATACTTTAACCAAATATATGTAGGCCTACAAGCAAATGTTTTAATTTGAAAAAATGGATTTAGGTTGATTAGCTAATTTGATAGCTCCATTCATACTATTTTTACATTCACGCATTCCGTATTTGCTTTACTTATAACATTATTATTTAGTTTAATTGTTTACAAACCACTCTCAGTGACTACACCGACAGTGAAACGCAAATTAAGACCCGTGGGCTGCGGTTAACATATGGCTAGTTCACTATACAACCATAAATTTTGAATGGCTATCCTTTGAGATTACATTGTTTACATATTCACTCTGTAGCTATTTGCTGAGTTTTTGGGTCAGATGATTAATGCTAAATACTATGATGCACTCTGTCTTAGATTTTTAAAAAAATTTTTGTACAAATTTTTGTTTGTTTGCTGAAATCTTTTTATTAGATATGAAACCATCCATCCATCCATCCCAGCATTCATTTATCTTATTTGTTGTTGGTATTAAATTTCCCATAGTATTTTTTTTAGCTGGGTTTTAATGCTTCTCTAGTGGATGTCAACTGGTTGGGTTATGTCTCTTTCTGCAAGAATTGATTGATGAAAGTTTAATGTTGCATTATGAAATACATATTACATTTATTTCAGAAGAAAGATTTTTCCTTGAGTTTTCTTTTTTTTTAATGCTTTTATTTGGCTATTTTCATCGTCAGATAGTCCAAGAATAATGTATGTTAGTTATTAATTACTCTATGTGTTTCTTAATCTAGTTTTACAGTTTGCTATAAATTTCAATGGTACATTGTGTTAATAAGTAATTCATTAATATCCTTACTACTTTGAGGTTGACTTATTACTAATGTCTTGTAATTATCCTAGGAACATAAAAATCTTGTATGATCTAAAAAGACTGCATTTCTTTATTTACATAGGTTTTGCATATATTCTATGATAAAAATCTTATGCAAATGAAAATAAAATTCTTTTCTTTAAAAAAATTAATCATCATCATCTGTCCCTTGAATTTTGTTGTGACAATTTGCAGAGGATAACAATTTCACTTTTTTTTTCGTTTAACAGTGTTCCTTTTTTCCCCCCCATGAATACAAGCATAATCATTTGTCTTTTCAATGTGCAGATGAGCAGAACTATGAAATTAGCAGTGACGAGGATGATCTCCCTTTTAAGTGCTTCATCTGCAGAAATTCCTTCAAAGATCCTGTGACCACAAAGTAAGTTTGAACTAGTAGATATACTCTTGAAATTAATTATGACGGGAACATAAATAGTAAGCACTTCTGAATGTGAAATCAAAAGGATGAGTGATGAACTAAATGATACTTTGCATGAAATTTACTTTTGTTGGAATAGGGCACTAATTTTTAAACAAATTTTTTGGGCATTATTCTATTGACAATCAGTTTATTTTAAAGAATTTATTAATAAAAAAATATTACAAAACTGCTTTTTCAATATACACTTGTATATGACATTTACATCATTACAGTGCTAAGTCAGAGCTTGGCTTCATTTTCACTATTTACTCAATAAGTACTGCTGCTGTTACAAGTTACACATACATTTCTGTTAGCACTAAGCTTCATATATATATATATATGTCATTCATGTATAGCTGAGTACTTTTAGACCACAATTTAGTATTGAAGCAAAAACTATTTTGTCAAAAAGTGTTTTTTAACATTTAGATATATATTTGGATATATATTCTGCATATCTACTCAAACTACTAGAATTACAGATGAATCTTTTCAAACAATATCTGATAACATACTCCAACTTCATGTTGTAGTTTGTGTTGTAGTTATTATTTTTTATTGATTTTCAATCAGCAGCTAAACGTATTAGACATTGAAATAAAATAGTCTCTTAGTTCTTTGCTGATGGATGACTTGAGGTGTACTATGTATAACAAGTGGGATAACTCTATATACAAAAAGTAAAATTATCCAATGTAGTGACAGCACAGCATATTGTTAAAAAAAAAAAAGTAAAATTCTCTGTTCAGACCTTATGATTTATAGGACAGATGGTGTAAAGGTCACCTGTTTTTATGTCTTACTGTTAACTAGGGTGTCATAACTACATAATGAACTAATAATAATTGAAATTTTATTTTCTCTAAGGTGTAAACATTACTTCTGTGAGAAATGTGCCTTGGGCCATTATAAAAAGTCCAAGAGATGTTTTGTGTGTGGTGAACCTACAGGAGGAATTTTTAATCCTGCCAAAGGTAAATACTATTAATATATATTATTTCCACACCTTCATAGAACAAACTTTATGAGTCTTAATATATTGTAATGTAATGCGAGTGGAACACAAGGCGAAGGGTGCCCTTGTCAGACTTGGTGAGTCAGAGCTTGAAGAGTTGGACAAGCTCACATATCTAGGCAGTATCATAACAAACAATGGGGATACCTACCATGACGTAGTGACCCTAATCGGAAAGGCATGGAGCATTTTCCAAAGGCTTCAACCTATTTGGACTAGTCAAGATTTTGGACTTGAGACAAAAATACACCTACTTGACACAATTGTCATCCCAACAGCAACATATGCATGCGAGACATAAAAGTCATCTGCCAAAATTGAGAAAAGACTAAATGTGGCTCAACAAAGATAGCTAAGATGAATTTTAGGAGTCAGAGAGATAGGGTCTCTAGGAAATCCTATGCTGAACTGGACTGTTGACCACTTAGTGAGGTTGTGACAAAGCATAGCATGAGGTTTGCGGGACATGTTCCCTGACAAAATGAATTACGCATACCAAGAGGAAGGGCAAACAGGCAGGTTCTCATATAACTTGGTGCCACACTTTCATGGAAGACCTCAGAATTGTGGACACCAAGTGGGGAGAGGTTTTAGACATTGCCAGTGACAAATCTTTGTGGAGACCGCTTGCCGCCAAATGCGCCAAACGGTGCTAATGGATCTAAGTTTAAGTAAGTAAGTAATGACTCTCACTATCCGGGCTCACTGCAAACTGCACCACAAACAAAAAAAAACAAACTTGACAACTGAGAGCTCCAAAATAATGTAACACTTTAATGCCCAATAAATCACACCAATACTGTAAAAATGGCAACACTTTACACTGAATGTACAAATGCTTTACTATTAATAACTGTGCTGCCGTATCAACTCTGGAGTGCCATATCAACTCTGTAGTGCTGTATCAACTTTACTGGCTACGCTGCCTTGTCCCTATCCGCATCACCTCCAGTTATAACAAAATCTTTATTGTACTGTAACTGTACATTGTTCAAGTTGCATTTCATCTTGTTTGCAACTTTTTGATAATTGTATACTCTTTACATAGATTTAAATTGAACAGCCAGTCTTGCACCTCAAAAAAAAAAAATTGTTTAGACAAAATGAACAGTGTTATAAGAATGTATGTTTGTGTACTCATCCCCTTTGACACTGGTCATAGGTCCATATATTGTTCTTTGTGTTGATAAATCCGGACTAAGACTTAATACATATTAGAAATCAGAAGTTTAAAGTTTTAGCTAGAAGTACTCATTTTTACTTATTTTGTTATTAAAATAAAATCCTTAAACAGAGTTGAATTTAATATTTCAATGCTAGTAAATGTTGCCAGAATGACATATTATAAAGCATATTAAATGCTTTCATTATGATATAAAAATTATGGTTGTATGGAAATCCAGTTTTGATATTTGATATATTTTTTATATATTTGTCATTATTATAAAAACATTGATCTTAATATTTTTTTTTTCAGATGTCATTGCCAAAATGGAAAAAGTGAAACAAAATGAAATGCTAATTCCAGATGACGAGAGAGATGAGTCAGAAGACTTTGTTCCTATTTCTTGATAACAGTTGTAACAAGTTGTTGTTTTTGTACATTTTGAATGCAATGTAGGTAAAAATAAAGATGCAAATAAATGATTCAATTTTATGTACTGGCTTGACTTCGTTTATTAGCATAGTATATATTATTTTAAAAATGTTAATGTTAGTATAGTTTATTTTAGAAAGAAAATATTTATTAAGCACTCTTTCTCATGTGCTGTAATAGTTTATTAGTTGTTTTTTTTACTACTATTGTGCTCAATATAAATACCAGTATAGTTTGATCTTCTATTTAATAATATGGCGTGTCTTCGAGTCCGAAGATTAGTAAGAATTCAGTATTTCCCGTCGCTGCGCAGCCCCAGCTGTTACCTACATATTTTGCCACATCCATTGTCCACAGGTAATGGAATAAGATTTTCCTTTCGCCGTCTGCGTTTGTCCTTGGCAGCGGATGTTCTTTTGGTCTCAAATGTGTATCCCGCGGCCTTCGTGAGTGACCTCCAGCTGTCTCGTTCTAAGGCCACATGCAACCAGGTGCTCTCTTTTATGTCAGCCAAGGAAAGTTGACGCCTAAGCTGGTCTTTGAAGCGTTTCCGTGGGGCGCCTCTGTTACACAGACCACCTTTCAGATCACCAAAGAATATAAATATTCTTAATAAAAATGTTGGTTTTTGTTGTTGTAAGAGAACCATAAAATAAGTATCACCAATCCAGGACAAGAAAGATAGATATATAATTACCCTTAGGAACATTCATTTCAGTCCTAATGTATAATTTTGCATTTCATTATTGAATTAAATAATGTAGACTACTTATAATTAAAATGTTCAGGATAGCTTTTCAATGCTAATAATTCATTCAAAACCATTGCCAGTTTTTTTATTCATCCATATTGCTCTGCAAACCTGTTGTCGAGACATAACTTGGTGTTAAATTGCACTTTTTAAAAATTACAGATTTTGTTGTACTGTAGACTCAAAATCACTCAATATCATATCAGTCCTGATCCCCCCTCCTGATCTCAGCATAGTCCCATTCTCTCCCTTGTCACTGTTTTTTTTTTTTTTTTTACTTATTAATAATTCTTAAATAATTTCTTCATTATCATACAGATTAATTTAAAATGAAAGAAAAAATATCACAAATACTAGCATTGAATTTTTAACACACAATACAACAGTATACACATTTTTTTGTAACATTTTAATTTTTTTTAAAGTATATTAAAATCTAAAAATAATTGTGTACACACAATCAAACATGCAATTTAAAAAAAAATCTATCACAAAAATATAATACCTTGTAGTCCTTTGTATATTTAGGTCATTTTTTAATAAATAATTTTAAAAAATATAATGATTCTTTGTCCTCTTCTCACCACACAAAGGCACATGACTAATATATTGGCTCTTTCAATAACAAATAATGTTTTGCTGTTCTCATCAAAGACATTGGAAGTATGTTGAAACATCTAAGAAACTATAACAGAGATGTAGATGGGCGTTCTGAATGTGCTGACAGATCAAAGTCTGTCAAGGAAGGAGCTGGAGATTCCCTGTCAGATAACTCGTCAGCTGTAGGTATATTAATGGCAAGAGTTGCTGGCCCTGAAGCTTCATTCAAAGTTCTGTTATTTGATTGACTTTCAATGTCGTTTGAGGAGCTTGTTACTTTTTCAGGAACTTTGTTGTCTCTGTCATTAATGTGATGATGATGAGGATGAGCCTCTACTACTGGAGTGCCTGCTGCTGTTTGTTGAGAATCAGATAAAATATTATTACCAGTAACAGAAACTTCAGGTTTGATAGTCTTTAATCCGGGAGGGTTTATATGCACATCTCGTAGTGGGCTTGGGGATCTGTCTCTTGGTGTATTGCTGCCAGGGGAAAAAACATATGGAGTGAAGGGAGCAACTGTTTGAGATGAACTGGGGGTCACAGCGTGTTCCTGTCCCACTTTCAGCTGAGATGTAATCAGGATGTATTCTGCATCCCCTTGTTGTAGCCCTGGCTTAACGCTGCTGCCTTGAGCTGCACTGGTGCGATAGATGGGTTTAACTGGGTTTAATTTGCCTGGCACTTTCCCATTCTTGTTCATCTCAATTTGTGGAGTGCTTTTGGTAACAATTGTGAGGTCAACTGGTGGATGAGTTGTGGAGGAATGAACAGGAATAGTTTTAAGTTTAGGACTTGATAGGTGCCCATGGTCGTTGCTGCTTTGACTGGAAACAGATGATGTTCGGCTGCTTCTTCTTTCACTTTTATGATTGTTGCTATTATTATGATCAGCAGCTTGTGTAGCACAATTCTTCTCAACCAGGTTGCCTGTCTTCAAACTTGTAAGAGTGGATGGCACTGTCGAATCTTTTTTGACGCTTCCCAATTTGAAATTAACAATTTCATCTACAGACATTCTGTGAATCTTCTCTTCTTCTTCCTGTGTAAGTGTATCAATGTACATGACCTTCAACTTGGAGTTGCTGTTTGGAGCAGTAGTCTAGAAATATAAAATTAAAAACTTTGAATATAATAAACATTAATCTATTACTATTATTCAAATTTTATCCAGGAAACTATGTTCTTAGGAGAAAGGTTGATGATGTCAAACAACCATAAATATTTTTAATTGAAAAAAGAATAAACTATTACTATTGTGGCTACCTAATATGACAGCCAGCAAATAAGCCAAACTAGTAAAGATACACCACCAGATACTCTTACAGACCAAGTGGTCTGGAAAGACAGCAGGTGAATTGAAGTGAAAGCAGTGCTACAATAGGTTCTTATGCTTCATCAGGCTTTACACAAGACTGCTTGCTACATCTCTATAAGTTAGAGTAGCATTGAATGGAAGAAGTAAAAGTAAATAGAATCTAAATGCAAAACAAAAAAATTCATCACTTTTCTTTTGAAATTTAAAACCCTATTTTAATTTCTTCATATTGCTTAGTGGGGTGCCATTTAACTTCAAGAAATAAACATCACAATAACCTGCCAGCATAACTTTGTATACAAATGTTGTTGTTTTTTTTAACAATATCAGTGTTGTGTACGAATGGGGAACTAGAGATAGGCTTATTATTTGTCTGACATTTGAGTACAATCTTATATTTAGCATTGCGGGAAACAACCTAGTAAAGGAAAAAATTAAAAGAGGCAAATGGGGCTGGATTAGAGATACAATGCAAAGAACATCAGAAAACATTGCAAGACAGGCTCTGGGCTGGAACCCACAGGGGAAGAGAAACACTGGGAGACCAACACAAACATGGAGATCAGCAGAACAAGACACAGAGATGGCAGGATGGACATGAACCGAGCTGAGGGGATTTCCCCAGAAGAAAAGAGCCTGGTGGCCAAGTACTGTTGCAGCCCTATGCTCCACTGGGAGTTAAAAGATTAAACAAACAAAACACATTTAGCTCAAAGTATAAAAATCAACAGGTACTCTATAATTGACTACATAATTGACTGAAATTTTTGATTTTCCTATTTAAAAAAATATTTTACAAAATGCTCATTATCATTTCATTCACTGACATTTTCTTTTAGTTAATGAAATATCTTGAAAAAATTGCATAACAGGAACTCAATTTAAAACTAAATGTTGGGCATTAAAAAATTATTTAATTGAATTATCATCTCAGCTGAAGAAGCTGATAAAGAATTATGTTTCACTGGTTTAAAAATTTATAATTTTTAGATGATTGATCATGTTTCAAGAAGGCCTAATTTGACAGTCTACATTACTTTCTGATCTCACCCAAAATGAGTAAACAAAGGCGTAAAAGAGAATAAAAAGCAAGAAAAAAAATGTGCTCACTCTGGGAGATCTTTGTTTAATTTTAAATCCATTTTTTGGAGTCTGGATAATAGCTAAGGCTCCATTTGGATCACTCAGCTTCTCAAACTTGACTGGCTGAGTCTCAGATGATGGCTGTTGATAAGACGATAGCATAGTAGCATTCAAACTTTCTTTTGCCAATTTTTTGTTGACATAAATGTATCAATTTAAAAAAATGAAACATTTAAACTTTTTCTTTTAAAGCTTTATCCAAAAGCTCAAAATTTAACATTAAATTCCAGTAACTATAATCAATGCGTGACATTTTTAAAACATTTATTTGAAAGACAAATCATCTCTTTGTATATCATCTCTATGTATGTATAATGAGTGATATCACAAGTCGATAATATGGCCTGACAAAATCTCTGAATTTTTTTTTTAAACTCACATCTAGAAGCTAAGTAGCATATGCAACTAAATATTAATTAAAGCACAATAATAAGAATACTTAGGATGGCTATGTAATTGTGTGGTCTGCTCTATGGTCTTTCAAGTGGATTGTCCTGGATTCAAACCCAGCCCCCCCCCCCCCCCCCCCCCCCCTCCGTCCTTATCATGTGCCTTCCTGTAGGAGATTTGGGCTAAGAAGTAATAATCTTCTCTTCTGAAGGAACATCCGAAATATATCAAACAAAACAAACTTTTTTTTACTTACTGGCTTTGTACATTCTTGGGTCACACATTTTGGTTTAAGTATTTTGACATCAGTTTTCGAGCACTGATCTGCCCAGCTAAGGGGCACAACTGATGTACTACTTCTCTGCCCTTGGCCTACTTCAGAAGTTTTCTTAGGGAAAGAAGATAAGGAGACTGAGCTCCTGTTCGTGTCCATGTTCTCTTCCAAAGTGTCTGTTAATGTTCTTCAGTTTAGACAAAATAAGATATGGAAATAATGTTTCACTAATGCAGCTTGTTTGAAGTAACTTAGATTTACAGATATTTTTTTAAAATGTTAAGCTGTAACTAGCATTAATTTCTTCTCAATTTGCCTTCTTATCAACAACAATGCACATTTTCCCCTTGCATTTGAAATGAGTTAGATGGAAATATAGATTACAGACTTGGTTATTTTATCAATTTTTTTATGGTAATGTTCATTTTTCTTTTTTTAATATTAGATTGAAATTTAAATACAAAAAGTCCAGTTCAAAATTCAAATAACTATATAATTCAAAGTGAAGTGAATATAGTAAACAGTGACATTGCAGTAATATGTATTTGCTAAAAGAAAGTCCAAGAAGAGTCTGTGTGGTGCAAGTTTTTTTCATTATGAATATTCCTTAAACTGTGTATTGTGTTTTATTATCCAAGCTTTAAAAAAAAAAATTTCAAATTATTTGTCTTTACAGGTAATGTTATTAGTCTTTACATGTAATGTTATTAGTGTTTCCTCCCCTTTCTTCTTTTTTTGTGCCCTTAGGGTTAGGGTTAGGAAGAAACATTTCTATATCAAATCCTATTTCTTTTAAATCTAGTCTATATTTATTGTGAAATGCTATATAGCTTTGGTAATATAGAAATGGCTGAAAATTTTTTTATTCTAGTTTCCTGATTTCCCTCAAAAAATTGTAGCATTTATTTCTCTGTAATGTGATTAATATACAGGTAGGCCTACATAACAAGCTATTTTTGAAATATCTCAAAATATACATCAAAAGGTCATAGCAGGTGACAGAATCTTACAACATCAGACACTTGGAAAGGTCATAATGATCATTTAACATAATCTGAAAAGCTATAAAATTGAATTTCTAATTTGACTTTAAATAAGATTGCCCAAGCTGTGGTCTATCGATAATCATTCATAGATAAATGTAAACTTAAAAATGTTAACATAAACAATGGCAATTGTTTTCCATCATTTAATCATAAGTGACCAAGTGAATGACTTTGTGAGAGGAAATAACAAATGAATGCCTTTGTGAGAGGGAATAACAAGTGAATGACTTTATGAGAGGAAATAACAAGTGAATGACTTTGTGAGATGGAATAACAAGTGAAAGATTTTGTGATAGGGAAAAACAAATAACCAAACCACTAAAAGTGTAATTTTAAAAAAATCTGAAGTATAAAATGTTACCTAGATTTAGAATCTTTATAGACATGTTAACAGAAAAGGAAAAAATAACTATTTTTTTTTGTTCGGTAACTATTGTAACATTGATAGTAAAAGTTATTTTATAATGTCCCATTATGGCACTTAAGATTGATTGGTTAATTTCAAGAGTGAAAAAAATGCTTACATAAACTCTTGCCAGTCATCATAATTGTCTTCATCAGACAACTTTTTCAACTCTAACTCAGCAAAGTCTTCATCAGCTACATGTAAATTGTTCCCTAAAATTTTGGAACCAATATCAGTATTCCAATTTATCAGTGATTTCTTGGACTTTCTTCTGATCTGAAAAAAAAAAATAACAAACTTAAATCACAAATCTGAAACCTCTGAAAGTACTTCTAACAAACTATAATATTCAAAGCCTTTCTAAAGCAAAAATTGACCTCATAGCTTTTAAAAGCTTTTGTAAAAAAGAAAAAAAAACAAAAAAAAACTTCATACTGGTAATAACAGTTTTTAATAATTGGGGCAAAATGTCCCTGTTTTTTTTGTAAACTACAATTGACAATTCTAATTTCTGGATAACAAAAACATTATTATGAAAATCCTAATAGTTATTTTTAATGAGTTTCTAAATCAGTTAATACTAATCCAACAAATAATATACATTTTTTAAAAAGTTCAAAATAAATTATTATACAGCATCAAGAAATACCGGTACAGTTAAATAAATAAATTATTGTGTCACTCCTAGGATCATGATAGGTCTGCCAACACCAACTTACCTTTAGGTCTCTACTTGTTACATCTCCATTAATTCCAATTCTAATAGCATCTCCTTTCTGTAACTGTCTTGCTACTTTACTTCCCACAGTACCATCTATATTGTAATACTCCTGTGTGGTGTTGAAGCCTGCAGAGATAAAAGTTTTTTAAAAAGTTCCTCTTTCAGACCTTCAGATCTATAGGGCAGATGATGTTAAGGTCATGTGGCCAGCACAATTACACAACTGTCTTTGCTTTCCCCAACTAAAGTCATATACCCATTAGAGTTGGGTGGACTCAGGGGAGCCCTAAAATTCTGAATTTCAAAATCCCAGTCTTCACTGAAATTTGAGCCCAGGATTCCAGGTTTAGAAGGCAACCGCTTAACCATCCTGCAGAGATAATAGATGCAGTCAAATCTGGTAGATCAGAAAACTGGTCAATTAGACCTGCCACTTACTGGGACCAAATCCTAAAGTACTAAAACAAATCCTATTATACTGTCAAATCTGGTTAATTGGATCAGTACTTTATCAGGACCAAAATGATTGTGCATGATGTGGTCCAATAAACTGGATTTGACTGTTTATATTTAAAGCACTATAGATGGCTAAGTCATTCACAATGACACATTAATAAATGTATAACTTTACAAAAGCTCTGCACAATAGAATAATACTGAAAATGGCAAAGCTGATTTCAAGCTACAGTAGAATAAAAAGAACTGTGTTTTTTAGGTGTTTTGTTTAAATTAAATTAAAGTATTATATGTCTACCACATGACTTCTGTAACATTTTTCACCCCAACATACAAGTCCACATGACAAATTCCTTGGTAAAGAAATACAAAGAAAAAAAACATATGGCATGATCTTAAGCAGTTCAAACATTATAAAAATGATAACTTACTAGTAAAAGCATCAATAACACCTTCTCCTCCTGCACTTGCAGCTCCTCCAAATGTAAGCCAGGCTTCTAATTTTGGGGTAGGGACATCGTCAGGCTGCCGACGCCCTCTCATAAAAATTCCCTGAGCAAGATGGTTCTGCCCAGATTCCCAATAGCAGTTAATATCTTGATTTATTTTCCTGATATTTAGGTTTTTGGCCCACAAATCTTCATCTGTTTGTAATACTAAGAAGCTGTCTGTTGCTGTCTGAATGTTTCGGTATCTTTCTGACCCTGTCATTAGAAATACCAAACGTTTAAAAGAAATGCTTGTTTCATTGCACTAATTTTTCTTTAATTCCACATTTTAAAAAAAATTCTTATGAAACCTACTTAAATCAGATGCCAAAAAGAAAGCCAATCTAAAACTTTCTTTAGAAATAATTTTCACACACACACATTCTTCTTCTTCTTCTTGCCAGCTTTTTGCTGCTGAGCTGTAAGCTCTTTTGCAGAATGTGCCAAGGAAACACACACACACATATATATATATATATATATATATATAGGCCTATATGTGTGTGTGTGTAAAAATCAATAAGTTGCTAGCTCTGAATTTTATTTTCACCAACAAGTAAATCATGTTTTTAAAATATATGCAAATTTTCATACTTTTTTCAGTTCCTACAATTAGCTGGCACTTTCTTCATGGACCAAAGTTTAAGAAAGGTAGTAAAATAGTGGAAATTGGTTAGAAGACAAAAGTCAAAATCTAAAGTAAAATATTGAATAATTTATTTAAAACTAAAATTGGGCTCATAGAAGAATGAGTGTCACACTTATAACCTGAATGTCATTTGTTTGATCCATATACTCACCTTTTTTTCCCTCTTTATTTGACAATTAAAATATAAAAGTTTAATTCACTATATTATTTGAAAATAAAGTAGAAATTGATTTTTTTTAAATTTTGTATTATAAGTTATCTCTAGCATTAAAAAAAATATGCCCATAATTTAAAAAAATGATTTACAAAAAGCATCTCATTAGCTAGGTGCATAACACTATTTACTGATTAAAGAATTAGTCATTACTCAGTAGGTCAAATAAAATTACCTTTTGTCTTGGGCCTGACTGGAGAAATTGAGGGAGCTTGACTTTCTCTGGGGGAATAAGCTGTAGATAAGGAGTTTAAAGGTCGACCCCTAACTTCCACTAGAAAATACAGATCAAAAATAGAATTATTTTTTTTAAAGTAATCAGACTTTGAAATCATATAATCCTGTAAAATTGTAAAAGTAGTAGGTAGGTGGGTACACTAGATCACAGGAATAACCTTAATCAATAGTAAGCTGAGCATGTTTTGGGAAAGTTTTATTGTTTGTAGATAACAAAGCATTAACTAGAGCTCTCTAGCCAGAGAAACAGGGACTGATAAAGCCATGACCTTTTGGCACAGTGCACTTTGTAAGCATAACATTTTTAATACCACAGGCCTGCTTCTCTTTGGTGTATCTGGCCTATTCTATAAGGACAATTTGATTTACTTGGGGTGAGTATTAGTTTTAGTTTCCACAAGCCTGCATAACACATTTTTTTTTTCTTTTGGAATTATTTTCATTTCATTTTATTTAATATCAATAAAAAAATGTCCTCAGTAGTGTCCAAACATCAAAATAAAAGTATTTCCAGTATTTGATATAACAATAACAAATATGAATTATTAAGACATAGTTAAATGTCATAATTATTTTTATAAAAAAAAAGAAAAAAGTTCCCTTTCAGACATTGTGATCTATTGGGCAGATGATGTAAAGGTCATATGTTTCTTGGCCCATGATTAATGAGGGTGTCATGTGGCTAGCACAACAACAAACTGCCTTTACTTTTCCCCAACTCATGTCAGGTACCCATTAGAGCTGGGTGGACTCAGAGGAGCCCTAAAGGTAGAATCCCAGTCTTCATCAGGATTTGAACCCAGGACAACGGTTCAAAAGCCAATCCCCTTACCACACAGCCACCGCTGTTTGGCTATAAATAGTTTAAAGCTCAAATTTATTCATATTGCTAAAAGAAACTTTAATGAAAAATTTAACAAATGGAAAATCTGGACTAAAGAGGGTGTACAGAACCATTTAAAATGCATTACTAGTACTTCTCCCCTCTCAAATACACAATGACACAGACAGACACCAAGTTGAAAAAAATGTTATAATGCTGCATGTAGTCCAGCATGCAATGTACCTTTGTGTCTGGTGCCACTTTCTGTTTGAGGTCGTACAGTTGATGGTCTACTTGCACCAAGTCTTGTGTTGGGTCGAGATACACTGGTGGCTGGTCGACTTCAATAAAACAATAAGAACTTAACAATAAACAAAAAAATAGCCGTGGAAAAACATGACGAAACGTGAGATCTAAGCATACATTAACGTTGTCGTCTGCTATGACCTGTCATTTCGGTGAATACGTTTTAATTAAGTAAACGATTTTTAAAAAACACGAAAATGAGTCACAATTAGAACTAGAATTATCTTTATAGACCAGATTTAATGATACAAAGCATCCCGTAATTTCCTTTTTTTTTTCTTTTGCTTTATATATTTCGGACGTTCCAAAACCAATGAAGATTGTTCCACACTATAGCCCAGACGTTCTGCAAGATGGTATCGTAGTGGCATAGCATGGTGTTATGGAGTGTGTGTGTTTGTGTTTCTATGGCGACGGTGGGAAGATGTTAGCGATTGGTTGGGAATGATGCAACATTATTGTTTTACATTTTACATGTTTCGGATGTTCCTTCAGAGTTGAAGATAGTTTACTTCCTAGTCCAAACCTCCCGCAGGACGACGGGGGATGGGAGCGGGCGGGGTTTAAACCCGAGACCATCGATAAATCCGAACGACAGTCCAGCGCGTAAACCGCATGACCAGGCAGCCATCCGTCACTTGGTCTTAGGACAGACGACTCCAGAACGTGAGACTGAAAGGTTGTGTTATTGAAGTGAGTTACATTTTGATAAGAAATATTATTACATAAGTCAAGTACATTTATTTTATTCTATATCAACTAGATTTTGGCCAATTGTAAAAAGAAAGTTCGATTTAGCTTTGTTCACTAAAGGAAGTTTTTCAAATTATTTGAATTTTTATTAGTTAAAATATATTACGCCTACAACGGTTTAGTTGTCTACCAGCAGTTTGGTACTACAAGTCAACGACCGGCATGGCATCGACAAGGGACCATTGTGATTTAAAGTCCGAGGCGCATACCACACGACAGCGAGCCACGATTATTAATAAGAGTAAGAACACAAAAAAAAAGTTTGTTGAAATAAAAATATATGATCCCTGCAGGAAGTTCTAACATTATCTCAGACCTGACACCTAGCACACAATAGTCTGACATATCTTTCAACATCTATTATGTAAAAGCGATGCTTAAATTTTTCAAAAAAAAAAAAAAAAAAAAAATTAACAAAAATACGAAACTGGTCTCAGCGTGGTCTCAACCTAATAACTGGCCTTCTCAGAGACGAATCGCATTATTATAATCATGTAGGCTATGCAAAGACACACGCAGATCTAAGATGACAGAAAGACCAAATCAATACTTACATGTGTTTTCCGTACAACCTTCGAATAAGTCTCTGCTGCTCGTCCAAGATCTCGTCAGATGTTTTAGGTCGGTATGTCCTAGTGCCTGACAGGTCAATGGTGACAGTTCTGCACGACAGGACGGGCTGAGCTGGAATGTAGTTGTACTGCTGCTCGATGGCACCAAGTGGACGGTTCTAGTGACATAAACATCATTGGATCAGTTGAGGTGGGGGGTCTGGGAGGAGGCATGAGAGAGGGAGGAGGCAAACATTCTTTTAGCCAATTTTAAGTACGGACATCCCCAGAGACAGGAGGGTATTCTTCTGTCAAAGTGCTAATATGAAAGGGACTATGCTACACCTTTTACAAAATAATAACTACACATTTGAGAACCGTAAGGGTGCACACTAAAACACTTTCAATTTATAAGCCGGTATAAATTATTTTCAAGTCTTAAGTTAATGTTGCGATAAAAAAAAAAAAAAGAAAGAAAACAATCCCCACCCATAGTTTTAACCTGGTAGGAAGTAGCCTATTATTTCATACGACAATGAACTGTGTCATGAGGCATGGCTGAAACAAATATACTCTAATAATGTGAAACTATGAAAGAGGCTACATGTGAAACATCGGCAGTAACTGGAAAAGTGTCAGTTTGTAATTAAGACCCTTCTCCCTTCCGAGCTATTCTCTTAAAGTTGTAAGTTATATTTAGCTAGCAACAATGTAACAAAAAAAAAGAGATAAAATTATTCTTTCTTTTTTTAAAAAAAAATGATCGTTATAACCAGATTTAGTAAAAAATTATTTTTAAAATGCACAAATGTTTCTTTGATTAAAGAGATTACTGGCATTTAGGGCCCTTTATTGAATATCAATTATTCTATCGTTTAGGCCTACATTTGATCTTATACTAGCAAGGAAAAAAAAGTTTTTTTTTAATGTATTTTAATAAATAGACCTACAAATTAGGCTTTTTTGTGTGTGTATTCCTTATCCTCCGCCTAAAAATAATTGACCAGTATAATTTACTGCGTTGATTTTTACAAACGAATTGACACTAGTTTAATTGGCTTTCTTATTCATAATCCCGATATTAGTCACGAATTTTTTTTTAAAGTTTGCAAATAAATCAATTCAGTCTTAGAGAGCTTGCTAATATTACTATTTCCAATCTGAAGTAGCAAAATTTGAAAAGTAGAGAAGAATTTTAAAAAATTACTAAAAAAACAACAAAAAAACAAGATAATCAGACTTTGTTTATTTATACAAACAAAGGGGTTCGCTTTTAAAAGACAAAAAGTAACATTTAAATTTATCAAGCTACTTAATTTGTTAAAATCTGATTTTCAAAAGCTTTTTCTTTTAATTTTCAAGATCTAAACGTAACAGACGGGCGGACGGACGGACGAACAGACAGCATACGAAACTAATAGCTGCTTTTCCGCTTTCGCGTTCGCTTTAAAAAAAAAAAAAAAAAAAAAAGCACTCCGACAAAAGGTAAATTATGCTTATAAACAAAAAAAAATAATAATAATCAGAGGAGAAGGATAATGTAGAATAACTAAACGCTCTAACAATAGACTATGGTCAGATACAAAATAATGACTAAACGAAAATCAATCATGAAAGAAAGGGTAACTATGAAAGGTAAACTAGGAATGCCAACCATCGATTTTATTTCAGTCCTCAATAAACAGCTCGTGACTTTGGCACTTCCGGAACATCCATCAAGCGCCACGAGTCGTCTGCCAGACAAACCAAAGGTCATGCACTTCAGAGAGATGTTTCCGACGTTGCGTAAAAATTTTTAAAAAAGGAAAGAAAAAGTAAATTTTATCAAAGATTCTCAAATTAGGGCATTCTCATTTTTCACCAGTTTGCGTTGCTAAATATATTTTACGACCTAGATCTATTATAATTCTTCTCTTTTTTTGGGGGGTGGGGGGGTAGGGGGGTATCTGAGATGAACATCTCATTGAGCGTATTGATAATCGATACGTATGTTAAGACAAATATGTACAAATACTCCTTCTTCCCTCGAGCTATTAGAACATGGAATGGGTTTTCTGAGCCAGTCAGGAAAACGAATGACTTGGCAGAATTTAAGTCATTGGTTAACATGCATGACTAGATGCATGACGCATAGGACGTGATCATCTTTTTTTTTTAAGTAACGTCTGTATTTTATAAGATAAGATATAATATCCATATTAATTCCAACTCATAGGTTAGACCCACCTTTTGGTGTATCTGAGTTTGTTGCAATAGAAGCACATAAAAACTTACAAAGAGCTAGCCCCAGTGTTCCAAATACTCTTTCAGGCATCGCTTAACCAGGGCAGAGTACCAAAGGACTGGAAAGAAGCTAATGTCACCCCCCCCTATTTAAAAAAGGAGAAAAATCTGATCCAGGAAACTACAGACCAGTATCACTTACCAGCATCACATGTAAAATACTAGAACACATAATATGTAGCAACATCATAAACCACTTAGACAAACATAATGTCCTCACCCCATACCAACTTTGCTTTAGGAAATATAGATCATGTGAAACACAACTAATAGGACTAATTGATGATTTTTCAAAAGGTTTAGATAATAGTGAACAAATAGATGCTATCTTACTAGATTTTTCCAAGGCTTTTGACAAAGTTCACCACCATAGTTTGCTTAAAAAATTAAAATATTTCGGCATTAATGGTCCACTGCATCAGTGGATTAAAGATTTTCTGATATGGAGAGAACAAACTGTAATAATAAATGGCTCTAAATCAACACCAATAACAGTAAACTCAGGTGTACCTCAAGGAACAGTCTTGGGTCCACTACTATTTTTAATTTACATAAATGATTTACCAAATTGCATTAGTTCAGGAACAAAAGTCAGATTATTTGCAGACGATTGCATAATATATAGAACAATAAAAACAAAACAAGACACAGATACTTTACAAAGAGAATTAGATGAATTACAGAAATGGGAATCAAATTGGAGCATGTCTTTCCACTCAGAAAAATGTCAGTTGTTAATAGTAACAAAAAAACTAAAACAAATTAATTTCACTTATCTTATTCATGGCAAACCAGTAACACAGACTAAAAAAGCAAAATACCTAGGTGTTATAATAAATGAAAAACTTTCATGGAATCCACATATTGATAAAGCTATAAAAAAAATCAAACAAAGCATTAGGATTTATTAAAAGAAATTTCTATAAATCAAATAAGAACATAAAACTAAAATGTTATTTAACCTTGGTTAGGCCAATAATAGAATATGCATCCACCGTGTGGGACCCCTCAACTCAAGAAAACATTAAGAAACTGGAACAGACACAAAATAGAGTAGTGATATTCATAACAAACGAATATTCACATTTGACTAGGGTAACACCATTAGTAAAATCACTAAATTTAGAAAGCCTTCAGGACAGAAGACTCAAAAGTAAAGTAGCAATTATACATAAAACACTGAACCATAATCTTCAAATACAAAAACAAAATTTAATAAAATACTCTGAAAGACACAAAAATAAAGGCACATTCCTAGTCCCATATGCTAGGACAAATTTGTACTAATACTCCTTCTTCCCTAGTGCTATTAGAGCATGGAATGGGTTGCCTGAGCTAGCCAGAAAAACCAGTGACTTGGCAGAATTTAAGTCATTGGTTAATATGCATGACTAAATGCATGACGCGTAGGACGTAATCATCTTCTTTTTTTGAAGTAACGTCTGTGTTATATAAGATAAGATAAGATAAAGAATAGGCTACATCTCTTTAGGGACAGAGTGCATAAAATCGAAAACTATTTGTGTACACATGTCTGTTAACGTATGTTCGTTAGACATTAAGGCGTTAAAGATAAATAATAAAACCTGTACGGTACCGAATGTAAAGCGTCTTATCTGGTCATCGAACCGAACTAAACGATATTATTGCCGAAATGTTATAAAAACATTTCACCGAAAGATGTGCCTAAGCACTTAAGTTGTCTGCCTCTGTGATAACACTGCTGTTACATGGGTCTAGACTAGAGTATAGGCCTACAAATAAACATGGTTACTGGTCTTTTCTTTAGAGAGTCCTGGTTTAATCCGCAGTCTCGTCTGGTTGGAAACCATTGTTCCTTATCTCACACAAGAGCTGTATGGGATGATGTCGGGACCTATCCGAGGACACGTGTCGAGATTACTTGGGTGAAATTGGTTAAGGTGATATAGAAAATAATTATAAAAAAAAAATTCAGACTTGTGGCGATTGTTACAAATACATATGGCCTCCTTCAGTGACGAAGCGACTATGGCTCTTTTCATAGAAATAAAGTGAATGCCTGGGCATTGGCTATGATCAGAATGACGTCGACGGCTCCTGATGTTTCCTCAGGGTTGACTCCCGAAGCCTTTCCCATGTCTGAGTATAGCTGCAAGGCAGCAGAGGTTTGAATTCAGAGCTTTCCTTCTCCAGTTGGGTAGCCAGCCAAGGAGTCCCTCGATTGTTACATAATCTACACATAATTCAGTATTTTGTCAGAATCAGTGACGGGGCGTGTTGGCTGAGTGGTAGAGCGCTTGGCTTCCAATGATCTCGGATTCAAGTTTCGGTGAAGACTTGGGTTTTGAACTTCGATATTTTTAAGACGCCTCTCAGTCCACCCGACTCCGATGGATACATGACATTAATTGGGAAAAGTAAAGGCGGATGGTCGTCGTGCTGCCCACAAGATAATCCGTTGACCGTCAGTGATAGATACAGATGACCTTGACATCATCTGCCCTATAGATCGCAAGGTCTGAAAGGGAGACTTTTTACTTCTCAAACTCGGTGGATCAACATGTAAATCTAAATTAATCTAAATTGGTAACACTATGTCTGAAGTCGAGGCTTGTCATCTGAAACTATTACCACATGTTTTACACGGTACACAATACCCCCCCCCCCCCAAGACTTAGTCCGCAACGGAATACTTAATGTTTGTAAATAACATACAATTGGGGGTGGGGGGGCTAAGTCGAAAGATTAATAGTGTCATGAAATAAAGCGAGGCATAAAGTCACAAGCAAAGGATTACAAGTGTCATTAAGTCTGCGGGTAACTTCCTTCTGCCATTAACGACAGCGTGAATGGCGGAGTAATTAATGAGCTGGCGTAGCAAATAAAGCATAGCGGATGATTAGCTCAAAGTGGGCTTCAAAAAAAAAAGGCAATCGTTTAATTAATCTGTACTACAAGTTCACAACATACCTTTTCAGCGCTTTTCAGTGCCTATTTAATGTCTGTATAATACAGTATGGTCATAACTTATCTTTTAATAAACACGAACGTTTAATGCAGAATCCTGTTCACTAGTTCATGTGGTGCTTAGCTTTAGAACTATTGTAGCCTATAATCTAGATAAAGATCAATATGTTAACACACGAGACCCGTCACATGGAAATAATTTAAATTAAGATCCATATGTTAACACACGAGACCCGTCACATGGAAAATGTAGCCCCGAGCCGCGAATATCAGAATGAAATTTTGAAGCGTCTTACTGTGGCTCCGTTATAGACAACTTTACAAGATTACAACTTCGGGACTTATTATCTGCCCCTTAATTTATTCTTGGATTGACAGAGTCAAGTGGGTAAAACATGGAACCGGACTTGTTCTGCTCGTCATTCTGAGACCCTTCCCGCCACACTATTTCACTGCTTCTCAATGTTTCCCATGTCTATGTACAGCTAAAGACCAGTGGTTCTAGAAATGTAAACTATTTACTACTTTGATAAAGTCGTGTAATTATTATGGTATTATTTGTTGATCAAAGTGTATTTTTGCTCAATGTCGTCTGTTGAGGATTTCAGGTAAAATTCTTCACCTGTAGAGAGTATTCTCATTGCTAATGTTTGTTTGTTTGAGCCAGCCGTGACCTCCGTGGCCCTATTTTTTCTTTCTAAACCTAAGCCATCATCTTTTGGTAATCGGAGAGCGTAGAGCCTTTACAAAACGAGACAACATTTGTTCATCATTGTAGATCTAGAGTTTTAATCCACGATGAATGTTTCGAAAATTCTAAATAATATTTAGATGAAGATTCCAGGTGTTTCAAAAGAAACATTTCTATGTACACTACACAGCAAGACAATGATTTCATCAGTGACGCACCAGCCTAAACGCTTAACCTTGGCCCATAACGAGTGATGACGTTGGGCGCGCGGTGGTCAGAGGTCAGCCTTTCCATATCGAAGGTGCCAAGCCTGCTCTTTCTTGAAGATGTACACAGACTAAAACAGATAGAAATATTTTTGGGCCTCAAAGTTGGCGAGTGTGTGAAAAACGTTTGTGAAAGCCACAGAGAGGGTGACAGGATTACTTCATGGATCCTTTCTAGTGGCATTTGGCCTAGAGTGGCCATTAACAATCTACATTTATCATTCAATAATTTTTTTTCCACCTTTTTTATTATAAGAAAAACAAAAAGTCACTTATAACACTGTATGCCAACAAAATGGACTTCATTCACCAATCGTAAACAAACAACATTTAGCCACGTGATAATATTGATAAAACAATGAAAATTACGTATCACGTGACAGCCTTTATGGATTGCGTAATTTGTATAGAAGATATAGAGAACCATGTGGCAAAATGTTGTTTGTTTACGATTTGGTGAATGAGGTCGATTTCGAGCAAGAATCAAACCCAAACTTTTCAGCTAAGCAGATAAGCGCTCGACTACTTAAACACTACATATCACCATGAGCGATAACAACCAGTGGACCGTGACCATCTATTTAAAGGTCCGCGATAAAAAAAAAAACAATAAATGTATATACTTTATAACTAATGTATAAATCTATCCCCGTTCTCACACTTTCTGTTTAGTGCAAGTCCGTCAACAGGATCAACAACTTCATAGGTGGCGCTTCTTTCAAAAAGCTTAGAGCCAGAGTTCAAGACTTCTGTTGTTCTATGGACTTGTACGTATAGACTTTCACATAATATATATCTATATAAAATGCTTAATTTAATTCATGATTATAATACGCTTATATCATGCTGAAATAATGTTTATATCATGCTTAAATTATCTTACATTTTATAAATATTAAACTCTTGATAATAAATACATTTATTTTATAACTTATTTTGACATTTATCGTGTAAAAAGTGAAGTAGAAAACTCTATTTCTGATCTAACACTCTAAGGGGGAGATGATGTGAAGGCCAATGGTAATGAGGGTGTCATGTGGCCAACACATCCACCAACTACTTTTACGAATTTTTACGAATTTAAAATTCCCGCCTTCTCTGAGAATAGAACTCAGGGACTTTGCCATCCGCTCACCACCGCCCACCTAGAAACAATTATCAGGGGTGATTTTAGACAAGCAGGGTGACCTCTAAGGCCAACACTGCCAAGGGAGCCCGAATGAGCCTTTTCTTTCCATAAATAGTCAATAATTTGCAGGTATGAAAGAATCACGAATTTTCTTTCGGTAAATGTGTAGGCCTTCTTAGTAGCGTACAGTGACGACGTCAGACAGACTCAAAGTGGTGGAAGGCACCTCAGTAACAAGAAACTGAGCATCCTTACCCAAGGGCACCATCCACGCTTCTTGCCTGCGTCCCTTAAGATCTAATGAAACGGCCCTGTAGTAATGTCATACCGATCTTTCTCCATTAGCTGGCCAGGCTGTTAAAAATATCATTGGATCTGGGTCATTTACCGAAACCTCGAACGAATAGATTTGCATTTTTACTATGCACCCGATACTTCTCTTTGACATTGTATACTATTTGCCAATTTATGTGATGTCGATAGAGAAGACATTAGCAGATCTGTCTCAGGGGAGGTAAGCTGGGCTTCCAATCTTAATAGAAAAGGGACATTACTATGAAACTTTATTGAGGCCATCGAACCAGGGACTTATTGTTTGCATGGAAAGGGCTTAGCCGAGTAATAAAAACTTCCATACTAAATAAAGGTACACATTAAAAAAAAATCTTCCTAAAATTACTTCATTGCCGTCAGGCCTAATTTACATACGTAGTTATATGATTGTCCTTTTCAGTCGAAGAGCAACATATCTATCGGTATGAATGCTCTATGTCAAATACTTTCATATCGAGATATGGTGATATCGGCTATCAGTGGCGTAGCTAGGAATTCGCTATCGTTTGGGAGCCCTGTGGGCTCGAACTCTTTAGGGGCCTCTACATTTTGACATTCGACATCATGACATGAGGATAATGGCGTAATATTTAATATTTAATGTAAAAAAAAAATAATTTCGAACGCTTATTTCGGGGACCCATCAAGTGGTGGTTTTCAAATTATCTATAGCTACGCCACTGTTGGCTGTGGAAAAAAGAATATGGGCGGGGGAGTACTGACACGTCTTAGAGACTAAATGGTGGGTCGCTGCTAGGTTTGTGTCATGATGACCCGATGGGTATGAGGGAGGTACTGACACTAATGTCTACTAAATCAACGGAGCCAAACTTTACATGCATTATAATGGTATTGGCACTGCACTATTCAACGTATGTAATCCTGTACAGAACAGAACTCATTTGCACATTACTCAATATTAATATTAGGCTTCAATAGTTAAACATTTACTGTGTACTTTAGAACTCTCCTTTCCATTCTAGCTAATCACACCAGTAACATTGTAGTTTCTTCATTTCGGCTTTGACTCGAGCCTGAACGTGGTGACTGTAGTGACCTAATAAAACACTACAGGAAGACATGTCTTGAAGCTAGGCTTTATTGAACAAGAATGACAAACAGTTCACAATAACACAGTACACACACACACACACAAGCTGACCTGGACACCATGACATTTTGACACACTAGAACAGATCAGTTCACAACACACAACAGGAAACATAAATACACAACATTCACCACCCGTTTAGTTTCTTCTCGCTCTACTTCTGAGATTATACGAGTGCTGTAAGGGCGTATCTCTGACAGGTGAATTTTGTCCATTTTCAATAATGTTTTCTTCTGCTCTTAAAGCAAGTGGAACCATGTTCTCTACAGATGTCTCTATGTCACCACTAGAAGCCACTGAGTGTTGGGAGACACCCGGAGAAGTCTCAGTGTTACCACGAGCCAGTTAATGTTGAAAGACCTCAGAAAATGTTTCAAAGTCTCTTGGAGCGAATCATGTACTACGGTCTCTGAAGATGAGTCGCCTCTCGGAGCCAAATGGTGTAGTGAGACAGTTTCTTCCCGTCCATTTGGAAGACGTATGTGGGCATAGTTCTGATTAGCTTCAATAAGCTCCACTTCATCTACCAGCGGATCATATTTGCTTTCCATTGCATGTCTTCTCATCAGGACAGGCCCTGGAACAGATAGCCAGGTCGGCAGAGAGACACCACAGGCAGATCTTCTTTTATAGGAAAATAGTCTTTCGTTAGGTGTCATGTTTGTAGCAGTGCATAGTAGAGATCTAATTGAATGGAGAGTCAACACTGTCTCTCAAATAGTGATGTGTCTTTACTAAGCTGCCGGCAGATGGTTGATAAAAACGAGGTTTTATCTCTGCACAGATGGGGCAATTGTTTACTACAGTTCTTATTTCTGCATACGGAAGATTCTTTGACCGGACGAAATGGAGCATTCGCACTATGCCAGGATGACAAAGAGTGTTGTGAAGTTCTTTCAAAGACCTAGGGGTGGTTGTACTTGCACAGAATCCACGAGAAAGAGCATCGGCGGCCATGTTGTCAGCCCCCGGCCGGTAGCACACATCACAACTGTACATTGATAGTTCTATTCTCCACCTCTGAATTTTGTCGTTTTTTATTTGACCCTGATGGCGAGGGTTTAGCATGAGGACCTTTGATCCGTGGTGAGTTTGAAATGCGACCCTAATAGAAAATGTCTCCACTTCTTGATTGATTCCACAATAGCCATTGCTTCTTTCTCTACGGAGGATTGACGTCTCTCGCTAAGAGATAGTGCTCTGGAGAAGAAGGCAACTGGACTTTTGTTCCGGGATAATGTAGCGGATATAGCGATATCTGATGCATCTGTTTCAACCTCCAGCTGCGTTTTGTGGTCTACATTAGTGACAACAGCCATTTCTAGTTCTTTTTTTTTTAATGCTTGAAATGTATCTTTGACTCTCTCAGGAAGTGGGAAAGTTCTGATGTGTACCAAAGGATGGATCTTATCTGAGAAATGTCCTATCCAGTTGGCATAGTAGGAGAATAAACCAACAGCTCGCCTTTGTGCATTTAGGTTCTCGGGTGGAAGAAGTTGACGCAAGGGCAGTAGTCTGTCGGGGTCTGGCTTCATCTCATTGTGGGAGACTTCATAACCTAGTAATCTTATTCGTATGCACACTTTTCCTCATTAAGAGTTAGTCCATATTTTTTTATATGCGTTGCGAAGATCAAGGGTGCTAAATATTTCATATTTAGCTATTTGAGAGACCATATCATCAATGCGAGGTAAGGGATAAGCATCTCGAAGTGTGAACCGATTAACAGTTTGGCTGTAGTCCACTACCATTCTTCGTATGAAGTCTTTATAAGTGGAGCCTTTACTCTTAATGTCAGCATTAACATGGCCTCGAGTATAACCAGTTAGGGTCGTGTTGGCCATAGATATATGTTTTGATGAGTGAAAAGTTTTGAATCTATACTTTCTGACTGCCGATGCAGAAATGTAACTGTCCGAACTACCTGTATCGATGAGGGCGTCAAAGGTAATGTTGTTAACTTGTATCTTCATTACAGCACGAGATAGAGAAAACGAAGAGGCGGCTGTTATTGTATACGCCGCTGAATCAGAGTTATGTCTGTAAACTGTAGAAAGTTTTGATTTGCATACCTTTCTGTAGTGTCCCTTTTTACCGCATTTATTGCAGGTTGCATCTTTAGCGGGCATTCGCTACGAGAGTGGATAGACCTCCACAAAAGTAGCACTTGCCTTGAGCTGCAGCTGTGGTACCGGATGTTGAATCAATCGTGTCTTCTACAGCAGTGCAAAGTGGCAATTCTGACGTAGTGGATTGTTGTGCTTGTGGTGTTTGAAAAGTAGTGGCTTGTTGTGAGCTATATGTTACAGAATGTTTCTGTGCCATCTCAAGAGATCTAGCTACCTCCAATGACTTTGCGAGGTCCAGAGATGAGTACTCTAAAAGTCTCTGCCTAATCTCTGGTGATGACATGCCACTAATGAATGCGTCTCTGATGGCCTCGTTCTGGTTTTCGAGGGCAGTGACTGCTCTGAAATGGCAGTCTTTAGCTAGCAATCTCAATTTTTGAATATACCTGTCAACACTCTGTCCTGTTTCCTGTTTACAATTGGATAGGAGATAGCAAGCATAAACCTCATTGGTTTGTTTGACATAGAGTCCGTTTAGTGTGTTTACAGCAGATTCAAAGTCAGTACAGTCAGATATCAATTCGTACACAGCATGTGAGATAAAGTTACATAGTAGATCGAACTTCTCACCTTCTGATACAGCTAGTTTTAATGCGAATTTTTCAAATGTGTAAAGCCAGTGCTTCCAGATCCTTTGAGCGTCCGGATCATTAGGATCTACCACCAATCTTTCAGGTCTTAGAAAACGATCCATACTTAAGGTTCGAAGCACAATTAATCCACAGGATTCTTGTTCAATAAATTGTAGTGACCTAATAAAACACTACATGAAGACATGTCTTGAAGCTAGGCTTTATTGAACAAGAATGACAAAACAGTTCACAATAACACAGTACACACACACACACACACACACAAGCTGACCTGGACACCATGACATTTTGACACACTAGAACAGATCAGTTCACAACACACAACAGGAAACATAAATACACAACAGTGACAACGTGCTTCTTCATCAGACGTTAAATCTCATCTCTGTCACAAAATGTTCTTTGAACAATGTTTGTCCTTTGATAATGACGTGTCTGTAATCATTGTCACATGCATGTGCTGCATTTATAACATCGCAATGTTCTAACAAGTTAACAAAAGTAAAATTTACACGCAAGAGTGGTTTTCTAACAATAGATTCCATGTTAGTGTCTAGATTAAACCTATGAGGCCTATGGTGGTCACGTGACTTAAGGGGTGTTTGTTTACGATTGGTGAATGGGGTCCATTTAGCTATCATATAAATGAATGTTGTAAAAAATAGTATTATACGATTTATCTGATAGACATTTATTTTAAACTACTGTGCTGATAAATCCTGATAAAGAATGGGATTTTTAATCTCGGGATCTTTGGGCGCCTCTGAGTCCACCCAACTCTAACCTGACATAAGTTGGTGAAAAGTAAAGGCGTTTGGTCGTTGTGTTGGCCACATGACACCCTCGTTAACAGTGGGCCACAGAAACAGATGACCTTTACATCATCTGCTTTAGAGATCGCAAGGTCTGAAAGGGGACCTTTTTACTGTATAAATTATTCAAATAAGTATTCAAATCCAAATAAATAATGTGTAAACTGTTGAAACAAGATCAAAGTGACTATCGGAGGATTATCTCCCCTGGCTAAAAAAAAAAACCGAAAGCTTAGATAGCATTGAGAGAGAAAGTCAAGAGCCACAACTGCAGTGTTTATGGCGTTATTTGCTTTTACCATGACGTGTAACTGATCATTGCGACTCTTTCTCTGGTTGATTGACATGTAGCTCTCCAGTAATGTATGCAAGGTGTGATCAACTGTGTAGTTGACTCATCAGAAAGAGAAAATAAAGCAAAGAAAAAAAAATGTAGGCTACTATCGATTTTTTGGGGACAATTATTTGGGGGACTAGAAGCATCAACAAATCTTGTTTTACTCAACATAGATTTATGAAAGTAGGTCTAACGGTTATTTCGATTTTTTTTTATTCACTGCAGAACTTTATACCGTAAAACGAGGCTATTCTTCACTGCTGAATGTTCGCGTGTCTGGCCCAATTGAATGGTTGACTTTGTATTTCAGTGATGTCCAGCCTACGCCCGAGGGCCATATCCGGCCCAAGACGCAGAGCACCAAGACACCTCTGCAGGACAAATTAACCGGAGAAGATTGGGCATCACTAGTACAATCTTTAAAATGTGTACAGAGAGTGCTTTTAGATTTGTGAACCTAATGTTTGAGTACAATCTATAAAATGTGTACAGAGAGTCCTTTTACATTTGTGAACCTAATGTTTAAGTAAGTTGGCCTCCTTTAGTCGTAGAGCGACTATGGTTTATCTCGAACACTTTTTCGAATGGCACACTTTTCTTCCAGAGCTGAGGCCCATGTTTTTTTATTGTCCAAAGATTTTTTGGTCACCGTTTCTCCCCATCTAGTGCATTTTTTAAAATTTTGTTTGTTTCTATGATGTTTAAGTACACTCTTTAAAATGTGTACTTTATTAGCTTACAATACCTTAAAGCGCCTTTCTCCCTCATGCTTATACTAATGGGAGAATCTGATTCGACATTGGCCTAGGATTCTGGACAGAGTATCTCAAAGGTCAGACCGAACCAAATTAGAGCTATTCGTAGACTGTTTCTCTCCGTCTCGCTAAACAAAAGCAAGCCTATCACAAATGTTATCCTGTGTGCCCAACCAACGCGGTCCTTTCCAATCTGTGTGTCTTATTTGTGTCTAAAGACGTTCTAAACTTAGAGACACTCCAGACAACGACTAAAACTTAAAGTGGCATTCATACCAAAAAAAAACACCGCATGGTTTCTGTCCAAGGCTTTTGCAAGCGAGGAATTGAGCCTCTCGGGCCCTGACTCAAATTAAGTTTGATGATGATGATGATACATAAAACACTGAACCATAATCTTCAAATACAAAAACACAACCTAATAAAATACTCAGAAAGACACAAAGATAAAGGAACAGTCCTGGTTCCATATGCTAGGACTAATTCGTATAACGCTCCTTCTTCCCAATGACATTAGAGCATCGAACGGGTTGCGTGAATCAGCCAGTAAAACTAATGATGTAATAGCCTCTGTCTTATATTAACATGCATGACTAGATTAATACACTAATACGCGTAGAACATAATTATCTTTTTCTCGGTTGCGTGTAGTGTGCTACCTCCTTTTACGGGCAGTCCTCTTATTATAATTATGTTTACATTTTTGGGGGTTTACAATGTTTCGCATAAAAGAAAACAGTACTCTTGAGATGACGTGCGGCCAGATTGTGAGAACCGCTTAATGGCAGCATGCAGTGATTCATTGAAGACGCAATAAAACAACAGGGGCGGTAACTCAAAACTCTGTTCATAAAACCATACAAAGCATTGCTATCACTTTTATCTCTTTCTCTTCACCAGACAGCCACTCGCACAAATCCTTTTTATTTTTTTTCGAGAGACAAATAATAAGTGGGCCTACCAAATAATAAGTGGGCCTACCAATAACAACGATTTTTATAAATAAAACAGCAAATATTTGATTACAACTAAGCTTAAAATATACTAGTCCAGTGCGTATTTGTGTGATTTTTTTATTATACCCATGAACAGATTGTAGTATTTCGTAAATGTACAGACTTCTTCAAAAGGAAAAAATGAGAAGTGGTGTAATTTTTTGAAAAATCTGCTTCCATATATAATTTTAAAAATTAGATGCTTCACTTTTGGAAAAAGTAGCCGTTGCATCAGAACTTTGAATGATCTAAAATATCATGATGCCCGATTTTCCTTTTTCTCTTCTAGTTTCTGAGATCTAAACGGGACGGACGGACAGACGGGCCACACAAAACTAATAGCGTCTTTTCTCCTTTCGGGGGCCGCTAAAAACTCTAAATATATTGTCTGTAAGAAACTTAAAAGAAGCGCGATTAAAAAAAAAAAGTTAGATTTATAAAACCTACCCTAGCGTGTTTGGTCAACACTTTGTCCGTCTTGTAATTGACGTAGTCCAACACAGCTAAAGGACGTGCTGTCATCTTAGTGTATTGTGTTTCTTACTGACTGGTTAACACTCCAGTCTCACATTGCTCCAGGTCTATCTAGGAAGAAACACAAAATTAGGAACATAGAATTAACAAAATGTATATATCAATACGGAGGCGTGGTTGAGGTAAAGCGCTTTGCCTCTGAACCGAGAGTTCCGGAAGATCGATCAAACAATCAGTATTCTGCGGGGGCATAACTCATATACCTACCTCAGGAAAAACACCAAGACACATTTTTTTTAAACAAAAAAAAGTACTGAAATCCAACAAAAAGAAAAATAAAGAGGAAAATGACGGGTAACTGTATAAAAATATTTTAAGTAGAATATATTGTGCAGTAAGAAATATGTCCAGTAAGATGATTGTGCGGTAAGAAATATGTCCATTAAGATGATTGTGTGGTAAGAAATATGTCCAGTAAAATGATTGTGTGGTAAGATATATGTCCAGTTGGAAGATTGTGCAGTAAAGAAATATGTCCAGTAAGATGATTGTGCGGTAAGAAATATGTCCAGTAAGATGATTGTGCAGTAAAGAAATATGTCCAGTTGGAAGATTGTGCAGTAAGAAATATGTCCAGTAAAATGATTGTGCAGCAAGAAATATGTCCAGTAAAATGATTGTGCGGTAAAAAAAAAAGTCCAGTAAAATGATTGTGTGCCAAGAAAGATGTCCAATTAGAAGATTGTGCAGTAAAGAAATATGTCCAGTAAGATGATTGTGCAGCAAGAAATATGTCCAGTAAAATGATTGTGCGGTAAGAAAAATGTCCTTAAAATGATTGTGTGGTAAGAAATATGTCCAATAAGATGATTGTGCAGTAAAGAAATATGTCCAGTAATATGCTTGTGCAGTAAGAAATATGTCCAGTAAGATGATTGTGCAGTAAGAAATATGTCCAGTAAGATGATTGTGCAGTAAGAAATATGTCCATTTAAGTGATTGTGCAGTAAGAAATATGTCCATTTAAGTGATTTTGCAGTAAGAAATATGTCCAGTAAAATGATTGTGCGGTAAGAAAAATGTCCAGTAAAATGATTGTGTGGTAAGAAATATGTCCAGTTAGAAGATTGTGCAGTAAAGAAATATGTCCAGTAAGATGATTGTGCAGTAAGAAATATGTCCAATAAAATGATTGTGCAGCAAGAAATATGTCCAGTAAAATGATTGTGCAGTAAGAAATATGTCCAGTAAAATGATTGTGCAGCAAGAAATATGTCCAGTAAAATGATTGTGCGGTAAAAAAAAGTCCAGTAAAATGATTGTGTGCCAAGAAAGATGTCCAGTTAGAAGATTGTGCAGTAAAGAAATATGTCCAGTAAGATGATTGTGCAGTAAAAAATATGTCCAATAAAATGATTGTGCAGCAAGAAATATGTCCAGTAAAATGATTGTGCGGTAAGAAAAATGTCCTTAAAATGATTGTGTGGTAAGAAATATGTCCAATAAGATGATTGTGCAGTAAGAAATATGTCCAGTAAAATGATTGTGCGGTAAGAAAAATGTCCAGTAAAATGATTGTGTGGTAAGAAATATGTCCAGTTAGAAGATTATGCAGTAAAGAAATATGTCCAGTAAGATGATTGTGCAGTAAGAAATATGTCCAATAAAATGATTGTGCAGCAAGAAATATGTCCAGTAAAATGATTGTGCAGTAAGAAATATGTCCAATAAGATGATTGTGCAGTAAGAAATATGTCCAGTAAAATGATTGTGCGGTAAGAAAAATGTCCAGTAAAATGATTGTGTGGTAAGAAATATGTCCAATTAGAAGATTGTGCAGTAAAGAAATATGTCCAGTAAGATGATTGTGCAGTAAGAAATATGTCCAATAAAATGATTGTGCAGCAAGAAATATGTCCAGTAAAATGATTGTGCAGTAAGAAATATGTCCAGTAAAATGATTGTGCGGTAAGAAATGTGTCCATTAAAATGATTGTGTGGTAAGAAATATGTCTAGTAAGATGATTGTGCAGTAAAGAAATATGTCCAGTAATATGATTGTGCAGTAAGAAATGTATGCACTGGGATGGGTTGTAAAGAAAAGAAATGTCTACATCATCTGATCCATGTTTCATTCCTCTCAAAGTCAAAGGATGTTTTTTCTTAGTCTCATACCAACAACCAAGTCAACTACCAGTGTACTAACTGTCTCTTCCTTAAAGCTAAGGTTCTAGGTCGCCCTCTTCAGTAGTAGAACAACTATGGTTCATCTCGTCGAAAATAGATGAAAACCTGGGCATTACTTATAGTCGGAAAGCAGTTCCCCCTCTCTCCAAGCAGTTGATGTGTCCAAAGGAAAGGCAAATACCCATACAGTTTGGGATCAGTAGCGTCGGTGGCTCTGCCTAAGGGTCATCAGCTCCTGATTTTTCCTCAGGGTAGTCTCCCGCCGTTGTCATGCTTGGTGACAGCCACAATGCAGAAGAGGCTTGAATTCAGAGTTTTCCTTCTCCTGGGTAGGTGACCAACCAAGGCTAAGGAGCCCCTTCTGCCCGAAGGTAAGGTAAAGTAATGTAACCTATATAAATCACTGGTCTTTAAGATCAAACATTCAGTATTCTGCGGGGGCGTAGCTCATATACGGGAAATGAGAGGTATCATTAGCACCCCGTCACCTCACTTCCACAGGCCAAGAAAAAACAACATAGACCTGAATGAATAGCAATAAATACTCGAGACAGTGGCAAGGTTTCAGATACATCAATGTAGGCTTTTTGGTAGGGATTGGGTTATTTTATGAACAAATTAAAACTAAGACCTAGGTCTGAAGAACTTGTCTTTTGTTTTATTTTAGTTTATTGGGTATAGATACGCCTGACTAGAGGCACGAGGAAATCTCTTCACATTTTCATTTCTAAGAAGATAATTTTAGCAATTAAACAATCTACAAGAGCATGATAAACCTGTGAACAAAAGGAATATAGGGCCTATAACAATTCTAAAATATTTTTAAGCCTTCTAGATCTAGTGCTTTTTTTTTTTATTTTTGCATGGTAAAAATCTTAATTCATAAAGCACAGCTTTCGATGTTGTAACAAGAAAAAATATATACTTTTTTAAAAAGACTTATCTAAGGGGAAGAACTTCACATTTATGCCTCCATTTACACACACACACACACATATATGTATTAAAGCCATACTCAGCGGACATGTCGACATAATGTAGAAGTTGTTTTCCTTTTTCGATATCAACCAAAATACTTAATTACCAGTAATTAATTGACTAATTGATTAATTTTTTTATTGATTCATGTAGGTCTATTTCCCTCGCCACTGAGTAACTGTTCAAAGTTTCAGATTCGAGAACATGTGGGAGAAATAACGTGTACACAATTTTTTACCAGACAGAGTTCTTATAAGTTTTGTAAAAATAAAAAAATATTTGTTCATACATTCATGTTTCATGTTTGAATGCAGAGAACTAGCCAATGAGATTATAGATAATGTCATGGGCGTAGCCAGGATTTTTTTCGACTTTTTCCCCCCCCCCCCCCACGTGGACAAAAATTGTATATATATACAATTATTTTGCGTAATTCATTTTGTCGGAGAACATGTCCCGCAAAACCTCATGCGACGCTCTGTCACAACCTTACTAAGGATTTGACTCCCAGTTCGGCATATGATTTCTTTGATTTAGACCCGATCTCTATAACTGACTCCTAAAATCTGTCTTAGCCATCTTTGTTGAGCCACATTTAGTGTTTTTCAATTTCGGCAGAAGACTATTCACACTTTATTAATGGACCCCAAGCCACAGGTAGAAATTTGTAACCTTTCTTGACTACGCTCTTGGAATTACATGCCTGCATTGCGCTTTAGATTTTATATAGAAAAGGAAAGTTTTTTCGTCAAATCATCTGTGGAGGGGTTTTAAACTAAAAAATCTCTGGAGTTTTTTTTTTTTTTTTTTTTAATTCAAAACCCCATTTAGCTACGATCATAGAATTTGGTGACTGTAATTTGCTTTAAAATAATATTGAAGAGAGAGGTTTTCAACTCTAAACGCTCTGTATGGGAATTTTAAACTCAAAACCATCTGGAGGATTTTTAAACTTTAAAGAAAAAGCCATCTGGAGGAAGGGATTTAAACTCAAAACCCCTTTGGCTACGCTAATAGATTTTATAGTGTGTAATTTGCTTTTTTTTTTTATTATTGAAGAGGTACTTTTTAGCTTCAAACCTCAACTGGAGGGGGGGGGGGGTTAAACTCAAAACCCCTTTGGCTACGCTCATAGAATTTTGAGTGTGTAATTTGTTTTTTTTTACATTGAAGAGGGGTATTATCGTAAATTTTGGAGGGAGTTTTAAATCAAAATCTTCCTTAACTGTGCTGTTGGAATTAGGGGATTGTTGTTTGCATTTTTTTGTTTTGTTTTATAGAAGTGGGGGATTTAACTGCAAAAACCTCTGGTAGGGGGTTTAAAACTCAAAACCCCCTGTAGAGGGTTTTAAACTCAAAGCCCCTGGTAGGGGGTTTTAAACTCAAAACCCCCTGGTATAGGGATATGTATCTCAAAACCCCATGATAGGGGTTTTTTAAAACTCAAAACCCCATGGTAGAGGGTTTTTAACTCAAAACCCCCTCGGCTGTGCTGTGGTAAGTGATCATTTAGTATTAAAATCTCACTTAAAATAAACAAAATGAAAGCAAAAATCAGTCACTTAATTCCGTCCCCCCCCCTCCGCAGGGGGGGGGGATTTGAACCCCAAACTCCCCCCCCCCTGGCTACGCCCATGGATAATGTTGTAACTAATACACACATATTGTCAAACTGACATACAAATGAGTGGTTGTTGTGTTCGGAAAGATTGTTGTCTAGATCTACATATTTCGTATAAGACACTCCCACTCAAAAGGACTGTTTACTTTAGATGTTTACCATCTATATAAAAATGTTCAATATTAATCAGGGGTTACAATAAACGTTTAAAGATTGCTAAGATGATGTAGAAAAAAAAGTTCACGTAGGCCAATGGTCTGTCATTACGTGTTTGACGTCAGGAAAAAAAAAAGTCCTCAATTAGTCTTAAACTTCCAGGCCTAAACGAATAAAAAAGCTTTAGTGGATCTTTTCAAGAAAACTCTTATTGGCTTATCGCACCAAACTTAATCGATTGCATACAGAGCCTCGGCTCTTCGTTCTAACCTATCGACATACACCACTGAACAAATTAACAAACAAACGGGGAATAGTTAATAGCTGTATAAAGCCTACGTCGGTTTAGTTGTACTAGCTGCTAGGAGCTGCAAACCAACCACCGACCAATAACACACCGTACATAAAACGTATAACTGTATTTCTATTTGATTTGTGTTACGTATTCCAATGATTTAATAATCAAGTACTGTGGCCTAGTTTGTTACGTAGATAGGGATTTGGGGGCGCGGGAGGTTGACCTTTATAGGGGCCCCTGCATATAAACTTTTGACATCATGACATGAGATAATGTACTTAATAAATTTATAAGTCTAAATTCCAATTGGGACAGTATGTAAGTAAAATTTTAAAAAAAAAAAAAAATGAACGTTAAGAATATTTTAATGAATTTTAATGAATGATACCGTTGTTTGTTGGCAAGATAATGACAGATCGCAATTCATATCGCCTCACGTCTTGCTTTCTGTGCAGTAAAGGCATCTATAACATCATCTAGAATTCTAGATCAATTCTTTTTAGTATTTTTGAATCCACGTGAATAGCTAAATAGCATGGCAATGACGGAACATTTAATACTTAAATTAATGTAAAAAAAAATGTGGACATTCATTTGGGTGAACGTGCGTACAGGCTTACTTTCATTATACTTGATAAATATTTGCAGCATTCCGAATTTGATAACAAAATAAGTGTTACAAGTTAAAGACCAATTTAACCTAAACGTAGTAGGCTAATCTCAATTAGTCCGTCGCAAAAATTCCAGCGCTAGAGGAAAATAAAATTAATTTTTGTTTATCCTTATATATATATATATATATATATATATATATATATATATATATATAGCGGGAGGGGGGCAGTGGCGTAGCGAGGTACACTAGTACCGGGTTTAAGAACTAGAAGAACAAAAAATATATTCATCCTGAACTTATTAGTACATTTACCTAAAGACATTCCAATATACTGGGTACACCTTTTTACACTCAATTTTGTTTAAAAATTATCCTTTCAGACTTTGCAATGTACATGGCGGATTATGTTTCTGTATTTATGGCCGACGGTTAACGAGGGTGTCACGTGGCTAGCACAACGATCAACCGCCTTTACTTTCCCCAATTGATGTCATGTACCCCTTACAGCTGGGCGTCTTGAAAATCCCGAAATTCAAAATCCTTTCACCGAGATTCGAACGTGAGACTTCTCGATTCGGAAGTCAAGCGCTTTACGCTCCAAATTTAGATATGACTTCCTACAAATCATAGCGTCATTACACTCAAGTCAGTTACGTCATCTAACCAGTAATAGAGTCATGACGATAAATGCTTTAAAATAAATAAACGACTGTTTTTCACTGGCCTCTGTGGGAGAGATGAACGCTACTGGCAAGAGGTTTGAAGACTTTCAAATGCCTAGTATGTAGTGACGGTTGCCTTAATTAAGCAGAAGTGAGAACTAGATCTAGGCCTATATAATAGTCACTGTTATCTATCTTAACAGTTTGTTCATAGAACAACAGACAGACTTGACTTGTACGTTTGAGACATCACTTCAAAAATGAAACATTACGTCCTAGCATAAATCTCCGCTATGACCGCAGGGGAGGACATGTGCTGATTTTAACTGGGGGAACATCAAGACAGTCCAATGCACATTGAACCAAGCAGCCAGGCAACGCTCTGATGGGTCTATATCAAGCACTACATAAGCAGATTCAAAGTTTATTACCGAAACTATATTTGCTTGAAATATGTTCCCTGAAGAAACTAGTAGGCCTAATTAAAACCTATAATCTTTAAGATATTCATTGGGTTCTAATTAAAAAATTTAAACATGTATATTTCTATATGAAATCATTTATTCTCGTAGTGTCGTCAGCCTGTGACAATTTTCTTAATAATGGATCTAACCAAAAAACAAAAAAAAGAATGACGTCAAAAGCGGCCGAATCGGTCACCTATTTTTTTTTATCTGCTAAGCTTAGGGTTCAATTCGCTTAGTTAGCTTATCGTATAATAAATTAGGCCCTATGCTATTAATGTGTTATCTTCATAATGATTAAAGATTAATTAATTCTCTGCTTGATCTGATAACCCGTTCGAACCCATGACCTATTGACACATGATGAAAAAGGGAAAATGATACAAATATAAACTTGTCCTAGAATATGAAATGTTCTTAAACCCTTGTGTCTTTATGGTTAGTCTGTTTAGGTTACATGTGTGTATTTGATTGTTGTGGTTCAGTGCTTTATGTAATACTACGCTGCTAAATTTAGTATTCCTCTGTCTTATAGAGTCTCTAAGTTTGAGTGATTTTAACAATGATCCAATCAAATGGAAATTCAGTTTGACTACAATTGATAACCTCAGCGTTACTACTATACAATAACAATATAGATAAAAAAAAAAATCGAACAGCATTCACACACGAAACACATACACACTCATAACCAGCGCTTTATGAATTTGACTTTTATGTACTTCTCGATGACGACAGCTGATCATCTAACACTCTGACTCTCTTTTCAGAGTTCTATTCTGAAGGCTTTCTAAATTTAGTGATTTTACTAAAGGTGTTACTCTAGTCAGGCCTGCATGATTTAAGAATTACTTACTAATTAGAAAGAAAAGATGATCATGGTATTCTTTTAAAATATCCAGATAAAAGTACATTAGTAAATGACGATAAATTAAAGGGTCTGTGTCTATTAATTAATAGTGCATAAGAATTGATAAGTAATAGCCTACACTATGACTATGATTATGAAGCTTCTTATAGGCCTACAACTTTTCATTAGGTTCAGTATGAATAGAAAAATATATAATATTAAAAAATAAAGATATAATCTTAATCATATGATTATCTTGAGTTTAATCAACTCGGTCAACGCCGGGTATTGATCTATTCTCTAGAAGTAGTACATTTAAAGAAAAGTATTTAAGTAATCTAGTATACTATTAAGTATTATTATTTATAGTATTTTAGTACTATTAGTAGTATAGACAATCATAGATAGTCTATATAATTAATAGCCTACATAGATTTTCTTCTTTCCTCTTCGGGGATTAAATAGTGCAAATTGTTTTTCCTATTGCTGGAAAAAAAGATATATTTACTTACGAGTTCATTTATAAATCCATATTTATTTCAAATTTAAACACTACATGTCCACATATTTTATTTTCGTTTCTTTTTTTTTTTATATGACCTTTGACTTAGGAAGTGTCCATGTTGTCAACAACAACTGCCTCGTTTCCATTTAAAAGCACTGGCGCGAAAAGCAGACACAAGAATTCCCTTTTGTGGAAGTTTCCGACTTGATTTCCGTAAGTTTATTACTTTTTTTCTTTAAGAGATTATAACATGTTCAATATTACATTAACTTTGTTGTACTTGAAATTTAAACCATTTAAAACAAATTTTCAATTAAAATATTGTAAAACGTTTTAGATTTATCACTTAAAGTAAATCGACTCTCTTCCTCCTACGTAAAACACCGATATCTAAAAATAGAACCTGACGATATTCGGAAACGAGGCTAAGAAAATAATCTCCACCAAAACACAGAATCTTCCCCGACCGGAAGCGGCACTTTTATCGAGAAAAATCAATAATTTCCTTGCTGGAGATCGAAAGGGGGGACTTTTTGAAGTTTATTGATCCCCCCTTTCGCCTCAAAACTTGTGACAAAGAATTTCTTTTGTACAGGGTGTTACTAGCTCGATGGACAAAGAGATGCTGTGGTGGCCTTGAAGACCGAAACTTGCATCTAAGATGGCTTCCATCTGCACTAATAATGGGCCAGCAGTGGAATCCTCGTCTGCCTCCACTTCGGCTGCATCTGTGGAATATCAGTATATAAGAACAGAAAGTAATACTATACACTTAGAACCGTCTCCTTCTATTATTTGTGAAAATTGCAATAAAGGAGCTGCATATGAAGAAACTTTTCAAGGCCCCCACACATGGAGAAAAATTCTTCGACATGTCCCTTCTACTAAAAGAGCAAGGAAATCCCAAACACAAGAAACAAATGTATCAGACAACGGAAATCGAACCCAAAGCTCTAACTCAATGCATTTCGACAATGACTATGAGATAACCAATCAAGATTTGTAAGTAGACCTAGACTCAATATAGACTACATTAAAGTTAAAGTATTTAATAGCTCAGCTTTTAATTAAAAGTTTTAAAACTTGTGTCAAAATTAAAGTTAAAAAAATATGCAATTATTCTTAAGACAAATAAAAGTAATTAGAGTTAATCATAATGATTATAGTTTGATCTAATCTATATCCACATGACAAGTATAATAACAATGATGACTGATGTTACACTACATATAAATCTACACTATAGATCTAGGTCTATAATGGCAGCACTGTGCACAATATTCTTTAATAATTTAATGAGAAAAAAACAGTGAAAAAATTTCAATCTACCATAATAGTGACAGTCTTGACCATGGCATATTATAATTATCCAACCCTCTGAATTGACAACTTCACACTATCCATAAAGTATGATGTGTTGTCTGCTAGGTGCTGTTGTCAAGTCAGAGAGGGCGTGTTTTGTGTACTGGTCCAGGACTGTCCATTATTTCATAATATTAACAGATGTCAACGTTCTGTATTTTAAAAAAGTAAAAGTTCCCCTTTCAGACTTTGCACTCTATTGGGCAGATGATGTAAAAGGTCATCTGTTTCTGTGGTCCATGGTTAACAAGGGTGTCATGTGGCCAGCACAACGACCAACTGGTTTTACTTTTCCCCAACTAATGTTGTTCACATTAAATAAACTCATCCTTAAAATGCCAAAATAAAAAGGACCCTCAGTTTGAAAGCCAAGTGCTTTACCACTCAGCCTTCAACAATTTTCCGACACACACCCTATTCAAGGATTGAAAAATTGGATCATAAGTTTTTAATACAATTCGAAAGTAACAAGACATACCTCAGTATTGTTTTAGATATACCCACTTAAAAAAAAATTATACAATGTAAGAGAGCTGCAGTTCTTATATGTACCATTAAAATGACATAGCTTTAATAGTTTTACCTATTTTTTTGTGGATTAGAATATTTTTTTTACTTTTCTAGCGTTATACAATATATGTTTGACTAAATACAAAAACAAAAGAAGTTAAGGCATAAGAAGAAGAAAAGACAAGGCAAAATCATTGACTGTGATTTAGATCTGCAGTCTTGTATTTTTAACTATGCTAATATATTGTGGGAAATAGTAATCTTTTTTTTTTATCATTCATACATTAGATAGTTAGTACTTTTATCGATTCCATTTCATTTATTCAATGGTGTAGTATTATACATACATTATATGTTTAGTATTACTATCTCTTCCATTAATACTATTACTATCTTGTTGGAAAAAGATATAAAGAAACCAGAAGCAAACATACCATCACTTAAAGTTTTTTTCTTGCAGAAATTTTTTCCCCTATAATTATGTCATTGATTACTATTTATTATGATATATATACATAAATAATTAGATTTTTTAATGTTTTGGTTTAAGTTCTATTTAGATAGTTTTTGATGATCATTGTAAACAATTTTTATTAATGATATCAATATAATTGCTCTATTTAATATACATTTTATAAGCTTTTTTTTTCTATGTAAATTAATAATTCTATATGATCTAATAATAAAAATTGTGCTTTCCAGATCTGAACTACAATCCCAACAGCTGGATCATTCAATGGAGCAAGATACACCAGATGCCTATTTAGTCCAGGGAGACCAAGAAGTTTCACATTTTCCACCATGGAAAAAAGAATTCATTGAAAAATCCAACTACAGAAAAGTTAGTATTGATAATGAAGGTTTATTTATTTTTGTTTGGCTACTTCTATTATTCAAATGCTTTTATCTGATGAAGAAATTTCAAGTTACAAAGTGTCCAAATCATTTTGTCTGTTGTTTTTTTATAACAGATGTTTAAACAGTCTACCAATTCATTAGTGGTCCAGGCATCACAGGTAAGGATATATTCATTTTTCAAATATTAGAAATAATGTTCAAAATGATAGTTGTGTCTAAGCAAGTGATTTTATTTATCTATTTAAAACAAAAATTAAATTCCTTGTTTTTTACTTGGAAATTAAAGCTGGGTGAACTCATCCTTAAAATGCGAAAATAAAAAAGGACCCCTCAGTTTGAAAGCCAAGAAAAAAACAACAACATAACCTTTATATATTTATTAGACATGCTTTAAACATTATAGATTCCAGTGACAGTCAGACGTCGTGGAAGTTTACATGGACAAACAGAATCAGCATTTACTAGACAGGTAGTTAACTCTACCAAAAAGAAGCTCTCGCCATCAAACTCAGTAAGCTTGTTGTTTGTTTTTTAAAAACATTTTTATATAAGCATTTATTTTTTTTTAAGCATTTACTAAAAATTATGAGGTCTCTCCTCATAATTGGCAAGGTAAAGATCTGATTAACAAAAATTCTTGTCAGGGTTACATTGTAAAGATGTAACTAGTTTCATTGCATATTTTGAATGTCTACATTAAACATTTTTTGTCCTGTTTAAAAATTAGTTTCGACAAGCCATCTCGAATACAAGTGCCCATCCCGGTCGGAGAATAGTAGAACCAAAAAATATGCTTGCTGAAGTTTCGACTAATGTAGATGTCACCAAAAAGCGTATAGAGCGTGTTCAAAGAGCAAGGTTATACCTCCTTCAACAGACAGGGCCCAATTCTTTTCTGATTGGAGGAGACTCACCAGATCATAAATACAGAGTCATCATTGGACCACAGGTAATAGCTTGCCCTCCCCTGCTTGATTGGTGATTTCTTTTATGTTAATTTGTATCCCATGCATTGAGCAAAAAACATTTCTCTTTATTTACCTTTCTCACAGACCTGTAGCTGTGGCAGAGGTCCACATTGTGTTCATGTTCTGTTCGTAATGCTGAGAGTCTTCCAAGTAGTGGAGAATGACACCTTACTGTGGAACAAAACTTTAAAAAATTATGAAGTAAGTTTTTTTGTTTTTTTTGTTATTGTTTTTTTTTTAAAGTAGTTTTGTGTATTATTCAGGGTGTTTATGCTAATATCTTCACACATTTTCCTTACCAGGTAGAAAATCTGTTCAGGAGTTTCCATGATAAATTAAGCTCTCGAATTACTAAAAGACGAACTTCACAGCATAGAAAAGAAATCATCAAGCAAGAGGAAGGGGAAGAGGAAAGAACTGTTGACACTCAAGATGTTAGCAGGCTACCATCAGAAAGTGATGCAGGGTTAGTGTTATTCAGTTTTGTTTCATCCTTATTTCAGAAATTTTTATTTTTGTTCCAAAAAAGGGCATTTCTTAACTCTTTGACTCCAGAATTATTTTCCACCTTTGGACGTAATAAAATTTTCCGCCATTTCAGAGTGGGCTACTCTGCTTCAATATAACTTGTATAACTTTTTTATTTATTATTGGACAATAATAAATTTGATATAGAATTAAAGAGAAATGGATGCTCTTTCCATTTCTTATGTTTTCTAGTTTGCAAATTATGTTCTTGTTGTAATTTTGGGTTTTGGATATAAAAATGAAAAACTCACCAACTGACATTGAAAATATCCATCCAAGTGCATCTTATAGGAAATTTATTGTTCAAATTTAATCCAAAGAGCTTTTTTTTTTCTCATTTTTAGCCATTTGTTTACAGAACACCATAGAAGAAACAGCAATAGACGCAAAAAATATTAAACTGGAACTAATAATCCAATGTCTCTACTTTAACGAAAAAGCCCATTAAAAAAGCAACACTCTTGGAACAAAAAACTTTTACCCTAAAACTAGTCCAACTGTACAGCATATATATATTTATAGTATTTTCTTCTACATTTCTTCATGTACTTAGTATATAAATCAGACCTGCCTACCGTTACGCAAAATGCGTAATCGTTACGCAAAATCTCCCAAAAATGACAGTCAGTGCGCAAATACACATTTAACCCATCGCGTTACGCATTTTGTATCCTTTTTTTTCCCCTCTCTTGACTAGCTTACGAGCGGTCACGGAGGTCACAGTTGTGGCGGGGAGGAACAGAAAAGGTGGGGGAACACATTGTGACACTGTGTCCAGATCTATATGTTGATTGGTTCTTAAAAGTCATTAGATTTAGTCTAGAAAGGAAGAACGCAAGAGTGAGGGAGTGGCGGGTTGGTACAGTCAGCTGATACACCAACATGCCTTTTATTTTTTTGTAAGTTCATTATTAGAAATTAATTATGTTAAGTCCCTGATTCCCATATTCATTTGTATAGAAAAAAATATCGAAATGCTATTGATTCAAAACACATTGAGTGACATTGTAGATATCTAGTCTAGATCTAGAATCTAGATAACTTGTTATAGAGGAATAGATCTAGCAGCTTTCTAGCTAGTCATTACATTATGTCATGATTCTCTACATTACTCTACAATCTAGATCCAATTTAGTTGTAGTATGATTTAGATTGACTAGATCTAGATCGATAACATCTACTACCATCTAGTCTAGATCTAGACTAGATTCTTAGTCTTAGTATAGAATAGATCTATGATGAAGGTAGGCCCACGAAAGTTTGGAGTAGACCTACGTTTGTAGCGAATCCACGGCATCGGTAATACTCTTGAGCCCAGATCTAGAGTAGATTATATTCATTATATAGACATAGATCTAGTCTAGATATCATCTCTATTGTCGTATTGATCTAGATTTAGATTGTAGATCTAATCATGACATCTAGATCTAATATATATATATATGACAAAATAGTGGATCGCGTAAGTGTTACTCATTCTGGTGCCAAAATACGCATTTTGACCATCAGCGTTACGCATTTGGACTTTTTTTTGGTAGGCAGGTCTAATATAAATATTCCTTCTAGCTGGGATATTCATGGAAGCCGTCAATATGAATGTGTGGGTTTGACTCCCATCCAGCGCAAACATAAACCGTTCTCCCTGACCTACAGTGTTAACATACTCAGTCTTTCTTTATAGTTATAGAACTCCATTCTCTGAAAATGGATCTTATTCTTGCAGGGGTGTTCAATTTAATCCTATGGTCAGCATAGCTATTTATTTTGCTTACAAGACTATAACAATGTCATTGTCAATGAAAAAAAACAACATTCCAGCTCATTAGATGCAGTGCTAAGTCTAGGTTGACACCCAAATTTCTTGGTGGAACAAATCTGAAATTGTTCTGTTTCAGTACCTAGATGATAGATCTAGAGATCTACCTCTATCTGATTAGATTTAGTAGATCTAGTTCTAGATCTACATTTAACATCAGCTGGGGCTGGAGCTGCTTCATCAGCTGATTAACTTCATCATTACTAGAACTAGCCCTAGGTCTGGATCTATACATTAATTTACTACATCTATATAATTAGATTTATCAATATCACCATCATATGAAACAAAATCACTGTCATCTGAATTGTTACACTTCCTCATCAAAGAAATATTTAGATCTACAAAGTTTATATGGCCCATGTTAAAAAAACACGCACACAGAAAACTAAATGTAATCTCTTTACAAACTTCGTACAAAATATAAACATGTTAAATGAAGGAAATTCCGGATGTTTAGCAAAGGGAAACTATTCTAGATAAAAAAATTAAGCAATAAAAAACATGAATGGGAGAAATAGAAATGAAAAAATAAATTTTAAATAGCCGATGCCTTCAGCGTTGGTCCGACTTTTTTCCCCTTTTTTAAAATCAATGTCCTGTATGTTGGTCTGGAGCCAAAGAGTTAATTCAACTAATTTTTATTTTATTTGCAGAAGTGTGCGGGAAGAAGAAGAAATCTGTCCTATTTGTTTACTAGAGATGCTTGAAGGAGAAAGTTTGATCTGCTGTGATAATGGTTGCCATAATAGACTCCATCATCATTGTATTGCCATATGTAAGCTGGTCTTTATTTTTTTTTTTTAGTTTCGCTTCAACATTAGTTGCAATTATTTTCTGAAAGATCATAAAAACTCAATTCCTTCATTTATGTTACTTTATATAGTTTCAGATGTTTATGTGTTTTTTTTTGTTTTTTTTTAGGGTTTGAGGAATGTAGGCGACAAAATGACCCACTTAATTGTCCATTGTGCAGAGCTCAATGGAAATCAACCACAGTTGAAATCAAAAGGTTCTTATTTAATTATCATCAGCATATAGGCAGTAGAAATACACATAATGTTTACTTAAATACATGATTTTTGTATCTCTTATAATAATGATAGAAAACGTGGGTTACCCTGGGCTACTGTTAACATTTTGTCTCAGTACACAGAGCAGCACCTCAACTGATGGACCTGCTTCCTCCAACACAAGATCATCATCACCTCACCATCTTACTTCAGAAGAGGATAGTTCCAGGTTGCCTTATGCTGAGCCCATTCCTGCTGAGCTAGAGTTGACTGCTGCCCCTTGGGTTGAGGTACCACTTTTCTGTAATCTTATTTAGGATTCTTAAAAACCTATTTCAACATTTTTATCATAGTAAAAACTTTCACTTCAATTTTGTTCTTGTTTAGGCCTTAGGAGCTGACCTTGTAGGATGTCTGCTGTCACGCAACTGGTCCATAAGAGAAGCGGGTCTGAAACATTTAAGTAAAGAAGTGGTAGCAACCTTGCTAAAGGGTGCAGGGGAAGGCAGGTCAGGTGTTATTGTTTCTCCAGTTCGGCAGGAAGCTACTCACAACATGCTTAAAACAGCTTGTAACATCTTAGCTTACACATGTGCAGATCCTGTTTACAGGGTTTTTGTTGCTTCATTGGTGAGCATTTGTCTTTTTTCTTTCCTTTAGATATATTTTGAATCCCTCCAATCCTATTGGTGGAACAAATAGTTTTTTTTTTCTTTTTAAATCCTTTCTATATAAAAATAGTTGTTTTTTCCCCACTTTAAACATGGCAGTGTTCTTTTTCTTTTTTTTTCAAACATTTTCTTTGAAATGGTCTGAGAAGACCTATTATTTCAACATTTATCTGAGTGAGGTAACTCACCTGGTATATTTTAGAACTCTTAGCAATTGTTTGAAAAAAAAACAACAACAGTTTGTCCTGATTTATATAAACAAATCATAAATCATTTAGTTTCTTTTGTAATGTTCAGAGAGCCATTCGCACACTTTTGTCCTACACACCTTGCCGAGATATGAAGCAGAGAACAAGGCTACAGAAAGTACTGAAGCCTATAATAGAAGCAATCATTTTAAAATGTACAGATGGTAACAGGTAAGTAACAATACATTATTGATGAGAATTCTTACTTAACGTTGGCAACAGTGGCTTAACAAAAATATAAATTGACGTGTGCCTTTAAAAGTAATGCACTGATTAACCCTTCTTACAGGCGAACGAGTCAACTTTCTCTTTCTACACTAGTGGAGTTAGTGAAAGGTCAGGAAGGGGAGCTAGCTGTGGGACGAGAAATCATCAATCCAGGTATACCTACCTTTGCAACTTAACATTAATTTTGTATCTATTGGTGAAGAATGCTTGCTTAAAGACTTGTTTATGTGGTGCTTTACAGGTAATGAAGGATTGGATGGTCTAAATTATGTTTTGAAATGTGTCACTGAGGATTATGACAAGGATTCAGTGACCTGGCAGTGGCTGTTAGGGAGGCTATATGTACTAGACAGGCTTTTGGAGGAGTTTCCTACTGAATTTGTTCCAAGACCAGAAGAAGCACGAGATGCAGCAGGAGCAGCTGAAGCAGGTAAGTCATGCATCCATGTAGTTTTATATATTGAGTTTAAAACATTACATTGCACTTGGTCTTTTACAAAATATTTATTACCTTTAAAATGAAACAAACTGCAAATATATTGTTGGCTTTTGATATTGTGAATTTTTGTATATTCAGATGATGAAGCTGAAATTGGTGCTGCTGCTGGACCCTGCGAAGTTAGAAGAACTGACTCATCTGAAGTGGGAGGGGCCTCCAATTATGAAAGACTTATGTCTGTGGCCCATTTCTCTGTGAAGGCTGTATGCAGTACTCACATGAGGATAGCCCGTATGTCCAGGAGAGTGTTTTTGCTTTCTGCCAAGCTGGGCGCTCATGTGCAAAAAGTGATCTTGGAACTTAAAACTCTTCTTTCCCAGATAGATTCCACCTCTGTCGCATCTCTTCGTAGGAAACTTGACAGAATAGTTGAAGACTTCCAGCTCTCTGAGAGAATAGTTTATGAACTAATGCATGGTTCATGGAAACAAGGAAAGTTAAATTCTCCCTGCCACACTCCCATGGATTCGCCATCCTCCACCCCAAGATGTAATTCTCCAGAAAATGCCCCCATTGATCTGGGAGTGCATTCTACAATAAACAAAGAACCTTCTGCTCCTCCGACAACACCAGTGCAACGGTCTAAGAGGAAGCTTAAAAGAGGCATACCCCGCAGAAGCTTTCGTGAACCAAACTGCCCCCCAGCTCCTCCTCCTACATTGGAAAACTCCCCTGAAAAAGTTTACCAAGACCACCTTAAAGAGAATGTTGATGCTTCCAACATACTGCTGGGGGAGGGCGCTGGAGTAAGTCATTTAGGAAGCGCAAGCCCGCCAAATAGGAGGAAATCCAATTTGCCTCGGCGAAGAAGAACTATTGAGGGGGAAACAGTTAAAAACAAAAGAGGTGGGTCGTCAAGCCCCACCATTGTTCGCAGGCGGACAACAGAAGGGTGTACTTACACTTCTAATGTGCCGCCACCTCAACCAGCTGCACCTCAGCAGTCACGCACAACAACACGTGTAACTCCATTAGTACATCCTGTTCCTGTAATATCAGTCACTGACACATCTGGCCAAGAGACAGGGAACTTCAGCCCTCTCTCTGACCTAGATGAAAACAGCAAAGATTCCAATGAAGAAACTGATGGTGGAAATAGCAAGCCTTTGAATATATATGAAACTATAAAAGTCTCCACTTCTTCTCATCTCTCGGACCATGTGACATTTTGTCCTGAAGATGTCAACCATAAGCCATCTGCAGCAGCTAGCAATGTCAATTCTACATGTTGTTGTCAGTGCCGGTGCCATGAGTCTGCAAGTGCAGAAACAGGGGCATCTACCCCCAAATCAGGTGCAGCTGGTGTGCCTAACAGTCCAGACAGCCATTACCACACAGCAGAACATGAGTCCATGAGTAGTGATGACTTTCTGGACTTCTCTCAGTCTACTAAGCTATCCAGCAATGAAAAACCGGTTTCGTTTAAATCTGAAGTAGCAGAATCACCTAAATCATCACCCAGTCACTCTGTGCACAGTGGTGAGTAGTGATTAGCATTGTCGTTTGATCAATAAGCTTATATACAGTATAATCAAGCATGCATATTTTTCTCTTCTATTTACCCAATGCTACTTATTGTATTAATCCAGCAACTAGTACCAAAAGTGAAGAGTGCAGCAAAAATTGTAAAGAAGAAGTGGAGCGTGAAGAGGCTGAAGCTTTAGCCAAAGCTCTAGATGTATCTGAGAGGCAGGACCCTTGCCCAGTGGTTCCAGGGCTGACCCCAACAGCTAGAGAAGAAGTTATAACTATAAGAATACAACCAGATGATGTAAGTTTTAATTGGGAGCATAATAGAATTCTTTTATCGTTATTCATTCTCCTAATGAATATTATAAATGTAAAATATTAAATTAACATCACATTTGTTGTCACTGACCTAATGTCCACTTTTAACCACTATAGGAGTGCGATGATAGAAATGGTGAATGCAGACAACCAACAATGTATTTAGAGAAAGTTCACTGGGTCAAGGGTCCACTGTTGGGTACAGGAGCCTACAGTTCCTGTTATCAGGCCAGAGATGTAAGGACTGGTGTTATCATGGCTGTCAAGCAGGTATTCTGACTCTCTTCTTTCATTGTAAGAATGCAGCTGAATCAAAGAAAATCATTCGCTAGCAGATGCAGTCAAGCTGACAAAATTTTTAAAGTTATGTGCCGCTAAAATCTAACTTATTCAGTTTTTAAAAATGTTAAATAGAAGAAAAAACAATTAGTGCTTTCATTTAATTGAATATTCAATCACAGGGACAATGTTAACAAAGGCAAGAAGTTAAATTTTATAATCTGTGATTTACCATATTTTTTATTTACAAGGGCAATCATCAACTAAACTGGCTATGATTGCTCTGCAGACATGCAAAAAAAAACAATATGATACCTACATTTTCTTCTTTAAGAAGTAAAAATAAAAATAAGTATGTGAATTTACAGCTAGATCAAAATGTAAAATATGGCATAATATGATGCATAATGATTTTTCTTTAGTCATTCTGTAGTTAGTTTGATTTAAGATTTTTACTAATTTTTAAACATTTTTTTTATGACTTGCAAGTAGGGTTTTCATCATTAATCAATTCATTGACATGACTTATTTTTGTACCAGATCTCATTTTGTCGCAATTCTGCCCAAGAACAGGAGAAGGTTATTGAGGCTATAAGTGAAGAGATTCACATGATGGCAAGACTGAGCCACCCAAACATTGTTCGTATTTTAGGTGCCACCAAACAGGGATGTCATTTTAACATGTTTGTAGAATGGATGCCAGGTACACAGTGATGCAACCCTCAAAATAGGATTGCAATTTTTTTTTCATTTCTTCTCATTTTAGTGTCATGAGTTTCATTTCTTACAAATTATTCCACTCCTGCTATAACTTGTATTATAATTTCTGCTTATTACAAATAATCTAAAGCTCCCAACTGCAATTTGATTTGTCAGGTGGATCTGTTGCATACTTACTTGGTGAATATGGAGCTTTCACTGAGAATGTTATAGTCAACTATACCAGACAGGTCCTACGTGGTTTGGCATATCTCCATGACAATCATATTCTGCACAGGGATCTTAAAGGTAAAAGTCCATGTACCTAATGACATTTTACTGACTTTTAGATCTATATGGATAGGATGTTATAGAACATATCTTGTATTACAAAAGACAATTCCACATAAGCAGTCGCTACATTTATAGACCTCTGCACCATTTAGACATACAATGTAATATAATACAATAAAAAGGTATGCATTGTCTGACCAGTAATTGGACATGTTTTTACTTATTAGATAAATAGACTCCAAGATATTCACTTGACTATAAAAACATAATGTCGATCTACGCTCAGGATGTAAACCACAGCCATTTGTTGTCATCTCCAGACTTTCTACGCCTCACATATCTTCATCCATTATTTCTTTTCAATTGAATGGTTCCACTTCTCTCCAAGTGCCAGCTTCTTTCAGCTCTTTTTTTGTCTGATTTATTTTGATCTTATTTTCACTTTATTTCTCTTTTTTAGCAGACTATTTGTTTGTCTATCGTAGCAGACCTGATTTTCTAAGATGCATAACTGCAGTAATTGTTTTTATTGTTAATTTATTTTAAAACATTGTTTTTGTTTCTTTCGATGTTGTAATTTTAGTTAATTAAATTTGAAAGTTGTTTTGTTTTGTTTTTATTTGAAATTGTTATGGTTAAAATGTTTCTATTCCCACCAACAGAAATTATATGTATTTGTATATAATCATATAGAGGTTTAGGGTTAATTTATTTGATAGTATTTATTCTTTATTGGAGATTTTCACAATAAATTAAATTGAACTTCCTTGTTGCCAACTGCATAAAAAAGAATTCTGCTTTAATTTTAACAATATCTCAATTTGTGGCTGTTTATTTTTGTATATTTTTTTCTTTCTTACCGTAAGTTGCCCATGTGTTTTCAGTAAGGCTAAGGTCATAGAGAACGCCCACTGTTTACTCCATATTGAAATTATTTTGTGCCACCAATGCAAGAGTTAAGAAAATTTGATTCTGCATTTCTAAATGTGCTCAAAAATTAGGATAAATCTATAGCTTATCTAATCAAAAGATGACTTTTTTAGCCTTTCTGACATGAATGAAAATGTCCAATAAAATATTTCCCCTACTTTTAACTTAAAATATTATTTTTGAATTGAAAAAAAGATAATTAGAAAAGTCTTCTTATATGACAATTTTTTTTCCTTAGGGGCCAATCTTCTTATTGATAGCACTGGCCAGACACTACGAATAGGGGATTTTGGGGCCTCAGCCCGGTTAGCTTCCCAAGCCACTGGTGCAGGAGAGTTTCAAGGGCAGCTTTTAGGGACCATTGCTTTTATGGCACCAGAGGTAAGGCTGACATGTTGTTTTTTTCTGGGTATTACTTTTTAGTCAACTAATTGGACTTCTTGTATGTACTTTAGTTTCAATAAAATACTAGTCTCTTAGAATAAAAAAATATAGATACAAATTTATTATAATACATTTCAGTAGGTTTTACATAAAGACAAGGTTTAATTTATCATTACAACTCCACTGTGCAGGTGCTTCGTGGGGAAAGCTACGGAAGAGCATGTGATATTTGGAGTGTGGGATGTGTTATGATAGAAATGGCAACAACCAAGCCTCCGTGGAATGCTACAGATATCTCTAATCATTTGGCTCTTATTTTTAAGGTAGTCTCAATAAAAATCAAAGGGCACTGTTCACAATAATTATGCTAATGTACCAATTAAAGGGCGTCAGAAATTCTATAACACTATATAAATTTCATTGCCAGATTGCATCATCTGTAGACTCTCCACCCATCCCAGAGAATCTTCCACCTCCAATTAGAGATTTGATGCTGCGGTGCCTTGAGCAAAATTCTGAAGATAGGCCATCTGCTAAAGACCTTCTGGTCCATCCTTTGTTCACACAATGTTTCACAACCACACATAACATGTCCAACCACTTGAATGGCAGCAAACTTGCCAATAGGTAAGATATTTTGGACTCTTCTGCTATGCCCAGCAAACTTTTAAATACATTGATTCAGTGCTTTAGCACCTTCGATACAGTCCAATATGGAATCGACTCTGAAGGCGCCATTATCCCTATGATCATTGGAAAGGCTTTTATCCAAAGAACAGGCCAGGACAGGAAGCTCTTCACCCCAAGTCCTGTCTGAAGGCTCCAAGCAGTAACGGCCATGGACCGAGTAAGGGGACCATACCACATACACAGCACAATGCGTCTCATTCTTGGTTCCCACTCGCTATAAGTGGCTTAGGGCTGTGCTAACCATGGGCAGCAAGCTTTCATGTTCCTGTACTGTAACTGCCTCTGTTCCATGCAGGGACTGCTACTCCAGCTAACAGGACACTGATGTCTGCCCCCTTTGTGGAACAGTGTTTTGAACTGAGTTGCTGACTTTTTTTTTCCCCATTCCCTCCTCCAGTGAGAAAAAAAATGGCTCATTCAGGGTATCCTGTCTGGCCTTGTTCAATTCCAGTTATTAGTCTTTCTAGTTCCACTACTAGACACTTCCACAGAGGCGCCATGCTGAGACAACGGGGACAGAATCCTCCGTTGCTTAAGCACCAAGTAAGACTAATGTATATGAAATATTTGACCCTCCTTTAATGCTCAAGCAACCATCCAAATTATGGAAATAGAAAAATGGTTTGATTGTTGGGACAAATCTCAAAATGTCTGTAGAATCTGGATGAAACATATGGTGCCTTCTGAGGCTATCCAAGCCTTAACTAATTATTGTAGCATAGTACAAGATGGACCATTGTCTATTTGGTTTGTAATTGGCATGTTTTGGGACATCTTTAACTTGAGACACACCCTTACCATTTGCAGAGAGGAAGAGGAAATTCTTTTTTTTTTTTTTACTGTCCCGAACTTGCAGAATTCCATTTCAACAGGCCAACTGGTCTTTGACTTGTATGTGAAATTGATTTTAACCCTTGAACTGTTGTCATAATCGGCCACCATTTTTTTTTTTTTTTTTTTTTTTTTTTTTTTTTTTTTTTTTTGTTCTGTAGTGTCCTCATATTGGCCAACTTAGATCATATTAAATCAAACTTTGTTTTTACTCAAAAAAGTAATTAATTTTAAGTGATCAATGTATGATTAATAGTATTCCTTGTCCAATTATCGTTCAATATATATATAGTTATAGTTATAAGGCTATCAAACTTCATTTTAAGGCAGTTATAGACTATTTTTTAACATGCATATTAAATGCTAAAATCGCCTGAACACCACAGAAAGTTTGCTATGTCAGTTTGAGGGTTAAATCCACTTTTGCAGATTTCATAATTTAGATTGATATCTTGAAATATCCTAGATCTTGTTCTTGCGTGTAAATAATCTAGACATAGTCAATTGTTTCTAATTTACTGAAGGCAGTTAAATACAAAACTGATTTATTTATAGAATTAAAACATATTATGATACTAAAATTAAAGCTAATGTACATCTAATACATAATGAGTAGACTATGACTTAGACTTAGATCCACCTGTGCCTTTTAGTGCATTGGGCAGCAAAAAGTTCCCCTTTAAACCCTGTGGTCTATAGGGCAGATGATGTAAAGGTCAGCTAAGTATACTAAAATTTTTCTAGTAATCGCTTTTTTTTTTTTTTCATTTCTACTGCAAGCATGTTCTTCAGTGGGGGCTCAAACTTTCTCATTTTCTACTTGTTTTTTGTTTTCACTCAGATTTTGGTTGTAGGCATGCTAGATTTTCAGAATATTGTTAGGTTGACTTCTTGAACCTTCTTTATTTGAAGCTAAATTTATTTTTTTCATTTTTATTTTTACAGGTAACATAAACTTATTGGATCATAAAAACTGGCATTATTTTTACAACTTGACCACTTGGTGTTCTGTTTGGTGGTGAGTCTTCCCTGTGACAGTAAAGGAGTAACGAATAAAATTACTAGAGTTGTCTAATTAATTAGGAATGTACCATTTTTTTATAACCATTTAGATGCCAAAGAAGTTCATTGTAGCAATTTTTGTTTCTTTCTAGACTTTTTCTTTTTTGTAATCAAATGAATTGTTAGTTTTTTGGTTGTTGTTTTTTTTTAGTTGTTTTTTCTTTTTGTATTTTTTAAAAAGTAAATAGGGACTTTTAAAACAAAACATAAATGGCAATTTTATATAATGGCAGCTTTTTAATTAACACATTAGACATAACAAAAATAATTGTGTAATATACTGTACAAAAGCTAAAGGATTCTAATTGTATTTACTTAACAAATATTGAATTTCACAAAGAAACTTTTAAAACTTCTTTAGCTGTGAAAAGTTTTATCTTTGCACACATTTTTTTAAGTCTCATCAATTTAGCTATTTATATTTATGTATATTTTTTTTTCTACTTTTGTTTACTAATGTTATTTTGTATGGCTAGTCTCATATGTCTGTGCCAGACAGTTAATAAACTTGGACTCCGCTGAGAACCAAGTCGTCTGTCCTTGTTTCCGGCTGTCTTCACCTGTCACACTTGCTGCGTGTTATTTTCATGAGACAAAATTGTTATCTAGAAGACGTTGCCCCATTTATTTGTGGTCAAACAGACAATACTTGAATAAAAAATGTGGACAGACTAAATGGGCAATAAAGAATGACTTGACTTAATAATTACACATTTTGTTTAAAATGCAAAATAACTTATTTGTTTGTTTCAAAATGTCGCCAGTATTTAAAGTCTCACAGTTACTATTGCTAGGTTGTGTATGTAAATAATGAAGTTGATGGTTAGCTGTAAGTGTACATTGCAAGAAGTCTTGTCATATTTGTTGCTATTTGGGTCATTCCACATTCCGCAGGAAAGTATTGTTGCTTTCTCTTAACTTATTTCATATTTTTTTCTTTTTGAAAAAAACAAACAAACTTCACACAGTACCGGTACTACAAATTTGACTTAAAAATTTCCTCTTTCTGTGATATTAAAATGTCAAGGTCTGAGATTTATTTGCTTCACTTCACCCAATCAGTGAATGTCCGTTTTAACTAGATCTGTACGGACGAAATACAATAGTCGGGCAATGATCATTCATGAACCAGTGGGTGTGCATTTGTTGGTGCCATATTGGAAAGTTGTTAAATTTAGTTTCCAGCTGTTTTTAGATTAATTTCAGAGCCACTTAAATGTATTTTTCAAATCCCACATGATTTGTTCCATGTTTGTTCAGATCTGAAATTTGTTTTTCCCCTACACACCTATTTGCCAGTTGTACTACCAGGCCAGCCTGAGTTGGTAGCTATATCTCTTCTGAATGCTTGTGGCTAAGGACTAGGCAGCAGGGGGCATAGTTTTTGTGCCTCATCCATTTGCTGCTAGTCTGGGACCAATTGTACGTATGGGTCTAAAAACACATTTAAAAAAAAATGCTTCAACATTTGACAAAGCATGTTTTTCACTTTTAATATTTGCTTTTTTTTTTTTTTTTTTTTTTTTAAACTGCTGAAGTTTTTAATACTAGGCTGTTTATGTGTAATTTTATAAGGCTTGGAGGAGGATACTAGTAACTGTTCTATAAAATGCCAGCAAATCAGAATTGTTATTTTGGAAAAATTACTTCTGCTTTCATTTTGTGAATCAATTGTTTGTGTTAAGGAACTTGTTTTCTTGTTGCCAACCCCACTTTGCCTTCACTGTGTACAGGTTTTTAAATAGTTTTGAATCTTTGAAACTTCAGCATTAGAACAACTGGTTGTGACTGAAATGATCTTCCAAAGTATTGAATGCAATAGAATTTTCACAATGTATTTTATCTGTTTTACATTTTAAAAACAGTATTTCTCTACAAAATGAAACTTTTCAGAATTAAAATAGTCATTAAAAGATCTTTACGCAACCAAAAAAAAAATATTTTAGAACAGACATTTTAAGAAAATATTTTTACTTTGGCTTGTAATTTAACAGACATGTTTTACAAAAAGATAATTTTGATTATTGATTTTGATTTTTTTTTAATTAATTGAGAGATATTTACCTAATGTTTAAATAAAAAAATAACAATTGTTTTTAACTTTTCACCTCTGGGTGTAATCATTTTCCCTACATGTTCTCATCTTTTCCACCATGATCATGTTCAACTGCTGTATTAGCAGTCAATCAGTTTACCTTAAGGGTTATATATTTGTTGTTTGTTTATATTGTTCAGCTACAAATTAGCAAAACAAAAAGTCAACCCGTCCAATGAAATGTATGCAACAGTGAGCTCTGTCCATTATGTGGGGGTGTGCCTCAGATGTATGCAAATGTTTCAATCTGTAACTACACCTACACACACAATGTTTACAGTGACTATGAGCTCAAATTCAAAGTAGATTTTTTTAAATTTTTTATTTCTAAGATTTCATTTTGTTTACAAGTTCAAATCTTTACTTTTTGACTTCTATCTTTAACTGCATAATTTGAACTTGCTATTTGAAACAGTTACTTTAAGTTCATGACTTTTATTTCTCATCTTTTCTACCTCACTCTCACCACTTCTTAGTCTTGTCTGGATAGGGATCTGTTCTCTTGTCTCACCACGTCTTAGTTTGTCTTGTCTGGATAGGGATCTGTTCTCTTGTCTAACCACGTCTTAGTTTGTCTTGTCTGGATAGGGATCTGTTCTCTTGTCTCAACACATGTCTTAGTTTGTCTTGTCTGGATAGGGATCTGTTCTCTTGTCTCACCACATGTCTTAGTTTGTCTTGTCTGGATAGGGATCTGTTCTATTGTCACTATTCTGGTGTGTAAATATTTGATGCTACATTCCATTACAAAACTTTTGTAAGAAACTACACATTGAGACCTAAATGCTGTCTGTATGCAGACTATGTAGAGTGGGATTATGAAGCACCTCTACTTTGTGAGATATGTCTGTTTATAATTTCATATACAGTGTAATTATGAAACACCTCAACCACAGAGCCTGTACCTTTCCTAGATACAGTCATTGACTTTATGTTAATGCCAAGTTTTAGATCTGAAAACCTAGTGAGGAGTCTGCACATTTAGTGATCAGAAAGCCTACATTTTCATAGCAACTAGTTTATGGTCTTGACCATCTGACCTCACTAATCTTAGGACTCAAAGACTAGCCTTATTTATTAATTATTTAGTTTATGGCCTTAATCTATAATATTTAGAGATGTTCTCAGAAAAAAAAATATTTGTAATTTTTAAGAAATATAAAGGCGTGTGAATTAGTTGTTTTTTAAATGTCTTTTGATAATGTATTCAAAATAGTGTAATGTACTTGAGTGATTTTTTAAATCAAGTTGGCACTGAACTTCAACAATTCTTTTATTTAGATTGGTGTATTGCCAACTTGCAGGAGATTAAAACTTGTTAGTGGCTGCAGCGCTGTTTCAACTGACTAGAACACAACAATGTCTTACATCACCTTCTGAATAACTTTGTGATATGATAGTCTGGGGAAGCTTGATTTTGTACTGGTTATTAGCAGTGCATCTTGCTGTGGCCCTAACATAAGCTGAAGCGGCCTCGACCCTTCAATTGAAGCTGCAGATTGCATCTGTCAGCATTAGGTGTACATTTTATAGCCTTTGTGTGATTTCTTTCAATCCAACCTGTCAGTCCTTAGTTCATGTTTGGTTTATATTATTTTGATTTTGACATTTAACTACATATCATACATCAGCACTAACCCTCCCATTTTATTTTTAGTTATGTCACCAGCAGTTAGTAGATTTTAATTTAAAACAATACAATTTTTTACCATGCTTAAAGCTGTTTTGTTCATTTTATGTGTTGTTTCAATGTTGTGTACTTTTGCAGTCTCTCTCTCTGTATATATATTTAATAATATATTTTAATGTAAGGCTTGTATGTCTCGACTTCTCCCACAACTGGGGAGGTGTTGCTAAAAAAAAAGATACATTAACTTTTCAACAAATTGGGTCAACCCGTTTTCACAGTATTTTATATTATGGGATAATGTCAGCTTAACCCATTTTCACTCTTCTAAAATTAAAAATTGGTTTTTAAAAAATTTGAAGAGAACATTGAATAACATTCTCCATGTTTGACAATAGATCTAGAAATCTACATCCAATTCACTAGATCAGTAATAATCAAACTAACGCACATGGATAGTCAAAATTACAAAAGTTTTGTACCTCACTTGATGATGAAATATTAAAAGCTATATTAGCAAGGTCATATATTGCTACTAGATAAATTGTTAGTAACATCTAGGTATGGGTGTTGATTGTTTTTTGAGGGAAAAGTCCTTGAGCTAATTCTGTACCCAGATACAAAAAAAAAAAAAACTTTAAAAAAATCAACATATCATTGAGGAATAACTTGCAGGCAGCACTCTAAGGAACCCCAAACATTTAGATTATGGATAATAATGATTTTGTGTTAATTATTTCACTATCAATAAATGGTACTTCAATAGTACATGTTTAAACCTCTAGAATCTAGAGATCTTAATATCCTATTTCGCATTGCTATATCTGGACCCAAGAACGGTTTATTTATGAAGTATCATTTGAAGCATATTGCTTTTTTTTTTTTTTTTAAGTAGAATATATTTATAAATTAAAGTTGTATAACAGGTAAATGCCATCACTATGTAGTTGAACATCTAAACAAAGTTCAAATTACAGTGCTGACCACCTCACCTTTAGCACACCAGAGAACAGCAGCTCAATTGTCTTGTCTTTAGAGTAATTAGTTTTACCATTGAATACAAGAAATGAGCCAAACTAAAAACTTAATCACTCTGGTCATGACTTTTATTGACAAAAATACAATTTGTAACAAAAGAATACAAGGAACAATTATCAATGCAATAGTCAAAGTCTGGTCAAGTCTAATTTAAATGTTCTTAACTCTAGACAGATCACCTTCATTCACTTAAAATACAATTTCAAAACTTAAAATATTGGTAATGACCTATTTAAAGTTCAATGTACTTTCCAAGTCTGTGAATATCAAAGAGTTGAAAGCTATACATACAAGTGGTTGTACTCAAATCCTAATGTTAATGGCATAGTTAAGGTTATATTTTAGCACAACCAGAAAAACAATTCTTAAGTCTACATTTAGTTTTCCTTGCTAAGGTACTCTTGGATGCCTTTAGGATCTGGTTTAATTGTATCTTTTCCAGGCCTCCAGCCAGCAGGGCAAACTAAAAAAATTTACAGACATGCAGTTAAATAGTCTGATCATCACATATATATTTATGCTATAAATTGTTTGCTCTAATAATGTTATGTTACAGTAATAATAATAATAATCTTTATTGTCCGTATGGAAATTAGTCTTACAATTTGTGCATTACACCAAACAAAAACATTATAAGAAATCAAAGTGTACATTTACAACTGTACAATGAATTTACTTACAGATTATAAAGATTATTATTATTAATTGAAAAATAGACGTTCCGGAAATTAGGTTACTTGGCTGTTCAATAAATACTTTTTTTTCCCCAATATATTGAAGGTTATCTCAAATGTTGCAATTTCTTTATGAGAAGAGCAGATGGTACTAGGTGTCCAACATGTTTATGGAGTTAACTGAAGGTAGTTCTACAAACCTCCCCAATATATGCCTTGCCCTCTCCCTTGAATGTGGATTGAATTTGCTACAGAAGCAAGGTGTGATTAAAAAAAACATTTTTCAATTGCCAGACAGGCTTTTCACCTGATATAGGAGCAATCAATTTAATTACATGATTTCAATCAGGGAACAAAAGAGCAGCTTGCCCCTGACAGCAAGCAGCTATGTCCAGACATTTGTCCTAAGGGAGGGGGGGGGCGGGACACAGACCAGCAGGTAATCAATTGTTAAATGTTTAATATTTGTATGCGCAGGCTTTCATTTGGGAGACAAAAAAATAGTTTTTAACAATGAGACACCTTGATAAATTTATGTAATGGCAGCTGATTATTTCAGCATTATTTTAAGTTGGTACAGTCTGCATGCTATAAGGGTACACAAATCCAGAACTAGCCACATAAAATGAGCTTAATCGGCAGGAGGATGGAACGTAGTTACCTGGGATATCTCAAAGAAATAATTTCATTTGAGTAAAATTGATAGGCCTATTTACCTTCACCATGCTTGTCAGTGAACTGGAAAGCCTGTACAAGGCGAAGAGTTTCCTCCACTGATCTTCCAACAGGCAAATCATTGATTGTTATTTGTCTCAGATTTTGTTTGTCATCAATAATGTAGAGACCTCTAATAGAAGAAATTCACGAAGAAAGTTTCAATAGACTTTAATCTAAAACTATATAAAAGATATAATTATCTAGTCTGTAGATTTGTTTTCAGAAATTATTTTTGTTCAAGGAAAAATTGGTCTTGGAAAGGAAATGGCTGCCACCATGACCTAGCAAACCCAATGAAATGTTTGGATGAGGACAAAACCATTGGACCATTTCAATATCTAGTTCTAAGAGAATTTAGTTACGCAGTTAAAGCACACATTAGAGAAGTCAACGGACTGATTTATTGAGAGACCACATTTCCCTATCTGCAAAGAAACATTTCATTTAGTCAACACTACAGCACATTGTAAACAAAAGTACAGCCACACAATTACAATAGTATGAGTATAAGAAACATGTCTCTATTGACTAAGAGACAACAGAATTGTTTAATTCTGTTTTTAATGTAACTATTGTTTTACTATAATAAAGTCTGAATTTATTTTTTTCGCCTTTAATCTGTACCTACCTGAAGGCAATGCCATCACCAGGCTTCAAGCATCCATACTTTTTGGAGATCTCTGCATTTTTGTCGGCAAGAAGTGGGATGTTCATTTGACCAAGACCTCCCTGTTTGCGTGGTGTGTTTACCCTGTAAACAAAAATATTATAATATAGGGTATACATGATTGATTGATTGAATGTGGTTAGCTGAGGAATTCACCTCCCCGGAGCCTCGATATTTTAGTGAGGTGAAATTTTCCCTTTGAAACGATAAGTTAAAAAAGCAACTTCCTTCTGGATGTGCTTCTGCTGGCCAAACCCTCTGCGAAATAGGAATGTGGGTAAATCAAAGCCCAGACACAGGGGCGTAGCTTGGAATTTTACATCATTTGGGGCCCAGGGGGCTTAACCTCTTTGGTGGCCCCTGCATTTTGCTTAATATTTAATATTTAGTGTAAAAACACTCATTCTGGGGCCCCCCTCGAGTGGGGACCTGGGGGGATTTTCAATTTCTCCCCCCTCCTGCCCCCTACCCTAGCTACGCCACTGCCCAGACAGTTCCACTAAGTCCTATTGCAGTATTATGCAGTGTTTACAGTAGATTCCCAAGATTTGTTTTCAAAACTTTCCTATAATATAAAACTTTGTGACTTTTTCTAATAGAACATCGAATATGAAAACCTCTTTTCTAAGTGCTAATACCCCAGTGTAGAGTGCGAACCCAGGAAATGAATCTTTGTAGTTTTGGTTTTTTTAATTACTGAAAAATATTTTTTTTTTGCCTAGACATTTATTTCTTTTTATTACAATAGTGAACTTTTTCTTTTAAAGATACCTCTCTTTGTCTAGGCTTTTAAGTGATAGTTTTCAAAACTAGAAATTGGACTAATTGAGTTTAAATAATCAAAGTTCTGTCCCTAATCAAAATCTCAATTCCTCCTCCTAAAGTTTTGTTGTGTGGATAATGGTATGATAGCTACAGCAGGGGAGGGGTTAAGTCAACACATATAAACATGTGAAAAATAAATGTTTTCCTTGTGCTGACAAATACATAAATGACCTGATCAGAACTTACCAGGCTAAATGTGAGAAAACACTGTCTGTGGAGCAGGCCAAAACCTCACAGTTAATATCACGGAATTCTTTAGCATGTTCACTGAAGGCAATGATCTCAGTGGGGCAGACAAAAGTGCTGGAAAATAAATCAGAAATTTCAAATGATTCAGATTTCTGAACAGATGCATGAAAAAAGTGCTTAAAATTATGTTTGCTAGAATTTTGTTGTAACTGTATTGGCAACACGATAGGGTTAATTGGTACTGACAAAGGCCATTAATACAGTTCAGCATGCAATGTCGATGGACAAGGGACAGTAGAGGTATGAACTTTACATATAAATATGACCAGTGATCATGTGATCAAGTTTTCTGTAGGACCACAGAGAGTGTGTTAGAGAGGCAGTTCAGTTCAGCACAAATTTGAGACCGGGTATAGTAGTCTTCAAGTGCAGCAGTACAAGAGTACAAGTCCAGTATGAGATACAGAAACAGTAGAGTTTAGTACGGCAGTATGGTGATGTACAGTAAAAAATTTATTTGTAGTCAGTAAATAGTGTTGTCAATCATGTTGTATTGACTGCTATTTATTTGTTATTAAACTCTACCACATTACTTTTGGAACTTGTTGTCAAGTTTGTGTTGTGCAGTGTTTGCAGAGAGCCTATTAAGAGAGAATCCTAACAATATAATCTACAATCTACTTTCCTGCTAACAAACTGAAGAATCAGCAAGCTTAGCTTGGCTTTTTTTTTTTGTTTTACATACAATTCACTCAGCAAGCTTAGCTTGGCTTTTTTTTTTTGTTTTACATACAATTCACTTCTATCTCGATACCTAGGAAGTTTTCCTAACAAAGCCTGCTGAGTAGTTTTTTTCTTGAGCATTATTTTTTGCATGACATTCATGACAATGAGGCTTTAAACAATGAGTAAAACTTTACCATTCTTTTTAATGAGAGCACTAAAATTTCACCTTCACCAAATCCCTTAGTTTGTTGGGGCTTCACATATGAACTGTTGATCATCTTCCTCCATTCCTCTCCATCTTTCCCCTATGGTACAATCTATTCCAGTGATATGTCCACTATTCGATGTTTCCTCTTCTTTTTCCTTGTACTGTTCTATGAAGGAAGGTCTTTACAAGCCCTCAGGACCTTGTGATATAGTTTTGATTTGCATTTTTACAGTGTTCAGCAGGTCATCATAGTAGTGCACCATTGCCATAGTGATCCTGTTCCGAATCACCTTATTTTTGATGCAGTCTTTGTAGGTGACAGGTGTAGGATCCTTCTAAAGCATCTCCATTCCATTGCTAGGGTCCTCTTCTCTAGTTCTGCAGTTAATGTCCTTGTTTCCATATTATACAAGAATGCCCAAGACCAAGGAGTGCATCTATCATTACTACTTCCCTACATTCAAAATTTTAAAACTTCAACCAATAGAAAGAGTAAAGGTCTCAGAAAGCAAGAAGTTTACGCCAAAAACTGGTTAAATCTACCAGGCCAGCAATTTAAGAAAGAGTACTATTTAAACTAATTTTCAAACTTACAAGTCAAGTGGATAGAAGAAGAGCACCACATATTTGCCTTTATAGTCTGAGAGCTTAATTGTCTTGAATTCACCGTTCACCACAGCCTGGGCTTCAAATTGGGGAGCTGGTCCAGCCAAAACTAAATCACCAATGCCTGACATTTTCTGGAAGAGATAAGTTATTTGCTGGTACATTAAACATTGAAACTTCATATGTTTTAATCATTCCTTTTAAAAAAATTACTTCAATTAATTACATTTTCTAACTATGCAAGCTACATTGATAATCTAAAAACATTTGATTAAAGCTTACACTAAAAGATCTATAGTGGCGTACTTATCTAGTGTCTAAATTTATAAGCATCTATTAGTAAATCCGTAACACTATTATAGCAGTTCTAGTTGTAAAAAAAAAAGTGGTAGGCTTAAACAAAGCAAATAATAAACGAATGGGAAACTGGTAAAGACAATTTATTGATTAGAATAAATGTAAAAGCATAATTAGTGCAACAGCTGGCAGAAGAGAAACAGTACATTTTTAATCATTAATAGTCTTAATGTACAAATTATTATGATAAAAATATATTATTATGATAAAAATTCATCTCTAGCTATTGAGGTCCCTATCAATAAAAGGCTCTGGGGTGCGTCTAGCTTGTTCAGATGAAAAATTGAAAAGCGTTAAAAGACCGGGGCACAGCGGCTGATTTGTTAAGAGCAAGGCTTCTGAACCTGGAGTCTGTGTTCAAATCTCGGTAAAGACAGATTTTGAATTTGGGAAAAATAAAGGTGGTTGGTCGTTGTGCTGGCCACATGACACCCTGCTTATGAATCATTGGCCAAAGAAACAGATGACCTAACCCATCTGCACTATAAATCAAAAGGTCTGAAAGGGAGAACTTTACTTCTGAGGCCCTATGTTCCACGAGGAATGCAAAGGAAAGATGATGATGATTAAAAGGCTATCTCAACTTTTGATGTAAATCTTTCAGTTTAAGTATCTATTAAAATGTACCGTACAAATTCTAAATCAAAGATTTAAGAAAATGTATTTCTGTTAAATTACAACATTCATACATAAATAATTCCAATAACATTTGGAAATGACATCCCCTTAAAATAGACTGGAAACAATACCTTAAACCAGGGGTAGGCAAATTACGACAACATGTGGCCAGCCAGAGTATTTTATGCGGCCCGCGGACACATACAGAAATCAAGTGCTCCCACAATATATATATATATATATATATATATAAATATAAATGCAAATATATTAAAATAATATCTATATAAATTATTGAATCTGTCTCATTATTAAAAGTTTCAAGTTAATGAAGATTATTCTTATTGGCTATACTTCAATACACTCAATCTAAGACACAATCTCTGGTCAGCATTTATTCAATGCTATAAAGAACTGAGTGTTCTGTATGCTTGGAACAAAATGGCAACTGACCGAGAAAAACTATTGTTGTTATTTTTTAATAAAGAATTTCCCAAGCATAAACTTTAAACAGGAAAGTTTGCAGAAAGCTGCATAAAATAACAAATTATTGATCAATATATCAAAGTAATCAAACTTATCAGAGGGGTCTTAATCACAGGCAGTTCTGGCAAGTACTTGAGGATTTATTCCAATGTATCCGCTGACTTAACATGGGCAATGAAATGAGAAGAATATAAAATCAAGAGGAAGCACATTGACTGTGACTTTGTTACTAATATGTCTAATAAAGAGAAAGAGATTTCATGTTTTTAACAATTATTATTGCAACGGGTTCAAGTTGTTTGCATATGAAATGTAAGTGCATGTTAAAAATATCTTTTCAAACAAGGCTTTCCCATTTCTCCAGGAAAGCAAAAGAAAACAGGTTTTGTCATTTTCCTTTGCTGAAAGGTGAAACTAGTTCTAGTGAAATGGTTCAAAGTGTAAAACTTATTTGAATTTCTTATTTGTGGAAGTTATAAAAGCAAATTTAAGACGTCGAAACCAATTTTCAATGCCATTAGTTCACCATTGAGCACAAAGCTGATTCAGCTCCAGAGGACATAACTCCAGGCAAATTATGACCTGATAGAGAAGTTCCAGTCAGTTATTCCACAAGTGTTTTATGGGTGCCAGAAGCTTTATTTACACATTTAAAACAACTTTGCTGCTAAACTTTCAGATTATTTGGGTCAACATACATCTGTGAACAGGTATTTTTGTTTTTGTGGAAACTAGAAAAGAGTAATCACAGGTTGATACTGATTTAATGTAATTTGACAGCAGTCACAATGATAAGAACTAGTAATCTAGGTAAATACTTCACATTAAGTAAAACAGTACATTTGTGGCGAAATGTTGTGTTGTTAAATGACAATAGCAATTTTTTTTTAAAAAGTAAAATTGGTTTCAGAAATGGCTGACTCTTGTTGTTATTCCTCAATAAGGAGTGTTAAAAAAAAAGTGAATGTATAATACATTATAAATATGAATCAAAAGACATTATACACAGTAAACCAGTAAATGAAAAGGGCACTCAAAAGACAAGACACTAATATCCAAGCTTTTGATCCAAAATTTTAAAAATCTAAAATACAAAGGCCATTTTCCAGTTTATATGAGTTTTTACTAATCTATCCATTTTGCTTCTTACAATATAAGCATTGTATATCTAAGTTAAGTATAGTAGACCAAGCAGACATTTTCTGTTACATAAGACTACTGTACATTTATTGAGTACAGCTCCCATGTAGACTCTACCATAGCCTACATTCCTTAGGCTCCCAGTAAACATGTCAACAAAAGAGCATGATGCTAGGCACCCTTCCCTTGCTCTCTTGCTTCCCACAATGCCACACATTATCATGTGATACAGAGACTCACATATAAAATAAATTTGAAGTGCTTCGTGACTTTAAAAATAAAAATTAATCAAAACGATATGCAGTCTTTAAGGGGGGGGGGGGGGGGGAGGTAGAGGTCCTAAAAGTAAGGCAACGCCATTTGTCAATGGCCTTGAACATTACCCGACACCCAGCCCCTCCTCCCAATTGTGGCTCCAACGCAAATCATTCGTGTAAACAAGTTAGACTTAGCAGTTACATTGTTACTTTACTGTGAACGATCAGTCACACACAGGCTCGATGTCCTTCAGTTCTAAGAGTCCAGCACAAGAGCCATAGTCTAATAGAGGTCCTCGGTTTCACAGTTGCTGCACACAATCAACGGTGTAGCTCAAAAAGTCAGCTGTGTTGTTGGTATAGCACTACGTCTTATTACCATGCTCACAGCGACATTATCAAGTTACAATAATTGACCTCGCACGTTGCAGGTCACTAAATGCTGATACTTAACTCAGTGTGTATATACAACATTTCCAACGCGAGAGTACAGCGTTGTTTCTGGAATGCTTTCACCTCCTGTTGATTCGTGTGACGGCTTTGAATGTGTTAAGGCCATCTAGAGTTTAAGTCCGTAAAATGTCCACAGAAATGAATGGTTTGATACATAGACATCGGTCTTTTATTGTTGTTGTTGTTGTTGCCGTGCAGTGTTTGAGAGACGTTTCGCACCATGCGACCATTTCGTCATCGGCACATACTACACGGGTCTACAACAAACTGACTCGCACGACAACCTACCAGCTCACTACAGTTTAACTCGCACTATAACCTACCAGCTCACTACAATTTAACTCGCACTATAATCCTAACCCTCATGAACAATGCTCAAGATTTTAAAAAGCAATAGTAGCCAATAAGGTACTGGTACCAATTTCAATCAAGTCTACTTATTTTTATAACAAGAGTGGAAAATACCCCCCCCCCCCCAAGCTGAGGAAGTGGCATTGGAGTGGACATTCAACTTTTAAGTGCGCCGATTTCCACAGAAGCTTTAACATGTCATGGATCAGTAGAAAGCGGAGCTAAACATTTCCAGTGTAAAGGTTACTGGCTATATAAATAGGGATTATAGAGACTATAATAATGACCACTGGCATTTAGTGCAAGAGTCTAAAATGGCTAGGCCACAATGTCTAGATGTGAACACTAAAGGTCAACTGTATCAGCCCCGAAATACTATTGGGTAATTTATGCTGCTATCAACTGACATTTCTACGACAATCACAACCTCACTAAGTAGCCACATTTCACAGAATCCTTCAAGATGTAACGCTCTAGTTAAACAAAACACTTAGGATACCAGAATTGGTACAAACATCGACACGTCAGAGCGATGCCCAAACTGTGGAGTCCTGTGTGATAGTGGAGTGGTCACGTGGACATGTTCATGCCTGGTTCCTTGCGCACAAAACAAATCTGTAAGGTCGGTACCTTAGCACTTTAGTAGGCATTGCTCTTGTCACTGTGAAAAGTCTACATCTATCGTAAAACTGTCGAGTCAGATCGATCTGTAGTCTACATTGGGTCAAAGAGAACACATTCACGAGACTTTAAAAGTTTCTCGAAGGTCAAACCATTTGAGTTATGAAGTAGAGATTCTTATCTATGCCGCTTTGCTGTTGTTTTTTTTACTTGAAATACGAAATACATTTGTCTCCACTGAGCGTTATTGATCATTGAGTAGTTAGATACAAGGAGTTGGTGTACAGAACTGTTTGGACCTGCAGATTTAACCTTCAAGTCCAAACATTAAGACAAAACAGTTCTTTACCAGAAAAAAATATTTTTTAAACAAGGGGGGGGGGGGGAGAGAAATTAAAAGTAGGGCCCCTCCCAAGTCAATCCGGTTGATTTTTCCCATCGAAATGTGTGGATTTGCAAAAGATCCAGCCTTCAAGGCTAGCCCTGGCCTAATTTTATGAGCTTGATGCTTAGAAGTTGTATAATGCTGTTGTGATAGACATAATGCGATGAGCGTTTTTTTTTAAAAGCTTGGACATACACTAAGACATACACCTCATACATTTCTCTTAGTTTCTGAGTTATAGTTCACACGTGGATGACTGCGAGCTTAATGATGTACATCAGTTAGCGAATGAAAAAACAATTCTTATTATTATAGCTGTTATATAGCGCTACTTTCATGCTTATAGCATGCTCAGAGCGCTTTGGTCCAATCTCATTTGTGGACCAGTGGGGGGGGGGGGGGGGAGTTGGTTTTCCGTGCTGCCTCTAGGCGCTCAGTAAACGCAACTCTGCCCGAGTCGGGTGTCGAACCTCGAGCCCCCTTCTAGGTAGCCAAGACAAGCCAAGTTCAAGCGCACTTAGCCTCTCGACCACGCTTCCCACAATTTTTCAGGCTACATACATTGAAGGTATTGAATTAGTAGAAGCGCATACAGAGTTGTTACTAATCTTTTAAGAGTGTAGAAACTGTCTAGATATATTGTTAATGATATATATATACACAAATTAAAAAATACTAGAACCAAACAAAACATCTAAAACCAAAAAAAAATTTTTTTTTCGTTTTGAAAATGTTTGGGAGATATTCCCAAGAACTGATAACGACCAGGCTCTTTGATTGGACACTCGTATTCACTAGGTTAAATAATGAACCAGAACATAAAGCGAAGTACAGGAAGCCAATGTTTTATGGACGTATAGAGATAAGTGATTACAAAACAAAACCTTGACCTCTCTGGCTCAAGCATGCAGTTAGTGAACAAAGATATACAAGTGCAGAGATGGTCTCAACTGCACCGCAACTGTTATAAAGAGTAGTTACAATTCAAAGCAATGTTAAAACGAATGATAATACTGGCCTATGTATCTACAACAGCCTCATACAATTAACAAGAATTTTCTCTAAAGAATTTATAACACTGGATCCCACAGCCTATTAATTTTAAATAGGGAGGGGGGGGGGGGTATGCGGTCTTACAAGAATATTGAACATGAAGTATATTACATTTTTTTTAATGCATAAGCCACAATATGGTACAACTTTTGTTTCTGTGGCTTTCGTTGGAAGTCTTTTATTGCCCATCAGTAAAAAGATTGTGAGTTCGTGTTGTACAAATATAACCCTCGCTTCTAGTCCCCTATGACCTAAACATTTGTTCTGCGCATTACAATTGTAAGTACTCTTTGTAAGCATCAATAGAAAAGGTTATAGTCTTTATCCCTCTTTACAAGGATGATCATATTATACATGAGAGAGCATAGAATATTACATCGAATTCAGTATCCGTGGCGTCATACACGAGAACGGCTGATCGATCTTGTGTTGCCTCCGTTTTCTGTGAGTTTGCTGAGATACTTGTGGTCTGGGGCGAGGATGTTTCTGCGGCAGCTTTTATCTCGGAAGATTGTCTGGTTTGAACGACCTTGCTATTTCTGCTGCCCACCCTAATAAGGGTGACGCCTTCCCTAGTGTAAGACTAGATAGGACCACAAAGAACGTTAATTCAGAGAGTACACACAAGCCTAACGAGTAACGGGACTTGGCCAGTACGTCTATAACACAAAGGATTGAATAGACTAGAAGAGAGAGGGACACTGTATGTATGAGGACACTGAACGAAGACACGTGCGTTCCTACTAGATAACATTTAAAAAACGAAGCTTATGACAAGGCTATCCATTAGAAAGATCGTCATGTTTAAAAACTATGTAAACATAAAATTATGTGCCTTATATTCAAAGTATTATAATTAGGATAGGATAGATATTTCATTAACAATGCAATGCTTAGTACGGCGATTGAACAAAAACAATGCTTAATAAAAGCCAAGCTGGATGATCGAAGTATTTATTAATGACGTATGCTAACCACTGCGTACTGTGTCACCAGCGTGCAAGAAAACGCCTAACAAAACACACGAGACGAGAAAATGACCTCAATAAATGTTAGCTGACTGGCCGCAAATTATTTTTGCAATACAAGACAAGCAATTGCAAAGTATGTAGCCTCAAGGCATTTTAAAAACTTAGCCAAGAACATCAACAAGTGGACTTGAAAAGGCTATCTGCTTTATCAGAACCACGATGATGTGACGGACGATGAGGTCTAAGATTGTTTATCTCTGTGTAAAGTAAATTGAGTCTGTAAGGTTTGAGGTCATGTTGAAATGTAGCTCCGAGGAGACCAGACTACCAAGCCTGGGAATCTAGGCACTACTTTGTACAAATAGTTATGAACTCTCCCTCCCTACCCCTCCCACAAAACCTGATTTGTTTCATTCAGTGACTAAATGTTCTCAACTAATTTAAATGGCCCACATCTACAAGTCTTTACAGCAAAATAAATTATTGGTCTTATAATCTAGAACAGTTGACTAAAGTCCGTATCCTATGACTATAAAAGAACTTAAGTTCTCGTATCATTCTAGAAGTTGACAGACATTTATCTAATGTCTATTCTTTGTACAAACTCATCGCTAGTGTTGTGGAATGTGTATGCAGATAATCAGTGCGAAACAGAAAATTGTCGCTAAACTGACCGTGTCATTGTACAAACGTCTTACCGATTAATACACTGCAAATAAACGTGCTTACACCTAAACAACAACAAAGAAACCAATTGTCTTTAAACACCGACAATGTCATCGATAAATTACACTAAACCACAGAGAACTAATACAAGATCGACTAGATATTAAGATTCAAACCTAGCTAGAACAGATACATAATGCTAGATCTACTAGATACTAGATTCAAACCTAGCTAGAACAGTGAAATAATACTGGATCTACTAGAATCTAGATACCAGAATCAAACAGTGAAATTCTTACCATTGAGAGACGTTCTGTTATCAAGACACTGATGACTTGTGTCTCTTATCTCTAGTGACCTTCTACTACTACGGCCTAAATCAACGCGTCTCTTACCACCTTCTTCACATTGTCACATTTCGTCTTGATACTAGATCTTTGTCTACCTATCAGAGTTTGGCAGTCCAATAGGTGTGGGGCATGTGTGTTGTTTTCGGAGAGTTTTATGTGGATACACATATCCTAAAGCCCAATACATTGCACTCGAGGAAAGGGGCGATGCTTTAAAATGGGTTTACGAGGCTTGCATCCCTAATTATGTTAAGACTATTACAAACTAATGCTAACAAATCACGAGACAAGTAGATTACAACACAGATCTACAAACGTATCAGCCCCCCCCCCCCCCGACTTGACCTAATCAACTATGACAACGCAGTTTTATATTTTTTAAAATTATTATTGAGGTGCTTTAGAAAGGGTATCACTGATGACTTCCGAGTGAAAGGGCGCACGTATGTTTATTGATGAGTGCTACAGTGAAAAAGAAATACTATAGAGGAACCAGTGGTAAAAGGGTGAAAACTATATTCCAATCTAATTTTTTTTAAAAAAAGACAAGTTTCCTTAAAGCTACATAACAAGAGCAGAAGGTGACGTACCACTTCTAGCATGATGAATAGTCCGTAACTTTCGCAAGTTCTCGATCACTAATAAAAGATTCTTACAAAATACGATTTCCACCGACTCGTGTAAATTGTTTAAAAGTAGCAGACGACGCATCCAACGTCCAGTCCGACTGATCTGTACACGTCCAGCGTCCCTAATGTCAATAGTCAAATATTAATTGATGGTCGAACAAGTTAACTCGACATTTACGTGCGTGAATGAACAGCAATGGAGAAAATGGAAGAGACAGATGATCGATCGTACAGCCAAGACGCAGTAGAAGAAGCAGGCGAGACTAGGTATCTACAAACAGTTTCCTTTCAAGTGCAAGTAAATGACAAGTGTAAAAAAAACAAAAAAAACACGGACTAATTAATAAGTAGAAAGAAAGAATGTTTATTGAGCAAGACAGCAAACTTTTGAATCAATGTACGCCATCTTCAAATCTGAGCCAATAAATGTCCACTTGATTAGGCTGAAACTTAATGCAAACAAGTATTTATTTATTTTTTTTTTTAAGTTTTATAATCTGAATTATTTCTTGCCATTTCATCAAAATACGTACACTCGAATGTGTAGCCAAGATTTAAAGCGGAAATAACGGACCTCTCTCAGAAAAGCTGTGAGTTCACTTAGAAACTAAAGGCTTAATGTTTATACAAACACCATCATGTTTTAAACGGTAACAACAAAAAAACAAAAAAAAACATCCCTGTCCTGGGAACGGGGCGGGGAAGGGCTAACGTGGGAGAAGCAAAATTACTTGGAAGCCTTTCAAATCAATGTACGTAGAGCACACATCACGGACGTCACACAGTGTCTGATGTACGGATGTACGTGACTGTCTAGCGAGCTCATGGCACTTCAACAAGCCATCTCTCACATTCTATGAACACGTCATCAATTCGACCTTCCCCCCCCCCCCCATTCAAAGGTAATGTGACGAGAAGCAAGGAGTAAGAACAAAAGTACAAAGTATCCTGATGTTATGTTTGAAACATTCTTCTCAAGGCCTCAAACCTCATTCACTTTCCCCACATTATTTACATAGGCGCAGGAAACAAAATACAATGTCCATAAATATGGATATAATAGCCGAGACTATCCACTCCAGCCTACATCATTTTGAGAGTCCAGTTGCCTACGACTTAGAGTATACATCTCTAAACAAGAAAAATAGCCTAGATGAGTGTTTCCTATCGTTAAAAGTGTAGCTATTATGAAGATCTACATACGAATTGACTACTTACAACTTCAGTTAACTTATGATCATCAGTAGTACTTTCTACTTCCGGAAGCTCACAAATGCTGTCAAAGCTGTCTGGTGAGATAGTGAACATCTCTTCAAGTCGTGCTGAAGTGTGCGAGTCACACTCTCGGAGGTAAGCTCTATACATGATGCCAGCTCACGAAAGATCTCGGATTTACCACTTATCCCAAATTAGGACAAAAAGACCTCTCCCCAAATAATCATGAAGCCAATAGCCAAATTTTTACTTTTTTTTGTTCTTCAACCTTACACACGTGTCCCACCGAGGTTGGCAAAGTCAAACATTTGCTATATGAAGAACTGACAATGAAACATGACAGAGTGAACGTTGTAACGAACATTCAATATAAACGTTAACACCTGAAACTTGAGATGACGATTTAAAAAAAACAACAAAAAGGGTTAACTAAAGATTAGTCACATTGACAACATAAGTGAAACAAAACTGCAGGCTACCTTACTGATTTTATAATAAAGGATTGAAACAGAGACAGTATAGATAGTTAAAACACATCTATAATCATAAGCACTAACGAAAACGTCATTCAATATCTCTACTCCGATGGCTAGCCGCCCCTCCCTCCCCCACCACACGATATTAACAATGTATCCATACAGACATGTAAAGCAACGTAACAGATCGATGACCTCAACAAACGTCAGAAAAAAATGAATTTGATGACTATTCCAACGTTAATGCGGTGTAGAAAACCTGCACTCGTTGGAACCAACACTAAACACAAGCCCGCTGTGAGTACATGCAACGTTCAAAGACGTGTGCACATCTGACACAAAACTTAGCTCCAACTATTTCAAACTACTAAAAGACACGCAATCCTAATTTATTTTTGGAAGTCACAGTAGTTACATCCATGCTAAATTCAAAACTTTCAATATTAGGGAAATGAGAGCGTCAATAATGTATTGAAGACATGAGAAAATAAATTATAGATACATATTCTTAGCCCCACATTCCTCAAATGTACAATAATCGGTAAACTCAGTGGTTGTCGGGGTAACGGGACGCGAGGATTTCCGTATAATCAAATCAACCGCAATGTAGTTAGGTAAAGTAACTAGCCAGAGAGCAGTTGTCACATGTCACTACACATAAAGAATGAATAGAGTTAATGGGCCAGCAATATTGTAGGTTTTTAGGCATAAAAATGTACAGACTATCGTAAACAACCATCCGATATCTAGATTTAAAAGAAGAAAAAAAAAACTACTCTACCTTGTACGCTTATTACTTCAGTAAAGCGATTTCCTGTCCTCTCAAAAGTAAATCTAGATTTGCTACAATTCAAATTTAAAAAAATAATAATCTCGGCTAATTGAAGGTTCTTGCTCGTCCGAACAGATGTTTTGCCTAAAAAATATAGATGCTTAGCAAAAGCGTTCCTTAGCAAAAGGATTGGAAGACTTTACAATAACCTTTTTTTTTTTTTTGTTTTAAATACGATAAGATTAGGGTCAAAACACGTGCCTGTAGCACGCTACAATTAAGCTAGCCTTTAAAACGTTCGACACGCCTGTCTTGAGTTTGACACTGAACTCAGTCCACCAGATGCTGTCACCAGTAGGAACTTAGGGGAATCTCCAGTGCTAAGTAGCCGAAGGTAGCCGAAAGTGGATGAACTCACGAGACCAGCATTTGTAAAGAAAACAAAAGGGGGATAAACCTAACCGGAGGTGGTGGGTTGGAAAACTTTTTTTTTTTCATGACAATAGGTACACTAAGTTTAAACATGTACACTAAATAACTTCTCGCGAGCCATGACTAAACCAATGTAAATCTGCAATGTCACAACAGGAACTGTTCTATCCCTATTATGTTTCCAGGATGTATTTCTTGTTCTCTTGCCCCCCCCCCCCCAAAGCCAATCCCTAACGCCAAATGGACATGGCTACGGTTGACTCAACAAGACAAATATCATGAAAATGAGCCAGCAAGTTATATCTAGATCAATCTGAAATAAGAACAAGACACGGATAGGAAAGGAGAAAACAATATTCACCCAGCTTATAAGACCATGTCAGAATATTTTTTGCTTGAATTACGTGATTTTATCACAAGCTTCACAGTGTAACATTTTTTTATTGCTGACCTTATTTAAAATATATAATGAAAATTTTTCATGGAATCCTCAAACTGTTGAAATTATAAAAAAAAAAAAAAGCATTAAGGTTCATTAAAAGAAATATATACAGATCAAGCAAGAACATTAAAATGTTTTGCCAATATTAGAATATGCATCCTCTGATTGGGCCCCCTCAACTAAAAAAAAACAACAACTAAAAGCAGATGCAAAATAGACCCATGAGATTTATAACAAACAAATATTCACATTAGATTAGAGTAACACCATTAATAAAATCACTAAATATAGAGACCCTTCAGGACAGAATGCTAAAAGAAAATATAAAAAAATAACTAAAGTAGCAATAATAGATAAACCACTGAACCATAATTTACAAATTTAAAAAAAAAAAAATTGTAAGTGTAAAATACTAAGAAAAACACAAAGACTAAGACTGCTCTATTGACCCATAGGAAAATTTGTAGTGATTACAAGGACTCTTTTCTCATATAAAGACAACGCAACAGAAACACACAGATAAATAGAACAGACAGCATAAAGAGTTCATCACAACATAAAGAGTTCATTCAGCAATTACACACATATAAAGGAACATTCCTTATCCCATTTAATAGGACTAATTTGTATAAGTGCTCCTTCTTCCCTTGTGCTATTAGAGAATGGAATGGGTTGCCTGAATCAGCCAGGGAAACCAACAACTTGGCAGATTTTAAGTCTCTGATTAACATGCATGAATAGATGCATATATATATATATAGGATGTAATTTCAATACCTTTTAAAGTAATGTCTATAATATAACTTTTTAAAATAGAATTTAGTTTTGAAGTGCCTATACCTTTAAGATTGATGATTGTCTAAATAAAATAAATTCACTTCTTTCAATCTTATTTTTTTTTTAATATACAGTGATTACATTTCAAGTATTAAATCTCATTTGGTTCCTTCTCCCTGAGGGGAAATAGCCTTAGCTTAGCCTAGCTCTGACCTCACACCATTTTATGCCAGTTTACTTGGCATGTATGTTGGCAATGAAGAGTTCATCTGTTGACAGGGACTAAGCTAAATATTATCAGCCAAAGGGCAAATTGCATCATATCTGCTGACAGAGTGGAGAAGGGGAGGAGTGGCGCTCTATCTTCCTTTCCTAACAATGTATTTATTCTGCAAATATATGTTCAACTGTGGGGTGAAGTTATGAACACTATTAAATCATACTGACCAGGCACCACTAAAAAATTCAGATTTACATACATTATCTGTACATGTCCTTTTTAAAGATCTGATATTCTCACAAAGTGCTATATATATTAATGTAAGAAGTAGTTTAATTTTAATCAGAGACAGACATTTGATACAGCAGCATGCACAGAGTTAGAGGTCAAAACTAGAATCTAGTTACGGTGTTAAAACTCTTTAACTTTTTGATTCATCCTAAGCTCTTCATATGAAGTTTTAGAATTAAGCATTGTAATTTTCTACAGGTGGAAAAAAATCAGAATAGTGTTACTGGTACTGAATCTTCAGTGACATTACTAATTATTTACTAATAATTTTTTTTAAATTAGCGATTTAGATCTAGATCCTATTAATGATTTGAGGAAATGCTGAGTGGCAAAGCATTGGGGTCATTGATTGGCTGTGCAATGTGAACCATGATGTGGATTCGGATTTTTCAAGATATGAATGCCCCTAGCTGGCCTAGCATCATCCAGCTTTAGAATCTTTAGATATAGAGCTAGAACTAAAGTTAGAATAGATTCTTTCTATAGAACTTAATTCGTGATCTATTCTAACAGTGTAATGTAGGTGACTAATGCATTGGGATAGATTTAGAAGAACACAAGGCCCATGGCCAAGCCATAGGTGCTAGATCTTCGTTAGTATTTTGGAACATCTAGATTCGATCTAGTGACTATTCTAATTCTAGTCAATCTAGATTCTAGATCTATATTGACTATATATACTATTATATAGAATAGATCTAGACTCTTACTGACTCTAGAGATACTAGTCTAGGTCTAGATTTAGATATATCTAGATTTCTACATCTTAACATTATCAATCATACTTCAATGATCAATCTTAGAATCTAGATCCAGATTTACCATAGACTAGATATAAATCTAGATTCTAGATCTATTTAGATTAGATTTTAATTAGTATCATTTAATAATTTAATGTCCTGACTCCATACCATTACCAACATGGCATTAGTAGGATCATTAGGAAATATATAGATCTAGATCTATATCTGGAATCTATAGTCTAGATCATGTGAAATACAACTAATAGAACTAATTGATGATTTTTCAAAAGGTTTAGTTTAGATAGATCTAATAGTGAGCAAGTTGATGCTATCTTATTAGATTTTTCCAAGGTTTTTGACAAAGTCACCACCATAGTTTGCTTAAAAATTAAAATATTTTGTCCATGATGGTCAATTGTATCAGTGGATTAAATGATATAATTTAGGATTTTCTGACTTATACTAATACTATTAGACTATAGGGATCTAGGGAGAGAACAAACTGTAATAAAAATGGCCATAGATTTCTAAATCTTATATCTTATCTTATATAATACTGACGTTACTTCAAAAAAGATTATGATTATGTCCTACATATTAACCAATGACTTAAATTCTGCCAAGTCACTGGTTTTCCTGGCTAGCTCAGGCAACCCATTCCATGCTGTGATAGCACTAGGGAAGAAGGAGTATTTGTACAAATTTGTCCTAGCATATGGGACGAGGAATGTGCCTTTATCTTTGTGTCTTTCAGAGTATTTTATTAGATTTTGTTTTTGTATTTGAAGATTATGGTTCAGTGTTTTATGTATAATTGCTACTTTACTTTTGAGTCTTCTATCCTGAAGGCTTTCTAAATTTAGTGATTTTACTAAAGGTGTTACTCTAGTCAAATGTGAATATTCGTTTGTTATGAATCTCACTGCTCTATTTTGTGGCTGTTTCAGCTTCTTAATATTTTCTTGAGTTGAGGGGTCTCAAACAGAGGATGCATATTCTATTATTGGCCTAACCAAGGTGAAATAACATTTTAGTTTTTTGTTCTTATTTGATTTATAGAAATTTCTTTTAATAAACCCTAATGCTTTGTTTCATTTTTTGATAGTTTCACGTTTCATCAATATTGGGATTCCATGAGTTTTCAGTTTATTATAATACCTAGGTATGCGTTTTTAGTCTGTGTTACTGGTTTACCATTTGTTTAGATTTTAGTTTTTTTGTTACTCTTAATAACTGACATTTTTCTGTGTGGAAAGACAATTTGATTCCCATTTCTGTAATTTATCTAGATTCTAATTCTCTTTATAAATTTCTGTATCTTGTTATTTTTATTGTTCTATATATTATGCATTCGTCAACAAATAATCTGAATTTTGTTCCTAATTTAATACAATTTGGTAAATCATTTAAGTAAATTAAAAATAGAGTAGTAGACCTAAGTCTAAGACTTCCTTGATGTACACCTGAGTTTACTGTTATTGGTATTGATTTAGAGCCATTTATTATTATCTTATCTTATAATAATTAATTATAGTTATATGATACAGTTACAGACGTTACTTTTAAAAAGAAGATGATTACATAACTGTATAACTATAAGTCCTATGCGTCATGCATGATAAAATCTAATTTTATTTAATTTATTACAGTTTGTTCTCTCCCTATCAGTGATCTATTATATATTTTATTTTTTTAAGCAAACTATGAATACTTAATACTATGTTAGTATGTAATGATGCCTTTGTCAAGTCAAAAGCCTTGCCCTTTATTAAGTTTTTACTTTTTGGACTTGGAAAAATCAAAATTTTGACAAAATGATAAAATTAAAAATCTAATTTAGTAATTTTAATCTAATAACTTATCCAATCTAGATTCTATTACTTCTTAAATTGTAATGTCAAATTTAGATCCCACACTCTTAAGTCTAGATCTAGATTAGATCAAAAATAGACTTGATCTCTTACCTAAGTTTTAGCGTCGGGAAAAAAAGAAAGTACCGGAACAACTCCAAACAGTCTAGAGTGACTCTAAAGAATTCGTGAACGTCAAGATGAAAAAGTCGGATTTTGTTCCTGTCCTGACTTTTATAAGAGTAATCGGGGGGGGGGGGGGGGGGGGTGTTCATGCTGTATATTCGTATATCCGTCTGTGCATAATCACATGGGTTTTTCGAGGTCAGGTCATTCGGGGAGGTAATACTTGAAATTGTTGTAGACTTGTAGGTCCGAAACTAAACTCACTTACTGGCCTTCATTTGTTGAATTATTTTTTAAAGTAACTTATAAATACCAGTATCACTAACAACCTGCCAAAAAAAAAAAAAAAAAAAGGCAAAACAAAAACTGTATCGCCATATCACGAGACCCACCTATCCTACACGAAACAGTGCCAGAAGAGAGGCAGATCATCTGCCGCAGATGGCAATGGGAGGACATCAGATATTAAGAGATTCATTTAATTAAAGGTAAAAGAGAGAAATGGAGAGAGACGGTTAACAATATAAGTGTTGCCTCATAGTTCCAAAAGTCTAAGGGATAGATGAAAGTGAACAACAAAAGCGATAGTGCTGACTTTAAAATTATGTATGGGACCAATGAAACTACTTAAATAAAACAGGTGTCCGTAATAATTATTATTATTTGGCTTTTATTTTTCATAAATCAATAGAAGTGTGTTTCAATTGGATGAAATGAATGACAAGTGGAGAGGCTAAGTGCGCTAGAACTTGGCTTGTCTTGGCTAGAAGGGGGCTCGAGGTTCGACACCCGACTCGGGCAGAGTTGCGTTTACTGAGCGCCTAAAGGCAGCACGGAAAACCAACTCCTAGATACCCCCCCCCCCCCCCAAACGAGATTGGACCAAAGCGCCCTGAGCATGCTATAAGTATGAAAGTAGCGCTATATAAAAGCTATAATAATAACAATTCAACTTGAGCTTTCCCCCTTCACCTATCTCTAAGTCTGTTGGAGCTTTGGGGCACCACACAAGATCTGTCAACCATTCCTCTCTGTCCTTTTTCTTGTATAGAATTTCATTCACTGACAGGCCTGTTCATTCTTTGATGTCTTCCCATTGCTTTCTACGTCTCCGTCTTCCTGGTACCTGTACTTTTCCCTGAAGAAAGGTCTTCGCGATCCCTGAGGACCTTGTGATGCAAACATAGAGCTTGAGTTTACATCTTTTGACAGTGGTTAGCAGGTCCGATTGCTTCATGAATCCTGTTTCTAATCTCTTCATTTGTGACGCGGTCTTTGTAAGTAATACCTATGATCTTTCTGTGGCATCTTAGTTCCACTTCTAGGATTATCTTCTCGAGATTTGCAGTCAGCGTCCAAGATTCGCATGCATATAAGAATGTGGCTGTGACCAGGGAGAGCATCACTCTGATTTTAGTGTCGAGGGCTATGCCCTTGTCTGTCCAGGTTGCTTTTAGTTTCGCAAGTGCTGCTGTGCAGTTCTGGTCAGTAGTTCAGGTTTGGTTCTTTCATCTGAGACAATAGTTCTAAGGTATTAAAAGCTACTGACACGTCAGCTTTTCGCCACCAATGCTGATGTTCCTTTTAAAGCCATGTTGGCTTTGATTTGCAGACCATAGGGTGTGGGGTCTTGGTTTTGGACGTCACCAAGTCTTCTAATTCTTCTTATGTCCCTGGGGGCTATTGACGTCACTTGCGCTGGAATTTTGGTGAGGAGGATTCGCGCAACACATCGACATGACTCTGTTGCCCTAAAGTCCATTCTTTTCCGGAAGAAAAGATTTTGTCAAGAAGTCCGGGGACGAGTTTGATGCACTGGATGACCAGAGACTTGCAGTGTGTCTTGTCCTGCTCTAGAGTGATCCACAGCACTGTGCTGGTAGTTGCCTTTCTGTCCGATTTGTCTAGTTTTGTGACGTTACTCACAGGCCGCCAAGTCCAGACTTCATATGCTAGTTTTGACAGAACCACAGTGTAGTCAAAGCCGATGCCGGGGTGTGGCCGCTGCGCATGCTACAGCTTCTAGGAGCCACAGGTGAGAGTTGGGTACCGCGTGGGGACCAAGAGTGAGCCAAGCTACCCCCAAAAAGAGGGTACTACTGCCTGTCCACCCCTCCTAAATATATATTACAGACTACTTTAAAACGAAGATAATTACGTCTTACGCATTTCATATCAATCTAGTCGTGCATGTTAATCAATGACTTAAACTCTGCTAAGTCGGTTTTCCTGGCATATTCAGGCAAGCAACACATTCCATTCTCTAATGACACTAGGGAAAATGAGCACTTGTACGAATTTGTTCTAACGCATGGAACAAGAAATGTGCTTTTTAAACAAATAGAAACTTTTTTTTCCGTACATTTCTTTTTTAGCGTAACTTGCTTTTGTAGACATTGCATAAGATATAATCTTTTTTTTTTTTTGGTGAAGTCGACATTGACTGAATACGTAATTTTGTGTGTAAAAAAATAATTAAACATAGGAGTAGTTATAAATATATTATTTTGTGTGTTGAGGTACCGGTACGCCAGAGTGATGCAAAAGAGGTCCGACCATAAATATTTAATTAAGAAGACGAAGTCAAGGATTTTATGTAAAATTTCTTTTTTTTAGGGGTGATGAGGGGGTCAAAGTTGGAAAAGTGAAACTAGAATTCTCAGGCCGATAAAAAAATATTTATGTAAAACTACTTTTAAAAACTAGCTGACATGTTTTGCATAGGATTATCTCTTTTGAAGGGACATAAGTCGTAAATGAGTAATACCCGGCAAGATGCACCATTGCATGTACTGCTTGAATGTTGCCCATTTCATCCCACAAAAGCAATGATGCTTTAGCAAGGGATGAAAGGGGGGGGGGGGGACCCAAGCCATGCCAACAGGTATGAAAACACCTTCTTTATAAAGTCCCTTAGATCACCAAAGCGAGCTACTTAAGAGTCAATCGGATGTAGACAGGAATTGTCGAAACCATGAAACCAGCAAGAAAAAACGGTAAGTTATTTTTAGTAAAAGTTCACTTTTCAAAGGTCAGGGTTTATTGTTTGACCACAAAAACCAAGCAGACAGCAGAATACAGTACCGGTACCTAGTATTTCATGGTTTGATCAAATTACAATCACCCTACACTACTGCAATAAGCTATGTCAATATGAAATAAGGTATTCATTTTCTTGAGTTGAATTGTTAAAATTATGCAACAAATCTTAAATCGTTATGAATGGTAAATTACTCAATAACAGCAACATTTGAAAGATTAACCTTTCTAGAAGATCCAATGACTAAATTCTATGTTGATACATTTTTTTTTGGCAGCAGCTAGAATGTAAGCAGAGTAGTTTTCTGTGAAATTAGGACTTCAGTCACATGGTTCAATAAAAGAAAATGTTCTCGGATCTAGTAATCTATATTTATTCTGTACTTTACCAGTAACATGATGTGCTTAGATTAAGTAAATTTAAAATGTGGTTCCATATTTATTTTTTAAAGTAAAAGTCACTAAAAGAAAATCAGAGAAATAAATATTCAAAGATGAAATTTCCTTTCATATGAAATTTAATAGCACATTAAAATGGGTAATTATGTACATACAAGCAAAATTTGATTGAGATGTACAGTAAATACAACTTCTGGCATCGCAGATGCATACAATGGGAACCTGTTGAAATCTTTGAATCTATCTAAAGCGATGGGCTATGATTTTTGTCTGTTCAGTAAATAGCATTAGAGAAAGAAAACCATTGGAAACTAAAAACAGCAATAAACATAGTTTTGATTTATAAACTAATATAAATACAAAAACTTGAAATTAACCAACTTCTGATGCAAGAGAACAAAGTCAATGTTTTCCAAGAAGTACACCAAAAAGATCTGTTTTACAAACTACTAATACTGGCAGTAGTTGGTCAACTTTGGATTATTTATTATTACTGCTGCTGTGAATTGACATTTCTTCACACTTATGTCTCTCACAATGTCACTATTGACAACAAAATGCAAACTTGCAAGCAAATCTTGCAAACATTTCATTTGACCAGAATTAATTATATATTTAGGACTCTAACACTTTAAATAAAATTGCAATCTCATTAATAAACACACACTTTGTTTTGCAAGTCTGGTGTGTTAAAAAGATTGGTTAAAAAAAATTGTTCAATTTATAATAACAGGCTGCAATTAGTACAGCATTATTTTCAGTGAAGAATAAAATATAATTTATAAGAATACAAAAAAAAAAAAAAAGTTTGGAATTTTAAGGATTGCAAACTCATTTGTATTGATTAATGTTGACCTAATTGTCATCACATCAGTTTCTTTTTTAAGATGTCTAAATTCAATGCAAATAGTACATTAGTCAATAATATTCATTCAAACATTGTGTAGGGGAAATCTCATTGTTCAATGAATAAAAGCAGACCAATTTATAAATAGCAGAAGAAGCAATACTGACATTTTAAGTAGAAAAATATTTGAGTGATTCAATGGAATGGAAAAGTTAATATATGCTATTATCTATCACTCTCGACTTTCTAAACAGATGTCAATTAAAAAAAAGTTGGGAGTGCATAAGTTGAAAACATGCAATGAAAAGAATGAGCAGTATGTAACCTGATTAAGTAATTAGAATTAATGATCTTTAAAAATTAACAAATTTACATATTTACACAACAAATAATTATCATTCTAGCTTCTGGGGAGCATGCTCTGAACTCAGTAATGTTTGTGTGAAACACTAATGTGTAATAACAGTGCTGTTTGCATATTGTGACAGTTTAGAACATTTCATCATGGTAAGATCACCTCTCTTGTAAGTTGTATGAGTAAATAGCTTATTTTCACAAAATTCTCTATTATATGGTTAAGTCACCTAAACCCTGGACAAATAATTGTAATATTTAAACTTGTATTGATCATGTGCCATAAAATATTAGTATTAATAATGCTAAGAGTTTTTTTGGTTACAACTATATCTAAACCTGAAAAAGCAACTTGATGAGAACGAACTGACCATATACTATTGACAGTTCAAATATACATTGATTCTTAGATTACATTTATTTTAATTTTTTTTTACAAGTTAAAAAAAAAAAAAAGTATTGAGCATTACGTAGCCAGCTGATTTGAGGAATGGAACAAATTCTAGACTAGATACTTTATTAGGAAAGAGACAAGTCAACATTGTGTGTATGTATGTACATTTACAGATAAATACAGTGTAGAAAGTATACACATTTGAAGCCCTTGTCTGAAGAAAAGTAGATCAACAGCTTGATAAAGTTGTTACAACCGGTGAACAAATAAGACTTTGGTCAAGTATAAGGTGTTAGCAAACAAACAAGCATAAGTGCTATAAATACATATCATTACAACCCTTACACCATAAGCAACTTTGAAAAAGTGAAATGGATATTTATGTCCTTCAGCCCCTGAAATTCATTAGTAATAATATATTTAATAATAAGAGTTAGAGGTAATTTACTAAATAGGATGTAATGTCACCCCCCCCCCCCCCCTTTTTCACAGTAATGTACAAATAATTTGTTGATTTGCATTCTCATTTTTGTAAAAATAGTTTCAGTGACTAAGCATTAAAAAGAAATTCACACTTAGTATTTAGATACCGGTACATACCAGTAATGATACATTTTTAAAGCTTACATGGGCTATTTGTGTTACTGGTTTACTTACATTTGAAATGAATACGTAATAAGAATCTCTAGATAGGAAAAAAATTTACTTAGAGATTCTCATTTTATCCAATTCCAATTGATTGCCTCAATGTATACAGCAGAGGGCAACTGTTTTTAGAGCCCAGTCCCATTCATTTACTTGAACAGATGTAAGATTGGTCGAATGGAATAACAAAAAGCTTCACAAAATATAAAGAACAAAAGGTGGTCTAAATAGTTACCATCAAATGTTGAACAGCAAAGCAATAATTACTTGGTCATTCTTTTTGAGTTCAGTTCTAATAAGAATGTATTTTGTAGTTGCACTCAATACTTGCACTAGTAGTAATAGACTACTATAGAATGCTAGAATACTTCATTCTAGCTACTGAATATAATTTGTAAATATAATGACTGAATTGACAACAAAAGTGATATGTACACAACACTTGAACATTAGCATAGGCTGAACTTGTGTAAGGTTAGTCTTCTCACAGCAGTTGCTTTCTCAAAAATCATACTGTCACATATATCCAATTGCACATCAAGTAAAAAAAAATATTTTTAGAGAAAAGCAACAATGAATTAAACCCATATTCTCTCATTAAAAAATACAACATTTGGACTAACACTTACACTAATCAGCCTGCTTAAATAAATTAAAGTATTATTTACAAAGTTAATATCCACTTGGCTCTCCTCCCTTTCGAAAATCAGCAGTTCCAATAATACCATTTTCTAGCACATCAACTGCTTGAATCACTGAATAACCAACCATATTTTTTGTCACATGTCCTTTAGCTCTAAGTCCATTGAGTATAGTCTGAAAGAAAAATGATTAAATAACATGAGTAACTGTCATTGTGAAGACAGATGATATTAGACAAAAAAAAAGTTAAGTTACAAATAAAGTCATTATTTTCTGTTTGTTATGAGTAGATTTTCTTTTTACAACTTCTTTTTTTTATTTCTCTTGTCTACTACCATTTTTGAGGACATGGAATAGGACTGGCTATGGTTAATATAACAACACTGTTAAACAGGACTCAGAGACTTAGCTAGCACAAAGTCCACATTAATCTCAACTCACTACTACTTACCTGCCCTAAGCCAATCAAAGTTTAAGAGCATCTTTACCACGTAACCACCCTCCACACCAGAAACATACTTATATTACAAAATCAAGAGACTTCAATAACATTATTCCAATCATCTGATAATCTGAAAGCTTATAGTTTAATCCTTAAAGTTAGATAATTGGAAATTAAATTAACTTGAAAGAAAAGAAATGCCATGCATAAAAATTATCAGGGCCGGTCTTAGGCCACTGCAACCTATGCTGTCGCAGTGGGCCCCGCGCTAACTCAGCTTTCATGTACTAAAATGTAATAATTGGGCGAAATTTTCACCTTAATCGAAAGTTCCAGTACTTTATTTACTTTTATAGTCACTGGCATATAAATATGCCATAGGTTGCAAGGTTCATAAAGTAAAGTTAATTTGATCGCAATTTTATACTTATTAAATAATGAATAGAATTCAAAGTCGAATTTTTTTTTCTAATACCAAATCTTAATTTCCACTTATTATCCTTATTCCCAACCAGACTAGGCCCAGCGCAAACATGTAATGAAGTTGCTGCTAATCTAACAACCAATAAATCTGGCTAATGAATAGTACAAACTGTTTTGTTTTTTTTCATTTTAAATACATATTTTATACATATGCACATTCCTAATTTTAAAAACAAAAGGGTATGCTTACAGAAGGCCTTAAACAGGTTTCACTTAAGATATTTAAACCTAATGAAGGTGATTGTGGAAAAGAGATGCAATATAACTTAATAGACTAGACATATAAAACCTCAAGGCCTTTGTGATATCAGATTTTATGTTTTGACACAATTTGCTTTTGAAATAAGACTGAAAATGAACTGCCTATTTCATAATGTGTATTTTTTAAAATTGCTTAATGTCTAATGAGAATGATTTCTACATTTTCATTAAGTTAGAAAAATGTTAGGCTGAAGGACTTCATTTCATTTTCAAAAACATTACCTTCTTAAAATTAAATGTGCACATTATATACATATAAGCCTAATGTACACCTTTATTTTAATTAAAACTAAAATAAATGCATTATGTTTGCAATATTATAGCCAAGTCTCACCTCTGGGTAGTCTTTTTCAACCACCAGTTCAGGAGGCATAAGTTGATGGTGAAGTCTTGGGCGGTCTATGGATGCAGGTAATGGCATACCAAACCAAAGAACATCAATAATATTCTTAAAATAAATTTAAAAAATATCTAAAAGATATTGTACACTCCAATAAAATATACGTGCTGCAAAAAAGTTTATTTATTAATCTAGTACACACAGATGCAATTCTGAAGTGCATGCCACACACACACATCATTTTAAAGCATGTATGTAGTAAATTTAAAACTAACTAAAATTTTTCTGAATACAGCTTCTTATAATTAAAGAGAGAAAAGAAAATGAATACCAAAGCAGTTGCTGATGTAATTTTGCTTCCCCCAGCAGCACCAGTAACAAGTTTGATCCTTTTAGATTTTTTATCCCAAAGTATTGCTGGACACATTGATGACATAGGTCTTTTCCCTGGACGGATAAAATTGGCTTCAGATGCTGGAAGTCCAAAGTAGTTTGGTGAATTTGGTGTTGAGAAATCATCCATCTCATTATTGAATATTATACCAGTTCTATTTCCCCTTACCCTGCTACCAAAACTGGAAATAGACAAATGTAAGATAATACATTTTAATGAATAAAAATAGGCTAAGTGTAAAATGAATTTTTTCTTTTTCATTTGGGTAAAATCTTACTATGTATTGATTGTGCTAGTAACAGAAACAGCATTGCCTTCCACATCCACAACAGAGATGTGGGCAGTACCAGCATCGTTGTTAATATAGGAAGTTGGCTGATAATAATTTGTTTCATTTGTTATATCATCATCTATGCGCTGCCTTGTTCTTTCACCATATTCTAAGGAGGTCATTTGCTCAACATCCTGGGGACAAAATGAAATAAGTTGTTTATGTGTACTTCTAAATATAGTATGCCTAGCACGTCATGATTTAAAATTTTCAATAAAAAATTAATGTATATGCACCGAAAAAAAAATAATTTCAAGGCTGAAATTATAAACCAATGTCTAAATGAAATAAGTTGTGTATGTGTACTTCTAAATAATGTAAGCCTAGCATGACATGACTTATAAATTTTAATACAAAATTAATATATATGCACAGAAAAAAATAATAATTTCAAGGCAGAAACTATAAACCAATGTCTAAATAATGTCATACAATAAATATTCTATTGTTAGACACTAACAATCCATGTTTGAAACATTAACTTTACCCATATACTCTGCTATTGTTCTGCCTCTTACCGCCCAAAGTAGCTAAGGTAATAGAAAATCCTTGGAAATAAGTACAATCAAATGAAATATTTTTATTATTTTAATGCTTTTTCAATTTATACAAAAAAAAAAAAAAAATTTTTTTAAATTCTTGATTTACATCATTTAAGATTCCTCACCTCCTTAACATCGATAAAATTAGAATCACCCAACTCAGTTCTTTTGCCATAGGCGAATTTCATTGCTTCAATTATTCTATGATGTGTAAGTATTGTGTCTTCATCAGTAGCAATACTCTCAGGACCAAAATTATAGCCTGTGGAAAAAATATTTTGTTAGATTAATCAGGACTGAAACCTCCAATTGTGCATAAAAAATACTTCCAAGAAAATTCTTAGTGACAAGTGAACAAATAAAACAAAATGTTTTTAAAAAAAAAAAAATAATATAAAAAAAAGTTGAGTGGCTTTTTTTTTTTTGGATGCTCTATGAAGAGTCAATGATGTGGAAAGAGAAACCCACCACTGAGAATATTCAGAATGTAACTCAGCACAGGGCCACTTCCTGGAGGAGGTACTGAGTACACACAATAATCACCAGGCAAATGCATCTCTGTTGGTTTGTCCCATTTCAAGGTGTAGTTTTCCAAGTCTTCAACTTCTATAATTCCACCTGTCAAAATTGGTTGAACTATCACTACAGGTACTGTGTCAGTGTAAACAGGTAGCTTCTAAGAAAACCTGACAGGCCTTCACTCATTCCAAATTAAAACATTACTAACAAAAGCAAACATTCAGAGACAAGAAGACCACAGAGAAGAAGGAAGTGGCAAATGAAAGTACATGTCCACATGGTTGCCTGTCTATTTACCTGCTTCTTTTATATCTGCAACAATATCACTGGCTAAACTGCCGTTGTAGAAAGACAATGGGTCATCAGCAATAGCTTGGAATGTTTTGGCAAGTTTAGGTAGTTGGATGAGACTTCCAATAGGTTTCACATTACGATTGTGGTCAAAATAAGGTCTATAAGAGAAAAGTGGTGGGAAAGCATGAAGCCAAACATAGCAATGCTCCGTTATTTAAGGTTTTAGAGAAAGCAACCACAGCAGGTCACCATAACATTACAAAAATGCACAAGATACTTACAAGAATTTGTTCTTGTCTTCATCTGATTGCAGTCGACTGAGTGCATGGTGTAAAGCTTTGGTCAGTGGTGCACCTTCCAGGCAGAGTTTGACTGTTGGCATAACAATTTCTCTCCAGGGAACTTTTCCAAACCTTCTGTGGACTTCATATAGGCCTTTCACCTCTCCAGGCACACCAATAGCCATACCACCTAGTTATTACATACAAAATACCACCTAAATGTGAAAATGCCCACAAACACTTTGACCTTCATAAATGTTGACATAGTACACATCATTATTTTACGTTATCGTATTTACAATAAATCGACACCACATACATTAAAATCGTACAAATTATACTGACCATTTGTATGCTCAGCAAAAAGCTACATTTTGTTGAGACAAAATTATGCTGCAAAAAGCTAGAGGTTAGTAAGAAAAAAAAAAATTTATCCCAACTTTAAATAAATTGAAAACTACAGCTTACCATACATAGATTTTTTTCTATTCTCTGGTAAAATAAACATATCCTCTGTTGAAGCAGCTGGTGCAGTTTCTCTGCTATCAACTGAATGCCATCCATGATCTCTAAATTGAGTGAATAAAAAATGAGTATTAAAGAGAAAATGTTTTAATGAAAAATAATGTTTTGAAAAAGGTTATTACTAAGTATAAAGATTAATAAAAAAATAGGCATTTAATAGCTTACTTGTGATAAATAACAAAAAATGAACCTCCTCCAATACCAGCACTGTGAGCACTCAACACTCCTGTTGCCAGCAATGTTGCAACTGCAGCATCTATTGCATTGCCTTTCTTTTTTAAAATATTGCTGACAATGAATATTTAAATGGTGGAGATTAACCAAACAATCAGAAGAGAACTTTGTGTCTTAAAAATTATTCGTACAAGATTATAATATATTCTTAGAAGCAAAAAGAAATCATATTTAACTGAATTTCAATTAAAACAATATTTAACCTAAGAATTTACTATTTATAATACTTACTTTCCAATGTCTGAACTAACTTTGGAATCAGCTACCACTGTAGCGTGTTTGTAAGTCTGTGTTGCTGATTTGTACACTGGTGTTTTTGTTCCACTGTTATTTTCATTATCTTTTCTTAGGCCCATGGCAAGCCCAAAAGCTAAGCCAACCCCGACGATAAGAGCACCGACGAGGATGGCCACCAGCAGACGCTTGTTTTTGGTGGGTCTGTAAAAAAAATAAAAAATTATAAAGCCTATTTCAAATTAAACAGAACATAATGATAATTAAATGGTATGTTAACAAGCCAAACTGCAAAAAAAAAAGTATTCAAAACATGGGGGGAGGGCGCTGTTAATGCTTTTGGATTGTGACATGTCATGAAATGACTATCTGCATTCCACAGCACATATGTAATACTCTGTGTGTGGTAGACTCTACTTGTCACATGACCAAAGCTGTGTTAATATGGAGTGAAGAAGAAAATTGTTGAAATGCCTAACACTGACTGAAAGATGTCAATGACTCAATGGCAAGAAAAAAAAATTATAAATGGATTATAACAATTGATATTAAAATGTTAACACAATATTCAAAATCCCTACAAAGTAATCTAATTATAAATAAACCAATTGATTTTAAAATTATTATAAAAATAAACATGATTTATTTTAATAGTTACGCAAGTATAGTTCTAAATATCTTTCTTCTTGAGATTATTTATTGAAAAATTATAGTATAGAGATCTAATTAATCAGCCTTTGTTTCTAGACAAATTAATTTATTAACTTTTACCGCATTGGCCTAGATCTAGTCCATACCTTATAGATTTATGTATAACAGATGTGCAAACCAAACTCCAAAGTCTTATAACTAGTTTTAAAAGCATTGTAGATCTAGACTAGATCTTTTTAGAGGGCGATTCTACTCAGATCTATTTATCGAGCTTTTATAGATCTACATCAACAGAGCAAAGATCGATAAGCTACGCTCACACACTAAGATTAAGTTTTTCTAAAAGTGAATAAAGAGCACAACATCTTAAACAAGGTGTGTGACTGGCTTTGTCTAGCCTTGTTCTTTGTGACCAGCCAACAACGGATTCATATAACATTAAAAAATCAATGTTTACTTTTAAGCTCTAAAATAGTCATAAGCTAATTATTAAAACTAAAGGTCTGAACTCTGAATCAAGATCCAATCAAGGTGTTCTGTCCGCCTAATTTACCAGTGATTGGAATAAATCCAGATCTAGATTTTTTTTTATTGATGGTAGTATATTAATACTAGATCTAATAGTATTAACAATTTCAAGATCTAGATTTAGCCGAATGAAGTATAGATCGATCTGTAGTGGGATTAAATTATATCATATCGGACCTTTAAATAACAAAATAAGTCTTCATTTTTTTTAAAGCCCTTGGGTGATTTCATTGAAATAAATATCGTTTTGTTTTATTTTCGAAATAGATCTATTTATATATAGCCAAATTGTAATCGAATACCAGAAATTTAGCAGACTATATAGACAGTCACAGATTTGCCGCCCTTCCTACCTCTCACCCTTCTCCCAACCATTCTACACAGACTACACTACAATTTTTAAAAAACGTTCTCCCTAGCGGTAAATAATTATTCTTGTTAAATTTAGATCTGTTAGTTCTGTAGTTATTAAAATTGGACCCCTATGTTTATTTGTTTAAAAAGGCAAACGAGTTTTTAATGTATCATGAATATAACAAGTAGATCTAGATTTATGGTTGATCAAACAAGTGAAATTTGTAAGTCCATTAAAACGTGGTTATATTGAGATAGCTTTATATTGAGATCATAAAACCAAAAAGAAAAATAAAGATTTCATTATAGAATAGATCTCTTCGTAATGAACATGCTCTAGTTAACTCTAGTTCTAGATAAATGTGATATAATTTACATTTTCTAGATCTATCTATATAGAAACTAAATCATTAGATGAGTGTAAATGTTGAACATAAATGACCTGGTCACGTCGACTAGTTTATAAAGTTCACGCGCATACCATTTTCTTTGCGCGTGACCGAAAAAAAAGGAGGGGGGAGGGGTGTTATATAGATCTTAGATCATCTAGATCTAGAGTCTTAGATTTGATCAACTATATAGATATAATTATATAGATCTACAATATCTAAACCTAAATGATCTATCAGTCTTTAGAATTGACATGGGTGTGAGAGTCTATAAATTCTAGACTAGATTTTTAAGAGTTCTAGATCAAGGCTTCTTTACACTTTATGTTATTTTGATAGAATATCAGATTATTTATAGTCTAGATTCTAGATCTAGGTCTAAAATCTAGATCTCTACTGTAGACGGTAATCTAGATTCAGATTCTAGACCTTGAACTACTATCAAGTAGACTATACTCTCTATCAAGTCTAGACTCAATAAATAGATCTAGAATCTAGACTCTATAATCTATATTCTAGATCTATATCATACAATCATATTCACAGTACTAAATCTACAATATGACTACTACCCAAGTGTCTCTTTGAGTCCTAGATATAGAGTCGAGTCTAGATTTAGATCTAAATAATGATAATATTGAAATCTAGATCTAGACTATAACTCTATAAGATAAGTAGATCTATTCTAGAATAGATCTAAATCTAGAGTTCTATTCACTAGACTAGATCTGGATAATAATATAGAATATAGATCTAGATTATAATTATAGATCTAGATCTGGATTCCAATCTACTTACTAGTAACTTACCAGTACTAGATCTAGATTAGCTAGATGATTAGATCTAATCTTGATCTAGTAAATCTAGTTCTAGATAATCTGAGGTCTAGATCTACCTAGTCTAGACCTAAGTAAAAGAAAGCTAGATTACTTACGACCGCCTAACTTAGATTCTCCTTATAATTTTTTTCAAGTGAATATGGAATGTATCCGTCCCAGACAAGTAAAAAAAAAATGTTTAACATTAATGAATTAATCCAGTTGTTGAATTAGTCAGATAATGACCAGACAAGAATATAATAAATATCTCTTAGACTAGAATCTATAGACTCCGGCCACAGTCCAGTCCAAGCTGAGCAGTGTCAATGTGTATCACAGTTTCTGAGTATCACAGTTGATGATGAAACAGCGTGTCCCGCGGAATTTATTCACAACACACACGCCGGCCTACACTGTGTGTATCACACACACAGCTTACACGCACGCGACTTGAGCGGCGCTTTCGAGTAACAGAGACTGACCAGATGGAAAAAAAATACAACAACACTACACAAATCTTACCGCGATAACTTTTTACCAGGGAAAGGATAATGGAGACAGGTTCAAACTGAAATCGGTGGGAACTCGTATTTTATCGATTACCTCCCTTTGGCCCAATGAAAGCGACACAAGCGCAGAGTGGTCGGACCAAACCGGGATAGACTGGATTTTTCTTCTCAGCCATTATTGCGTGCGCAAGCCACCACGCACGCCTACATAGGCATACTGAGCGCTCATGCGGATGGCTGTTGAGGACAGGGATGCCGAAGCACGGGAATTTACCCTAGATCTAGTGGGAGATAGTTTGTTTTTCTTCCTCTTCGGGTGACGGAAAAAATTTGTTCTGTTTCAAATGGTTTTTATTTTAGATAGATCTAGATATTTATATACTTAAATTATTTTCTTCACTTTTCATTGTTTCTACATCTAATTTAGATTCTAAATAAATTTACAAGAAACATTTTTAAAATTCATTTTTTTTTTAAAACTTAATTACAACTTGAAATATATATATATATACAACTTAAAAGGATAGTTCATCTCTGTTATAGACTGAACATGATATCTCGACACTCTGTTTCTTGAACGAACGATGCTACCGATTTGGCCAGGGGGCACTGTATAATTAACTCTTTATTGGTACTTTCATTATATAGCCATCTAGAACTAGATGTTGACTTCTGATTTAGAACTCTTATGATCTAGTCTAGATCTACTTCTACTTTTGATCTAAAATATATGCTTCATTTAGACTATATTAGATTTACGTAAAAATATAAGCAAAGCTTAGATAATCTATAAATAAAATGTAAGCAACTTTAAATTAAAGAAACAACTCAGTTATCGGTACACAAAGGCTGACTACGCCATGTTTTATTATGACACCAATTTAAAGCCAATTTAAATTCATTTCATTTTTTCACTTGAAAAATTATAACGGTCAAACTTGAGTTTTCTCCGTGTGGCCAACGAGTAATTATTTTCTCAGCGATATACATCAACTGTTAAATTTCAAGTAAAATCGTTAGAGCCGTTTTTGAGATCAGCGTCCATGCTGGTTCCAAGTTCCGTGAATAGAGGTATTGTAAAAATGGATTTGTGGAGTTCTTGGTTTTGGAACTGCGCGCGTGTGAATCTAGTCCACAAAAATCATAGTTAAAAACTATTTCATACACAAGTATTTAATTGTATTATTTTAATAGTTTTTTTTTCAAGGAGATGATTTAACACCCCTGCATTAGAAATGATAATTATAATACTGTTATTAACTTCTCCTATATCTGCTTTATTTTTTTTTAGCAGAGAACTGCGCCCATTTTTGCAAAGCTTATACAGTCTGCCTTCTGGTACAAATTTTGTACATATTATTTCTCCCACTTCCAATTATATGACCAAGTTGAAACTTTGCACAGTTATTCAAAGCCTCTAACGAAATATGAATCAATAAAAAATTCGGCCAATCATTTTATCAATTAGTTGTAAATAATTAATTTAGTTTTTATGTGGATTATATAGTAGTAAAAACGCGCTAAACTAAAAGGGGATAGGCCTTCTGTAAAGAATATGGTGATAAGAATTGCAAGATAGCTAGAGTAAAATGTTATCAAATGTTAATTTAAAGATTATATCAAAGACTGTATGCTGATATAAACATTATACTGTATGTATAGTAATTTGGTGAACAATTGTATATTTTGAGATTTTCTTCTAGTGTGAAATTTTTGGTGATCATTATGCGTGTATGGCAGATGGGGTGGGGGTGTCGTTAAAATTTAATTTCCAGAGATGAACGAAAAGCAACACGTACGGATCACAAAAGCAAGGACAAGCTACCTAAAAAATATTGTCAGTTATCTGGAGAGCTTTAAGAAGAACCACCACTCCCTAACCCTCAAAAAAGATTAACCTCGCGATAAAAAAAAATACCAAAGTTCCTCTATAAATATCTATTAAGCTTTATGAATTGTACCTTACGGATCGACGAGCTGCCAAATTTTATAATTAACCACAGACGTTACGATGATGCTCCTATGCAAGTGTTCTAAGACAGTTCGCAGATAAATGGTTACAATAACAACCACAACTCGTTCTCAACAAACGGTTCACTGGCTATTGGTCTTTCACAAACAGTTGGAGAACTTACAAAAGTTTCAAAGAGTGACGCATTGCAGTAGGCTGCCAAAACATCTGTACAAGCCTCACGGGATGAAAAAAAAAATAAACCAGATTATAAAGGTATTTTGTTTGTTACACAAACTTGCAGGCGGCCCTTGTGGTCTCTTTTTTTTTTTTTTTTTGCAAGCAATGTAAGTTAAGTGGCAAATTTTGATATTTTTAGCAACTGTGTTATGAAATAATGAATTATTATCTATCGAAGGCAAAATACACAGAGGAATGGAGAAAAATGGTCAACAGAAATTGTACAAACTATCAATAACCAGCATCCTACCTTCTCCATATAAGTTGTACATCTAAAGCATGACGGTTTGTGATCACTCTTATCACATGCAAGATGCCCTGTTTGTCACACGTGTCTCTATGGCCTCTCAACCGCAAAGAGACTAAGGATAATCTCACAAAAATGTAATGAATGCCTGAGCATTAGCTGTGATTAGATGTGGTCTGAACTATGTCGCCCACACAGCAGTTGCCCCCCCCCCTCTCCACGCTGCCGATTTATCCAAAGGAACGGTAAGTGCCGATGCAGTTTGGGTCAGCGGCGTTGCAGGTTCTGCCAGGGTGTAGCCAGAGGTGGGGCGCGGGGCAAGTGCTATTCCAGGGCCACGAATAATTTTAGAATGGGCTGATGGGGGCAAAATATTAATATTTATCGTGGGGCTCCTTGAGGCGCGAGGCATGGGGTCTTTGCCCCACTCGCCACCTTATAATAAGGACGCTGCTTGTGTAGCACTGTGTGCTTCAAATTGCCTAACGGTCGCCGGCTCCTGATTTTCCCTCAGGGTTGACTCCGTAAGCCTTCTCTATGTTTGGGTATAACTGCAAGGCAGCAGAAGTTTGAATTCAAGAGTTTTCCTTCTACTAGGTGGGTAGCCAGCCAAGGATAATAAGCAGAGGCAATTTTAAGGGAGGGAAAGCGGGGCTATTGCCTAGGGGAAATTCACAAGAAAGAGGACCCACAAAAGAGAAAAAAAAAATCCATATTTCGAAGGATAGTCAACTTAACGTCTTTTTAAAAAATTCTATATTTTTTCTTTTGCATTTTTACTGACAGTACTTTAAGTCTTAAAGTTGGCAACACTGTCCTGGTTTAAAAGTGTCAGCTTAGAGTTTGCTCGTACTATAATGGTACTGTACAACAGTAGCTACGCATTTACTACAGTGCGTAAATCCTAAAAAAATAAATTTTATATTACTAAAATATGCATATTAAATATTTTAAGGTGCGCACTTTAGATAGTAGTATTTTATTAATAAGTGGATTTTTATTAAAGCTCTCGAAAAAGTGTAGGGGTCTCCACATACTTAAATCCGGCCCTGCTTACGAGCCCCTCCTGCCCGAAGCTTAGTGGTTTAGGCGCCAATTACTTACACGTGTGCTACCACTATAAAATAACATAAAGTACTGTCTATATAGATTCTAGAAAATGTGAATGATATTAAATCTCCCGAAAAGGTGTAGGGGTCTCCACATACTTAAATCCGGCCCTGCTTACGAGCCCCTCCTGCCCGAAGCTTAGTGGTTTAGGCGCCAATTACTTACACGTGTGCTACCACTATAACATAACATAAAGTACTGTCTATATAGATTCTAGAAAATATGAATGATAAAATCCGAAAGATATAAATTACATAATTAGTCTTTTTCAAACCATCGGTATCTAATAAGCAAGCTAATAACATCATTTTGATAAATGACGAAGCTTTAAATATAAATGTTACTAAAAATAGGAAGATTATTCCCCTTTCAGTTCCAGGAACATTGACCAATGGAAATTTGGGTATCAGAAATTTGGCCACCCGAAAAAAGTGATCACCGGCAAATGGGGCACTTTTTGACAAGGCGAAAAAACGGACACTCTTTAATTGCAACTTTAATTTGTTAAGATCATTTGAATTTTTTTAACGTATAGTATACTATATATCTTTAATGTATGACCTATTGGTAACGTTCTCTGAGATACCAACTATAAGGATTTTTAGCTGTAGTTTTATGACATAAAAGAAACGGGGGAAAAAAAGGAACCAATGAGAAGGCATAAAAAATGGATCGCGATAAAGTGTTATTATATAATACTAGTCGACCGGCGACGTAGCATACGCCGCTATTTTGCAGGGCCGGCCTTGGGCCACTGCAACCTATGCGACCGCACTTTCATAGGACCATTTTTTAACTTAAAACAGATTTCCCGCTCCCTCTTGTCGATTTACCAGGAGCTCCTGAAAATCTCACGAAATTGCAAAATATACGAAAAAGTCCTTAAATAATACGGAAATAAATAGACAAAAATTGTCATTTTGGGGTGTCATTCAAAATGGAAAACGCCAATCCTACGCGCGATAAATAAAAACGGCATTATGCATAAGCCGTAATTGTGGAATCTGGTAAAAGAAACTTCTCGCGCCTCAAACAAATGAAGAATTACTTAGGGTCAACAATTCTCAAAGATAGATTGAAACATTTGGTAATTCATGCTATTGAGCGTGATCTATGTAGGAAACAGAATTATTAAGATAAACTGTATGACTTTGCTACATGCAAGGCTCGTAAAGTAATTCTGTACGAAGTAAAGAATGAATAAGATGCATAGACGAATTTATTTTCTAATACTAACTCTTAAATTTCACTTATTATCCGCTTCCCTACCCAAACTTGGCCTCGCGAAATCCGTTTCGCATAGGGCCCCACAATGGTTAAGTCCGGTTCTGCTATTTAGTGACGGGTGAATATACATAGTAGATTACTTGTTCTCTTTCCATGACTTCTTAGTCACAATGGTTAAGTCCGGCGCTGCTATTTAGTGTTTGTAAAATGTTTTACATGTTTCAGATGTTCCTTCAGAGTTGAAGATAGTTTACTTCATAGTCCAAACATCCCGCAAGACGAAGAGGGATTGAAGCGGGCTGGGTGTGAATCCGGGACTATCGATACATCCAAACGACAATCCAGCGCGCAAACCGCACTACCAGGCAGCCATCCGTAGTGACGGGTGAATACTGCTTGTTCTCTCCCCCACTCTTGAGCCATGAAGAGAACTATATATATAGGTAGACATCACTGGCGTCATGTGGAATCAGGGGAGGGGTGGCAGAAGTGATTCCCCACTAATCACTTCATCACGACCCCCCCCCCTCCCGAAGTGTTGCTGGCGATTTTTTAAAAATTGAGAATTACCTAATTTATGTAACAATTTGTCCTAATTTCGGTGCCCATTTTACAGGTGGCCAAATTTCCAAAACACAACAAATTATACTAAAATCGTATTTTAATAGTTCTAATTCTTTTTTTTTTATCTAAACGTCACTGACGGCGAGATAAACCACACAAAACTTATAATGGCTTTTCTTCTTTCGGAGGTCTCGTGATATGCCTATGCGGGAATAGAACAAATGCGATAATCAGGTGATCTGCAAATAATGTTAAACCCTAAAAAGGTGAATGTGTTTTATAACAAAAAACTCCAAATGGAAAATGCTTTAAGTTTAGGCAGACCAGACTCATAAACAGTGGCGTCACTAGGGTTTGCGGGCCGGACCTGGTGAAACCCAAATGGAAAAAAAAAGGCCCTTTTGCAAAAAAAAAAAAAAAAAAAAAAATGTGACTATTACAAGAGTCTAAACATATGATTATCAGAGCCGGGCTTAGGCCACTGTAACTTATGCACTTATGCAGTCGTAGTTTGTCCCGCACCTCACAGGCCCCGTGCTAATTCTAGGTGTAAATTATTAAATTAAAACATTATACATTATATATATATATATATAGTAACAGGGTTTCTCCTGGAAATCTCCTGAAATTGCAAAATATTTTAAAAGTCCTGGAAATCTTAAATTATTAAAATCCCCTGAAAAATATACAAAGTTGTCATTTTGGGGTGCCAATCCTACGTGCGTAAAAAAAAAAAAGGCATTGTCAGCTTTCATAATAAAAATGTATAGCAAAGACGAATGTATTTTCTACTACAAAATTTTAATTAATTTTATACATTATGCTTATCCCTACCCAGACTGGGCCCTGCCAAAATAGTTTCACAAGTCTGTACGACGTGACAACAGGCTATTGGTCTAAACTTCCCACACGTTATGACGTTGCAGGCCAGTGTTCAGGCCTTCTTATCTTATCTTATCTTATATAATACAGACGTTACTTCAAAAAAGAAGATGATTACGACCTACGCGTCATGCATTTAGTCATGCATATTAACCAATGACTTAAATTCTGCCAAGTCACTGGTTTTTCTGGCTAGCTCAGGAAACCCATTCCATGCTCTAATAGCACTAGGGAAGAAGGAGTATTTGTACAAATTTGTCCTAGCATAGGGGAGAAGGAATGTGCCTTTATTTTTGTGTCTTTCAGAGTATTTTATTAACGTTTTATTTTTGTATTTGAAGATTATGGTTCAGTGTTTTATGTATAATTGCTACTTTACTTTTGAGTCTTCTGTCCTGAAGGCTTTCTAAATTTAGTGATTTTACTAATGGTGTTACTCTAGTCAAATGTGAATATTCGTTTGTTATGAATCTCACTGCTCTATTTTGTGTTTGTTCCAGTTTCTTAATGTTTTCTTGAGTTGAGGGGTCCCAAACGGTGGATGCATATTCTATTATTGGCCTAACCAAGGTTAAATAACATTTTAGTTTTATGTTCTTATTTGATTTATAGAAATTTCTTTTAATAAACCCCAATGCTTTGTTGGATTTTTTTGTAGTTTCATCAATATGTGGATTCCATGACAGTTTTTCATTTATTATAACACATAGGTATTTTGAGTTTTTAGTCTGTGTTACTGGTTTGCCATGAATAAGATAAGTGGAATTAATTTGTTTTAGTTCTTTTGTTACTCTTAACAACTGACATTTTTCTGGGTGGAAAGATATGCTCCAATTTGATTCCCATTTCTGTAATTCATCTAATTCTCTTTGTAAAATATCTGTGTCTTGTGTTGTTTTTATTGTTCTATATATTATGCAATCATCTGCAAATAATCTGACTTTTGTTCCTGAACTAATGCAATTTGGTAAATCATTTATGTAAATTAAAAATAGTAGTGGACCCAAGACTGTTCCTTGAGGTACACCTGAGTTTACTGTTATTGGTGTTGATTTAGAGACATTTATTATTACAGTTTGTTCTCTCCCTATCAGAAAATCTTTAATCCACTGATGCAGTGGACCATTAATGCCGAAATATTTTAATTTTTTAAGCAAACTATGGTGGTGAACTTTGTCAAAACCTTGGAAAAATCTAGTAAAATAGCATCTATTTGTTCACTATTATCTAAACCTTTTGAAAAATCATCAATTAGTCCTATTAGTTGTGTTTCATATGATCTATATTTCCTAAAGCCATGTTGGTATGGGGTGATAACATTATGTTTGTCTAAGTGGTTTATGATGTTGCTACATATTATGTGTTCTAGGATTTTACATGTGATGCTGGTAAGTTATACTGGTCTGTAGTTTCCTGGATCAGATTTTTCTCCTTTTTTAAAAAGGGGGGGTGACATTAGCTTCTTTCCAGTCCTTTGGTACTCTGCCGTGGTTAAGCGATGCCTGAAAGAGTATTTTGAACACTGGGGCTAGCTCATTGCTTAGTTCATTGAGTAATCTAGCTGGAATACCATCAGGTCCAGATGCTTTATTTGGTTTGGTGTTGGATAATAGTTTTTGAATTCCATTTTCTTGTACTACTAAATCTTCTATGTTGTCTACTTGGTTCAAATTAAGAAATATGTCTTTGTCTCCTGGGGCTGAGAATGCTGATGCAAAGTATTTGTTTAGGATGTTTGCTTTAGTTTCATTGTCATTATGTATTATGTTATGTTCATCTTTTAATGGCGCTATGCCTGTTGTTTCCATTTTCTTAGACTTAATGTATGACCATAGGTTTTTGTTGTTATCTTTAGATATTACATTGTTTATGTATTCACTCTGCAGCTGTCTGCTTACTTTTTGGGTTAGGTGTTTAATTTTTATATACTTTTTGTGAACTCTTTCGCTTTGGTTTCTTTAAATTTTCTATATAGGTTTTTCTTCTGTTTACAAAGCTTCTTTAGTCTATTATTAAACAAGCATTTATTTATTTTGTTTGATGTGTATTTAGTTGGTATATGATTTTCTATAATCCTTTTAAGATGGTTTTTGATGAAATTCCAGAGGTCATCGACTGGTTGGTTAATGTCTTTTTCTAATAAGAATGTTTGTTGAAAGTTTAATGCAGCTTGGTGTAGTTGTGTTAGGTTACATTTATTCCAGAGTAAGATTTTTCTTTTGGGTTTTGTATTGGCTACTGCTTTTATCTGACTGTGTATTTTAATGATCTCATGGTCTGATAGACCAGGGATAATATCATAATCCAGGTCTGTTGGTTAAGAAGAGATCTAATGTGTTGTTTAATTTAGTTGGCTTTTTAATGATTTGATCTAAACTTAGGTTGTGTAAAGTTTCTATGAAAAGCTCATTTATGTCCTTAAGGTTTTGGTGTTTATCTATGGTTAGTGTTTTCCAATTTATATTCTGTGACGATTGGTCTCGTACCGCGTGACACCCACCCCAGCGAAGCCACTACTCATGTAAACTAGATCTATTAATTTCATTATTTATTCTTTCTTTTACTGTTAGTAAACGTCTAATGTGTACAGTCCCACACGAATGCAAGCGGCATTTTTTTTTCTTTTTTAAAGTTTAACTAGTCGGCAATACAGATATTTCAAAAAATAGTTAACGGGCATTCCCATCTGGATCACTTGTGTTTATGCCATTTTAGACTTTTTTGTTGTTGACAAGTCACGTGATTGTCGGGCCAAGGCATGTGTGAAAGCTCAAGCCAAGCCGCCACCGATATCTGGCTATCTGGTAGAATGACCTCGCGCTTGTATCATGACGCTCGCTGTTGTGAATGAGATGGAAGTACGACCCACTCAAAACGAAGTAATCCATTTACTATTTATGTGACATTATCTACCAATAGTTCTCAAATATATTGCTTTTGTAGATTAAATAGAGACCAAGCAGAATTAGCCTATAGGACAGATAGCAAAAACCAAAACAGCCAAAAGTCGGTAAAACATATAAAAAAAACAACAACAACAGCAATGAATGAGTTTCTTAACAAAATAAATAATAATACAGATGCTACGCCACAAACGTTTAGGCGTATGCCCCAGTGGAGACCGCGCATAGAACCGAATGAGAATCACTGCTTCATATACTATGAAATATTTTCAAAAGGCAAGTTTTTACAAGTTAAGTGCAGTCTTTTATGATACTAGACAGTAAACCAATAGTCGTTTCTTCGGCCATTTCTTTCTGTGTGCTCGAGATCATAAAAGAGTATAGCTAGTTACCCAAAGACAAACATAGACTTGGGGCAGACTTTTTAAAAACAATATTTCAAATAGCAAAATGTTTAAAAACATATACCAGGAAGCGCTAAAAATAAAATCTAGATCTAGTGTAAAAAAAACCTAGTAATATATAAAACCGAGGCGAATTTAAGACCGAAACGACACACGCAGTTAGTATTGTGTGTGTACGTGTAGATTTTTGTGCGTGTGTGTATTCTGGGACTTCCGCTGTATCTTATTTCTCAGGCCAATGTGCACAATGAAACAGACTAATTTTGCATACTTATTAATGTTTCCAATTAAAGCTTCGATCTCATTAGCTAAACTTTCAAGACGAAGATCACACATTTCACTTGCGTCTCTCCATTACACCTCATCGCCATCAGAAAGTGTACCTGTTCTTTCATTGGAATATTAAAATGACAAATGTTTAGACCCCCTCACTCCTTGTAACAAATCGTAACAAACTTTTATACCCCCTTCCCCATTCCCTTGGTTGTTACGTATCGGAAGCTTTAGCTTAGGGTTCCCATTTGCAAGACAAGACTATAAGATTTCAAATAATTAATATTAACAATTCAACATTGCCTAATCGTGGCTCACTGCAATCCATGCGTGTCTACTCTTGTTACGTTCCGATTTATATTATTTATAAAATGTTGAATTAGACTATATATAGGTCCAGTTTTTATTTATTTAAAATTGGTCACTCTTTGCAGAACCTGTTTCAGTCCCAAAGTTTCTCTTCCAAAATGGGACTTGGACCAGATTCTTTTTAGCACTTCATCGTAAAGTAACACGCAAAATATTCCCTCAAATTAAATAAAAAATTGTATAGATGACTGTTGAAAACGTTAAAATAATACGTTGCATAATATCAAAACCACTTGAATCAAGATTATTTACATTTTGTAGGACAAATTGGATTGTACACACATGGCACTTTACTTACATACTGAAGTGAGATGACTTATACAGAGTATGATCATTATGATGGGGCTGTATTAAAAATTAATTCAATTGATTAATATGTTAAGGTTTTCATAACTCTCTTATGGTTGTTAAATTCTGCATATATTTTCCCAGTGCAGTGAAGTTAACTTGTCTTTACAGTGACAAAATATTACAATGTGTATTACTGGTACATGAGAAAAGTTATATAGTTTGATTTTACAAATATATTTTTCAGCTCTCCCCCAGCCTCTTAGCTGCATAAAAAGGGGGCGGGGAGGGGCCAACTTTATTTTTCGGTTTCGTTAGACCGGCACAATGAAAAAACAAAGGACGGTAGTGGTTGTGCTAGATGAGCTGTCTCTTGTATTTAAAAAATCTCCTTCTCAAGTAGTAGGTCGTTTATGTTTTCTTTGCTAACCATGGCGTTGTTAGTTTTTTTTGTTTTTTTTTGTTTTGTTTTAGCCTGTAAAAAAAAATAATTTTTGCAAATACATGAGAAAAAGAGGAAAAAATACGCCCTAGTCAACAGCTACATCACAAAGTAAAAATAAAAATCTCAAAAATAAAATAAAAATTCTAGCAGTACTAAAGTTTAAAGTTTATATATAAACAGTGCTTTCTTTTTGTGAATGTACGCACCAGTACATTTCTTTTACAAAAAAAGCTCATATATATATATATATTGTTACGCGTATTGCTTTGAAGAAAGAGCAAAGGAATAAATTGCTTTATGTCGATTATAATGGCCTCATATATTGCTTAAGGCCTTGACAGGTCTAGATTCGGTCCTGATTGCTTTTACATCTAAATGTTTACCTACATACAAATAATATAGGATAAAATATTACGTTTTTAGTCAGGACTGAATTGGTTCAAGAAAATAAATGTTCACAATATCTGTTATATATAAACACTGTTGACGCTTTTAAATAATATTTTGAGCCGATACACTTCTTACATTTAGCTTTAACACTTATTGTTGGAATTGAGGTGTCAAAACTGTTATATTTTTCTTTAGATGGAACATTGTTGAATTCTTTTATATATATATAAAAAGGATAGACTCTAATGAATAAACGGAATCGATGTCGAACCGTGAAGGAATTATAACACTAACAACATTTAGTCAAGTATCGATTACAAAAAAAAATGATAATCGTACTCAGCTTACCACTAGCAGTCGATCTTAACCCAACAGTGACCTCATTGACCCAACACATGTCTAGCAAAGCATTGGCGAACAGCGTGTGCTATGAATAAAGACTTTTTATTCCAGGGACCAGGGGCGGACTGGCTATATGGGCAAACGGGCAAATGCACGGTGGGCCGGTATCTAATGGGCCGGTCTGGTCGCGACCAAAGAAACAAAAATGTCAATGCAGACAACTTTAAAAAAAAAAAGTGACTGCAGCAAAACACAAAGGCCCGAACACGTTGTTTTTTTTTATTATTACAATTTATTTTGTTTGAAATTCAACAAGAATATCAACAACAAAAAAATTACACTATACACTTGTAGCGCCTACCTATTATCAATTGCAAAACGTTAGACCGTACTTTCTGCTATGCACGAGCGTCTTTGACTTCAACACTGCTTTGATGTCTTCGAGGCTGTGTTTGCTGGTCGGCATGGATGGCACTCCCCTTTGTTTTTGCTCCTCCCCTTCCCCTCTTTTGATGGTTCCATTGAATGTTGAAAGTTAACGAAAAAGAGGGATGAGAGAGGTTAAGTTAGAAAACATTGATATAACGCAGCAAAAGAAAATAGGTGCGACAATTAGCTCTTTAACAATACTTAATTGAAATTAACTTTAATACATATACACAGCCGCGAAATCGCAAACCACCCAACAAAATCACAGTTCAATATGGGTATAAAGCTCTACTTTCTGCGATTTGAAAAGAAAAAGTAAGTTTCTTTTTGTTTATTTTTAATAACAAAGATAAATACATATTATAAATATTATTTAATTTTTAACAAATCTAGATCTAAATAAATTTTTATACCATTATAATTAATGGCAAACTTATGCTTAGTATGAAGGAATAAGTGATGAAAATTCTTATAATAATTACAATAATTTATATAGCGCTGTCATATCCGATATTTAATGAAAGGAGATTTAGAATCATTTATGTTTTAAATAATATATTCAAATATCAATCGCGTCTTTGAGAATGTACTAGGACGAACCAAGAGCTTTTATAACTATCTTATTTTTTTAAAGAAACGTCTGTAATCTATGGCTGCCTGGTCGTGCGGTTTGCACGCTGGACTGTCGTTCGGATTTATCTATGGTCCCGGGTTCAAACCCTGCCCGCTCCCATCCCCCGTCGTCCTGCGGGAGATTTGGACTAGGAAGTAAACTATCTTCAACTCTGAAGGAACATCCGAAACATGTAAAACATTTTACAAACAAACATCTATAAGTAATACCAAAACGCTTCAAACTCATTAGGCTGCTATTGTATTGTTTGTAGTTTTCAGACTACATACATGTAAAAATAAAATACATTATGTAATCCTACGCAAGCATACATCCAGTTTTCGATGCGTTATCAAACTATATATATTTTGTAGAGAATTAGGTTTACACCTATAAAATGACACATGGGCGTAGCCGGGAGGGGGAAGGGTTCAAACCATCACTTACCTCAGACCTCATTGCCTAAAAGGGAAACTTTACTTACTGCCCTAATGCAGCTAACGTAAGCAAACTACAGTCACCAAATTTCATAAGCATAGCCAAAAGGGGTTTTGTGGTTAGCCTCCCTGGCCATCCAATACAAAAACTAAAGCATTTTACCATTTTCTACCAGTCGCTGGACTCCAGTGAACAGCAGCTTTGGTTTTTTTATTTTTTTTAGTGGAATAGTAGCAGGCTAAATGCACCGAAGATACCTTAAAGCTTAAAATAACGGAAACAATGCTTGGATCCGGGGCTTCGCCTGGAACCCCCACTGGGGGGAGCACACAGCGCCGATTTTGATACCCAATCCACCCCTGCCAAGGACTATCTTTTTGTGTTATTTGATATACATTGTTACAATATTGTATATCTAACACAATTGCCACTCATCTGCAACACATTAAAAATTAATAAAAAATTACGAAAAACAAATTTAAATTCTATTCAACCTGGATATAGAATAAGTCTAAATTTGATCTCTCTCTCTCTTTCTCTCTCTCTCACACACACACACAAACGAAAAATTTTAGCAGATTTTTACAGGACAACATCTCGAGATATTATTGAAGGACTGGCAGGAGAAAAAAAACTTGCCCTACCTGCCTCCCCCAACCCTTTTATTTTCTCTTTTAATCCGAAAGATAGCGAAACCCTCATCTTAACTATTAACACCGGCACCCACCCTCTCCGCAAGTGCCCTCATCCCTATTTCGCACTATTTTTAATGGGGCCAAAAAAACAATAACTAATTAAAATGACTTTGTAATAAGTTTAAGAGTTGCGCCATTATTTGATAAATAATGTGTAAAACGATACCAACAACTAATAATAACACGAGAACCAATGCACAATGGAAACTACCAGAGGTTAAATATTTCTATCAGCCGCCTTTTTTTTTTTTTTATTCTTCTCGCGAAGGGCATAGAGGTTAGAAAGTGACGTATTTAGCGAAAACTTTGACCTATTGACCTTTACGTGCAACTGCGATGATTGGATGGAATCTAAAATACGCTGGATAATTTTACAAGAAAGAAATAAATACAATTCATGGGATGGGATTAAAAAAAAAAAAAAAGAAACAAACAAGTTTGGAAAGCTGTTTGTTGTCCACCAATTTCAGCACGATCCCTTGAGCAAGGCGAAGCCTTTAGTTAATGCTATAGTGATTACTATACTGGATAAATGACTTCTGGGTAGGCTAAAAATAGACTGACCTTGAGGGCTGGGGAAAAACAACAAACTTATCTCCCCCCCCCCCCCCCCATTCCCTATCTACACACATCGGTAGTAACACTGGTGTCTGTGTTTGTATTTTTTTAAAAATATTTTTACCGGTAGTCAATTTTATTTGCATATTTTAAATTGTTTTTTTTTTAATTGACTGCAATTTATATAACAATTGTGATTTGTCAGATAACATTGAAAAATTGAGTGAGTTTCTAAAGGGGTGTCTTATTCTTCAGTGCTGGATTTAGATAATTGGAGGCCTTAGGCGAAGTGAATTAGGTGGCACAAAAGGAAATTTTAAAAAAAATGAAATAAACAGCGAAAAAATAAAATTTCTCAACTTATTTAAAAATGAGTGCACTCTAACAATAACACTGGGCGCAAGTTTCGCAGTTTCTTTTCTGAGAAATTGTTTAGAGTTCTTTACGAGGCCCCCCACCAATCGGAGGCCGAAACGGCTGCCTAGTTTGCCTCTGCCTAAGGCTGGTCCTGCCTTCTTCCCCTCCCGTATCATACACACACACACACTTTGTGGGGAGGAAGAGATCCATTCATTTTACAATCATGACATCTCATTCTACAAAAATTTTTGACTTAGGTCTATTGTCAGATGATAAATCTAGATCGCAGGCAAAACATATATTAAGTTAAATCTACATCTATATAACACTTATATATATTCTCATGACTGTGTTAGGGATGGGGAAAGATATATATGGTTATGCTTGCCCTGGATGTGGAAAAATATGTAGGTCACAGTTGGGACTGCGTAGACACCGGAAATACTGCATTCCTCATTAATCTTCGGACTCGAAGACTAGCCTTATTAATATATGTATGTGCCGTAATAAAAAGCATATGCAAGACCATGAATTCGACAGTTTGATATTTCCTAACTGAATAATGATTTAAAACTTTCATTTGGACATGCTGTGGATAGATCTAAACTACGTGCTATGATTTAAGGATATTTTAAATATTTCAAAGCTTTCTTCTAGCAGTTTTAAAGATACTATTCAACTTCAAAGTAAAATTTCATATATTTTATTACCGGATCACAAGCAAATGACGCAATAAATTTTTTTTTAAAATCAATTCTACGTACTTTATGTTTAAATAAAATCATCACTATTAGGGGCCCAGGGAACATTGAAAGATAGTTTTTATTACTTTTAAGAAGATCTACAAGTATTTTGTCGTGACATTATTTCTTTTCAGAAGTTGTTACTAATTTTGGACAGTAAGGGTTTCTAAAAAATTGTACATACCGTACATCGGGATATATCTTTTTGTGAATGTACTAGATCTAATTTGTCACGTTCGATCTCCTAATTTCTTGGGATTTTTTTTTTTTGGGGGGGGGGAGGGGGGTGCACTGTGTCATTGGCCGTGGACACCGTGCTATGTTACTGCACATACAAACAATTGAAAACTGTTGAGGTAGAGACATTCTTGAAGCATTTTCATGACTGTCGGTGAAAACGTTTTGAAAAAAAATCGTACAAGTCAACATAAGAGAAACATGATCTATCCAAAACGTTAACTAGACTATTTCGGGCTATATGAGTGTAAGGTTGGGCACTGAACATTACATTGTGGATACAGAGCATTACGGTGTGGTTACAGAACATTACAGTGTGGTTACAGAACATTACAGTGTGGATACAGAGCGTAACTTTACAGTGTGGATACAGAATATTACGGTGTGGATACAGAACATAACAGTGTGGATACAGAGCGTAACTTTACAGTGTGGGGCAGAAGTAGACTTCTTTCATTGAGTCGCTGCTACTGATTATATTGCCTATAGGTCTATATAGTCTCGTATAAAATTGACTCTTCATTATTGATATAATATAGGCATATATTTTCAATTGTGTTAATCCTTTCCCTAACCGCACCACATAAGGTCACGCGAAAAAAAAACTATGGGGAAGTATATTTAGGACCAATACAAGCATTATACCGGTATTCAACAGATAACATAACGCCTTTAATTTAAGAAAAGTCCGTGCTGAGCCATGCTAATGACAGATCAGAATATCAAACACCAAAATGTTCATTATTTTCTGTTTTCATGGAACGAGACATTTAAAAAAACAAAATAGGTGATAGGGGTTTCTGAATAATAAAACATTTATTTATTTAAACTTTCCTTGGAAACTCTTCAATAAAGGGCTGGTGTTTGATGAGGTTTCTTTTTCTTACGGCTTGTGATCCATGCCTTTTTTTTCTGGCAGACGATTTAGCATTTCCCACTGGAAGGAGCTCAGCAATAGAAACAAAAAAATCGATTGGCAGACGTGTAGTAATCAGACGACACAGGCGTCAGACACGTTGTTTATGATACACGTGAATCGAATGCGCGCGGGCTCACGTCATCGTGACAGATCTAGTTAATCTCGTCTGCATCAAGATCTATCAACATATTAGATCTACTATAGTGTTTGTCACCACTAAGCTGGGCTATCCAGAGTACCTAATGCATTCATAATAAATCATGTATAGCTCCTCTTCAGCTAAAACACACTCACGCGCGCGCACACACGCACACACACACACACACATATATATATATATATATATATATGCCAATCAAGTTTCAAAGTTATTTTCTTAGACAATTGCCTTTGTTTAAAACTTCATTTTTTTAAACTTGCAGCAGTCGCGTTGGTAGAAACAGAAATGGGAGAAAGCATGGCGGGAAACATATGGACTGCAATCGATGAGCTGCCAAGTCTGACGAAGCTGATGAGAAAGTCGGTTGAAATATTCAGGGGTGAAAAATGCAAGGGTTGGCAGCCAAATTATGACGTAAATTATGAACTTGTACTGTTCAATGTGATTGTGCGTACATCTATGTACAACTGGTATCTGAATACAAACTTCTGCACGCGTCTGCTGCGAGGTGGCGCGCTAGGGTTAATGCTACTTAATAACATAGTTTGTTGTATAGGTCAGCGTGTCTGCAGGTTGTGAATATCCGATCACTTCTTGGTTTCGGAACTTGAGGAACGGTTGAAAAGGAGTGGCTAAAATACATGGGCCGTGAAAAAGTGTTAGGGGAAAAAAACAACAACAAACAAACTATGATTGCAATCTTTAGGAATCGTTAAGATATTAAATCTGCACACATCTACAGGAAGTTGTTGAGATTTGATCAATACTATCTTATCATACATTATCAAAATTAAGAGTATTATAGGTTAGGTTAATAAAAAATAAGAATTTAACCACCCAATATTAATTCCTGTTTTAGTGTTAATCTGCGTTAGCAGGCATTCTAACTTAGCATTCAAAGTCATACATTGCATCAGACTAGATTTTAGATCTTAGCATTCAAAGTCATACATCGCATCAGACTAGATTTTAGATCTTAGAATTCAAAGTCATACAACGCATCAGACTAGATTTTAGATCTTAGCATTCAAAGTCATAGATCGTATCAGACTAGATTTTAGATAAGTCATACATCGCATCAGACTAGATTTTAGATCATAGCATTCAAAGTCATAGATCGCATCAGACTAGATTTTAGATCTTAGCATTCAAAGTCATACATTGCATCAGACTAGATTTTAGATCTTAAACTTACTCATTGAAGTGTGACCAACGTGATGCTGGTAGTGTAAGTGGCCTTGAGACATCTTTGTATATGATGCGCCACAGAAAGCGCGGATACTCTTGAGGTATTCATTATCTTGTACTTGCATCAACTCTCTGTCGTTGAGCATCCTTACGAATTTTTTTTCCCCTCATGAACAACGGCCCATGGTATATTTAGGCACCCGGAAATTTAGGCACCGGTAAATTATTTCCAGAACCCCGTTGAGGTGACTACCTAAGACTGAGTACGCTGCACTGGCGTGGAAGCAAGTGAGCTCCCAAAAAAAACAAGCCATTATTCAAGCACCATTCAAGAGGCTGTCTAATGGAGATACAAGCACGGATGATAAGGTGCAGAGAAGGAATATGGGGAAATTTCCCGGTGTGCTCGGCCTTTGACCTCGCCTCTAACTTCTAACCAAAGCGTCTAGGGATACGCGCCATCGTTAATAGGAATGTAACAAATTACATGAGCTTGGATCATTTCCACACAGACAGACAGGCCGATGGAGTGGCTCTAGAGTTCCAATAGTCTTCGACTCATTTCTTATGACAATTACATAGATTTGACGTATATAGGAAATGTAGGCACCGGAATTCAGGCACCGGTAAAATGGGCACTTTTGGCAAGGCGGAAAATTAGGCACTCTTTAATAGCGACCTTAATTTTGAAAATAAATGATAATGTGTAACGTATATTTTATCCTTAGAGTATGGGCTTTTGGTGACGTTATCAAAAATACCAACTGTCACGATTTTAACAGCAGTTTCATGATACAAAAGAAAAGACAAAAAGGAAAAAGGGCACTCATGAGAAAGCCGAAAAAAAAAATTCCTGAATTTCTAGTGCCTAAATTTCCAGATACCAGATTTTACAAAGTTTAAATCGCCAAACATTTGGTATCCAATTAAATTAGGCATACTCGAATTTTTAGCGATTTGGTCCAATTAATTAACAAAAAAAAATGTGTTGGCTAGGCCAGGGCGGCCTTACAAACTGCGGGGCTCAATTTAATGGATGTTTGCTAAGCCCCTCTTCTAATTTTTTTTACAATAACTATTACAATTAATTAGATAATTTAAACACGCATGGGAAGCAACTCAAAAGCAATAGGCGCCCAAGGGTTAATTAAAGTTACGTCAATTATGTGATACGCTAAACATGCTAAAAGTCCTACATCTTTAAAAGTCTGTGACAAGAGCCAGCGGCCTAAGGCCGGCCCTGGGCTAGGCCTATATGTTGAATTATAATTAGTTTCAATATTCATGAGGCCAACATCATCATGTTGTAATTTGTTTTCAAAAACAAAAGAGTGTGTTTCTGTTCCCTGCCTTTTATTGTACCTCCAGACTCCAGATGGACCTGAACTACCCTATGATATGTAAATCTCCCGTTGCCTCGTTTTCGCTACCGGTACTAATTTTCGTGTTAGTATATTGTTTGCCCGCCACTTGGTCACGTGACGCACCCGACTAACAAAAGTATGCCCCCACGTGGCTTACTTTACTACTTCTAGACTACATCCATTCATTCTTTCTTCACAAGGATGAACAAGACAACGCAAACGCGCTCTGTCTCCACTGGTGTCCCGCCACCCTCACGTGTTTTCGCTTTGCTCCACTCGTCGCGGATTAAATGCGACGCCATCACTTGAACACACAGCCACGCGAGAAAACACACACGCTCATGTGAGCTGTGGCTATCACACGCACGCACACACACACGAGTGAACTACACATTCAGTATCACACGCACACATGGGGAAAATAATAGACAGAACTCAAGGGAGATAAGTGTTTGTTTTTTTGCCGGAAAAATACTAGAAGCGATATGAGGACCTAGAACTGCATAAGGCGATTCCAATAGGCCTGTCATATAATAATAATAAAAAAACAATGGTTACGAAAATCAGAAAAAACATACATTATGCGGGGCCTTCACTCGTGGGCAGTTTCCATATAAGGGATGCTTAACCTTTAAGACTGACCAGAGGCGAATGAAAGGTTGGACTGTATTAGAGTTGACCTAATTTCATACAATTGGATTGGGAAGGGGGGAAACGAACCACGTGGTAAAGACAAAGCATAGCCCCCCCCCCCTTTTTTTTACAAAGTCAAGGAAACAGATAACAAACTTTTTAAAGTGGATAGCCTCAACAATGATAAAGATCATGCTAATCTTATGTCTGTTGTTTTACCGTTACCATAAAATGGAATAAATCGTTGGTGGTAAGTGTGTGAGGTTGTAACGAGGAAAACACTCTACCGGCTACTGTGTAAAGCGTATTTTAAGTAACCAAATACCACACACTTTGACCTAGCTGCTTCGTCACATCACCATTCCCCGCCACGTGTTGTCCCTCTATAGACTGTGTGGCCACCATAACATCGTTAGTGCTTTATTCGTTTGATTTTATGAAATCCTAAAATAACATGTGCTATCTCGCTAACATTATACATTTCGATATCTAAACAATAAACAGTTTGATGAAGACCAAAAGTAAACAATTTCTTTGTTTGAAGTGATTGAACAAATAATCTTAAAACTCAAGACCAAAAATATGACAAAGTTCTGCTCATTTGACTTCGAAGTGAGCATGTGTGCGCAAGATACTGCTAAATTTACCTATAGACAACAAACGTTATATGGCATTTATAATAATGGTTTTATGGATGCTTTCAATATTTCGAAGCAGGATCAAAGGTTAAATTGCCTTGTGTTGATATCTCAAGTTAAAGTGAGTCAGTTAAAGTATCAGGTCTAAATCCGGTCCTGGTGAGAGTCAATATGAAGTCTCCCTCTCCCCCCACACACCCACAAGCGTTACGAATATGCACGTTTTTTTTTTTTTTTTTTTTTTTAAAAAGGGTAATCTATACTTTTGAAGTAACAATTTACATAAGTTATATGCACATTACATTTTTTTTCCACACAAGGGAAACAATCAAGTTATAACTTTACGGTAGTATAGAGATATCAGTTATCCCTCCATGAATAAGTAATTTAAGAATGTGTTATCTACTTACAGATAAAAGCCTAAAACGCATGGAGTTAATAGTTTTATATCGTTAATTTATAAATATGAAAATCTTGACGGCCGAGTGATAATAAAGGAACTTGGCTACTGTACGCTCGAGTTAGAATCTCTCTTTATTTTGTGTGTTTGTGGAGGGAAATGGCCTTTTTCAGTGTAGTTAGTCCAACCAGTCTGTTTACTCTTTTCTGTGGCTCGAGATTTTAGTTAACTATAGTGCTGGCTACACCATGGTTTTTAAAGAGAAATCAGATAAGTCTACAGGTATGACAATGCAGTTTGCCCTTGTAGATGCTGTAATATACCTGTTCATAACCGGTGAATGAATATTAATAAGATAAGCAGATAAGTTAAAATTATGAATAAAATCGCTATATCGATAGCGTGAGTTCCTCCATTTAATATACATAGAACACATGACGCACATAAAGGAAGCTTTGAGAAAGGTGGGCACCGCCATAAAGAATGAAGGCTATAATAGGCTATCTTGCCATAAACTTTAATTAGCCGTAAACTTTATTGTCAAAATCTATTTTGTATGAAATGTTTTTTTTCATGCATACATATTTCCTGGCGCCTCTGGTCGACTTGATGCAAGACCCCCCACTCTTTGGCTCCTAGTGACGACCCGATGATGATAATTAGGCCTACTTGCAGGCTTTATGACCAATGTTATTAAATGAAGGGATTTGAACCTTCTCAATGTATCTTTTTTAATGGAGCTGGGTAATGAGGATGTATCGTCACAGAGGCGTCGCTTGGGTTGGTGTCGCCGGGTGCGATTGATTAATAGTGTCACTCCCCATCACCCCATCTCAAAAAAAGCTTTCCCAATGAAGTCTTTTGTTATTTTATTCTTTTTTTAGTTTTAATAATCCATATTATAGAGTTTTTTCATTGATTGGTAACACAACTGTCAAATGCAAATCGATTCCTATGAAAAAAATAAAATAAAAATTCTTTGTTTCTGACATTTTACAACTTTTTGTGTCAGAAGCCAGAGGTGATGTCCACCCCATAAGCTACTTGTTAATTGACCACACCTAATTATCTGTCTGTTAAGATCGTGTCAGAGTACGATGCTATCGCATTCACCACAGTGACTTATTTGTAGACTTTACTAATTGAATTAGCTGATCGTGTCCCAACTCCGTGATGTGAATACATTGTTAAGGGAATACATAGTTATCAAGTTAAATACACAGTTATCAAGTTAAATACACAGTTATCAAGTTAAATACATAGAATCTCGATATATAATCTATTAGATCTAGATCTTCATGTCTTTACCATTAGGGAGACGGTCCTTTTTCTTTGCAGAACACTTCTAGAGAGCCAGAGGTGCTGTCCTATTGATTCCGCTTTCTTTCTGCACTCGGCATTTCTAGAATCAGTGCTTTTTTTTTTGTGACGGTTCGCACCCGTTTCAATGTGGGGAAAAATATTACTTTTCTTATATTTTAACGTTTATTAATAATTTTTTAGCAGTCAAATGTTAGGCAATCCATCACTGAGTACCGGCACTGTCTAGAACTATATTCGCAAAGCGAAATCCTTCTTTTATAATGTTACTATCCAACTATCCAAGTGAGCATATACTGCAAATTTCTACAGATTGTTGTTCTTATTTGATGTTCTTCATCTATCATTTGACAAGATCACTAATGATAAGTGTGGCAAAGTTCAAAGCAGCAGCACATTAAAGAAGGTATCCTTCAAAGAGGCTGGCTATGGTTAGGCCACACCTTTCGCAAGCTTGCATCTAACGTCACAAGACAAGCCCTCATCCTTAAAGAGGAAGTGTAGATGGCCCAGAATTCATTACGCCGAAATTCGGAAGCAGATGCCAAGCAGATGGGCAATACGCGATGACAGTTGGAGAGGCTCGCCAAGAACTGAGACGCCTGGAGAAAGGTTGATGGAATATGCTCCAGACAGGACCGCAGAGATGAGATGAAATCTCACGCTTGCATTTATTTACATTTCTTATTGTGAAAATCTCCAAGGGCTTATAGAATGTACACGGGGTCTTAAAAATCAAAGTGTTGACAAAGATTACCATGATTAACTTTGAGTTTGAAAATCCTCAATATGCCTTTTCAATTCTTTCTGTCCACCGCTAAGTCCATTATATGAAATCTCCCCCTTCCTCACATCCAAATTGTCAAACGTATAAGGCTTACTATATTAAATTACCTACTACCTTATTATATCAAATTACCTATTACCTTATTATATCAAATTACCTACAACCGGTACCTTATTATATCAAATTATCTACTACCTTATTATATTAAATTACCAACTACCTTATTATATCAAATTACCTACTACCTTATTAGATCAAATTATCGACTACCTTATTAGATCAAATTATCGACTACCTTATCAAATTACATGTTACCAGACACAGTCAGCAAAGCCAGCACAACATACCTGTACCGGTATATGCCATGACTACAGACACCATAACTTACCTAGTAAATGTCATCTTGATGCCGTCACAGTGAGACTGTTGAAAGCTATGGGATAAAAGATAGATCCTGATTACAATAACACCTCGCAACATATTCGAATGTCAATTTTAGAATACAAAATAAAAATAAAGAAAGATTATGTTTTCACATTAACTCATGAGGGCTCTTATGCGCATATGTTTGGTAAGCAATGAGGTTGAAATATAGGTATAGTGATTAAAAACACAACAGTTTTCTATTCAAGGTAAATTATTCATTCAATCGATCGCAAACTTATATAGGCCTAGACATTTGGTCATTGTTATGATCATTGCCTCTAAGCTTCGAACGCACCTTCCGTAATGAAGATGACGTCTTAGCCGAAAATTCTTTTAGGGCGGAAGCAAAGGGATGGCAGCGGGCAGGTTTTAAACTCTGGACCACCATGTCGACAGTCCGAAGCGAATACCACTCGACCAGCCGGCTACTTTCTAACAAAAAAAATTGGCTAACTTATGGGGCATGCTACAGTGATGACATTTACTATCTACTCAATAACGTACAACAGGAGGCGCGGTGGCTGAGCGGTAAATCCGCTTCCGGGTTCGAATCATGGTGAAGACTGGGATTTTTAATTTCGGGATTTTTAGGCGCTTCTGATTCCACCCAGCTCTAATGAGTACCGGGCATTAGTTAGGGAAAAGTAAAGGCGGTTGGTCGTTGTGCTGGCCACATGACACCCTCGTTAACCGTGGGCCACAGAAACAGATGACTTTTACATCATCTGCCCTATAGATCGCAAGGTCTGATTCATAGTTTATTGAAGAATGTTTAGATCTGTTTGTTTGTTAGACTACATATGATAGAAGATCATTAATACTTCCCTTTGGTGAAATGTCGAAGCAATATTTCTATTCTGGTGATCATGAATCGTCCCTGAAACACATTAGGTCTATCGGCGTTACATGAGCTTGGCAGAATTAAAGTCATTGGTTAACATGCATGACTAGATTGACCTAGGAACACACGTAGGACGTAATCATCTTTTTTTTTAAAGTAACGTCTGTATTTTTATAAGAATTTAACTTAGATATAGATACAGGACGGTTTCTAATTCATCGCGTATTTTCGGTCTAAATTTTTATTTATCGATTTCATTTGGGGGTCACACTCGCATCGCCATATTCGCTTCGCCTAGGGCCTCCAATTACCCAAGGCCGGCCCTGCTGCCCACTAAGGCCTTCATCTACAGAATTTATTGTTTCTAAAGATGTAATACTTACAGATGTATTCGAACAGACGATAAGATTTGTTTACTTCACAGCCTATGAGACATGGAACACTGTCATAAACATAACACAAACATATAGGTCTATAAAACTAGATCTATAAGGATTCTAAACAAGGGTAATATGTTATATTGTTGATATATACTAAATGGGGAGGGGGGATATTAGGCTGGAGCATGTAACAAGATTAATGTCTTGGGCTACTTTGACCATAAATAATTGCGCGCGCGTGTGTGTCTAAATGACTAAACGTGTGTGTCTATGTCTAACCTATAAGTCTTTTAGGTAAAAAGTCTAAATGTTTCCATGGTGTGTGTATGTGGGTGGGGGTATGAAAAACAAATCTTTAGTGCATGCTAACCAACATAAATAAATCAATAGATCCAAATAATTAAAACTATTTTTAGATCTAAACCTTACATAAGCTAGTGCATTCCTATCTCCTCTGACCTCTGCGCCAGCATTCCTCAGTAGTTAATTGACAACGTGATGTCAAACAGGAGTAATGGCATGGACTAATATGTCTTCAGTAGAAATGGAAGGTTTTTTTTTTCACTTCTAATTAGACAACTCTTTAAGTTCAGGCTAGCTTTCTTAATTGTTGAATGAAACTAGTCAAGCTAAAACTAAACTGGTAGGTCTATATCCTTTTAGGACTTGGTTAGAGTAAGGTTCCCCCTGTGCTGGATTTACCTATAGGCAACATCAGCTATAGCTTAGGCCCCCCAATAGGTTGTTTCCCCCCCCCCCCCCCCCAAATTATGTTTCCAGGGATGTTTTCAATCATTTTGAAGAAATAGCTATGGAAAATATATGCCTTGTATTGATTACAAGGGGCCCCGTTTCTCAAATAGCTTAGGGCCTTATCATGTCTAAACTCTGTCCTGGGTCCGCCCATTCCTTTTCGGCATCTGACAGCTTCTTTCATATGAAAGTCTTTGCAAGTTTTAGCGATTTTTGGACGTGGTCGTGAAATCTAGTTGCTGTTGATTTGATTCTAAGCAGTGATTAACGATTCTAACCTGATCACGATATCATAACTAGAAGATGGCTGTGGAGCTTGCTTTTCGCTTCGAATAGCCCATTACATTCAAGGCTTGGTTAGGTCGGGCCGATTGCTTCATTGTCTGCATTTGCTTCAATTTATTTTATAACTAGTGAATAGTTGTCATTTTTTTAAATTGACTAAAGCAATCAACAAAGCTTTCCGCCTTAGCTAATAAAGAACGTGTGTAATGTGTACACACAAACTCGTAGGCGGCCCCCTGTAGACCAATAGCACTCACATATTAAGGTTCACACGTACAGTATAGTATAGTACACTATAGCACACTATGTCTTCCTTATAAACCAGTGCGATTTACCTATTAAATATAGACTTTTTTTTCAAGAAACAATCACCCAATTTGAGCATCTTCATGACGTGGCAGATAAATATTAGTTTTTGTCGCCTTTCCAACTCTCAATAGTGCTTTTCGTTAGAGGCTACAATAGTTTATCGCATTTTCTTCAGAAGCCTCCGAACTTCGATCCGTTGAGCTCTTGATAGGGCCAGCCTTAATCGTATGCAAACTAGGCATAGGGGTCTTCGATATTGGGAGCCTCACACAGGACTCAAAATATGTTTTTTAGAGAAGAAATTGCGAAACTTGTCCCCAATGTCATTGTTGGAGTACACTAGGTTTTAATAAATTGTGTAATTATTTTTTTTCGCTGTTTTTTTTTAAATTTATTTTTCTATTTCATTAGGGACAACTATATTTACTCGTATAGGGCTTCCAATTATCTAAGGCTGGCCCTGTTCTTGAGTTGTACATGATTGACGTATTTCTGACATTATGGTAGATGAGGCTACATAAAGCTAAGTTTTTCCAAACTAAAGTTGATCAATAATTACTTGAAAATCAACTGTAATGAATTTATGACTCACTAATTTACCGATTGTGTTTACTGAACAAGTGCTGGTGAAATAAATTGCCTTCGATAAAATAATTGATAGTATTGGCAGTAAGAGAACACGAAAAAGAATAATTTGCAATATCGTTTTGTAATTTTGTTTTTCTTTTGCGAATTAGCAGTTGTTCTAACAGTAAATACATTATTTTGGACAAAGAACCCCCCCCCCCCCCAAAAAAAAAAAAAACAAACAACAACAACAACAATCCCAGTCTATTCGCTGAGGAGCTGCCCCACCTAGCAACAAATCAGCTAACTACGCCACTGCTAGATCTGCATTCCTTTGGATACAAAATATTTTTTGCGTGTTGCATGTAAAAGTAGCTACTTTGATTAAATTAAAATCTTCCCTTGAATAGATTGTTTGGTCCAGAGGATAGTTTTGTAGAAGCATGGCGGTAGTTGAGTTCCGGGAGGTCATTATGACGATCACCTGCTAACTATTGTAAAAAAAAAAGCGGGAACTAAAACTATATGCCCATATTATAAGGTCTTCAGGGTTTACAAAGACCTTCCTTCAGGGAACAGTACCAGGAAAAAAAAGATGAAGAGGCAGGCTTAGAAAACGATGGGAACACAACATAAAAGAACGGACGGGCCTGCCATTGAAAGACGTTTTATCCAAAGCAGAAGACAGAGAGGAATGGAGAAAGACGGTCGACAAATCTTGTGTTTTGCTCCAACGCTTCAACAGACTAAGGAATAGGTGAAGGTGAGGTAGGAAGGTGAATGGTAGTGAAGCAGTTTGCAAGATTTTGTTTGCTGCTGCAGATGATTTTATACCAAGCATTGTGAAATTTGATTATTTTATAAATAAATGTAAATTTCAAGCAATAAGACGTCAAGTAAATCATGTAATTATCTTTTCTTATTTCGGGTAAACTCAAGATATCTAGCTCTTATAATAAATAAAAAAAATCGTCATAGAGCCCCCATATTGACGAAGACATTAAACAACAACAACAACAAAAAATATGTAAACTAGCCATATGTGACGCGCTACCCGCGGGTCTTAATTTGTGCATCACTGTCGATATAGGGAGAGAACAAACTGTAATAATTAATGGCTCTAAATCAATACCGATAAAAGTAAACTCAGGTGTACCTCAAGGAACAGTCTTGGGTCCACTACTATTTTTAATTTACATAAATGATTTACCAAATTGCATTACTTCAGGAACAAAAGTCAGATTATTTGCAGACGATTGCATAATATATAGAACAATAAAAACAACACAAGACACAGATATTTTACAAAGAGAATTAGATGAATTACAGAAATGGGAATCAAATTGGAGCATGTCTTTCCACCCAGAAAAATGTCAGTTGTTAAGAGTAACTAAAAAACTAAAACAAATTAATTCCACTTATCTTATTCATGGCAAACCAGTAACACAGACTAAAAACGCATAATACCTAGGTGTTATAATAAATGAAAAACTGTCATGGAATCCACATATTGATGAAACTATAAAAAAATCAAACAAAGCATTAGGATTTATTAAAAGAAATCTCTATAAATCAAATAAGAACTTAAAACTAAAATGTTATTTAACCTTGGTTAGGCCAATAATAGAATATGCATCCTCCGTTTGGGACCCCTCAACTCAAGAAAACATTAAGAAACTGGAACAGACACAAAATAGAGCAGTGAGATTCATAACAAACGAATATTCACATTTGACTAGAGTAACACCTTTAGTAAAATCACTAAATTTAGAAAGCCTTCAAGACAGAAGACTCAAAAGTAAAGTAGCAATTATACATAAAACACTGAACCATAATCTTCAAATACAAAACAAAATTTAATAAAATACTCTGAAAGACACAAAAATAAAGGCACATTCCTCGTCCCATATGCTAGGACAAATACTCCTTCTTCCCTAGTGCTATTAGAGCATGGAATGGGTTGCCTGAGCTAGCCAGGAAAACCAGTGACTTGGCAGAATTTAAGTCATTGGTTAATATGCATGACTAAATGCATATTCATCTTCTCTTTTGAAGTAACGTCTGTATTATATAAGATAAGATAAGATAGTCACTGAGAGTGTTTTGGAAACAAAAGAAATAATAATGCTATAAGAAAGCGAATGCGTGAATGTAAAAATAGTATGAATGGAGCTACCCATCGAAATAGCTAATCGACCTAAATCCATTTTTTTTTATTCAAAAGCATTTGCTTGTGGGCATAAACTATAAACTGATATCTTATAATGATTACCTGTATTTAATTGTATTGTAAGAGATTTATGATTGTGCTGCCGTTGATATTCCGTTCACGCGATAATATGAAAAACTAATTAATTGTTGTTTTAAATTATGTTCCACTAATATGCATACTAAATAGATTAAAAAAAAAAAGTAAACAAAAAGTAGTTAATATGACATAACGTGTATAACTTAGCAATAAAATTGTAAAAAAAATAATTTGTCATAAAATCTAAATCCGTTTGCATAAATGTGCTAAAAGTATGGTAAGTATATCATCCCCCTTACTAAATAGCCTCCGTTGTTTGTTACTATTAATAGTGAATAGGTGTAAATATGGTGTATTTTATGAAAAAACTACTTGCATAATTGATTTTAAAAATATATATTTTTTCGCTTTCAGAAAATAAAAAAGCAGTCGTTGCATCAGAACTTTGAATGGTCTAAAATACTATGATGTCGGATTTTCAACATCTTTTCTAGTTTACGAGATCTAAACGGACCCGTTAGAGTTAGGTGGAATGGGTAAAATTAAAGTAAAGTACCCCTTTCAGATCTTGGAATCTTTAGGGCAGATGATGTAAAGGTCATCTGTTTCTGTGGCCCACAGTTAATGAGGGTGTCATATGGCCAGCACAACGACCAACCTCCTTTACTTTCTCCAACATTATAAAATCGAGTACCCATTAGAGCTGGGTGGATTCAGAGGCACTCTAAAGATCCCGAAATTAAAAACTGAGATTTGAGCCCGTGACCCATCAGTTCAGAAGCAAAGCTATTTACCATTCAGTCACCAAGCCCCCCCTTAGAGGCTAAGGTAACAGCTATTTAAGTGGTTAAAAAAAAACTGAAATAATTTGTAAAATAAACAAGGATGACGTAAAATTATAAGTTAAAAAAAAAACCTTGTAAGTCTACTGCAGGATTGAATGAACTTTAATTTCTAGAAGATATTTTAGCTTAAAATTTTTAGACTCATAACAGGTTTTCTTAGTTGTATCACATTGAACACAGACATTGTGAAAATACAAACATTATGAGAATACAAACATAATAGAATACAAACATTATTAGAATACAAACATTGTGAGAATACAAACATTATAAGAATACAATGTATAAACACAAACTTTATGATGAAATAAAAATTGTCATACATATCATAAAATATTTAATTTAAAGTAATTAATTTAATCGTATTGAAAACCTAAGATAAAAAAAAAACAACAACAACACTAAATTAAAAATGCTTTCTTTTTAAATAAATATTCTTGTACTAATGTATTTAAAAAAAAAAAGTTTAAACTATAACATGTTTTGATGTGATGATTAAAAAAATAAACAAATGCACCCTTTCACTCTAAAGTAAAAAAAAAAAAAAATTAAATCTCTGGACTGATTACATGCTTCTCTAGTGACATTCCCACAAAGAAAAGTAAAAAAGAAAATTGCAGCTTTTGGTACTGCAGATATAAAGTCAATAATATACATGAACACTGGATTTATTAGAAAGATGAAAGGGTAACACATTTAAGGGAGGACTCATTATAACATACTCAACAATTACCAAACACATAATATCCCCCTCAGTCAGTCAAGTGATATATTAAGGTCTGTATAAAATTTTCATGTATTCTTCATTAACAAAAAAAAAAAGATGAGGGGGGGAAGCTTTCACAAATAGTTTACAAAAAAAAAATTTCTATGAAAAGATCAGTGCTGAAAAATAAAATATTGAATGGAATATCATTGAATAATACTAAAATAAAACTGAAACAAATGAACAACATATTGATATGACACAGAAATTCATTGAATAAAGCATTTGTTGTCATGCAAACATTCGTTATGGCTTGGCCTGGTAGTAAATAGTGTGTGATGAAACCCGTACTGTAGAATGGAAAAGGGCTTTATGAGCAGTACACATACAAGAATTATATCAATGGAGCCATTTTGCAATACAAATAAAAATGTGCACTTTTTGAAGAGAACAATTACATTTCCCACAAAATCTATGCACAAATCCAATGAAATGATCTGATCTTATCATTGCCAAGTCTACATTTAATTTTTCTGATAAATTACCGTACTTCAAAAATACAAGGATCTTTAGTGATAGGTAAAATAAATAAGTAAAATATGTAATATTACTTGACTAGTTTTAATACATTTAAATATATTATCAATATTTGAATTATTTTATTGAGAATTCATTTCTATTGTATAACACTCCTTGCATTGATTTCTTCAGAGAAAAGCACTGCATTAACCTATTCTTAAGGATTTAAGGTTGGCTATAAGATAAAAGCAATCCACTATCAGCCTCAAATAGTTAAATAAAAAATTCCATATTAATTCACATTATTATGTCTTAGATAATCAAAGCATAGCAAAGCTATCCATGGTTCAAAAAAGATTTGTTCAATATCTAAATTTTGTGATATCATTTTACAAATGGAAAGAAATTATGTGCAAGCTTAACACCAGGGTTAACGCTGAGTAACAATTAAAACAACTAGGTTCAGCATCAACATCTCTCGAAGTCAATGTTTAGCTTCGCCAGCTATAAATAGATGTGGAAGATGGGTTGCAGAGATGAAACACAAAAATTTGATATGACTCAAAGTCTGCTATTTACTCAAACAGAAGAGTGTTTGTAACTTGCTAAAACATTCGAATCAATACCATGTAGAGTTTCAAAACAGAATCAGATGGAACCATTAAATTCACAAAGCAACCAAGTCCACAATTTTTCAGAACTTAAATGTAAATTCGGATAAAAGAAACACTTGTCATAGCGAACAAAGCAGAGTCGATTGAACAGTTGAAGAAGCATTAAAGTGAATCAGAAATAATGATTGTTGAATATAAATAAAACAAAGCAAATAAATATATAAAAAAATATGAAAAAAAAAATCAAAAGTTCTAAGAAAAAAAAAATGGCAGCAACAAAAGTATCACTGGTCACTTCAGAAAACAAAAACACACACACACAGAAACAATTATATAAGACATGCTATATTTAAACTAAGATATTTAGATCTTGCAAGTTTTTCTAAGTTGAATTAGTCAAAGGCTATAAAACTGAATTACATTCTTTCTCCAAACAAAGTGCATACACATGCATGTTCAGAATGATTAGTTTAAAAAAGAAACCCTAAAAAAAACAAAACCCCAAACAATATAGTTTACAGTTAACATTTTTCTGCTGTAAAATGTTTAACTCATAGCTTGCTATTCTTTGATTGAAATTTAAGTATGAAAAAAAGGAAGGGGGAAAACAACAACAACCCACACACAGACTTGTATGTTCAAGTTGTAATGAACTGAAAACATGATAAAATAATTCTTAAGTACCTATTACACAGGTTCACTTGTTTGCAGTTTCAATTTAAAACAACAGTATCACAAAATACAGCGCCAAATTATTCAAACTATTTGGCTATGCTTTGAAACAAAATCAAAAACATTGTTATTTTCTATAAATGTTTGAAATGTCTAATGATAAATATCTTATTCTGTTTAAGGAATTGTACATACAGCTTTCATTTAGTCTTTTTGTTAAATGTGAATAGCATTTTAATTTTTGGTTACTAATTAAAATTGACCAAAAAAAATGCAGATCAAGGAAAAACGAATAGTGCCTATACTGTACTGGACTTATATTCAAATCATCAAAACAGTTTTGCTGAAAACACAAATGTCGCAAAAGTCTTACTTGCACTTTACAACTATACCTAGCAGGTGGTACATATTACGTTTTACATTTTTCATATGTTCCTTCAGTATTCAATATCAATACATCCTAGCTCAAATCTTCCACAGAATGGCAGGGGATGGCATAGGGTAGAGTTCAAACTAAGAACAATATAGACATATACCACATACCAGGACTGATACATTCCTCTCAAATGGCATTTAAATGTTAGATAGATTTTAAGTTGCACCTAATATAAAAAACAAATTATTCTCATATTAATTACAGCTTAGTCTGTATTTAAAATCAAAAGAATATAAAAATGTAGTTTATGACTCCAATACAAAAAACCCCTAGGAAACACCTAAATATACATTTCTTAACAAATCACCACATTCTTCTGTACATTTATTTATCCAAGAAATGACAAGAAGTTTAATTTTAATTAAACAACAATTAAAAAAAAAGGATGATCTTTTTTTCTTGACCCCATCTTGAATGTAAGTGACAAGCACTTTTTTGTTTTGTGGTTAATAATACACTACACTATTCTTTTTATAAAAATATTTTATTTTAAACTCAGCCTCCTAAGTTAGCCAGGCAAAAGGAAAAAATATCTGTTGGAAAAAAAGGTTAAATTTTTTTTGACCACATCTCATCGAAGTACAATTGTTGATTAGGGAAATTTAAAAGACTAAAGTTAAAAAAAAATCCTAATGCATTTCTAGATGTTTTAAATGTATGTAGGCTATTTATTAATCTTTAGTTAATAGTACTGATTCTGTGATATCTGCATAGCCACTAATTCTCAAAATAAATTACTTGTATACTCTTTATTCAAATGCTCTGGTTTAATTTCACTGGAATGTCTATATTTTATATATGTAGAAGTATACATATGATAGAAGTATATAAAAAAAAGGCAGTATACTATATTTTCATGCATTAACATTTGTTAGTTATTAGATCTAAAGATTTCTTTGAGAAAGGAAATCTCTTTGTTTTAATAAAATAATCATAAATCTTTACCTCATTTCTACAATAATTCTAGGATGCAGACAGGTTTTAAAATTTGAATTCATAAATTTTTTATAACACTAAAAAGCTTAATTAATCTTATTAATTATTAAAGTTTGAAAACATTTTTATACACAAAAAAGAAAAGAAAGGGAAAAAGTTAATTTAATAAGATTAAATTCTGAATGTTGATACTGATACATTTGTAGAAAAACATATATTCTTCTTTTTCAAAGTAGAAACTATCTTCTAAGACTAATTTTGTTAAGTTAAATAAAACAAAATGCAGGAAACAAAAGCAGATATATAACAATAAAAAATAAAATATAAATATTGAAGTATTTATTGACAAGGATGATGATGAAAAAAAATCGTTGCACTATACACAAAAATCGTATATATATGTTTATTTATAAAACATGACTAAAGAGCTGATCACAGAAATTTGGATGCGTCCTTACTTAATACACCAAACACTTTTGCATGGCCATACTGACATACACACACACACTCACATTTACACTGGAATAATTGCAAGAAACATTTTAAAATGTCTACTTTTCTAAAGAAAAAAAGAAGCTTCAAGGAAAATTGATTATAGAACTGTAATTTCTTAAGTGATAGTTTCTGACCAATGAGCTGAACGAAATTAAATCTCATCATGACAATGTCAAGGATAGGATATAATAAATATGTAGGTAGGTAATTAGAATTTGGTAATATTATTATTATATAGCTTCTCTAAAAATGGGAGTGATGGTAAACAATTATCTGGTTATTGGTTATATTAAGTTCATCTTAATTTTAGGTCTATGTTAATTTTAGAACTTTATTAACACTTATATATATTGATGAATTAGTTTGGGAAACATTAACTTCTATCATTTCTAGCCCTCAATCAAAACTTTAAATTCTTCTTTGCACTCCATGATGTAACAGCTTCTAGATTCTAAGAAATAATGATGACACAGCTACCTCCAACTTGTAATAAATGAATGTTGACTATTTTAATTTAATAGATTTCTGCAGGAAATAATTCATTACAATGCAATTAATACAATCAGAACCTAAGTAGGTGAATTGTTTTCTTAAGGCCAGAATAGAGAGAAATTATTTTTCAATCATCAGAAAAAACTTTCACAAGAATCCTTTGTATCATATTATTATTTGTTTTGTTATACACATTTTAGATGTTCCTTCCTATGATTATTTCTTCTTCTAGTTTAATTTATAACGTTATGTAGACCTTACCATTAATAACACTAGAAGCAAGTTTTGTTTTAGATATGTAGAAATGACTGTATATACACTATACATTATTCAAAATGGTTCGTTTTTTGTTTGTTTTACACGTTCTTTCAGATTTGATGATTATTTTATATTAGCTCGAACCTCCAGCAGAATGACGGGTGATGGCAGCAGGCAGGGTTTGAACCTGAGAACATCATGACCATTGAGTGCATGGCAACCATCATAGTCACTGGCTTTAACTATGGTGGTTGAATAGTTTAAATTACAATGTCAGTTTCTAGTTGTTAATGTCTTTAGAGAATGCCAGGTCCTTTTTGGTAAATTATTTTTGCATTTATTTTAAAAAGCTCAATATTGTTTGTAATTTACTTTACTGTGAGAAACAGTAGTTAAAACTGGTTTATACAACTAGATCTCAAACACCCATGCCTACGTGGCCAAATCTCAACTGTGTACAGTTTCAAATCATATTATCTTTTAATTATCCCAGCACAAATATTTCATTCATTTTAATTTGTTAGCCACAGAGCTATTCCCAAAATTTAATGTATCAATAAAAGCTTTAATTTTGTAGGGCAGAAAAGTTATTATTCATAAAATTCCTTTTGAAATATAATTACTAAGATGAACAATTATATTGTACGCAGATTTTGTTTCTGAATTTCCATTTACTCACTTTTGCCTTGAAAATTGCTTAGTGCAGTGCCTTGCACAAACACTATACATTGCTCAAAAGGCAGTGTTCACGCTGCAATTATTTCTTCTTATCTTATATATTACAGAGTTACTTCAAAAAAGAAGATAATTACATCCTATTTGATCTAAATGACCTACAGACAAGACTGTGTAAAAGATATCCTGTAGTAAGACCTGTACTCATGCTCTCTACTTCGTAATAAAACATTTCTAGATTGAACAAACACACACAAAATCCCACAGAACTCATACTTCTTATTCTTACACTGATAAAAGTTTCAGTTCCACCAAATTTTGCCTTTTTCTTTAATCGAGTGGGCATACTAACAGATCAACACAGCTGATTGTTCAACAAATTATTTTGGTCTTCATAGAGAACTGGCTAATTAGAATTCTCTCTGTTACAGAATATCTTCCTCCCATTTTGTTTGCGTTTCATTTCATTTATGAATCAGTAATAGTTACAAGGTGGTGAAGTTATGAAAATTTTTTTGGAACAGAGAAGATTTGAAATACCAGTAGGATTGCATTAATACCAATACAATTTGCAAGAAATATAAATATAAAAACTCATATTGAACTAATCTGACCAGGTTAATAAATATTGTCTTGATAAAAAGGTTCATGTATAATGGTATTTATAAGATTTATGGAGGACATAAAAATAATATTTAGCTCATGAATTTATTTCCACATCACGACACACTTAGAGGTCTTGTACATTCATAGTATCCTACCTGTCCACACAACGTTTTTAATATATACAAACAATCAATTTAACCCATATTGGATGAATTAAGTTAAATCATGAAATGGATGAAATATAAGACTTACTAGTCAAAATAAAAGGTACAACCATCAACAGACCTGGGCTATGCTAAAGAGATGGTGTTGGAGCTTTTTCAGAACTAGAAAATAAAGACAAATTACTTTTATATTTCCAACTTTAATTTACTAAGCTATTTTCAGGAAGAGATCAAGATATTGGGAAAGACAATAACAATTAGTTACTGCTCATTAAATTCTATCTAATTAAACCTTATATTTTTAAAGGGCTTAATCTGTTTAGATGAATATTAGTGGTACCTTATCAGTGGTAATTTGGTCAGAATAAAAATAAGAATAATATTTATATGGGTTACATTCTTTTACCACTTTAAAGTAAAATATGTATGCAAGATAAATATTATATCTATCACCTTGAGCTCAACATGAGCAAGGATTGGAGTGGACACAAAATATTAAGTTACAATTTCACCGAGCCTGAACAGTAGTTTATGTAGAAAGGGAACAAAATGTACAGACAATAATGGGATATCACGAATCATGACAGCTGAATGCTGATCATGGGTAGTAATAGAAACGTCATTTAAAATAATATCGACAAGATATATTTTCTTAAACTATGTGCTATATGCTTATAAAAAATTAAATTTATTTTTCAAAGATCTAGGTTATGTTTGATTTTTGTACAAAAAAAAAGTATAGGCCTAGTATATAATATTGTCACTCTGTATACTTGTTAAAACTGATCTAGGTCTAAAGGTTATCTTTTTAAAAGTAATTAAAACATATCAGTTTATTTTTAATGACACAATATGAAAAAATAATTAAAACACAAAGCCACAAAGATGGAACCAAAAAAATCTAACACAAAAAAAAAGATCTATATTAGGGCCCATACATGATATGATTCTAAAAAAGTATCAATGTATTCAAATGCCTTTTAATCTATACAAAAATGTTAATGTGCTCTTCTTAGTATTTACATTCAGGCTTGTGTTTGTCCAAGTGATCACCATGGTAACAGTTTTGACTAGTTAGTAAAAAAAAAAATTATTATTAAACAAATGCATCAAATATGAAAGGATGAGTGGCTTCTAGTCAATCTGAACGCTGTAATGATACTTCACACACTGCCAGATCATCCCTTTATAACTGCATGTATGAAATAATCACTAGTATCCAACTATCCATTCACCATAAGCGGAATGAAATAAGCCCATTTCATTTTTTTTTCGAAAACTTTTTTTTTGTCTCCCGCTGAAGTCAGAATGTGCTGCTTGAAAGCAGAAGACGTCAGACGATAGCTTGGCAACATTTGATCCTGCTCGTGCTGATGTATTCCCCAGAATTTGATAGATTTAAATGAGATTACACTTCTGAAAAAATTGAAAAGAAAATATACACTGGTTAATTTCAAGAACAGTTGAGTGCACTTGTTGAGTGTTCATCCTCTCATGACAATTGCTGCAAAAGTCGTTTGTACACCTGTGAGTTGAGGAACCGTGGGTAGGAATCTCGATGCATTAATGTCCATATTTGGAGTTGTGCTTCGTCAAATGTGTGCGGTGTGGGTTCAACCATGTTTCTATTTATAACTTCTCGGACTCGAGAATCTAAACTAACCTGAAAATGAAAAGAAGAAAATGTATGAGTATTAAAAATGTTTATAACAAACTTTCTCTGCTTGTATCAAAACCTATATCACTAGACTATATGACTAGATTGACACATGAAATGTGTAGGATGTAATTATCTTCTTTTTTATTTGTAATGTATAAGATATAAAGTTCACAGTTTTTGCTTTATTAATCTATTAATTATGTCATTTTATATCAGCTTCTGACATTTATTGATGAATGAAGTGACCAATGAATGGACAAAATATGTTTCAAATAAAGAAAACTTATGAATGAAGTGTCCATGATTTTGATAAACTCTGTATTAATTTTATCAATTAAATTTGAAGTATAGGTTATGAAATAGGGTTGCTGGCATTGTATTATTTAGATGAGATTAAAGAATATTTTTTAAAACAATTTAAAACAGTCTTAACATTTGATCGCCATTTAGTTTAATTTATAGCCTATTAATACTTATTAAAAATTTTTATTATAAGTGCAGCTGAAAAAAAATGTTTAAAAAATCTTTTTACTCTTTTTTTAGCCAATTTGTTTTGTACACTAATAATAGATCTAGTCTAGAATGTCTAGATATCAAGTAGACCATCTCTACAGATTTTGTCTAATATAGAAGTAAAAATAAATAATAATCCAATGCCTATGGTAATATGCAATAAAGGCCAGTGTTTCCCAAACTTTTTCCTTTACGGAACACTATGCACATTCTGAGTATTTAACACTTTTTTTTTTGAGAGATTAACTCACATTGTGGTCTACTAGTTAATTATTCAAGTAGTTCGTCGAACACCTATTCCGGAACACAGTTTGGGAAACTTTGGTTAAGGCCTTCAGTTCAATGACCATCTTCGTTTAATGGCCGACTAGAGCACTGACCTGCATGTAATTTGTAATAAGAAGGTTTGTTCTGTCAGCCAAAGATTTACTGAGTATACAGAATATTTCAATAATTTCTTTCTTGCCATATCTTTCTCTCCCCACCCCCCAAAAGAAGCTCTCACTCTTCGTTTTCCACAAAGTCAGTTGCGATCAAATTGAGTCATCGATTTTGTGTCCCAACAACTTCGAATCTAGCTCTATAATTTTCCCCCAAATATTTTCATCCTCTTAAGAAAATATTAGCGTGGGCAGTTCTTGATTTATTACATCTAAATGTAACTAACTAACTGGATGGTTGCCTGGTCGAGTGGCGATTTAAGCGCTCTGGTGGATCGTCATTCGATGGTCGGGGGTTCAAACCTTTTCCACTGCCTCCCCCGTCGTCCTGCGGGAGGTTTAGACTAGTATGTAATGATCGTGAAATCTGAAGGAACATCCGATACATGGAAAACAAACAAACCGATTTGAATAATGTAGAGTATTATTATTACTATTATAGCTTTTATATAGCGCTACTATCATGCTTATAGCATGCTAATAGCGCTTTTGGTCCAATCTCATTTGTGGACCAGTGGGGGAGGGGGTATCTAGGAGTTGGTTTTCCATTTCTGTATATCTAATGACAAAGCTCACTGTTGGCGCTCTTTATGTTTAATGTATATCTATACAAAGCTACATTAAAGTGAAAACAAGAAGAACAAATAATCGTGTAGCTTTTTAGGTCTAAAGATATTTTTAAAAAATCAGATTGTTTGAAATTTAAACTTTCAATTTTGCTGCTGAATATTTTAAACAAGCTAAAAAAACAAAAACGACAACAACAACAACGCGGTGCCTATATAAGGGAAAGGGCAACATCTCAATATTGCAAGATCTATCCCCCATGTGTATATTTAAAACAAAATTACGGTACTTTATTACTACTAATTAATTCACAAATAGTTTAGTTTTATTGATTCCCGTGTTGTCATCGACATTGGCTGATTGTGGCAAAGTTTCAACTTGATCCGAGAATGGGAAAGAAGAGAAATAGCGCCTACAAGATTAGTACCAGACAGACAGAGTGAGTTGATATTAGCTTTAATTGTACAAATCAGTCAAACTACCAGGGCCAGATTTACCTCTTGACAACACAAGCTATAGCTTAGGGATCCACAGAATTATTTAGCACTAACATATATATTAACTGAACTAAATAGGGCCCCATATAAATAGCTTAGGATCTTTTCAAGACTAACTAGGTTGGCAGCTTTTAAAAACAGATTTCTCATAATGATAATTGGCGAACTGTTAGGGTTGAACGAAACTTTGGTTACGGCAGACGACACTTCTAAAAAAGATCAGATGTATTTATAAAATGCAAATAGGCCTAAATATGTAACATATATATTGTTGGGGGGTGGCATCATGCATTAGTCCCAAATTTCATTCATAAAACCAGAATTTGGAATCACTGCAAAATAAAAAAAAAACAAAAAAAACAAGAACATGTGCCTTAGCAGACGTGAATGTTGAATAACGTCTAGCTCCAAAGGTAAAATAAGTGTCGAGAAAACTGGACGTTAACCGTGGGTCACTAAAACATCTTTGTGATAGCCATGTTACCAAAACATCTTTGTGAGCGCAATGGACGTTTTTATAAAATTTGGTGAACCAAGAGTAACCCAAAAGTTCACACGCTGACCCCATGGGTGCGCGCGTGTAAGCGACGCAGTGTAATGAGAAGAGGGGAAATAAATCAATAAAACCTTTCCAACCAAACTTCACTTCTTGTCCGGCTTCCTGACATTGAAGTTTCTTTCCAAGGTTGCAGTGACGCTGTAATGTCACAATCTAAGTGGCAGACCACAGAGTGGCCACACAAAGGCGGCAGTTCAAACTAAAGTGTGGGCGTTACACACAAAAAGCGGGGAATGGGGGGGGGGGGGGAAGGGAGGTTAAGTTTGGCATCACGTGATGTAGAAAAACGTCTTTAGGAGCACAAGAGCGAGAAAGCTGCCAATATAGATATATTTGTTTGATTGCGCTGAAGTCCGTTGTGGGCGGGTGGCCTACAATGACTTGATTAAACAGTCCAGAAGTGTATGAGGGTCGGGAAAGAAAGAGGCAAAGTGCAAGACCACGCGCTGGCTGGCTTCAAAAAGAGATAAGCAGAAAGCAATTGCTTTGTTTTATCATTGCCAGCACGGTACAACCAACATTTGAAAAGTACATTTTTACTAAGTAGGCGCGGTGGCTGAGAGGTACTGCGCTTGGCTTCCGAACCGGCATCCCGGGTTCAAATCCTGGTGAAGACTGGGATTTTTAATTTCAGAATCTTTGGGCGCCGGCTCGAATTGGTTGTGCAGTCGGTTAGACGTTTTGCTGGCCACACGACAATCTTGTTAATAGTAATCTTGTTACTTACGCCGACCTGGGTTTAATTTTGCACCATCAATCAATTAAGATAACAATAAAATCTCAAGACATCTTATTCTAGCTTCCCCCACTTACTGCTCACGGTCCAGGGCATTTTCGTTTCCTTGTGTGTCTTCTTAATAATAATTGAAACTCAATTTCATCTGCCTATTAAATTAATGACCTTCGTCGTGAGTCCTCGATGATTGCACTCGTTCTCCGAGGTGTCCCACTCCTTCCCATCAATGGCCACCCAAAGTAGTTTCAGTTCATTGCTTCCAACCTTCTTTCCTTCTGAACGCCTCTCTCCCCCCCCCCCCCCCCCCACATTGGACTGCATTAGCCTGGAAGATAATCTAAACCAGGAGTTCTCAACCTGTGGGTCGCGACCCTTTTGGGGGTCGATTGACGATTTGCCAGGGGTCGCCTAAGACCATCGAAAATATGGATTGTTATTGTCTACTCTTCTATTGCTGTGTGTGTGTAAGGGGGAGGGGCCCCGGAGGGGTCGCGGCAAAGTGAGGAATCGTCAAAAGGGATCGCCGAGCTTAAAAGATTGAGAACCATTTCCCAGTAGCCTATCTTGTATGGTGAAGCGCGAACACCGGAGGACAATGGTTATGCTTGCCCTGGATATGGCAAAATATGTAGGTCACAGCTGGGGCTGCGTATCCATAGGAAATACTGCCTTCCTCATTAATCTATGGACTCGAAGACAAGCCTTATTACCTTGTATGGACGTTATACAATAAAAATAAATGCTTGTACCTTTCAGACGTTCCTTCACTGAGACTAAGATTTCGCATAGGGCATTTAGTAGCTAACTGACCATTGCCCTGCACAAAACATTTGGAATGTGACGAGTTTCTTCAGTAGCCCATTTAACGGTCAAATTAAACGTAGAACGTTCTTGAAAACTACATCCAATACCTATGAAAGTATACTACCAAGCTTCCTTTAGTTTAATATTATTACTTTTCTCTTTGTAAAAATGTCTTAATTACAATTTAACAATCATAAATCAGTAAAAGACTGGTATTTTAGTTCACTAGCAACACTACGATGAGTGGAATGATTCACAAGTTCATTAAAAGATGCTACACTGATTGTACTGCAGTTCCACTAAAAGGTTATGCAATGCTAATGCTTGTATCCTAGTTTACTTGTAGACATAGTGATGATAGTATCCACGAGCCAACCCCAACATTTAATGGACATAAGCTTTGGGTTAGCCTAGCGCAAGGCGTACGAGAAATAAGGGTGGAGGAGGCTTCAAAAAATGAAACAAAGAAAATGCTCAGTGTCAATGAAAAACTGAAAACTGTGCTGAAAACTCGTTAAAAGGACAGCCATTACCGGACACTCGAACATTCGAAGAGGCTACAGCGTGAGCAATCAGCCTTAATCCGTTCGTTACCGCTATGGGTATAGACACACATGTAAGCGTACACATCTACACTGCCTAACAAGCAAGCATAGGCGTACACTCCTTCATATAGCTCACTCTCACACATGCACAGGCATTAACACTCACACTAACTCTCTCGCATACTTGCTCACTCATTTAGCTAAGACACCTTCGAACTAATTCATGAACATTCGTTTTACACGTTGAATGTCCAACATCAAAGAACATGGCACCCTCACCCCCCTCACCCCCCACAACAGGAAGAGGCAATATTTGTTTTGGTCCAATTCTTAAATAAAACTTTTGAAGCTCTTCGTGAAGTAAAATTTGTTAAATACGCATCGATATATTTCATAGGTCTTAGTAAAATAGTTTGTAAATAATACCATTAGCATACAATTAAACAAATGCACTGGGACTTCAGGTAAAATTTTTATAAATATTAGTGTATCAGCTATTCCTTCTTTCTATAACATTAACTACAAAGACTTGTGTTACTTATTAGTCTGAATGTCTATATACTAGATCTACATATATGGAGAACGTTGAGGTTGACTTGTAGCACCAAACTGCTGACTGCTGGTAGACAACTAAACCGCTGTAGGCGTAACATATCTTAACGAATAAAACTTTAAATAACTTGAACGCTTTCCTAGTGAACAATAATTTATAAAATATACAAAAATTAAGTTAAAATAAATGTAGTAGACTTTCGTAATAGTATCTCTTAACAAAATCTAACTCACTACAATAACACAGCCTTTCAGTCTCGCGTTCTCGAGTCGTCTGCCCCAACTAAGGCCAAATGATGGTAATGCCACATGTATTGCATCATTCACAGCCAATCGCTAACCTATCTAATCTATTAGGTCAGTGTTTCCCCAAAGTGGGGTATGTACCCCCAGGGGTACGTAAAGACTTTGAAGAGCTTACGCGCTGCACCTCATTAACTATGCTATTTTTTTTAAATACTCAGACATTACGTTTCGCTAATAAGTCAAAGTGTGTGTGTGTGTGGGGGGGGGGGGCGAGTGGTTCTCTGCATTACAAAAATTATAAAAGAGGTAAACATAGGTCAAAAGTTTGTGAAATACTGCTTTAGGCACAAATCACAAACTGAAAGACACTTGTAAAAATAATAATAAAACTACCTGTTATAATCAAATGACTTTGTAGTATAATATGGCCTACAATGTTTGTTTTGCTAAAACAACAGGAACAACAACAACAAAACAATAACACAAGATGCATAAGGCAGTGCAACATACTTGGCTAGTGGATATCAACAATATAATTTATAGTGGATATCAACAATATATTTAAATCATACTCTCAATCGGTTTAATGGGAGGACCCGACAGAAAGGGACGAGAATAATTTAGAAATCGAACATTTTCATTTCCCCTTTGCGTCTAATATTTAAAAACCTTAAAACGATGTCCAGCAACTGTCCAGCCACCATGGTTTTAGGCTCTTGTTTGCACGAAGTTAAGAATTGAAATAAAGATATTGTGATAAATTCTATTAAAAGAATATAAACAACAACAAATATATGCCCTAGTTCTCCAATTGTTTTAATGTTTGAGCGTTTTGAAATCTTGTCCTTCTTGATACGCGTATCTCAAAATGGTCACCACTCGACTAGCTAGATCAACCTCTCCAGTCCTCCCCCGCCCTGCACGTGTCAATCAGTTCAGCTCCCTGATTAGATTTCTTCACACCAATGATCAGATTTCCGGTTCGGTCTGACCCATGGCCAACATTTCTCTCTCCGAATGTTTGATCACATAGAACTTTCCAGCTAGTTCTTTCTGTCAGAGCTTTTCTTTCTAGCTAGTTCTTTCTGTTAGAGCTTTTCTTTCTAGATAGTTCTTCCTATTACATTTCTTTCTAGCTAGTTCTTCCTATTACATTTCTTTCTAGCTAGTTCTTCTAATTAGTTCTTCATATTACATTTCTTTCTAGTTTGTTATACATAATACATGGAACTTTTCTTTCTAGCTTTTTTTTTTCTATTGTATGGGACTTTTCTTTCTGGTTAGTTCTTTCTATTATGCAAAGCTTTACTTTCCAACTAATCCTTTCTATTAAAACGAACTTTTCTTTCCAACTTAATTTTTCTATTATATACAACTTTTCTTTCCAACTAGTTCTTTCTATAATAGGGAACCTTTCTTTCCAACTAGTTCTTTCTATGATAGGGAACCTTTCTTTCCCACTAATTCTTTCTATTATATGGAACTTTTCTTTCCAACTAATTCTTTCTATTATAGGGAACCTTTCTTTCCAGCTAATTCTTTCTATTATATAGAGCTTTTCTTTTTATCTAGCTCTATCTATGAAAAAAAAGAACTTTAATTCTAAAATACATCCATTAATTCATTCACTACGATAAAGCGGAACTGGGTTCGAATCTTGGTGAGGACTGAGATTTTTTACTTTCGGGATCTCTACTTTGCAATTATTAATGTCTTGCAGGTGTCATGTCATATAAGCAGATGTCATATACGAAAATGTCATGTCATATACTGATATATAGATCCATGTAGCACAAGTGCATTTTAGTTAGTTTTTTTTAATCATCTGCTCTTTCCAAGAGGTCAGCTTGTTCTTTGCGTTTCAAAGACATATACTACGTGCTCGCTTAGATTTTCGAAGCAAGTTGCCGCAAAGTGTTCCCTTCGGCTTCGTGTCGTCTGCTACAAGACGTTTGCTTGAGCTCTGAAGGCTCATAATTTTTTTTTTAAAAAGTATACTCAAGTAACCTTGTCTGCCTGGTCTTGCGGTATGCTAACTGGACTGTCGTTTGGATTTCTCGATGGTCCAGGGTTCAAACTCAGCCCGCTGACATCCCCCGTTGTCCTTGGAAAGGAAGTATTCATCTCTGAAGGAAACATTTGAAACATGTTTAGACACACATTTTTTTTACATTTTCCTTCGTCATGTGCGAGGTTTAAAATAATAAGTAGATTGTTATCAGGTGACCAGACGTCCCGACTTAGGCGTGACAGTCCTGCTTTGGACCGCCTGTCACGCTTTTCATAAACTGTCCGGGCGAGACGGCCAATTGCCCGCTTTCATAAAAAAGTCGATAAATGTAACGCTCTTAAAGCCTTTCTTAATCTTTTAACTAATAATTTTAAAGTTATCACCATTCGGCGTTTTCTTCTTGGTCCTTATTTCATGTTCACTGCTTAGCAAACTCCTATGTTGAGGCATGAGTAGTGCTTTTACTTTGCAGCATCCTGTCTTCTTCTCAGAAACTGACGTCTGCAAGTTTTCTTTCGACTTTTGGCGTGTTTTTCTCGCTGATTCTGTGAATCAATTCCAGCATACAGTGTTCCTTGGTTTGGCTTTCTTTTCTGTTCAAGTCCATGGCAGGATAAGGGAGGTCAAACATCGAAGTTGACTTAGGGAGTTCCCGTTTGTAAAAATAGCACAAAAAATAAACAACGACAATGGCAAACAACAACAGGGGCTCACGATGCTTGAAATGTCAATGACATTTGTCTGTCGCACATGCGGATAAAACCTAACATTTGAATGCAGATCGTAACTTTCTATTGATATCTCCCAGTAAGCCTCCATTAAAGTAGCCTACTTCTCCAACTTTTAATTAGTGGTATGATTCATCAATTCGCAGCCGCTAAAGGTATTTATAATACAGTTTTCCATGCAGTGACAGAATGCCACTGCTCATAGTATTGGCGGATCGGTTCAATATAAAAGCATGAAAACTTGAAAAGGTTCATCCTCAACGAAGTGCTACGCATTGATGACGCGAGTTGGTTAGAAAAACTGATGTAGCAGCGACAATCGTAAACTTTTACCAAAATCATGCCGAGTACCGGGTATTTCAGAGAGAGAATCGGCCTATTCGACTGGTTTACGCTTTCGGATAGATCGCGCAGAAAGATGATCTATCTCGGAAAATGTTTCAGAAAGCCTGCAATTATTTAAATTTAGTGTGTTTGTAGGCCAACATTGTCTGTAAATTGTGTGTGTGTGTGTACATGATGTATTGTAGTGACGTGTAAGTTGTTGAAATATTGCTCGAAAAAATTCTAAGCCTGTTCAATTGACGTCACATGATTGATAGGTGTCCCGCTTTGGTTCCCCAAATATCTGGTCACCTTAATAATCTTCAATTCTGTAGGAACTTCCGAAACATGTAAAATATTTTACAAGTAACAGGCGCCGGTGATAGTTTTAGATTGTATTCCATTTGGTTAATATTTGGTTGATATTTTGTTAATATTTGGATGATATTTTGTTAATATACGCCTACTGACACAATATAATCTAGGTCAATTGGCATTTTAAAAAAAATTATAATTCGTTTCATTTGAATTCGACAAGTCCTTGACCTAAATGACTATCAGTAGTTTCCCCCCTCCCCCCCTTACATGTATCTGTCGGTTACAGCATCGTCTTACCTCTTTAGGCGAGAGTATAGATATATAATCCTCATATATTAGCCTGGCCTTTTCCTCTATAAGCTCGGGGTTATCCTCCTTCTTGAGGTCCTCACATGCCAAATAAAACAACATGTTCTCTTCACTGTACTCCGACCTGAGGAATTCCCGAAATAACTTCCGTCCTCCTGAAACACAGATATACAATTTAAATGGGATTGATACTAACTCTAAGTCCGGACTAAATGTGACAGATACTAAGTCCTGAATAAATATGATAGATACAAACTCCAAGTCCTGAATAAGTGTGACAATTGCTAAATTGAAGTCCGGAGTAAATGTGGTTATTGCTAGCTTTAAGTCCAGAGTAAATGTGATAGATGCTAACTCTAGGTTCGGAGCAACTGTGATAGATGCTAATTCTAGGTTCGGAGCAAGTGTGATAGATGCTAACTCTAGGTTCGGAGCAAGTGTGATAGATGCTAACTCTAGGTTCGGAGCAACTGTGATAGATGCTAACTCTAGGTTCGGAGCAACTGTGATAGATGCTAACTCTAGGTTCGGAGCAACTGTAATAGATGCTAACTCTAGGTTCGGAGCAACTGTGATAGATGCTAAATCTAAGTACGGAGGAAATCTCAACTCCAAGTGTTTCCTTCCAAACAGGAACATGAAACAATATGTGACAATAACATTTTGCTATTGATGTATTATGTCGCAAATATATCTTTCAGGTGGAGAAAGATTACACGTTAAAATATTCATCTACAATTTATTAAATATACACGACATATAATTGGTTATTTTTTTAAAAATCTTGAATATTATATTATTCTTAATTATAAATTCATTTTGTGAAAGATCGCTAGTAGAAAAAATAAAAATTGTGCGAAGCTTGAACCAATTGAAGAACGTCTTTCAAATATGATCTCTAAAGTTTATTTTTCACCTTCAACTATCCAGGGCCAGCCTTACGAATTGCAGGACCCAATTTGGTGGGAATTGCAGGACCCAATTTGGTGGATGCTTGCGAGGCCCTCTCTTGTAATAATTTTGTTTACAATAATAGCTATTACTATTAATCAAATCATTATACACACATTTGTTATACAAAGTGCATAGGAAGCAACTCAAACGCAATAAGTGCCTTTGGGTTTATTAAAGTTACGTCAATCGTAGGATAAACTAAATATGTCAACCCTTTGTCATACATCTTGAAAAGCCTGTGACATGAGCCATGATTGATAGCGTTATGCTTAATGTAAATTGCGGGGCCCCAGGCAGGTGTGGGGCAATGGGTCAAATCGGTCTAAAGCCGACCCTTCAACTGTCCATTGGTCTGTATAAATGTTGGGGAACCACACACGTTCTGTTGACCATCTTTCTCCATTTCTCTCTGTCTTTTGCATTGGATAGAATTTCTTCCAATGGTAAGGCCTGTCTTTTTTTACATGTTGTTTTCCCATCGGTTTCTTGTTTATTTTTATCAAACAAATAAAAGTTCAAAGTTCAGCATCTAGCCACTTACCTGAACACTTCATTAGTTTCTCAAAAGATTCACCCCATAACTTTAGCTCTTCTAGCGTAGGTCTGCGGAAACAACAACAAAACAGAATAGAATATCCGGCAGAAGAATAGAGAAATATACTTTTGTAAAAACTATGAAGATACAAGATAGTTATGGGTCTCTGGTGTAAGCTTGGTTTTAAGAAATATACTTTTGCAAAAACTATAAAGATAGTTATGGGACTCTGGTGTAAGCTTGGTTATAAGATTACTAATCCTGGGACAGATTTTGGGTGCATATAATTTAGCTTAAACAATGAGAATCATGAAATAGAATTGACTTCGTCAGTTTGTAAAATTATTCGTAAACAAGATAACAAAGGGATTTTTTGTTTTGTGTTATACAAACTCTAGGTGGCCCCTTCTGGCCAGTAGTGTTCACACATTATTTTGTAAATAAAACAGAGAGAGAGAGAGAGAGAGAGAGAGAGAGAAAGAGAGAGAGAGAGAGACGCAGAGAAAGAGGTTGATAAACGGATCGATAGAAAAAATTAAGGCAAACAGATCAAATGGGAAAGAAAAAAAGAGAAGAGAGAGAGAGAAAGAGAGAGGAAGAGAGGTTGGGGTGGAGAAAGAGAGGAAGTGGGGAAAGAGAATATATGCGGAATGAACGAGTCAATATTTGTGATATTATCATAACGAAAGATGAGCGGTCAAGCTAGACTCTGGTCGTGTACTCACGGCTCGTCTTTCTCTGGCATAGTTGTGAGTTTATTGTCCCTGGACTTGTCTGCACCGCCATTGCTGCTTTTTACTGCCAAGCTGGGGAAGAAGGGAGGAGACCAATTAGAGGAAACGTAACTTACTTTCTAGAGAGGTATACAGACCTTGACCCTTAACATTATCTATTTCTAGAATACATCAAACTGTTAGGATTGAAGACATCACAAGGAAACGATCACTAGAGACACACACACACACACACACACACACGCACACACTGTCAAAGCCACACATTGTTATATAATTTACTGAGAATAAAAGAGTTAATGTTTATGCATCTGTGTATATGTGTGCAAACATGTGTGTAAATGTGTATGGGTCTGTGTATACGTGTGCAAACATCTGTGTGTAAGTGTGCATCACATATGTGTATTCTTGAGAATGTTGAGTGTACAAATGATAATTGTTTTAAGGAGAAAGTCGAGTATAAAATTAAAGTCGATTGTACCATTTAGTCATTTACTAACCAACAGTGCATGACCTGGAGGTTTTCGTCCAGTTTTACTAGGTTTATATCAATTCACTCTGTATCGTAAATTGTTTGTACATCCAACACCCAACTTAGGATTAAGCTGAAATTTTGCACAATTATTACTTTTACCTGACAACACAAGAATCAATAAAACTTTTTTTAACTAGTTAGTTAATTAACTAATGGTAATTAATTATTGTGTTTGTTATCTTCAACAAGGAAAAGAAATCGATGTGGTGGCATAAGTTAAATTAGTCCCATTGAGGAATCTCGAGCCCTGAGTGAAATTTTGTTTTTATGCATTTAAAAAACGATCATGTAAACATTCACCAAGATACCACCTTCTTCCCTCCCCTTTTCATTACTGGTCCAGACAAGTGATAGGCAGTACTTTTTATATCATCCATTTTCAAAATTTTTGTTATTGTTAAGAAATTATCTTTTCTTTTTATTTCGCTTGTCTTTATATTAAGTTGCTACAGTCATCTTTAGCGATGATGGAATTTGTTTAGAATTGAAAATGTGCACAAAAAATGATGACAAAGATAGCGTATCAACACTTTCTATCATTGTACACCGGATACACCAAAAAGCTTGCTATCTATACGTTTGGTCGCAATGCATGAACATCTCCAATGTACACGTCAATATAACAAAGAGTTAGTGTAGCATACTTTTGTTGATTCTTTGTGGCTTCTCTTTGATTGCCAAACTCTGGCATCGAATGCTTGCCGATTAATACATGTAACATAGGATGGGCGCCTGGTCGTGCGGTTTGCGCGCTGGACTGTCGTTCAGATTTATCGATGGTCCAGGGTTCAAACCCTGCCCGCTCCCATCCCCCGTCGTCCTACGGGAGGTTTGGACTAGGAAGTAATTATCTTCAACTTTGAAGGAACATCCGAAACATGAAAAACATTTTACAAACAAAACAAAACATTGCCCTATTCGATATGCTCTCAATTTAAGGTGTATTGTTTTTGTTGGACCCATGTTTTTAAAACCTACATCGACCGATTTCTAGGTAACCCAATCTCCTAGGCACACCAAAAACTGTTCTGTTTTGTGTATGTGTTTGTGGGTGTTGTTGTAGGTGTCTAATATACTGAAATTTGTGTGTGTGTGTGTGCTTGACTGTTCTAGTAAATGAGTTTGCTGAAGCCGTTTAGTTTGACCAGGGGACCAGGAACTGGAGTATCAAGTGATTAGATATCGATTTTTAATCACAGGACATAACAATAGAAGATGGTTCTTGTAAAGCTGGAGCAACATTCCCATAATGATAGAAATCAACACTATAATATCACATACATTATATGACCATATGGAGGCGCGGTGGCTGAGCGGTAAAGCGCTTAGCTTCCGAATCGAGCTCCAGGGCTCGAGTCCTGGTGAAGACTGAAGTTATTAATTTCTGATCTTCGGGCGCCTCTGGTCCACCCAGCTCCAATGGGTACCTGACATTAGCTGGGGAAAGTGAAGGCGGTTGGTTGTTGTGCTGGCCACATGCTACCTTCGTTAACCGTGGACCATGGAAACATCATCTGCCCTATAGATCGCAAGGTCTGCTATGAAAGGGGAACTTTACTTTACTGTACATGACAATATCACCACATCATTACACACACGATACACTACATCACCATAGCAATGTTACCACATAGAGTAGAGGCACATACACTATAGAACTTTGCGTAATGAAGTGCATATCACAGAACAGCATCCCCATGGCTACATATTTAAAAACATCCACAAAATATTACATAGGCAATACACATCCACAAAATATTACACAGGCAATACACATCCACAAAATATTACACAGGTAATACACATATACAAAAACATCCACAAAATGTTACACAGGTAATACACATATACAAAAACATCCACAAAATATTACACAGGTAATACACATATACAAAAACATCCACAAAAAACATGATTTGCAGGATAACAGTTTCATCCATTTTTAAAACTCTACATTGATGAGAAAGCAATATCAGCAAAACATTACCAAAATATCCTCTCAGTCACACCGGCTAGAAGAAACATTACCAAAATATCCTCTCAGTCACACCGGCTAGAAGAAACATTACCAAAATATCATCTCAGTCACACCGGCTAGAAGAAACTACCAAAATATCCTCTCAGTCACACCGGCTAGAAGAAACATTACCAGAATATCATCTCAGTCACACCGGCTAGAAGAAACATTACCAGAATATCATCTCAGTCACACCGGCTAGAAGAAACATTACCAGAATATCATCTCAGTCACACCGGCTAGAAGAAACATTACCAGAATATCATCTCAGTCACACCGGCTAGAAGAAATATTACCAGAATATCATCTCAGTCACACCGGCTAGAAGAAATATTACCAGAATATCATCTCAGTCACACCGGCTAGAAGAAATATTACCAGAATATCATCTCAGTCACACCGGCTAGAAGAAAACTCATCAATAATACATACACAACTTCGAGTTGAATAGAAATAAAAATACATGCTTACCAATTGTGAATTTTTGGTAACTATAAACCCAATAAAAAAAGAATTGGATCTTTACAACTTCAGAACTGACAAAATAACCTAAACTCTGTACGTGGACGGTTGGTCCTTACAGTTGAGTGGGTCATGTTCTCCCAACATTGGAAAACAAAAAGATATTTTACACGAGCTCAAAGAAAAGACTTTACTTACGTATCTGACTAGAGCGAGTTCTAACGTTCTGTAGTTGTAGACAAAGTGAACCTGTCTTACTCTCCGCCAATACGAACTTTAGTCACGGCTTGACAGTTACATTACATTAACATTATAAATAGAGGAGAGGATGTTAGTGTCTAGATTCTTTACCATAAATGTCCATAATCTAGAGACAATCCTAGTTAACCTAGAAACACGAACCAATAAACTACCAGAAGCTATGAACTACACAAAAATATATTCAGTAGTGTTACAGTGACAGAGAGACAATTACTTTAGTATTAAAATTCAGTCAATTTACTTATACATAAACTTCAGCAGTGCCATCCATACGTTAGCGTAGAGGTAACATTTATACACCTGTCCTAAATAAAAGGGCTTCTAAATAAAAGAGAAGGGAAGGGGTGATACTAATAATGCATAATTGCACTGGAGAGGGTATTGAGTTTTTTTTTTTTCTGCTAGGACACTTAATTGAAGACAAAAGCTAGTTCAAGATTTTGATTCCATTTTGTTCCTTTGAACTTTGTGTAAAAGAGTTCATCTGTTTCTGAGGTCATGAACTTCTAAGGTGTGGTATGGTCAGCATATCGATCGATCTCATCTATTTGACCCACAGATAGCAGACATCAATCGAAATGTTGAGACCCAGGGAGCCCTATCTATAAACAAAAACAAATCTTGATGTAGGCCATGTTATGAGCACGGGGCCCTCCTCGCTCCGTTGCTTCTTTTAGTCACAAAAATCACTTAGATTAAGCTTTTTTTTTCCTTAAAATTATTCATATTTCAAACACCGATTTACTGATTATTGAGAAATTATTGACCCTTACACCGCTGCTTACCAAACATAGTGCTAGTGTAAACAGGTAGGATAGTCACTTCTTAAAGGTTTAAGTTTACACATCAATTATATATTAAAGAAATGGTAAAGTCAGCACAACTGTGTACTTTTAAGAGAACAAAGTTTGAGAAACGTCGCTATTATGGGTGATGACTTGGGAGACTGCGACAGTGGACAGGAAGGTTTGAAATACCCAATCTCGATTTCTCCGACATAGCCACAGAGAAAAGGGAAAAAAAATATCCCTGAAAGATTGGGTTTCTGAATGAAGTCGCCCTAAGCAAGAGACGTGGAAATCAATCCACATACAGCCGATCGACCAATGGTTTTAGGGGGTCTCGGGGAGTTGACACACGGGGAAGAATTCAATTCCAGCAGGGAAAATGTAAGCTCAGGCTAAAGAATGTATCTATATTTTATTACAAGAATTTAAATCTAATACATTTACTCTCTTTTTATAATATATATTAACCAATATTCATTTTTTGTTCAGTTATCATTATCGCCACCTTTATCACCAACATCATTATCAAAAAGGCCCCAAAGCCAATTGATGCACAAAGCATCAACATGTGCCTTTTCATTTCGACTGCTGTTAGGAGCTCTTCTCACTGGCCTACATAAATCCCTAGTTCCATGTGATCTTGAGGACTTTGTCTGTTGGTAGCCAGTTCATGGCAGTGTTGGTCAGAAAAGCTTCATCTGTTCTGCTTCTGGCTAGTTTACAGAATTTTCGTTTAACTTTTCTGGTGTAATGTCTATGTTTATTGTAAAGGTGTAAACCTCTAACCTCTATGTTTAGTGTAAAGGTAAACCTCGATTTAATATTTTACCGTTTTAGAAACCACTTTAAACATTTTAAGGAAGGTGCGGTGGCTTTGGTTCCTGGTGAGGACTGGGATTTTAATTTCGGGATCTTTGGGCGCCTCTGAGTCCACCCAGCTCTAATAGTACCTGACACTAGTTGGAAAAAAGTAAAGGCGGTTGGTCGTTGTGCTGGCCACATAACACCCTCGTTAACCATGGGCCACAAAAACTGACGCCGTTTACATTACCTAATCTATAGATCACAAGTTCTGAGGGGGCAACTTGTTCTTGTAATACTGTATCTTAGATTGGTCTTTTAACTTCCAAGTTTCCTCATTCTTAAGAATCAATTTTTTTCCCTTTATTAATTGAGCACAATTTCTTATTGGTTTACTATTTCTTGTCTTGTCAGTGTGAATGTGGCTTGAATCCACATTTACTGTCGAGTCATTCTTATAAATTAGTTTTAGGCAAGATTAGGTTAAAGGCGAGTAATCTGAAGGGCAAGAGAAATTACTTAACTAAATATTAATTTAATAAAAAAAGAAGATTGTTTCATCAGCAAATGGCCAGTCAGTTTCCTCTCACAAAACAATAAAGAAAGTTTCTTGACGAGGCTACTGCATTCAGAGATACCAGTCCATTGAAAAAATCAATACCAACCTAGTAGGATGTTAGTTTGAGACAAAAAGTGATTTCCTTTAGAGACCAAACGATGATTGAGTCACAATATATATATGAAGCTAAAATGTTACTGTGGCCATCAAATAAATGAATTTGGTGTTAACTCATGATTCTGCTCATGAAAACTACTCAAAGCTGTAGCGATAGGTAGGCATAAAAAACAACAACTTAACGAGATCGTACAATGGAACTTCGCTTTTTGGATTGTCTCCTTAGAATGCCGACCATGTCCTTCTAATCTGATTAGTCTATCGAGAGGCCCGCACAACAACCGTACCTCTTAGAGAGGTTTTGTAAGCTTAAGAGATTTATCAATCAATCAATCAATCAATCAATCAATCAATCAATCAATCTATCTATCAATCAATCAATCAATCAATCAATCAATCAATCTATCTATCTATCTATCTATCTATCTATCTATCTATCTATCTATCCTCTCTCTCTCTCTCCCTCTTTCTCTCTCTCCCTCTCTTACTATATATATATATATCATGATCAGTGCTCAATGGTCCAATCTTTTTTTGTGGACCTATTGGGTGGTGATTCGAACTCGATCCCTCTGAGAGGTTGCCAAGCGGTGCTATTCACTCAGCCCAAAATTCCACACGTTCCGTAACATTTGAAAATGCTCTTTCCCTAAACAGCTCTCTAAGTGTGCTACTTAACAATAAACAGGTTGTCCCTACTCTACAGCTAAACACATCCACCCATACTAGCAGTGCAACAGAAACAAGGACATGTACTTTTGTTGGTACTCACTGGGACACTTTTTTTTTTGCAATACGAATTTACTTGGCTTCCTTAGCTGAGTATAGCGAGTGAGCATTCAATAGCTTTATCTGTTCACCAGAGTGTTTGTATCGAGTGTGCCTGTGTGATTGTGTATGCATGAGTGTCTCTGTGCGTATCTATTTGTCTGTACGACCGTGTCTAAGTGTGTCTATACGTGGGTCTATGTGTCTGTGGGTGTCTATAGGTGGGTTTAATTGTCTGCACGAGTGTATCTGAGTGTGTGTATAAGTGGGTCTACTTGTACGAGTGTAACTTCTGTGTGTGTCTTCTGCGCGTGTTTTCTCTGTGTGTCAGTGTGCCTGGATGTTATTTTTTCAAGAAAGGGAAGCAGTCATTGATTGATGGAAACCGACTTCATATAACGAATTTAATCGCTAACGTACTAGGACAATGCCATTTCAGAAATCCTTTATAGGTTAAGGTTAAAGAATGCGACATAAGTTTCAAGTTGCTATTTAATCTTACTGAGAAATTGAGAACCAGGAAAATGTATTGCCTTTTGTTGCTTACCAACATCTTGAGGCGTTACTTTAAAAAAATAGTAGCTTATTCGACCTTGACCCAGACACACTTGATTTGAACAAAATCGAGGTCAAGTGCGAGTTTTTTCCCACCATTCCGGTTTTCACAGCACTAGCTTGTGCGCCCAGATCTCAATCCGCGACAACGGGAAGTGGTGTGCAAACCAATACAAATGAGTCTATCACCTATATAATAGTAAAAGTATGTACTATTGGATTCGAACTTGAGGGGTCTAGCTCCTATATCTAGTGCAGGAACAACTATTCCAAATAAGTGCTTAAGATAATAGAAAGTTTTATAGTTATCTATTGTTAGTTTCCAACTTTAAACTTTATTGATTTGCATCTATATTGTTATTGTTACAGTAGTTACGCTGAGGTTGCCAATTGTAGTCAAACTCAATTTCCATTTCATTGGATCAATAAAAATTATCTTATCTTATCTTAAAGCAAAGTATAAAGGGGAATAATTAAACTTATACCACCACATTAGTCAAGTACAATTAATAATAAATAGTTATAAATAATTAATTATCAATAGGTAATAGCTTAATTACCAATTACTATTTGATTTTTTTAAATTGAATTTTTGTCAAGAAATAATTGTGCTTGATCCAAGATTGGGTGTCGGAGAAATAACGTGTACAAACTTTTTAACTTAGATGGACAGACAGAAGGCATTTATTATAATATCATGAACATATTGCAATGTAACAGAAATTGCCTGTGAAAATAAAAATGTTTTAAAAAAGGTTTGTATGTCTCTACTTCCAATATGACACTTTCTTTTTTAAAAGCCAAAGTAAATGTTGTTGGAAAATTAAATGTAAATGTTACAACTAAAAACATAAAAATGTACATGTAACAACATAAACAGCTATTTTATCCCTTTGAATTTTCATCAATACATTCATATAACAAATATAAAAAAATTTAATGTATTATTGGTATGCTTTTTATTCAGATTGGGAGACACATTAAATCATATATTACTTACAAGCCTGAAAGACAGAGTACAACATACAGACTAACAAACTAAAAGACCTATCAAGGACGTCAAACTAACCAATATATTACCTACACACTTTACGCGTGAGACATATAAAATCTCTGCTCTTTCAGACCTAACAAGCGAGACACTATGTAAAATCTCTTTCAGACCTAACAAACGAGACACATTGTGTTAAACTACAAGACAAACTAATATTGATTCTTACTTTAACTTTAATACAAAAGTCATGGTGTCCAGAAAATATCAAAGATACTTTTACGGAAATGAATTGTCACATCCTTGACCACACATTGATAAGTTCAACATCTCAACACGAGCAGGACAGGTTAAGCATATAGTTTGATTTTTTTTTCAAGGATTAACTAGACCTCTTGAGATTTTTTTTAAACTGACCAATTGAGGAATAGAATTCAACATATCGCCCTATGAAGAAACTCTTGGGCAGTGGTTCTAAAACTTTGTTGTTGGTCTCAAAACCTTTTAGAACAAGATCTTCTCTTCTCAAGAGCTAAATCTTTTTTATTTTGTTTTGACAAACTCTGCCTGTCTATGTTCCCCTCTCAGACCTTGTCATCTATAGGGCATATGAAGGTCATTTGTTTCAGTGGCCCACGGTTAACGAGGGTGTCATGTAGCCAGCACAACGACCAACCGCCTTTACTTTTTCCAAACTAGTGTCAGGTACTCATTAGAGCTGGGTGCCCAAGGATCCCGAAATTAAAAATCCCAGTCATCACCAGGATTCGAACTCGGGAACCGGTTCGGAGGCCAAGCGCTTTACCGCTGAACAGCGCGCCTCCACCCTGCCTGTCAGTCTGGTACAAATGTTGTACACGCTGTTTCCCCCCCCCCCCCCCCCCCCCCCGGGTCTCATTCTCAGATCAAGTTGAAACTTTGCAAAAGGCATCACGAAATAATGCCAATGATAAGTCTCAAGATCATTGCCCTTATGATAACCACCAACAACCTTCCCAAATAGTATATAACGGAAGGAGGCCTCCTGGTCGTGTGGCACATTATTACAAAACACGTAGGCTTACAAGTAGGTCTTTGTAATTTTAATAAGAAACATAAGGAAAGGTTGAATACGATTACATTTGACCTTATTTGAAGCAGCAATGTGTCGAGAATAGAATTAAAGGTATAGATAATAGAGGCACAAGTATCGATAATTAACAAGGCTATCGAGAATCAAGTATAATTTCAGAAAGGGCAAAGAGTCACGACTGTCATACGTTCGACTCAATTCATATACACGGGATTTCAACAATTTTATTTCTTAAAAAAAAACACAAAGACAGACTGAATTTTTAAAAATACTTGACCAGACGAAATGCAAACAAGTTCGAATACCTCAACTAGCAACACTATTCTGGAGGTACTTATTTCCGCCGCCCCTCCATTCAACTAAGGCACGGGAGCACCCACTCTGAGAACCGCTTCACAGACGTTATTCTTGTGCAAAACCCAAACATTCCAGGCCATGACAAAAGTTGCCGCAACTTTATTTCAAAATAAAACCATTTGCTCACCCACCTTGTGAGGCTAGGTCGATAAAGTTTTTTGTAGGTACTCACGACCTGGTGTGTGACGTTTGAAGTACTTGTGGGTACGCTTACGTCATTCAATTATCTTGACAGAACTCACATAGACTATACAGACTATAAAAACTAAAATTAACTAGAACCAGCGTTGTGTGTGTGTGTGTGTTTGGGGGGGGGGAGAGGGTTAAATGATGTAAATTTTACTGCTTCTGTAGCAAAAGTTAGCGAGGGAGCCATGTGACCAACACAACGACCGCTTCCCCCTGTCTTTATTTTTCCAAGCAAGTGAGAAGAACATAGTGCACATACTGCAGAACGGAATGGACAATAATAAGGCTTGTCTTTGAGTTTGAAGATTAATGAGGAATGCAATATTTATAGTCGCTACGCAATCTGTGATGCACATATTTTGCCACATCCAGGGCTAGCATAACCATGGACAATACGACTTCTTAAAACCACGACATTTACAAACAAGGTCTTCACTGGGAACACGGGACCCTTGGTTGGGAAGCGTATCGAAATAAAAATAAATAAATAACCAATTTTTGGGGAGGCGCGGTTGCTGAGTGGAAAAGCGCTGGAATCCCAGGCTCAAATCCTGGTGAAAACTGAGGCGCCTCTAAGTCCACCTGGCACTAATGGGTACCTGACATTAGTTGGCGAAAAGTGAAGTTGGTCGTTGTGCTGCCACATGACACCCTCGTTAACAGTAGGCCGTGCAAGTATTGATCCTGATAATGCCTAAAATATACATCATTATAAAATGAACCCAACGTCACTCACGACCATCTAAAATAACGTGGAGACAGATATCAAACAAAATAATAACATACCAAACAATTAATTCATTAACTGTTTTTTTTTTAAAATTGATTCCTGATTTGTTAGGTACAACAGATAATTGTGTAAAATATTAACTTGATCCCAGAATGGGTGGGAGAATTATCGTGCTCAATAATTGATTGTACCAGACAGACAGTGAGTTGATATAAACTCTGTAAATACAAGGTTACAAAAGACAGTTTGTGTGGAAACACAAACTCAAAATCGGCCCCCGAAGTAAAATGTTTTACATAATTCGGATAATCCTTCAGAGTTTAAGAAAGTTTACTTTCTAGTCCAAACCTCCCACAGGACGACGGGGGATGGGAGCAGGCAGGGTTTGAACCTTCGATCGTCGATAAATCCGAACGACAGTCCAGCGCGCAAACAGCACGACCAGTGGTCCATTCAGGTAGGCTTCAATATTTTCAGAAAGAACATCCGAATGAAATTATATCAAAGACAAATGAGAGATAAGAATGGAGAAAGAAGGTTAACAGATCTTGTGTAGTACCCCAACGGTCCCGCAGATCAAAGGATAGGTAAAAGTGAATGTAAAGTTAGATGTGAACCTGGCCTAACTAGTTTCCCTTTCAGAACTTGTGGTCTATAGGGCAGATGATGTAAAGTTCAGCTGTTTTTGTGGCCTACGGTTAACGAGGGTGTCATGTGGCCAGCACAACGACCAACCGCCTTTACTTTTCCCCAACTAACGTCAGGTACACATTAGAGCTGGGTAGACTCAGAAGTTGAAAATCCCAGTCTTTACCAGGATTCGAACCCGGGACCCTCGGTTCGGAATAAATAATGTAATTGTTTTGAAAAGGATCAATCTCATATTAGAGTCCTCAAAAAAAAAAAAAAAAAAAAAAAAAAAATTTCCTCTATATAATAAATGTTCACAAAAATTAAATTTATAACATTACTATTCGTTTTAAATTAGGTCTAACTTATAATGCATACTAATTAGCTTTTTCTCTTAAAAAACTGCTTGCATAACTGATTTAAAAAATTAGAATTTTCGCTTTCAGGAAAAAAAAAAGTAGCCGTTGCATCAGAACTTTGAATGGTCTAAAATATTGTGAAGTCGGATTTTCCATATCTTTTCTAGTTTACGAGATCTAAACGGGACGAACGGACAGACGGACAGACATTTCACACAAAACTAATAGCGTCTTTTCCCCTTTCGGGGGCCGCTAAAAAATGTACTTATAGATTACAACTTGTCAATTCAATTGAGATTCAGTGCCAGCCCTCATAAAGTCTCTATTACTAATCGAGTTGCAATGCCTACCAGGAGAGTGCTTCTGTTATCACCTAGAAATTACGTGCCAGGTAAGACTAACACAAAAATCGAGTTCTATTTGAGTCCCTGAGAGCAAGGATCGTCATTCCACACCTAACTATCGACAACACCCAAGGTTATTTCTGCAGAGCTCCCTTTAAATTAAATGTTAGTGTGATTAGCCCTGGAGATTAGGCCCTCTACAGGCCTCTCGGCGGTGCCCCCCTCTACAGATCCGCATACAGATCGGCGTACACAGTTTCGCGAGCATCAACATCCACCCGATGCCACGCCATGCCCTGGCCGCGACAGCGTCTTGAGGAACTAAAACAGAGACCTAGCTCTGCTTACCACACCTGGGGTTCTCTGTTGGCTTCAGAATTAGACAGACAGATAAACCCAGACCGACAGATAAACGAAGACAGACAGATAAAGGTAGAAAGATTAAAACCGTAGGGTAGTTTGTGACGGCTGAGATTAAATCTAATTTTTAAAAAATGTCAAGTTATCAAAATGTCCATGTAATACGAAATCACACTCACACAAACTTATATTTGCATTGAAAGATAAACACACACACACACAAAACTAATGAAGAAGAACAGAGAAAAGAAAGGGACCACTTGCTAATGTTATTAAGTCCCATCCAGGTTGGTTGTGACTCTTCTGCCCACTACGTCATTTCTATTTATAGACTTCTAAATAGTATTTTGTAATGAGTGAGTGATTCAAAGTTAAAATGTCTCAATAGCATTCTGTAGTACATATATCACATTTATCAAGTGAGTGATTCCAACGGAAACCCAATATCAGAAGACTATTTAAAAGAAAAAAAATGAATATAGTATTTAAACAAAAGAAAAGAAATGACAATGTTTTATTAAGAGGTCTCGAACTACATACACATACAGCTCAGGCTCGTGCAGCAAAAAACAACATCATGAACCCCCCCCCCCCCCCCCCCCCCCCCCCAAAAAAAAAACAAAACTAAAGAAACCAAGAAAACAGCAGTTTAGTTTAACACAAAGTTACATTTATTCAAACAAGGTTTGTGTTGGTGGCGTGGTGACTAAACGGTACATCCGATTTCAAGAGATAGAATCAATTTTGGGATTTTTTAGACTATTTTTTTTTTTTTTGAGTCCAAACAAATCTACAGGATATCTAGACATATGTAGTACACGACTGCACATTATCTGTATTCACTATTTGTTTGAATTTATTGCATGTGACATTAGTTATAATGAAAAGGGTAGTAACTGACATTTGTTGTAACTGACATTTGTGCTTCTTTAAATTTTTTGTAACTGACATTTGTGATTCTTTAAATTTGTTGTAACTGACATTTGTGTTTCTTTAAATTTGATGTAACTGACATTTGTGCTTCTTTAAATTTGTTGTAACTGACATTTGTGCTTCTTTAAATTTGTTGCAACTGACATTAGTGTTTCTTTAAATTTGTTGTAAATGACATTTGTGATTCTTTAAATTTGTTGTAACTGACATTTGTGATTTCTAGAATTTGTTGTAACTGACATTTGTGCCTTTTTAAATTTGTTGTAACTGACATTTGTGATTCTTTAAATTTGTTGTAATTGACATTTGTGCTTCTTTAAATTTGTTGTAACTGACATTTGTGCTTCTTTAAATTTGTTGTAACTGACATTTGTGCTTCTTTAAATTTGTTGTAACTGACAATAGTGTTTCTTTAAATTTGTTGTAACTGACATTTGTGCTTCTTTAAATTTGTTGTAACTGACATTTGTGCTTCTTTAAATTTGTTGTAACTGACATTTGTGCCTTTTTAAATTTGTTGTAACTGACATTTGTGATTCTTTAAATTTGTTGTAATTGACATTTGTGCTTCTTTAAATTTGTTGTAACTGACATTTGTGCTTCTTTAAATTTGTTGTAACTGACATTTGTGCTTCTTTAAATTTGTTGTAACTGACATTTGTGCTTCTTTAAATTTGTTGTAACTGACATTTGTGCTTCTTTAAATTTGTTGTAACTGACATTTGTGCTTCTTTAAATTTGTTGTAACTGACATTTGTGCTTCTTTAAATTTGTTGTAACTGACAATAGGTTTTTTTTTTAAATTTGTTGTAACTGACATTTGTGCTTCTTTAAATTTGTTGTAACTGACATTTGTGCTTCTTTAAATTTGTTGTAACTGACATTTGTGCTTCTTTAAATTTGTTGTAACTGACAATAGGTTTTTTTTTTAAATTTGTTGTAACTGACATTTGTGCTTCTTTAAATTTGTTGTAACTGACAATAGGTTTTTTTTTTAAATTTGTTGTAACTGACATTTGTGCTTCTTTAAATTTGTTGTAACTGACATTTGTGCTTCTTTAAATTTGTTGTAACTGACATTTGTGCTTCTTTAAATTTGTTGTAACTGACAATAGGTTTTTTTTTTAAATTTGTTGTAACTGACATTTGTGCTTCTTTAAATTTGTTGTAACTGACATTTGTGCTTCTTTAAATTTGTTGTAACCGACATTTGTGCTTCTTTAAATTTGTTGTAACTGACATTTGTGCTTCTTTAAATTTGTTGTAACTGACATTTGTGCTTCTTTAAATTTGTTGTAACTGACATTTGTGCTTCTTTAAATTTGTTGTAACTGACATTTGTGCTTCTTTAAATTTGTTGTAACCGACATTTGTGCTTCTTTAAATTTGTTGTAACTGACATTTGTGCTTCTTTAAATTTGTTGTAACCGACATTTGTGCTTCTTTAAATTTGTTGTAACCGACATTTGTGCTTCTTTAAATTTGTTGTAACTGACATTTGTGTTTTTTTAAATAAACATTTGTTGTACCAAATTGTTTTTACACTTGCCAATATTTTATATCCAACATTATTTGTCTTCCAATAAACTTCAGCTGGGAGCGATTTGTCCCATGAACAGTGACCATTACTTATCAATAGTTGATTTTTTAACAACTAAAACTGCTGGTAAAGAAACGTTTCCATAGTCATGAGAGAAAGTACTCTTCATTCAGGCAGGGCCGGCCTTAGGCATAGGCAAACTAGGCTAGATGTATTGTGTGTGAATATGTTTTTCAAAATGATCTATGAACAAATACTAACAATGGATACATCCTAGATTTGATTGCCTCAAAGTAAAAATCTAATATTCCAGGTATTAATAATGATAAAAATAACAATAATAATAGTAATATTTATATAGCCCAGTCAACAAATTTAACGTGGGCTCAAGCTGCTATAACTTAACAGACACAAACACAGGAGTTAAAATGACAAAGTAATCTAAAAGAAGCAAATAAAAAAGATCGTTAAAAAAAACTTCTCTAAGTGGAATAATTCCTTACAACAATATCTCTCAATAATGTAGGAGTCATTTCCCTTATTCGAACCGAAACGATTAATTGCCCACTAAATAATTGGCTTATTGGTTACTTTTGAAATTATTCAAGCTTTGTTTAGTGCAAAAATAAATAGTTTAAAGTTTCAACTTGATCCGAGCATGGGCGTGGGAGATGTAGAATTATTGGAGGGGACAAAACCCCAATTATTTAGCAATATTTCTGAATACTGAAGAATTGATTTCTATTGTCAGTATCAAACAAAATAATTTATAACAAGTAATTAATAAACTAATTTGTAATTTTCAAAATTTTTTCAAGCATTTTGTGTACGACTATAAATAAAATTGTGGAAGTTGTAACTTCATCCGAGAAACAATGTGGGAGTAATGGACATATGAAATTCCTATCAGACAGACGGAAAGTTTTATACAATATAAGAGGTCTTAAGGTTCTTGAATGTGATGAAGCATGTTGTTTATCTGAGCTCAATGTTAGTTATAACATTATTCTTATGGAAATTCTTGTCTAGACATATCTGTCAATAAACGTTATGTTTGTATTGTTTAGAAAAAAAAGGGAATTTCCGCTTCCATTAATAAAATGTTTTGTAAATGGGAATTTCTTTGATAAGACTACGCACGCGAGTGGATAAGCTAATCTATCGCAACCATGATCCTCTGGTTTTACATGTTCCTCTGGTTTTACATGTTCCTCTGGTTTTACATGTTCCTCTGGTTTTACATGTTCCTCTGGTTTTACATGTTTCCGATGTTCCTCCATCATCATCTGTCTCTTGACTTTCGTCGTAGGAGTGTTGTAACAGTTCGCGTCACCAAATCCCTCCCCACTTTTCGCGGTCAGCAGCTGTTCTTAGCTAGAGCGAGGCCAGTCCATTCTTTTACATTGTCCAGCCAGCTTCTCTTTGGACGGCCTTTTCTTCATGCTCCCTCCACTGTGCCTTGAAGAATGACTTTTTACAGTAAGTATGTTCCTTCAGACTTGAAGATTATTACATCATAGCCCAAACCACCTGAAGGACGACAGGGGATGGAAGTGGGCGGGTCTCGAATTCTGCTCCATCGAGATGACAATACAGTGCGCATACCACGCGACCAGGTAGCCATTATTTTGTAGCAAGGAGTTAAAAGGGTTTGAATTTAGGGGGATTTTAAAAAATTTGTAGACAGTTTAACATAGTCATTTTGAGTTCCTAATAATCAGCGGCGTCGCTTGGTTTCGTGCAATGATTCCGTTGTGTGTATACCGTTGTATCCCTTCGCTGTTACCTCCTGAAGCATAGATCAAAACATCTACAGAACAACATTAGGCGGAGAAACAAACAAAAGAAATTTCAAAAACAAATCAGAGTTCAGAACGATCAGATATGAATTTTATAAAAAGAGTTTAAACTCCTATGGAAAACAAAAAACATCCATGAGGACTAATCAACTTTGTAGAGCAAATGAATGGGAAAAAAAAAAGAATGCATTGAATGAATTTCAGAAATAAAAAATAAACGAACACACTAGAAGCTAACAGACAAATCGAATGAGAGCAAACAGCAAACATGCCAAATTATATAGACCAGTTCTAATCAAATTTTCTAGTTTGATAGTTGGCATCGAAATGGACACGTACGGTACCTACCATGAACTCTTAGTATGACCTGCGGGTCTTTAGTTTGGGTATTACTGATCTACAGCATTATATTTAGATCTACGTTAAACATGGAGAATGTTCCCTTCACATTTTTTCTTGTTTTGCCACAAAATTAAAAGTAGTGAAAATGGGCTTACCCGTTCAGCCGACATTTTCATATCAAATATAAAATACAGTGAAAACGGGTTTACCCGATTTGCTAAAAAGTTTCGTTATTTAATAGTGATACTTGTAGGTACTTTTGTCTATTTTTAAAGCCCTTTGTTTGTGGGAGGAGACATTAAACATACCCTACAGTCTCCGACATAATCGAAGAATCATTTATGCCAAGCTTTATCCGCATTGATCAAACAGTTTTGATTTTTATTCGGGACATACATACATCCATACGCCTTACTATGTACTTTATATTATAGATATTAGCGAAAGATTTTTTTTTATTCCAGTCATTTAGGCCCAACTACATCGTCCTTATTGTGCTGGTGCTTTAATAAAAATTATTATCATCTTTTTTATCCGTGAGGGATAAGAGAAGGTAATACTGATATCAATGGACGCCATGGACTATATATCCAGCACAACATTAGCCATTAGCTTTGTCATTGAATCAGTATAATATCGTGATGTTTTCTGTTTCGCAGCTAATACACTCAATGAGTTATACAGTTTGTGTGAAATTCAATTCTTGGTACTGGAACTTGAAACGGTATGTTTATAATATAAGCTTTTACTGAAATACATGCCCCCATAAGGGGAAAGTTGGGGGTACGTCCCTTGAATTTGGGGGGTGGGGGCTTGTTACCGAGCTTTATTAATGTTCGTAATTTCCCCTCCAGTTTTAAAAAGATAGTATTATCATATTGACAAAAAAAAATTGCCAGGCAGTGACCTGTTTCTGGTTATTTCTAGATCTGTTACTAGATAGAGTAAAAAAAAAAAAGGGAGGGGGGTTCAATATATTTATAGATTTATTTCCATTCATAAATATTGTAGTTTTAAAACTGAAGTATTGGGCATAATGGAGGCGCGGTGCCTGAGTGGTAAAGCGCTTGGCTTCTAAACCGAGGGGTCCCGGGTTCGAAACCTGGTGAAGATTGGAATTTTGAAATATTAGGGCGCCTCCAGCTCTAATGGGTAACTGACACTAGTTGGGGAAAAAAAGGCCGTTTGGTCGTTGTGCTGGCCCTTGTTAATCGTGGGCCACAGAAACAGATGACCTTTACTTCATCTGCCCCACAGATCACAAGGTCTGAAAGGGGAACTTTTTAACTTTATTGTGCATAATATTTGCTTATTCTGCAACCTTTTCAAATGAAATTATCCGATTTTCTAAACCAGGTTTGTGTCATGCGAATTCTATTTCACGGATCATTGGTTACACCTTGATGTTGTGTTACTAGTTTTGTAAAATGTTCTACATGTTTCGGATGTTCCTCTAGAGTGAAAGATAATCCTCATCCTACCCCCCAAACCTCCCGGACGTGGATGGCAGAGGGCAGCAGAGTTATGAACCCGAAACCATCAAGACGACCCCAAGACAGTCTAGCGTGCCTACTGCACTACCAGACAGCCCTCCTTTATAAAAACCACTTCACACCAGCGATCACGTGATAGATTTTCATCAAAACTATAAATAGCAAGCCTTTTGGTGTATGCAGTATACACAATGAAGAAAGCGCCGATAAGCTTTGAATGGTATTCCCCCCCCCCCCCCCTTTTCAGCTCTGCAGAGTTAAATTATCTAAACTCTTCAGTTTGTTGCACATTTTTACATTTCTTTATTGTCAACATTAAAGCTCGCTAAAGCGTCTCTGACATTATTTAGTTTACAGTAAAAATTCCCAATGTTGGGGTTCATAAATAGAAAACAATTATTTCATGCTTCAATTTTGTACACAAATATTCACGTGCATAAAAAAAAAGTTGGGTGGAAATTAACAAAGCAATCAACACTTAACACTCAATCAACACTGAAAATTCACAATTTTTTTCATTTTTTTTTAATTGACAGCACACGAAACGTTCAATAGTTGTTCCTTGAGCAAGCAAGTTATCAGGGCACCAATGCAAATACAACATGCAACGAGCACAGACTTGGGGTGTTTGGTTTGGGGTGTGTTGTGTTGGGGGCGCCCTACCGGATTGACTTGAACATGGTCGCTACTGTCAACATCAGGCGTGAAGGCCAGACGGGAAACTTCAAGTGACGTCCAGAACCTCTCCTCGCCAACAGAAGGACACACAATCCCGCAGTAGATCAGGTCCAAAAGTAAGTCCCTTTTGTTTTTCCAGCGATAAATCCGTGGCTAACCCTAGCCAAACATCTTCACGAAGAGACCATCTGATATGAAACGTACTGTCTAGGTTTATTTAGGTTTGAAAACAAACTAATTCTGGAGCTATATCCACAAAGAATACGCCTGGGAATAAGACCCAATAGTTGAAGTCTATATAAACATCCTTTGAATTAGAAAAACAAACTTATTAAGATCTCATAACAAACAAAGAAAAAGACCGAGCTTATACACACTGGACATACACCATTAAACAAGACGCACACCCAGACTGCAGGAAAGATGAACTTGTACAAAAACCTAGGAAGTTTCAGACGGAAGAAAACCAAAAAATCAATGCTGTAGTCTCTGGACGGAAACACACCCAAGCAACTTTAACGCAGGGGTCACGTGATGTAATGTCGATCGATACATAAAAGACGACCACCAACTTATGAAAATTCAATGAACGATCCCTTAAAGCTCTATGGTGATTATATAAAAATTCAATGAATGATCCCTTAAAGCTCTATGGTGATTATAGATGGTAGTAGGGACAAAACACTATGAAAATACGGATTCCTGAAACGTTACCAAAGACAGATGTCCAACTGTTTTGTCTATTCGATAAGATCTGCTTAAATTTATAGTTAATTATAAAGCACATATACCGACAATATCATATTGAATGTCCTATCGTAAAAAGAAGCTCTTTATGCTTTTTAAAAATATAAAAAATCCTAATTTATATTTTGTTGTAGTATATTTTAAATTTTTCTTTTAGCATCTCTGTAACTGTTGTTTTAGCATCTCTGTAATTTCGAATTGTACATGCTGTACGGGCTTAGCACGCTGTCGTGCCATTGTATCCTTCTACCCTCTCCAAAATATAGTTCCAGAAAATTTAGAACACAATTGCTCGTAATTATACATGGTTAAAAATAAAAGAATAATTAGTCCATTCGTGAATCCAACACACACGATTTGTGTCCCCAGTGCATTAAAAAACAAAACAAAACAAAAAAACAAAAATGGAGGAATCGTAGATTCCAAGATAAAAACAAACAGATCGATCACGTGATCCTGTTATGACTATTTTTATCCACTTCGGTGATGTCATCACGTAGACGAAACTACAAACATTTACAAAGGTTTTAATGTTTGTGTAGTTTAATCTTGGCTTTAAAAAGGCTCTTCTGTTTCAGCTAATTATTAATTAACACAAGAATAGAATTCTAAGAACACGCTCGTTGGATAATAATAGGGGGGGGGGGGGGGAGGGGGAGGTCACGTCCACCCGAGAGCAGGCCAAGTGAGGATGAATTGATCATTTTGTACTGGCCACAGAATTACATTACACAACAATTAGACCAGGGCCAGTTTTAAGTAAATGGGAGCCCGAGGCAGCATTTTTGTAATGGCTATTTTGAAGATTTTAATTTAAAATAATATACTTTATGCTAGTGTAATGTATCTGAACAATATATTAATTTTTTTTTTAGTAATGTGTAAGTAATTTGAATGTATTGATGTGTATGTATTGAAGTGTATGCAGGGATGTATATGTATGTAATGATGTGTATGCATGCATTGATGTGTATTTATCGATGTGTGTGCAGTGATGTGTATGTATGTATTGATGTGTATTTATCGATGAGTATGCAGTGATGTGTATGTATTGATGTGTATGTATGTATTGATGCGTATATATGTATTGAAGAGTATGTAGTGATGTAAATGTATTGAAGTGTATGCAGTGATGTCTATGAAGTGATGTGATACAGTGATGTGAATGTATTGAAGTGTATGCAGTGATGCCTATGCAGTGATGTATAAGCAGGAATATGCATTCAGTGATGAGTATGTTGTAATTTATACAATGTATGTTGTAATGCGCATAATGAAGTCTTATAATCAATTTAATCAGCACTACACGATATAGCGCCTGCGCCTCTCCTCAGGATGCAGCAGTTAGGAAGTATTTTGTTTTTTACTAGATCTGATAATAGATAGAACAAGACCAAGTGTGGGTCAATGATGGAAGAATTATACTAGAGGTTTACACTGGCTTTGTCCACTAACTCTATTTGTAGCGGTCATCACACATAGTCTGATGAGACTGTGATTACAAGTATCTTGGCAGCTATTGTTATGTCTTTAGAACAGTAATGACCTGCTATGTCTCACTTTGGGTCAGCAGTTTTTATAGATGCATAGATCAGCTGGTTGTGTTAAAATGTGGATGTATAGATCAGCTGGTTGTGTTAAAATGTGGATGTATAGATCTGCTGGTTGTGTTAAAATGTGGATGTATAGATCTGCTGGTTGTACTGGGGGCTAGTGGCAAAATGAACGAGCAAATGTTTTACTTAGATACAAATAAGTGTGGATACATTGGACAGATGTGTAGAAAAAAGAGAGAGAGAGAGACAGAGTAAGAAAAAGAGAGACACACGGAGAGAGAGAGAGAGACAAAGAGAGAGATTCTGAGAGAGACAATGAAAAAGAGAGAGGCACTGAGAAAAAGAGACAGAAAGAGAGATACACACAGATACAAGAAGAGACAAAGAAGGAGATAGAGAGAGACAGAGAGAGCGAGTAGGAAAATGAGAGACGTAGAGAGAAAGGCACAGAGAGAGACTGAAAGAGAGAGAGAGGGAGGGAGAAAATAGTACGACTAAACTCATGGAGAGACAGAAAGAAGCAACACAAATGGACTATCACCATTCAAGAACCAAACTAAAAATGAGGAGGAGACATAGAGATGCTGTGAGTTAGGAACTGCCGCTCAGTTGTAGAATGATTCATTGTGTCAAGTCATGAGAGGAAAGCTGGAATACTCTTTACTACGCACATATAATAAGAGTTTCTAGGAAACAGACATCTTTCCAATCGATCGAGAGTAGTCTTAAGTGATTCTTTGTTTCGTACTCAGATTAAAGTTTAAACGTCTTCATATTATGTTGTGAAACGTGGCATTTTAAAAAAAAGAATTCTTCAATGTGGTTCCCTATTAATGTCCACTATCGCCTAGTATAGATTATACAGAAATTGTTCTTTACGTAAGCATGGAGAGAGACTTCAACAATATTTCATAGTAAATAGGGCGATCGCCCCCCCCCCTCCAACCAAATAAAAAGGGGGGGGGGGTGCGAGCGAATCGTTATAGAGAATTTGTGTCCACAATAATTTACTTTTCTTAACATATACTATATATACTAATTATTTATATTTTGATCATTTTTTTTATATCATGTCACCTCTCCCCCCATTCTGGCATGTTGGCCGATTCTGTAATGTTGGAGGGGCTACTGCATTTACCGCCCCCCCCCCCCCCCCCCAAACCATTCGGGAGAGGGGTGGGGATTAATTTTTGTATAGAAATTTTAGTTTATGAACAAAATTTGTCAAACATTTGTATAATATTTGCTGCTTATTAATATTTTAACCCATTTTACTCTAGCCTCTTTTCTATTCTTTGCTATTTATTATTATTAAAACTATTTTTTATAATTATGTTAGAAACGAAAGAATATTCATTCTCTGACACTGCCAGGGTCGAGTTCTGTCAAAGAGTTACAGAATTCAATGTAGGCCTACTCTCTTTATCAGTGTCCACTAAGGAATTTCATTATTATTATTATTATTATTAATGACCATAAAACTGCAATCGGGGCTACAAACTTTGTAAAATGTGCCAGACTATTTATATAGCTCCCATCAAATAATGACAAATGAACATTTTAGTTCGGGATTTAGGGTCAAGAGACAGACGATTTTGGACATGCGTCCAGCTATAATCTACGTTTTTACGCATTTAAACACCCCGTTGCCTAGCAACCGCTTGGTGTGGGGTGGCTTAAGGTGGCCTCAAGTGTTTTGAAAGGTGTCACATGGGTGTATTACATTCAGCACTGTAAACTTTAAAAAAAAATGAAGGGTAATGAACAGAAAGTACGGGAAATCATAAACCACTATAAATAACTGAAATGCTACTTAAGGTAGATAAAATCTGGCAAAGGTTTCCAGAGCTCGGATATCGAACCGGTTTGGCCTCACTGGTAAATAATCGATACGGAATTGTATTCGAGCCTGTTGTATCACCAGCCGAGCAATAATACCCATTTAGAAACATCGAGATGGCGGTAAAACATAGGATAAAGACCACATTAAAAAGACCACGTCAACACAAGGGCAACATGACATGCCTAACAAAACAAAAAAAAAAGCGTTGATTCGTAAAAAGGAAAAGAGGGTGGGGGGAGTTTGAATGATAGAATTTAATTGAGCTTCTTGAAAATCGATACCAAATTGAAAACTGCCTATTTCTAGAAGTGCAGAATATTACACAATAACAAAACGAAATATAGAATAAAGATAGCAACAGAAATAACTTTTATAACTTAACAGAAGAGAACATAACAGAAAATACATTACAGAAAAAAATATAACAGAAAATAACATTACAGAAGAAATATAACAGAAAATAACATTACAGAAGAAATATAACAGAAAATAACATTACAGAAGAAATATAACAGAAAATAACATTACAGAAGAAATATAACAGAAAATAACATTACAGAAGAAATATAACAGAAAATAACAATACTGAAGAAATATAACAGAAAATACATTACAGAAAAAAATATAACAGAAAATAACATTACAGAAGAAATATAACAGAAAATAACATTACAGAAGAAATATAACAGAAAATAACATTACAGAAGAAATATAACAGAAAATAACATTACAGAAGAAATATAACAGAAAATAAAATTACAGAAGAAATATAACAGAAAATAACATTACAGAAAAAAAAATATAACAGAAAATAATATTACAGAAGAAATATAACAGAAAATAACTTAGAAGAAGTAACGAAAGGTAACAAAACAGATACTAACATTTCAATGACGCCTCTTCGCCCAACAAGAACATTTCAACGAACACTCCCCATCATGTCAACTTTCTTCTAATCGAAAACATATTGAGGAATTTTAGACTAAACGTTAATCACTGTCATCTGTTATTTGTCTACACTTTGATGTTCAACATCCCGTGTACGTTCTCTTAGCAATAAAATACAGTGTAAGAAAAAAGAAAAGAAAGCGATAAGAAATGGCGAAGTAAAAGAACCTCAGAAAATCATTAAAAGATTAATAATTTGTTTCAGTGTTGAAAAGGGCATCCAAATGTATACGTGGCTTGTTCTTCGGTCATCAACTCTTCCGTATTGCGTACACCGGATACACCAAACATCTTGCTATTTATGAATTAGCCTCCATGTATGGGCTCTCCAATGTTTACACGTTTAGAGGGTTGGACTGCAATGAAGAAGTTTCAAATGAGACTGTTGATCACCCTCCTCAATATTCTACAATAGCTTCTCAATATTCTACAATAGTTTCTCAATATTCTACAATAGTTTCTCAATATTCTACAATAGTTTCTCAATATTCTACAATAGTTTCTCAATATTCTACAATAGTTTCCCAATATTCTACAATAGTTTCTCAATATTCTACAATAGTTTCTCAATATTCTACAATAGTTTCTCAATATTCTACAATAGTTTCTCAATATTCTAGAATTAGAAGTTTGATTCTGTAGTGCAAAAAAAAAAAAAACAAGAAAAAAAAACCCCAACTTATTCCTTTTAAAATACATAGCTTTTAACACTTTCTATATTTTGTACACCAGAGACACCATATAAAAGCTATTTTATAGTTTTCCAATAACAAACACATACTATGTCGTTATTTAGTAGGTTGGATTCTGGGTCTTTTGAACTTATATTTAACGGGTTTGACCCTCTGCTGGTGTTTAAACACAGTGCTCTACCTAGCACCACCACGCGCTGTCTTCCCACGAACTGATGCTGCGCTTCGTTCACGTTACATGTACTCTGGGTGACCTGATTTCATACATGCCTATCATTTCAAGACCTTCTTTTACTCTATGACCTCTCAGCCCCGCAACATTATATTTTTCACCACGCGAGTAGACGCTCGCTTCAAACGTCCAGTGGTTCTCAAAGTTTTTGTCATGCAGTACCCTTTTTGAACTTTGGCTTTGTCTCGGCGTGTGTATGACGTGTTATGAAATAATTTTACAGCCGTCTTGAGATCATCATCATCAACAACATCATAATCACCATCATCATAATCATCCCCATCATCATAATCCTCACCATCATCAAAATCACCACCACTACCACCACGATCATCTCCACCATCATAATTATCATTACAATCATCATCAACAACAACATCTTTACCACCACCACCACCACCACCACCATCATCATCATCATCACCATCGCCATTACCTTCAAACTCTAGAAAAGGCTTAAGAGGATCGACTCCCTTCCAAAAGCACCGGACAAAAACAAAACCTGAGGTGGCTTTCCAGATTTTTCAAAACAGAATTTAACAAGTCTGGTACAGTCACAGTCCTCATCCTCTTCGCAGCTGGGTACCGGTCAGTCTAAATTTGTCCTAACCATGCTAAATATGAACCATCAGTAAAAAGGTCCGTTCTGCAAAGCGCTGTAATAGCTGGTATACTTTTGAAACCACCAAGCCCTCTTTGGATAAAAGACACAGAATCAAGCATAATAAACTTTCAACCAATAGTCAATTTTAACTTTAACTAATTTATCCGTCAAGTACACAGATCAAGTCACAGTCTATGGAAGACCATATCAGTCAACTGAGAAAATCACCGATCTATTTACCATTTAATCCTTTTACTGATAAACTAATCAAACTATTTTTAAAGTCATCAACAACATAATTAAATTTACGAGTAAAGAAATAGAAACATTTCTTAAAAAGGTAAAAGAATTCTAATATAGACCTTAAGTGTCCGTATGTCCATTAATGTCAATTATTCATGGAAATCAGCATCCGACCTATCTTGCTAAAACATGACGTGAATGCTCCATAGATCATTGAGGAGGTCGTAGAACAAATGTTAGAACCATCGCCCTTATCCAGGAAGCTACTTTTTTTTTATTATCTGAATCTATAGAGAGGATCACCTGTCGGAAGATTGTGGACAAGATCCAGGTTATGAGATATTTAGATCTAGACAAGATCTAGGTTATGAGATATTTAGATCTAGACAAGATCTAGGTTATTAGATATTTAGATCTAGACAAGATCTAGGTTATGAGATATTTAGATCTAGACAAGATTTAGGTTATGAGATATTTAGATCTAGACAAGATCTAGGTTATGAGATATTTAGATCTAGACAAGATCTAGGTTATGAGGTAATTTAGATCTAGACAAGATCTAGGTTATGAAAAATTTAGATCTAGATCCAAGACACCATTAAACACCATTGTTGCTTGAAAAGTTTTCACGAAGTTTGGAACGAGTAACCTTTGACCTCGATAGAGGTCTTTTTAAAAAACCCACAACTGCCTTACTTTGCTAATTTTTAAGATTTAAGTGAACAAATACGTGCAACGGTTGGACACGATACAGTGGGTTGCCTACGAAGTCAAGAAGTATTTAGTAACTCCTAATTTACTCCTACATCCAAAAGGTTTCTGTGGAATATAATTTTAGAACTATTGCGAAATAAAATAGTCTTTTTTTTTCCTTTAGAATTATCCCGGGCAAGGCGAGTAATGTAATCTATGATGCATCGGTCTACGCTATAACTTATATGACATGCAGTTTGGCTAATTCAAAGACTAATCTGTGGCAAAATAGATAAATCAATAAAATCGAGGTTAATCTATTTTAGAATAGGAAAGGGTAGCGTCGTCAAGAAGAAAAAAAAAACCGTTAAGATTCTTCTACCCAGCTTAAGTGGGATGGCTGCCCCTGGACTGTCGTCTTGGTTCGATCCCTGTCAAGCGCCATTCCCCGACGTCCAGCGATTATGCAATAATGTTCAAATCCGAAGGAACACCCGAAACACTTGTAACTTAATTGAATCAAGCTTTCATATAAATTAGAAATCAAGTCATTTAAAGACATTGCTTGTAACGGACGTGCATTCCTTGATAGTCACGTGATTCAGTTCGACAGATAGGAAGGCATACGTGTGTATGTTTGTCCCATCATTAGAGAATAAGAAATGTATTTTAATTAATGTAAATTTCATTTCATTTTTTTTTTAATTTCTCAATGTGTAATCGAACTGCGCATTGATTCAATGAAGCCATTTATTCCTTGACGACTGTGAAAAAAAACAACAATCATTGACATCAAAATCTCGCCCTTTGAGGAACAAAAAAAAACAAACAAAGCCTGAAGATCAATATGCTTCAACTTGACTTCTCTCCCCTACCGTCAGACATAGCAGAGATTCTGCTGTATGGGCCTAGCACGTTAGAAATTGCAGTCTGTATCGCTTTAATACTTCTTTGTTTTTATTGATTCTCAACCCCCCCCCCCCCCGCCCCCCAGACAGACGCCATCTTATTCATACATAGGGATATTACATCGCAAATGTGTATTATTAAATCTTAAAGTAGCAGTTATAAGTGGAAGCAAACAGATCAAAAACAAACATCTTGAAACTTAGGATATAGCAAATTACTGAGGACAGCAGCAAACAAAATATATAATTTGACACAAAAGGGTTGCCATACAATATGCGCTTAGCAGTATCAGAACTACAATATATATAGATTTATATGTACACACACTATTCCTTTGGCTATAAAACAGGACTCAAACACTGTACGGATTTTCAACTAACCATTTAAACATTTTTCTCCACTTCATTAACATTTCATGATTTAATTGGCCGACAGATTGGTGTAAAAATAATGCCGGCCTTGTGCTCAGGGATACACACATCAGATGACCCGTCCTTTAAGTATCCGAACAATAGACGAACAAGATCCATCTAATCCAATGTACTTTTTACATTCTCACAAGTTATCCAGGAATTTTTTTGTAGTCCAATTTGTGTACGTCACAAAAAAAATATGATATCCAATTGTCACAGGTCACTTAGCAATGACACTAAGATATTTAGAATATACAAATTTGATAATAAATTTTAAATAAATATTCACAATCCCTAAAAGCTTTTTCAAGTTTCTAAAAAACGTATAAACATCTTTTATCATAAACTTCCTATACATATGTCTAGCGCAAGATACATCTGATAACGCTTTCAATATATCCGTTTGATGTAACGACCTAATAGATAATAAATAATGAAACGTAACATAAGAAGCACACAGTCATAATATCTAGACCAGTGTGAACTGTATAACCTACACTGACTATATGTGACAACAAACGAACAAACAGTAGCGTATGTCCAAGCAGCTGATGACCGGAGATAAACCAAACATGGCCGATACTGGCTAGGTTTATGTGATCAGGTGATGAAGTCAACAAAATCGAAGCGCCGGTGGAGGCTACAACAGAGAAAAAAAAATAGTAACAGAAAAATGATGAGAGAGTAAAGAACAAGGGGAGGAAACTAACGACTCACTTCGAACAAGGGAGGACAACACTACACGGAAATATTCCAAAGTCTAAAAACCGAAACACAGCACAAAGCACAGGCAGCAAGTTTGTTTGAAAAAATAACGAGGGATAAATCGAACGGTGAAACCTCATCCGGTAGAACTGTCCGCGGATGTTCCACGAGTCTTCAAGTAAAGTAGACAGAAAATGAATCGAGGAGGAGGCGAGAGAAAAAAAAAGGGGGGGGGAAGGGAGGACGCGGTGAGGGCGGACGAAAGAGAGAAAAAAAAATTTAGCAACCTTTTGCAGACAAATGGAGATATCACACAGGCTAATACATTATGCGAGTACACGCAACGTACTCGGGGCAAAGCTGCGAGAATCGATACCGCGCTGCCAGACGAGAGCAGGGCCCGAGCTTCGCTGTTCGTCTGCTCCCGGCCTGACCGGGATTAGTCGAGGGAACTCATCGTAACAGACGAAACGAACGAACACAGCCTCAGGACGATGGGGCGGAAAAAAAAGGAAAAAGAAAAGGAAGGGGATTGAAGGGGAGGGGGTCGTGTGGAACCAGGACAAGAAAAGGAAGTATGAAACAAATAACAGAGCGTGAGAGTGTGCTTGAGAGATACGTAGAGAGAGAGAGTGTGCTGGAGAGATACGTAGAGAGAGAGAGAGAGTGACAGAGAGAGTGTGCTGGAGAGATATGTAGAGAGAGAGAGTGACAGAGAGAGTGTGCTGGAGAGATACTTAGAGAGATTGACAGAGAGAGAAGCAGAGAGACAGAGAAGAAAGTCACCTCTCGTCTCTTACTCTTGCTTGTGCTCTGAGTCACACAGAAGTTCCAGTCTCTTTTCACACAGTCAGAGAAGTTCCAGTCTCTTTTCACACAGTCAGAGAAGTTCCAGTCTCTTTTCACACAGTCAGAGAAGTTCCAGTCTCTTTTCAGTCTGACGTCAATATTCATAAAGAAAAAAAAAACGCCTTTGGGAAAGTAGGTGGCAACAGGCTCAATCTGCGCATGCGCGGAAGCAGAATTCTTTAAAAACAGACATTCATTCATAAGATCAGAAAAAAACACAACAAGAGGGTGGGGGGAGAAAGGCCCCCATCTTTTCTCTACGTCTATTGCATATCTATGTATATTTTCAAATCATAGCACATCTTTCCTTCGTCTGTTTTATTTTGTGTGTGTCTGTTTCTTGGCTATTTGTTCAAAAGAAAGAGGGACCGAAGATAGACATGGCCAGTCTCTGCCAGATTTAACGATTACAAAATCTCTGTCTTGATGTGTTTCAGAAAGCGATCGATTCCAGGAGGACGCTAGGCAACATTTTTTTTCTTTGATCAAAGTGAACAGACATGTTATATTAAAGATAAGCTCTTTTATCAAACCAACTGAACTGGGGGAAAAATTATGTTAAATGTAATTTGCGATAACCACATGTTATTGTACTATCATTCTTGGATATCATGGTAGACTACTATGAGCTTAATTTTAAATCGAGGTGACAAAGGTTGTACATAAACTCCACGGCAGCTACTGCTGGTCCGACGTTTGGTGACAATAATAGGTGAAATAAAGTTTGAAAGATGTTTTTTTTTTTTTTTTTACAAGTATCAAAGATAAAATACCGGGAGAACATTATATATACATTATATATACATTATATATACAATATACTATATAATAATATGAATATAACGTTTTCAATTTACCGAACAATAACCGGAAGTCAGAGATTACTTTCATATTTGCACATATGGTTTTTGAGATTCTGGTAAGATAACCTTCGCTTTTCAGCTGGTTTTAAAATGGTCAATATCTATGTGCATCAATTTAGAATACGATAAAGGCCACTAAAGCCTACTCAGATTTTTAGGTGCAGATCAAATTCTCAGAGGGATAGACGAACTATTAGAGCATGGAATGGGTTGCCTGAGCTAGCCAGGAAAACCAGTAAATTAGCAGAATATAAGTCATTGGTTAATATGCATGACTAAATGCATGACTCGTAGGACGTAATCATCTTTTTTTTTTTTTTGAAGTAACGTCTGCATTATATAAGAAAGAGACACCACAAAAACAATCAGGGTCGAACTTCCTTGACATGAGTTTTGTGGAAGGCCTTTTCGTTAGGTGAGAACTTTTTAAAAAAAATGTACATCTTATACGCGGTCAATACCATTCTTTGTTCCTTAAGGGAATGCTGCCAACTGCAAATTAATGTTGATCAGTTATGCCGTTTAAATGTTCCTCTATAATTCTACTAGAAAACTAAGTAACTCTGAAGTCCTCCTGTCCCTATTCTTACTTACGAAGCTTATAATTGATAAGACTTTCCATGCTTCAACTGAAATACAAAGCAGATCTACACATTTCCCAGTTGGACAGGACAATGAAAAAAAAAACAAACAAACATGCATGACATTTTGTAAGGTATCTCATCCGTTCTCGCGTGGGTAGTAAGTTTAAAGAAACGGCTCACCGACTTATTGACCCCCGGACTTCCGGACTTCATCTTATGGAAGCGTGTAGGCAGGAGGTCGACAAGCAACCCAGCTTCTCAAAGTAATTTGTGTTAACTAATTTTCGCCTTTTTTTTTAAAAACCCACGTTAAAATTAGAATTGTCTTAAGCTTTATGAGGCCGTCTTTTGTCTTTGGGCAGGTGGGCAGTGGATGGGGGCAGCCATTATGGTCCGAGTCAAAGTTGCAACCTAAACGTTGCAAAGAAGCAATATCTTTTTTAAAATTTGTGGTTTAATACAACAGAAAAAAGATTTGTATGTGTGTATGTGTCAGTGATGTGTGTGTGAATGTGTCAGTGACTTGTGTGTGTATGTGTCAGTGATGTGTGTATATGTGTCAGTGATGTGTGTGTATGTGTCAGTGATGTGTGTATATGTGTCAGTGATGCGTGTGTGAATGTGTCAGTGATTTGTGTGTGTATGTGTCAGTGATGTGTGTGTATGTGTCAGTGATGTGTGTGTATGTGTCAGTGATGTGTGTATATGTGTCAGTGATGCGTGTGTGAATGTGTCAGTGATTTGTGTGTGTATGTGTCAGTGATGTGTGTGTATGTGTCAGTGATTAGAGGTTTCTCTTGTTGACAACCTCTCTGCCTCTCCACACTTTTGTACTACCCTTCACCCCAGAACTAGCCAGACGTGATTTGTAGGTCGCCACGCCCACAACACAAAACTATTTGAAAGGTGGATTGTTAAAAAACTTTTTTTGAAAGTGTTAGCAGCGAAAAATTAAAAGGCACCACAGTTTAGTGTGTGTGTGTGCGTGCCACTGTGTGCCATAATTATTTAGATCTAGACTTGTCTGACTAAGTATCAGGGCTTTATTTTTAACGTTTCCAAGGATGTCGGAGTGAACCAGCTTACTGGCAATAGAGCTTACAATCTGACAGCACATAGCTTCTGAAGAGAGTCGCTTGGAAAGTTCTTCTAAAGGTTGAGAGACAGACACTTCAGGAAAGACCATTCGTTGTAAAGATACAAAAAGAAATGGTGAATCGGGTTTTTGTTTGTTTGTTTGTGTGTGTGTGAGTGAGAGAGAGAGAGAGAGAGAGAGAGAGAGAGAGAGAGAGAGAGATAGAGAGAGAGGAGTGACTGAGAGGGAGGGAAATAGAGAACTCCCCAGCTGTAACGCACATGGGTGGGTGGGGAGAGACAACATTCTTTTTCGAAGTTATTGTAAATCCAATGAAGCTAGCAAGAGGCTCTGATGATCAAAGATTTCTACTGGGCAAATGAAACACACGGACAAGACACGCGTAATATCATGAGACGCGCATGCCTTCGTGACGTATCGGCTGACGTAATCAGTGCGTCAATCTGTCGTCCAAGATGAGAGGATGGCTGAATCTAGGGAGGGCTAGATCTAGATTCTTGTGTGGTTTGAAATCTCAGACATAATATTTGAGCGGGTTTTAGTTCACAGACTCAAAAGAAAAGGAGACGAAAGGTGGCTATGACACAAACTCGTTGATGGCCCCTGTTGGTTAGTCGATCTTACATTATTATTAAGACCAATGTAACAATCACAACATTGACATTGGCCAGGGGAACGGTGGCTGAGTGGTAAAGTGCTTGGCTTCCGAACTGGGTTCGAATTCTGGTGAAAACTGAGATTTTTACTTTCGGGATCTTCAGGGCACCTCTGAGTCACCCAGCTCTAATGGGTACCCGAAATTAGTTGGGGAAAAGTAAAGCGGTTGGTTGTTGTGCTGGCCACATGAAACCCTCGTTAACCATCAGATGGTTAGATCCGAGTGGAATATTGACCGAAATATACAATATTTGCATCTTCCTAAATGTTTACCTTATACAAAATGGTAAACAATGTAGACGGCAAATTGAGTGTGGAGAGAAATGTAGTCAAACATTACTATATTTTTAGTGGAATGAACGTGCTTGATGTTTAAAGCTATTATCAGTGCTTTTTATTTTGTAAAAAAATAGGTGCGGTACTCAGTGAATAGATGCCGGTACTCAGTACTTGATTGTCTAACTTTTAACAACTAAAAATTAATAATATACGTTAAATTACAAGGAAAGTAATACTTTTTTTTCCAAAAAGGTGCCGGTACGCCGTACCGGTGTGTACCGTCACACAAAAGCCCTGGCTATTATTATCATTGAACGTCCACAGAGACTGACCACACCGAATGATCTTCTTACTTCCTCCACAAATATCCTATTTTCTTAAGGTTTATCCCCCCAAACAGGATATTTTCTTTGAATGCTGGACTTTTAAAATGAAGTATGACATAAAAAAAATGATGTAGTGTTTGGAGCGCTTTTCCCACCGAGGTTACGTGCGCCTATGTAATCTCATTCTGACCCCTGCTTGACACAGATGTGTTTCCGTTTCGACACATTTTAATTATTGTTATGTAATGACGGTATGCAAATTTTTTTTATTCTAGGTATTGAAGATGTTCACGATAAACTAAACAATGTCAAGGACGCTAATGGAACTTCCGTGTTGCCAACTGAAACAAAAAAACAAAACAACAAAAAAAAACCGAATGGAGCTCTAGTTTTAACACTAGCTCAATTAGTGGCAGTTGATCTCGGTAACCCATCTCCTATATAACGCTAGTTAGTTATCCGTTTCTTTTAAAATAAGTTCCTAGTGAAACTGTAATGAATTCTCTACAATGGCATTATATTGTTCTACAAACAAGAGCTCAGAAAATGAACATTTGATCTTGCTAAAAATGTGCACTTGAACAAAACAAAAGTTATTAACACTTCCTTTAGCTTGTACACCGGATACACCAAAAAAAGCAGGCTATTTATAGTTTTTCAGCCCTTTCTGAAAATCTCCAGTAAAGCTTCTGACTACTGCGATATGTACTTAAAAAGATGACATCTTGGTCTTAAACTCTGGTTGTTGCCCACTGTAGTATGTTCCTGTTAAGGAGTCTCTGTGCGTGCATGTATTGGCTGAGGATTTCTGATGTAACCTCGGAGTTGGTTTGATGCAGAGAATGGATAAAAGGGGGGAATACACGACTGATGAATTAAGGTGTTCAGCTCAGAGGCAAGAGACAGAACCACGTGCGTTGATTGTAGTCTTTGATGTGAATTTAAGTATAGTTTACATCAGTGATGCCCAAAATACGGCCCGCGGGCCAGGCAAAAAGTGTAGCGTCGATGTTTTATAAGACAACAGTTAAACAACATTTTGAAATAAATATCGACTATCTGTAGCTAAAACCAAATGGTGAAACATATCACAATGGTTGCGCTGATATTTTGATGTTTCTGGGGGGCGGGGGTAAGCATAGGCAAACTAGATTACTAGGCAGCCGCCTGGGGTCACCAATTCACTAACCCCTCGTAAAGGTCTTCAAACAATGTTTTTAGAGACGAAATAGCGAAACGTGTGTGTTGTTGTAGGCGTACACTATATTTTCATTGAATTGCGTCATTGTATATGTTTGATATTTATTTTCTAAGTTTTCTATTTCTTTCGGGACCTCCAATTATCTAAGGCCGGCCCTGGAGGAGGGTGGTGGCATGCAAACATTAGGAGCAACAGAGAGTGCAAAGAAAGAGGTCCACACGTTTTATTCATCCATTTGTTCGTCTCAAAAACGATATTCAGCTGCATATCCGAACTTTGATCTCACTAGTTCCGAGGTCAACATTTCGGGGGTCTTAAAGAGCCACCCTAGGAAAAGTAAAATTTTTTTTTTTCTCTCTCTTACTTTCTGAAACGCAGGCAGCGAAATGTTTACATAGCAGAAAGAAAACTTTACGGGATAAAACTTAAGGGGAACTAACCCACATTGGGAGAACACGGAGATGGAAGAGATAAAAGTAAGAAGAAAAAAGAAAGGGAGAGAGAAGGAACGAGACAAACATCGAGTGTCCGATCGATACTGCTCAGACCGTCTCCCAGGCGATTAACGGATAGAGAGAGAGAGAGAGCAAGAGAGGCCGCAGAGGTATAAAACCAAATAACCCAACTATTACTGTTTACGCATTACGGGTCCGCCCCATCACCCTGGAGGCTACCATTCAAGTCTAGCCATTAACCGCTGGCTGTCAAAAAAAGATGCTTCCAGACGGCAAGGGCAGCTTTCTCTTCAGGCGAGCCCCGCAGAAATCCCTCAGTTAAAACACGCTGCAACACCTCTAATTTGTCAGCAATAAAAATGATAGATTGATGACTCTGCCTTGTAACCGTGTCGCCCACCCCGCAAACCCTGACAGAAAACACTAAGCCCCTTATTTAAGCTCAGCTCCTTGCTCGTTATTCTACACGCGCTTGTAGGGCTTCTTTCACGTGAATAATAAACATAACATTCGCGCATGCGCATTCTCTTTGTCTTGGCTATTACTTTCCCCTTCTCTTGCTTAACACACACACACACAAATACATACACACACACACACACACATACACAGACACTTCCTCAGAACTTTGCACTTAAACCGGAAGCTGTCTTGTCCAGACGGTTTTGGAATCTGCTATGAGGCCGGACGGTTGGGTTTTTGAGTCGTTTTAAAAAATTTAACACCAAACCGATGGAATGAATAAAAAGAAAAATCTGCTAACAAGCTGGAAGCCATTGCTAAAATATAATTCAAGGGACTTAGCTGATCCAGGCACGACAATATCTATAGTAATAGGGGCTAAAAGAACCAGTATCCTTGACCTTCTACCCAAACACTATTAAGCTCCATAAGCAAGTTTATAAGTAAACCACTGCCTCTTTCCTAAAACAACAATTTTACATTATAACAACATAACTTTGTTGGCCTCCTTCTGTCATAGATGATGGCTAGTTTAGTAATCTACTGAGATGATAGCCTGGGCATTAAGTATGGTCCGAACGAAGTTCCTTAGATAACCGTTCCTTTCCCCCTTTCCACGCAGCTGATGTGTCCAAAAGAAATGACTAATACCCCAATACAGATTGGGATCAGTAGCACCGCAGGTTCTGTTAGGGCAGGGGTTCTCAACCTGTGGGTCGCGACCCCCTTGGGGGTCGATTGACGATTTGCCAGGGGTCGCCTAAGACCATCAAAAATATGGATTGTTATTGTCTATTCTTCTATTGCTGTATGTGTGTGTGTGTGAGGTGGGGTCGCGGCAGAGTGGGAGATTGTAAAAAGGGGTCGCCTTGCTTAAAAGGTTGAGAACCGCTGTGTTAGGGTGTGGAAATACTTGTCGCAAGCTGCCTGAGGGTCACTAGCTCGTGATTTTTCATCAGTGTTGACTCCTGAAGCAATTTCCCTGTTTGATTATAGCCGCAGGGCAGCTGAGGATGGGATTCGGAGTTTTCCTTCTATTAGGTGGGTGGGTCTAGCCAAGGCTAGCAAGCCCTTCCTGCTTGAAGCGTCCATAATAGCAACATAGAATCATTATAACAACGCAGTATCATAAAACCTGACCTCATTGCATCACAACAATTTAACATCAAAGTAATAAGATTATCTTACATTGTAACATAATAAAATAACAAATTAATAAGATTGTAACAACATAGGTTCGCTAACCTTTAAACCCTATAACAACAGAACATTATGAGTCCTTGTGGTATCTTAACAAAATAAAATATTGATATTTTAAAAAAATCAATAATATATTTCTTTAGCAATTTGTAAAACATGAATTCACTAATTTCTCAATAATAAATCTAAATTCAACAAACACCATACAAAGAAAAAAAAAAGTCCAAACAAATTTCTGCTTGCTATTAAGGGCTGCACGAGTCTAATGATTAATTAAGTCTAATTGTCGAAGCGACCAGTCCTTGTAATTTTTAACTGTAGATAGAGTGATTCAATGACTTACTGGCGCATAATGCTGTAACAACCCCAATATTACAATAATACTAATTGAAGTGTTAATTATTTCTTTTTTTCAAATTATCACTTTTCTGCGTGGCGATATGTATTACTTCCCTTTCCAAAAGGTCGGAAATTAATACGCCCACACGTTTGGGCCGAGAAGTGACACAATTAGATGACAGACTGCCAACACATTTTGGCAGTGGTCTTGTCACTGCCTCATGAAGTATGTAGTTGGGTTTGAGATGACTCAACAAGAGATACGCGACCGTGTGTGTGTGTGGGGGAAGCATTAGTGTGTGTGTGTATGTCTCAAAGCGACGCAAACGACAACATGACAATGACGTCATGACGCGGGCTACTATCCTTAAAAAAAAATATTCTAGATCTATTTAGCTTTCAAATATAAATTTCAAATTTCTTCGAATTCAAAACAAATACTCCCTTTTTTTTTTAAAACAGTTCTTTAAAGATTCTAGGATAGAGTAGGTTATAGACTCGTAGAGAAGAGAAGGTTGTGGAAGCATTTGATTTGTGTGTGCGAGAGAGAGAGAGAGGCAGAGAAAGAGAAGGAGAGAGAGAGAGACAGACAAAAAGGAAGATAGGGGGGGAGAGACAGAGATAAAGAAAGAGAGAGAGAAAGAGAGAGACAGAGAGGAAGAGAGGGAGTCAGAAGAGAAATAATGTTAACAGAATTAGGTCATACTGTTCAAGGAGCACCAGTTCACGTGCTACATAGGGCACTTGTTGATTTGGTCTTTGAATAAAATTACAAATACGCGGTATCGATTCTATCACCTATGCTCGATTCTTGAACAGAGGGACAAACCGGGTTAGGTTCTGTAGGAAGTAGAAGAAGAATAGAGAAGGGAGAGGTAGTGCGAGACAAGAAAGAGAGGGCTGTCCAGGCTGATCCCCAAGAAATAATGAGTGAACCAGTGGGGGCGGAGAGTCTAACGGGGAAGAGCTCAAAAGACTACACACGATGCGCGTTTCCCCTGCCTTGGAGTTTGAAGTCATTTATGAGTCTCTTGATTTGGGCTGAAATTGAGCTAATATTAAAATAAGATTGTCCCTCTGAACTTTTTAGGCAACTCGAGCAGATCTAGGCGGCACTTTTTGGAACTGTACTTCTAGAACTAAGTGTTTGTTTGTAGTACTTTGTAGTATTTAAGTGACATTGGTTTGTCTGCAGTAGTTTTCAGATTTCAAATATTTACTATGTCAAACAAACAACGCCAAATCATTGCTACCTCAAGATTTTTTTGAAACGCGTTCGTGTTACATTATATGTACTGAGAAACGATATTGCTAGATTCGCAATTTAACCGCCGATATTCTAGAAAAAAAAAAAAAGACCGTTTTAAAATTTATATTGGTTTTGCTGTAATTACTAAAAGGGCCAGTGTATCTATTATTAGAGAAAGAGTTGGTTCTGATATAAAAGAAACCAAAACGGTAAGTGGATGCTTTTGTGTTTGTGTGTACAAGGTTCTCAGAACAAAATGAAAGTTTGAGACGAGACAATTAAATAGAAAAAACAGACAGAGGGAAAGAGAGGGAGAGAGAGAGAAAGATAGATAGATAGACAGACAGAAAGAGAGATAGATAGATAGATAGATAGATTAATTGATATATAAGTAATGGGTAGATAGGTAGAAAAATAGAAAGGTAGATAAATAGATAGATAGATAAATAGATAGATAGAAAGAAAGATAGATACAGATATATAGATAAAAGAGAGAGACAGAGAGAGATAGAGAGAGAGGGGGGGATAGATAACAAAAATAGATCTGTTACATTTTAAAGACTTCTTATAAACACAAATGATGCATTAAACTAAACATAACTGCCTTTAAAAATGAAATATTTCTAGTATTTCTATTAGATTTATATCTTTTATTGTAGTTATTATTACGATATTATAATAACAGTAGATAGTATGGATACTATAGAATATAGATAGTAAGGATGCTCTATAGATACTATGAATAAATAGTATAGATATTATACATAATTTAATTACATATATTAAACATAGTATGGATGTTATAAACTGTTTAGAAAATAAATATACCTCGGTAATTGAGACATTTTAAACTATATGATATCGATATTATATTTTTATGATTACATCTCGACGCAATGCATGTAGCCACAAAATAAATACTTTATTGTATATATTGTATATATTGTATATATTTGATGAGAAAGATTCACACAGACATTTTGTTAAAAGTACATTACCTACTCTCACGCGCCCCCCCTCCCAAACCAGCGTCTCTCTTTTTGTAGTATATAAGTAGTAGTGTTTACTGTGGACCTACCATTTTATGAACACTGGCAGCAAGGGCATGCACTCTGAGTGTTGATAATGAGGCCAACTACAAAAGTCTACACTGGGAGGGAGAAAGTGGGGGGGGGGGGGGGGGGGGGGGGGGAGGTACGAGAGAAAAAAAAAAGAGACAGAAAAATAACAAGAGTAGATTTGAATGAACAGGCGAAGAGACAGAAAGACATACACATAGTTGACAGAGAGAGTGAGTGAATTAGAGTGAGAGAGAGAGAGAGAGAGAGAGAAAGAATGAGAGCGATGAAGAGTGAATGAGAGAGATAGGGTTAGAATGAGAGAGTGAAAATGTCTGCAAAGATCTAGACATAAACAAACAGTAGATGAGTGAAGGGGAGGCCAGAGAATCCAAAACTAACGACGAGGAGGGAATGTGGGGGGGGGGGGGGAATTTGTAACGGGCGGAGGAAAAAAAAAAGAAGAAGATCGATAACAGAAGTGTCCGATACCGTCTGCCAGCACAGCGCGAGCACACTTCTAGACCACACGCTGACCTGGCAGATCGTGGCAGAAGTTCGAATGGCAGCGGAGGTGCTGACACACTTGATGACCAAACATTGCATACCTCGTGACATAAAACTATCCATCCAGCGTCTGTGGAGCGGCGTTCTTTTATGGTTAAAGAAACAATTATTTAAAAAAGAAAAACAAAAAAATCAAGAAACAAACAAAATCGTTCAAAATGAGATAATTTTACATTTTGACAGATAAAACAAAAATAAATTAATAAAACAAAAAATAATTATAGAAAGAGTTTTAGGAACTCAAAGAACACAACTCAGCACGAGTTGAGGGCTTGAATTTCAAATGTCCGCGGGGATTCGAACTCAAGCTATCCATTTATAGCTCAGATAAGAAAACAGAATCTATTATATATTTGTAAAATACCACTGACCCCTTAATTGATCATGAAATCTCTTAAACTGTGACACGTATCCGAGCGAATATTCATACACGGGTTCCTTCTACCTCACTAGGAACACCATTTGACAAGTCTTTGCTTTGATGTCTGCTACTCGCGAAAACTGCAAGCTTTCTATCAAACATTTGATGTTTTTTTTTCGTTTTTTTTCCCAAAAGACAGCAGTCTACTTTTAGCTGAAGAACAGTCATACAGTGTACGAAAGACTTAACTTCTTGTTGTTGGAAAAAGGGGGAAGGGAGGGGTGAAGTACAAGTGATACTAGAATTAACGGGCCCAAAATAAGCTCGCATGTATCGGGGTCACATTATGAAGCGAGTCTTTCCAAATCAAGTCAAAAGTCTTTATCGGAGAAATTACGATGCGCAGGTTAAAAAACGACAACAAAATGGTGGTTCCAGAGAGCGAGCAAGAGAAAGAGAGAGAGAAGCAAAAAGAGAGCGGGTCTTGAAATTTCATTGTAATAGATCCACTAATTCACGGGCTTAAAAAGTATGTTAGGTTGATCGTTAGAACAAAGCTTGAGAAAAAAAAATAAAGAGGCGTAGCCGGTGTGTACTGTTAGTAATGTATATTGGACTGGCAATCTCACAGAGAACATTGTCTTTATGTAAACATTTCCTGCAACGAAAGTTTAGATTGAGTTGAACAAATATCTTCAAATGCTGTAGCTCAGCGTAGGATGTGGGCGAGTTCGTCCTTTGATGTGTGTGTTTAGTAGGCAAGTAACAGTGTAACAGGATCCACTACTCTGTGGACCTAGTTATAGATTCCCTCCCCAAGCTGCAGCAGCACTCAATCTGAATACCTCCCCCCTCTTCTTAGCTGATATAAGTAATTCCAAATAATCAGTTCGATACTCTTATAAAGTATGCATATATAGCTTGACAACACTTCAGCTATTAGTATTAAAGTACTTTTTGTTTCAACCTGATGTCACCAATGACTACGACCTACTTGTGTGTACATCCCAGATTGTACCTTTTAAGAGCAAGGTTCTTGTTTCAACAGTAAGAGAAAAGTCCACAGTTTGTTGTTAATTTTTTCCCAGGATAAATTTTAATTACATTTATTTATTTACATTTTTATTTTTAAGACCTGGTTTACATTTTTGAAACAATAAAATACAGCAATATAGAGCAAAAAAGAGAGAACGATGTGAATCTAAAGGGGGGATACAATAGAACCAAAAGAAAAAAAAAATAGAAGAGGCGTGGTGGCTGAATGGTAAAGCCCATTACTTCCAAACCGGGGTCGCGGGTTAGAATCCTGGTCGAAACTGGGATGTTTAATTTTGGATCCTTGGGCGCATCTGAGTCCACCCAGCTCTAATGGGTACCTAACATTAATTGAGGAAAGTTGTGCTGGCCACTTGACACCCTCGTTACTCAATGGCCACAGAGATGACCTTTACATCATCTGCCCTAAAGATCGCAAGGTCTGAAAAGGGGCACCAAATAAAATAAGCAAATATCAAGGACACAAGTATGAAAACTCAAAGTGGCCAACTAAATATCTCAAGAATAGCAGAGAATTTTCGAATCAGCACTCTTCTAGTACCGCCAGTTAGTTTCTCGTTTGTTTTTTCAATACGCTTTAAGTTTTGTATGTCAAACGAGCCAGTCTCCTCAAAAGCACATTCCATATTGACATCATTTTACTTCAGAAACGGAAGAGTTCAGAAATGTTATTCTGAACTACTTCAAAGGTACAAACACATTATCAGATGCCTTTAGTCACGCTTAGTTTATCCACGATTCCTTTGTTCTGTACACCAGATACACCAAAACAAATCTAGCTGGTTCTAGTCCTGGGCTATGTCCCGTAGATGGGATTCTCCAATGATCTTTCATGCTTCCCCAGAGAATACAACTCCGTGAGTATGTGGGTGGAACTTCTAGAACAGCTTGCAACATAAAACTTTTTGTTTCTCTCTGCACATAATAGCAACAATAAGAAACAACAACAACAAAACACGAAAAAAACAAACAAAAACAAAATAGACAAACCTCCCCCCCCCCCCAAAAAAAAAAAAAAAAATACGAAACTCACCAGCACAAGCAGCAGCCTCTGGACGGCCTTGCGCTCTCGTGGACAGGGGATGAGGGTGGTGTAGCATGCGCCTGGGAGTTGGACGACTCGGAGGTGTGGTCGGCGCCCCTGGAGTTATTCCTCATCCTAATATCAGAGTTGGAGGAAGGCACCGATCGGCGCACTGCAGTGGCCGCGCTCATCTGTGGATATTGAAAATACGTAAGCAGTTTATTAAGCTGTTCGGGCTATTACAATATGGACATCACCGAAATCTATAGCGATTCGCATGAACAGATTCTTAATGAAGTTAGTAAGGGTAGATGGGCAATAACTCTTTCTCTCCGTAATTATTTACCACATTCTGGTGGAATCAACGCTGGTATCGTCAGTTAGGAGAGAAAGAGTTAAGTTAATTGGTCATAAGCTAATGGCCAGGATTCTGATACAGTTTGGTTAAAGTTGGAAGCTTCAATATAAGCAGTTAGTTTCAGAAGCCGCCAATGTAGCGTTTTTAAACGGAAAGATGAGATTTAGAAAAAAACAACAAAAAAACAACATTTGTCTGTGAATACAAAAACATAAATTCATTGAAAAATTTTAAGATGACAATCAACTTCAATTAGAAACCAAAAATATGATGATAACAGCGAAGTGATTAAAAAGTTGGACCGTGAGTGAGTTGGAGAAGAAAACAACAAAACAAATAATGTATACACAAAAAACTAACATTAAAGTATATAGCTCTAAAAATAGATACAATACTATGTAAACAGTCATATATATATATATATATATATATATCAGCACATGAAACATCCTGAGGATCTATAAAAACACAAACTTCTATTTAAAATAAACCCGCAGAAATGCTTATAAAGACTCATGTTTTGTTTGTTGTTATTACAAAGCTTATATCAACTCACTCTGCCTGTCTGTCTGTCTGGTAAAAAGTTTGTACACGTTAGTTCTTCCACAACTATTCTCGGATCAAGTTGAAACTTCACACAATTATTCATTGGCATAAACAACACATAAATCAATAAAAATAAGTCAATCAATTACTGGTAATCAACTATTTTATTTGATACCAACCAGGGAGATTGATCCTTAAGTATTCACAGATATGGCTAATTTTGTTGGGTTTAATACCTTAAATTACACAATGTAACAAAAAAAAATTTTTTTTCTCTGTTTATCAAAATTTTTAAATGTTTCTTATTTAATTTGTGTATGCTGAGTCTGAATATAACATTGGTTTTTTTGTTGCATCAAGCGTTTGATCATAAAACCAAAAATTCAATTAAACATATTAATATGAATCATATTGCATAAGATACAAATTTAGTTCAACAATGTTAGTTTAACCGTTCAACAATGGTATGTTATGTTACAAAACGTCATGTTATATAACGTTACCTACATATATCACATAATGTTACATTATGTTCTAATGTAATAGTCCCTCAAAATTTAAAAAAAAACACTAAAAGTGAACAGCAGAACGTGCTTTTCTTTTATGAAGTTTGTCATCATCGCGTATCAAACACCAGATGTAGTCACCCATCATAGCTGCATCTCATCTGCCCTGGTATCTTTTTTCCATTGCATGGATATCCTGGTGAAAACGTTCTCCAAGCTCTTCACTCACATCACCCAAATTTGGTCTGAAAAATTCTAAGTGTGAATGCAGGTAATGCAGTTTTAGTGACATTCTGCATTTCATATCTGCGTACCGTATGATTAAGTTTTCAACTAGTTCTTTGTAGTTGTCACTCTTATGATTGCCTAAAAAACTGTGAACAACATGTCTAAAAGCAATCCATGCTTCCTTTTCAACAGCAGACATTTTATTTTCCAGTTCCTTACATGCCAACATAACTTTAATCTGCGGACCAATGAATACACCTGCGGAAATTTTTGCATTTGACATTTTTGGAAACATTTGCCGAATATGCTGGAACGCTGCACTAGCTGGGTTTAATGCTTTGACAAATTGTTTGACAAGACCTAGTTTAATGTGAAGGGGTGGTAGTAAGATCTTCTCAACAGGTACCTGGGATTGATTAATAACATTGTGTGAACCAGGTTGTAAATGTTCCCTCACTGGCCAATCACGTCTTGTGAAGTGCTGGTCCGCAGCCCTGCTATCCCATAAACAAAGAAAACATGAGTACTTTGTGTATCCTCCTTGTAGACCGAGAAGGAATGCTAGCATCTTAAAGTCTCCACATACATCCCATTTGTAACTGTAGTAGTTGATTTTCTCAAACACCAACTTCACGTTCTTGTAATCTTCCTTTAGATGAACGGAATGAGCTACAGGAATAGAAGGAAATCGGTTCCCATTATGGAGCAAAACTGCCTTGATCTTGTTGTTGAACTGTCAATGAACAACCTCCATTCTTCAGGATTGTGAACAATGCCAATGTCATCAAAAAGACCATGAACGTCATGACAGTAGCACAGTGATTCTGATACTTTATAAAATGATGCAAATGTTTCATGTCTTTTTCGGTATTTGGAGGTTCTGCAGCCTGGATCTAATAAATTCCATTCTTTCAAACGTGATGTCAGAAGTTCTGCATTTGATTTAGTGAGACCTAAATCTCGCACTAAGTCATCAAGTTCTTGTTGGTTAGGGAAATGAGGTAAATAATTTGGTTCCTTGAAATCACAGTCATCATGAACTTCATCCGATGTGTCTACGTCAGAATAATATGTACCTGCTTCTTCGGATTGAGGTGGGTTAGGAACAGGCAATTCATCACTGTGTGGAACTGGCCCAATAGAAGAGGGTATACTTGGATAAACTAGAGTCAGCCTATCCTTCGGCTTTTTATACTTTGAAATGTCAACCATGCAGAAATAACAATCATCATGATGGTTCGTCGGTTCTCTCCATATTCTCGGAATTGCAAAGGGCATTGACTTTCGGATTCCACGCAGCCATCCTTCCAGAGTTGATCTGCAGCTGCCACAGCTATAGTGTGGGGCCCACGATTTGTCCTGATCTCCCATAGCCATGCCAAAATAAGCATGATATGCCGTAAAGAATTTTGTACCATTGACAATCTTATGTTTAGTTTGTATCGGACTAATAAAGTAACCATAAACATAACAGAATGAGTCAGGGCAAAGCTTGCAGGATCTACTAGACATATTCACTACTTCATATAACAGTTAAACTGAAAATAAAAAAAAACAGTATAGTTAACTCATTCTATAATGTTGTAAATGCATCACACAATATAAAAAAAACTCCAAAAAATATTTTATGCTTTTTCTCAAGAAATCTTGATGATAGCAAAACCAATGATACCACTGAAATCAGCATACGAAAATTATATAAGAAACATTAAAAAACTAACATAAACAAAAATGTTGTTACATTGTGTTATTGTTAACGCTTTTTCTACATCACACATTCTCCGATCAAGTTGAAACTTTAAACAATTATTTATAGTACCTAACAAGACAAGAATAAAAAAAAAAATTAGTCAATTAATTATTGGTAATTAATAATTGTGTTCGATATCGAATAGGGGGAAATAACTAGTACATTATTGAGTGATATAGTTTTAAGGGCGGAGTTCTTCACCTTTAGATAAGCTTTGTTTTATAAAAAAGGATTTTTGTAAATTTTGTTTGTTTTACATATTTCGGACGTTTCATCCCAAATGATTATTAGATCCTAGACCAAAGCGTGCTATAGGGAGTGGGCAGGGTTCAAACTCGAGACGATCGAGACAACAGTCAGAAGCGCATACCACACGACCAGATCAGTGCATAGTCAGCACTTATTGTATTAGGCTACTGTGATCTGTGCATAGTCGGCACGTATTGCATTACTGCGATCAGTGCATAGTCGGCACTTATTGTATTACTGTGATCAGTGCATATTTTGATGCGTCAACTTGCAATTAGTACTTTAGTTTATAATATTATCTGGTTCTTTGGAAACTATTCCTCAATTAGTTCCTCCAAGTTTTCCCACTGTCTTCTTCACTTCCTTCTTTCATGAGTGTCTTTCTCTTATTCTCTCTTCTCACTTATAAGAGACTCGAGGGACAGGAGAACGGCTCCTTTGATTAGTTTTTTTATTCCCTGAAGTCATCAGAACCAAAAGTCTGTGAAAAAAACTCCTGGAAAACTTTTTTTTTACTTTTAAGCGTATTCTTTACTTAATTATTCACTTTTTTTTTGTTGAAAAGCTTGAGTGGGAAAAAAAAAAACGCCTTCAACACCCAGGGGCAGAACAGCAGGTGCTCAGCATCCCACGACATGGGGGCCACGTTTGAAGTAATTTGATAAAGTAAAGAACAGATCATGGACCACTTCAACCTTAAAACATATTTTAGTGACATATGAATGAGAAAATTAGAAGAAAAACTGAAACATACATAAAAAAAATGTAAGTCTGAGATAAAATAAAAGGCGATTCACAGCAGCATAATTAGCAAGATCTAATTAGGTCGTCAAGTGTTGGGCTGACGTGGCACAGTGACGCGGGCGAGCAGACGTGTGATGTACGGCACGTGCAGCGGCTTCTGACCTTCAAGGATTGTCTACCTTTGTCTTCAAGAGTTCAGACATTCTCGATTGGGTTTTATTATGACCTTAATTTATTCTAGAAAGGAAACATAAAGTGGATTACCCTATTTCATGCCGGATTAATTAAAATTGATGCTTCAACAAATCGCATTTACCAAAGACATTAGGCTGTGGTGGGTGCTATCTTTTATTAACTTAAACATATAGTCCAGTGAACTACGGCATTCGGGCCAACTCCGGACCACTCAAAGGTTCAGTCCGGCTTGTCAAATATTTTATAAAAATAATTGAAAGTAACAATTAAGCAATGTCTGTAAATTAGTTAAAGTTAACGTTACATGAACAAAACAAGCAAAATTAAAACAAAAATATTTTTTTCAAAAAAAAAATCTTATCCGAGAGGAAGGATGCAAAATCACAGCGCCATCTGTCAGTACTGCAAGTTTTAACTTAACTTTTCAATACAAAAAAAAATCATTATCACTAATTAATTAACTGATTGGTATTTTTTTTTTATTGATTCGTCAATAGTCATTGACTTTAAATAATTGCGCAAAATTCAACTTGATCCAAGAATGGGAAGTGGGAGAAATAACGTACACAAGAATTTACCAGACAGACAGACAGACAGACAAACGGAGCGACCTCATATAAGCTTTGTATATTAAATAATTAAAAGCAGGGAACAGATCAACATATTGACGCTAACAGGAATCACTTTTTCAAAGTTTTCAACTTCTTCTCTTCGCCAATCAGACTTTGAACGAAATTCTGTGAACTCTACACAGCGCTCCACCGAATACGGTGCTGAACTAGAATTAGAAAGATGTTAAGACTTAGCACAATTGAAAAAAGATTTAGATGTTTCCAGAATGCCTTTTAATGTGGACCTTAAAGTAGAGAAACCAGGCAGCAGGTAGTATATGACGCTCCAATCTATAAATCCTCTGAAATAAAACAAAACGTTCGTCGAGATTTGTTTCTAAATTTTGTTTTTGCCATGCCACAGACAACATTCGTTTAGAACTTGCATCTTATATTTATGTATTTATTAACAGCCTTTTTCAGTAATGAAACTTAGAGAAAAAAAAGTTGTTTTAGTCATAGACAGACGGATCAGGATGAAAATAATACCATCTCAAATCTGATTACAACATACCATTACGAATGAAATTTTGGCCGACAATTATGAAATCCCTCATAAGTCATACATCTCATTTGTTTCAGTTTGATATTATAAAAATGCCTTACTAATTTTATTTTTTATTTTAAAAAAATTATGGATTTATGGCGAGTCAAAAGTTTTCCTTTTAATTTAATAACAAATTTTGCCCATCACTAGTTTAGATTCTTTCGTACACCATTGAAGCACGTACTATGACGTCTGTTTTAAAAGTTACAAGTGAAAAGAAATGCGTGATTAAAGAGAATCTGATTATAGAGAATCTGATTATAGAGAATCTCATTATAGAGAATCTGATTATAGAGAAATTGATTATAGAGAATCTGATTATAGAGAATCTGATTATAGAGACTCGACTATTTTCTAAGCTGGCGTTGAAATTAAGGTCAAGTTTGACCAGAGCCATTGAACCTGACTTGGACTCATAATTCTGAAGAGTTTCTGATTGATAAATTAGGTAAATTATTACAGAAGGGCTGCCTGGTCGTGTGGTATGAGCTTTGGAGTGACTTCACACTGGTTTCGTGTTCGAATTCAGCCCGCTTCCATACCCTGGCTGCCATCAGGGCGAATTTAGATTGGTTAAGGCCCTAATCTGTTTGAGATACGGGGCCCCTTATATTCAAAATAAGGCAATTTTTGTTTGCTCTTTATTTCCAAAATTTTAGCAACTATCCTTCAAATGATTTTGTGGTAACAAAAAAAAAAAAAAAAAAAAAAAAAAGTTATCGGTGTATGAATCAGCCATTAGAGTGGCTGATATAAAGATAAGGGTAAATAATACGTTTATTTTTGAATCAAGAACTTGACAAAATTGAAAGAAAGATAAAATCGAATGAATAAAAAGAGAATGGGATTGGGAAAAAAAAAATAAAACAAGCAAAATACCCCCCGCCCCCTATTTTTTTAAAAATAAAAGCAACACATCTTTTCTAAAAGGAAAGAACGTCATTCTTTAAACTAGATCTATCAACAGTGAGCAAGTTTTTTTCCTTATTTGATATTAAACTAAATATTGAATTTCCAATAATTAATTAACTAGTCCATTATTTTTAAAAAAATTGATTCATGTTCAATTAGGTACAATTTATAATTTTTAAAAGATCGGAGAATGCGCGAGAAAGAAATAGCGTTAACAATTATTGAAGGGGACTAAATCCAACAAATGTAGCCATATATATCAATACGGAAGGATTAGTTTCCCTTGTTGGTATCAAACAAAGTAATTAATTACCAGTAATTGACTAATTTGTTACTTTATTTATTATTGATTCATGTCTTGTCTATGCCAAAAAATAATTGTGCAAAATTTCAGCTTGATCCGAGAATGGGTGTGGGAGATTAACGTGTACACACTTTTGACCAGACAGAAAGAGTGAGTTGATAGAAGCTTTATAAAAATAGAAAGAAGGTGGAATAAAGACAATGGACAGACTAGATGAGCAGAAAGGTAAGTTACAGAAAGAAAGATAATTCACTGGTCAGTGAGATATGTCACGCTACCCCATGTGTGCTATTTTCCCGACCCAGCACAGCCATACCTCCCCGCGTTCCCCCCGCGACACACACACACAACTTCGAGTCCCAGCCCGCCCCCCCCCTTCCTCTCACACGATTCCACCAGACGACAGGACGGTGACCGTGGCGCGCTCTCTGCACGCGTTTCAGTTCTGTCGTCGCATACGCCTGCTCTAGATTCGATTACATCAACTTCCTCTATAACAGGGGTTCTCAGCCTGTGGGTCGCGACCCCCTTAGGGGTCGATTGACGATTTGCCAGGGGTCGCCTAGACCATCGAAAAATATGGATTGTTATTGTGTATTCTTCTATTGCTGTATGTGTGTGTGTGTGTGGGGGGGGGGTCGCGTCAGAGTGGGAGGATTGTAAAAGGGGGTCGCCGAGCTTAAAAGGCTGAGAACCACTGCTCTGTAACAAGACGTATTCCCCTTGACCTTATTCTTTCTGCTCTGACTGTCAAAAAGAGAAATGCAAGACAAACTAATAAAACAAATTAATAAACAAAACTAGGTTGGGGGGGGAATCACCAGCCTTGACCTTTTCCCTTGACCTCCCCATTCACTGCTTGCTGGACGCCATGGCACGATGATAACTGTGTCACCGACTATTAGGTTCAGTTGTCGAGGGATGTACGTGTATTGATATATAGATCTATGTGTCAGCAAGAATCGATCCGATTCCAAGACATTGCGTTCACATGATTTGCTTGTACGAACATTGACGCGAATAGGAAGAGGATGGAGGGTGAAAAAAATCCCGACAGACTTTATCCAGGCTCGTATGTGCCATGCAAGTTTAAACTGGCCAGAGGTAATTAGTAGCTGTCGCCCTATGTAAGTTAAAGCAGGGCAGGTTATAGTGTAATTAGAGGCCCTAGGCGTATTGAATTTGTTGGCCCCCAAAATGAACTAGTAAAAATATAACCCCCCCCCCCCAAACCCCCCCCCCCCCCCCCCCCCCACAATTACGATTTCTCGTTTGCTCATTGATACAGCAGACTTGAAGTAACGAAAAGAGTCTTCTAGGCCGTCTAACAAGTAGGTGTGAACCTTCATGCATAAGCATTTAGCTATTGTAGAGACTTAGAGCTAGGCTGCTAGACATAGGACCATAGAGCTCGGTTATGTTTGTGAATAGATCTAAGTTTCGCATTTTTTTTAAAAATCTAATTTTCTTTGAGTCCCTTCGCGTGGCCCTAGTCAATCGGTGTCCTTAGGCGCTGCCTAGTTTGCCTATGCCTAAACCGACCCTGTTAAAAATTAAACTACCCCTTTCAGACCTTGCAAATGTATCGGACAGATAAAGGTCACCTGTTTCTATGGCCCAGGGTTAACAAGGGCGCCAGCACAACGACCAGCCGCCAGGTACTCATTAGAGTTGGGTGGATTCAGGGGCGTCCTAACATTCTCGAAACTCACAAATCTCAGTCATCACCGGGATCGGAATCCAAGACCCCTCGGTTCGGAAGCCAACTGCTTTACCACTCAGCCAACATACCCCTATGTATAAGGGCAATAAAAAAAATGGCGACATAAACTGTAAAACAGAAATAGAATGTTCTTGTTGTGTCTTATAACTTTCGGACGTTCCTTCAGTAATGACGTTTATTACGTCCTAGCCTTAACGTCCTGCAGAAAGTCAGCGGGATGGCAAACGTCATGGTTCGAACTCGTGGAAAACGCGAAGAAAGTGTCGAGCGCGTGAAAATTTCAACCACTGTAAATAGGTCACAGAACATGCATACAAATTATTGTCTCTCTCAGAAACGCCAAGAACGGCATTTCTCAAACTGTGTGTTATTGACGCCAGAATGAATTTCTCAATCTTAAAAACAAATAAAACTAACAACAAGTAAACGCTTAGAGCGAGGCTCCATCCTGGATCTCGCAGGGGGACTAGTAGCGCTCCTTTAGACCACATAGTGGCTTAAAAAGAGGAGGGGGGGGGGGGCGAACGTAATTTTTGTATCGGGGGTGAAGCATTCCAATAAACCTTTGAAACATACAGACTTTAATTAATACAACTTCACAAACGTAGATCTACATACAAAAAGTGACCTTAAAGAATGGAAAGGATTTCCTAAATCAGTGAGGAAAACCAACGACTTAACAGAGTATAAGTCACAGATTAACATACATGACTAAACTGACGCATGAAATGCGTAGGACGTAATAATCTTCTTTTTTGAAGTAACGTCTGTAATATATAAGATAAGATAAGAAAATGCTTACATGGTCAATGCACAAAGTCTAGCTAGATCTAGATCTATTCGAGTCACGTCAACCTGTTGAATAGTCTGACTCCTTGACCACGCTTGGTGACGTCTCTCAATGAGTCAGATCTAGACTGTAGATATTCCTGTCTTAGATTCAATACCGATGTTGCTGTGCCTGAAATCTAGCCCGAGATCTAGAGTAGTATAGGGCTAGAGCTGAGAAATGATTGTGGATTCCATCTTGTAAAAAAAATATAGAGCAACCGAGTGTATTATTAATTTAGATTTTAGATCTATATTTAGAACTCAATTTATATAAATAGACTAATCTAGAGACTAGAATTTATATCTAGATATAGATCTATTCTAGGCTTAGATCAAATGTCAATGGTAATAACGAGAAGATAAAGGAAACCTAGAGCTCTTTAAGGATTCACGAATGACCAATGAACGTCTCTGACTTGTCAACATGCGATCTCAATAAGTCTTGCAATTATATTCAGTCGAATTATTTAAACAAACACACAATTTCACAACAAACTCCTATCCGTTGTGGTGTAGCGCAAACTCGTGCACCTCAAGCGCTTTTAGTAAAAGAACCGGGTATTTCCTAAAAGGAATCGCATCAGTCGCAGAAAGAGATGTGTAGGCCTAGGATTCTAAACCTATATACCAGAGAAGGGCATAAGACAAATCGTTGTGTTTATATACAGTTAGCATAACATGGGTATGCGAAGTGCCCAAGAGATGAGATGTATACAATTAATGAAACCAACTTTGGATATAAGAAAAAAAAAATGGAATTCACAGTCCACAAAAAGGTTACGAACTTTCCAATAAAAACCAACAAAAATTTATTCGCAGGCCAAAGTCTTAGGATCGAAAATGAAAACCAAGGCATTACCCTAGACGTATGTTTTGGACGTTCACTAAAGTTCATAAAAAAGCCTGTTTGGTCGCTATCTTATCTTATCTTAACTTATCTTATAAAATACACACGTGACTTCCAAAAAGAATGTGATTACGTCCTACGCGTGTTCCTAATCAACCTAGTACTGACTTAAATTCTGCCAAGTCATTGGTTTTCCTGGCTAGCTCTGGCAAACCATTCCTTGCTCTGACAGCTTTAGGGAAGAAGGAGCTTTTGTACAAATTTGTCCTAGCATATGGAACGAGGAATGTGCCTATATAATTGTGTCTGAGTATTTTATTCGGTTATTTGGGCAGGTTGGACTCTATGCTAGTCTTTTTTGAACATGTTTTCTTTTTTATTGGACTGAATATGTTCCGAGAGACCCGTATAAGTATTTCGCGAATTACTGAAAGTAGTAGGCCACCACATGGATTAATCTCTCTACAACAAAGTTACAAAGACAGTTTGTGTGGAAACACAACAAACTCAAAATCGGTCCCCGAAGTGGTCCACCCAGGCAGGTAAAAAGGCAGGTTTCAATACTTTCAGAAGAATATCAGAATTAAATTCTATCAGAAGTGATCCACCCAGGCAGGTAAAAAGGCAGATATCAATATTTTCAGAAAGAATATCAGAATGAAATTCTATCAAAGGCAAATAACAGAGAAGAATTGAGGAAGTAAGGTTGACAGTTCCTGTATGGTGCCCCAAATGTCCAGCAGACAGGTGAAAGTGAATGTGAAGTTAGATGTGAACATGGCCTAACTGATGTCTATAATGAGTATCTAATTGATCTAATTGTTTTGTAAAGGGTCAATCTCTTATTCAAAGTCTCAAGAAAAACCCCCATTTCCCTTAAAAAAAAACAACAAAAAAACTTTTGTGGTTAGTGAAAGTATTTCCTTAAAAAAAAAAAGACCTTATTTGCTTCTCTCCTCCATGCAGTCGCAGCCCTCAGATTAAGAAAATGGTGTTCTAAACAAAGGTTGTAGCATGAAGGTGTACATGTACTATTCAAACTATCTGCACAAAGCTTATGTCAACTCAGTCTGAGACAATTCTTGTACACGTTCGTTCTCCTACTAGACTTTCTCAGGTCAAGTTGAAACTTTGCACAATTATTCATTGTCAATTAGTTGATTAATCAGTGATAATTAATTATTTAATTTTGTTTTTTTTAAATATATAAAAAAAGATATAAATCTTGTAATATTGCGAGATATGGCAGAAATTGTTCGATTCTTTCCCTTACACAAGGTTTTGCTATTTAAAAAGATTTTCATTACATTTTGGTGTTATAAAGTTGACAATGAGGCTGGAGTAGAGAGGGTGCACATCTCCAGGCAATGAGGTTTGTCCCTCGGGTGATGTTTAGATGATGTTTCGACCCCGTGTTGTGTATCGCTCTAGACTCCTCAAGGTCACACCCAATATTTATTGCGTTATGAAATCACAGGTCAACGCGCATGGCATGTCCATTTATTCGTTCATCTCGATTTTTTATAAAAAGTTTACCTAAGCATAAAAACAATATCAATTCTATGAGGTAAAGAGGTTTTCTTCCAGATCTCAAAAGCGTTAATTAGCATGTTTAAGCTCACTAATTACAACCATCCAGTTCGAGAAAGTAGTTCACCGTGATAGGAATTTGAACTCAGGTTACGTTCGTTCTCAAAAGGCAGGCAACCATGTATTCAATATTTAAAATTTTCATTGTTGCTTCCCCTTGAAAAAAAAAAAAAAGAACTAATCTGGCGGTGTTTCAATGGGAGATAAATCAATAGGACATGAATTATAAACACAATCGCACACGCTTTGAATGTGGAGGCACCAAGATCTTGATTTAGTCAGCTAATGTCAATGTTTGCAGGACAAAAATGAGCTGTAAAATAACTTTGATTTGCAGGCGGATTAAAAAGAAAAATTAAACCTTTATTGTATTATTATGATTTGTGTTTTTAACCATATTAAGCGACAGTTTTGGCAGTTCTGGTAGTCCCCCGGGTTCGCTGTTCAGCCTCATCGTGGTACCCGGATGGAAACGGCTATTTGAGGAGATAGCTAGGCAAAATGAATGGCAAAACATAACTCCCGTGGGGATGCCCACGGGTAGACGAGAGTCCACCCCTTGCACGGGCGGGGTTGTAAAAAAGTCCTCACAAAAATTGTCACACATCCATGCGCCGTTCCTCAAAGGACCGTCCCATAAATGGCGAGTCCCCCACGGTTAGCTTGGTACAAAGAAGGAAGATGACGGAGGCTCCCAGTGCTCCTAGGCCTTCGGCCATGTGTCGGAGGCCGAAGACATTGGATATAGCAATGCTTTATATAGGCATTGACTCGGGTCGCTCTCAAACAGAACTGTGTTCCCACAGGTTTGTTTTTCTTTTTTTACTGTTACGGCTGGACGACCTAACAGGTTTTTTTCTTTTCAAACTTTGAGCTCGAAGAGCCTTCGGCTCAGCTCAGACGACAATCTAACGGTTCTGGTAGTCCTAGATATGTTATATAGGTATTCCAAAGACACCGACATGTAATTTACATATTATTTGTTTTTAATTGAAAAAGAAAAGAAAAAATAATTTTAGCCAGAGTGGTATTGAAGGCGCAATTAATGCATTTCATCACATCATCTCTAACACCTATCTAGTATACCAATTCATGATTAATTAATGTCAATTAATGTTTATAAACTCTTTCTCTCCGTAATTATTTACCTAATTCTGGTGGAATCAACGCTGGTATCGTCAGTTAGCAGAGAAAGACTTAATCTTAAACTGGTACATTTCTTATTTGAATATGCTAGGACAAATTCGTACTTTGCTCCTTCTTACCTAGTGCCATTAGTGAATGGAATGGGTTTCCTGAATCAGCCCGGAAAATCAACGACTTAGCGGAGTTAAGTCATTAATTAGCATGCATGACTAGATTAACACATGAAATACGCAGGACGTAATTATCTTCGTTTTTTTATCTGTCTGTCTGTCTGTCTATCTGTCTATCTGTCTATCTATCTATCTATCTATCTATCTATCTATCTATCTATCTATCTATCTATCTATCTATCTATCTATCTATCTATCTATCTATCTATCTATCTATCTTTCTTTCTTTCTTTCTAACTTTCTATATTCTATATAGAATGCATGACGCGTAGGACGTAATCATCGTCTTTTTTTTGAAGTAACGTCTGTATTATATAAGATAAGATATATGAACGCTTGTGAAATGAGGAGATCGAAGCAAGCGTCTAAAAAAAAAAAATTGTCGAGACTAACGTGAAAGAATGGGCCGACCTATCTCTTGGTATTCTACTACAAATAGCAGTGGATGGATTTGGTTAAGCGAACCGCCACAGCTTCAATGGACTGATGATGATGATGATGATGATAAAAAGTGTTGCCACTGGGTGCGTGGCTGTAAAGAGTTTGGTCAACGCAAGTTACAATGGTCTTCCAATGACCCACTTACTCGGCCTAGAGAGTCAGTCACGTGGTGTAGCGAGATGTCGATGGCGAACTCAAGCGGCACCTTCGACATAGTCACGGAGGTCACGATTCAAGTCATTTTTGTGCCTGTGCACCAGGGACAGAATTTGTATAGGCGTATTTCATAAGAACGTGACGGTCAGTGACTGAGACTGTACTATACACTCTTTACACTAATGACATAAGAAGCATCTATGACTCAGTTAAACTCATTAAATTCGCTGATGATACTGCCATAGTGGGTCTTATTTCAGGAGACGAAACTCAGTATCGAAGCTCGATAGAAGAGTTTACAAACTGGTGCACCGACAACTTTCTAGAACTGAATGTAACAAAAACTAAAGAACTTTTAATAGATTTTAGAAAGAAAAAAACAAACTATACGTGAACTGCAAATAAACTAGTTGTACAAAAGTCCTAGTCTCATATTTCGTCTAGCAGAAACAATGAAAGAGAAAGAGCGAAAGAAGAGAGTGAGAAAGGATAGAGACAGAAAGAGAGAAAGAGAGAGAGAGAGAGAGAGAGAGAACTTACGACACCTATGATGTAAGTTGTCAGCTTTTCTTATTGTTTACGTTGTAAACTAACTCTATGTAGTCAAGTCGTTTTCAATATATCTCGAAATCGACAAATCTATTACTTTTATGTGTATAAATAACTAAAGAACTTTATTAGATCGGTTGCAAGAAACTAGACCCACAACCATTCAACTTTTTGCACTCACCCCACCAGTGGCGTCACTAGGGTCGGTGTCATCCTTTGCGGTTAGGTCATGGTGTCATCCACAAGCCTTAATCCCCACCACCTTTTTTTTTCCGAGGAAAATTTGTTTTTTTGTTTTTTAACTGTCGATATTTGTTTCGTTGAACCAAAACAAAAGTAAGGGAGTTAATTAATGACATTGATGAACGAACAACACAAGTAAGGGAGTTAATTAATGACATTGATGAACGAACAACACAAGTAAGGGAGTTAATTAATGACATTGATGAACTAAAACAAAAGTAGGGGAGCTAATTAATGACATTGATGAACTAAAACAAAAGTAGGGGAGTTAATTAATAACATTGATGAACTAAAACACAAGTAAGGGAGTTCATTAATGACATTGAATGATTGATGCAAAACTGTAAATACGCCATCGACTTATTTTTTCTTGTATAGTTGTTGTCTTAATTATTAAAATGAAAAACATTATTAAATATACAAACATGTTGTTTGAATTTGAGAAGAGCCTTTTTCAATACCATTTTCAACACCCCTTAGCCAACATTTTTGTATGAAAGATTTCCACCATGAAAACATTTCTGTAAACGTCAGCATCTAATTCTACCACTGCTACATTAATTGTTTGATTGTATATATCAAAATGTTCTTTTAATTCAACATCATTTATATAGTCTCCAAGCATAAAACCTAATGTTACTTATATAGTCTATCAAGTGTAAAATGTTTGACATGTTTTGGATGTTCCTTCAGAGTTGAAGATAATTTACTGACTAGTTCAAACCTCTGTCACGTCGACGGGGGATGGCAGCAGGCAGGTTTGAACCCGGGACCAACGTGACGACCGAACGACAGTCCAGTGCGCATACCGCACGACCAGGCAGCCATCCTATATATATATAGAGAGACTGGTTCCTCTACCAACAAAGCAACCTTTACCTGAGTTGTAAATGGACGGAAATATTTGTCCAGAATAGGGCTCTACAGTCACATGAAACGGTGCTCTGCGAGATGAACCAAAGTCGTTCTACGACTGAAGAAAGCCAAAGTATATTCTACACTAAATATCTTTCATTTTACTTCTAACAGAGTGGAGGAATAAAAAAAAAAAGAAAATGTATTAACCAGAGAAAGTAAATCTTGTGTACATCACAAAACAGTAGACAAAAACAAGACAAACAGAAGCGAGTAGTTGCACGCTAAGAACTACAGAACCGCTGCAACCCATTAGTGAACATAGAGTGCAGTGCAGTGCATTTAAAGTGAACGTGTGAACTATTTCTAAAAATTAGAGGTGACAGATTCAGGACAAGAATGACGTACACAATGACCACAAAGGAAACATGGAACTGACCTCTTGACCAACGATGGACAAAGCCACAATTGCAGCGTTGATCATTTTTGCTCGATTACTTCCGTGTCCAGTCGTCCAGTTGTAATATATCCAAAAACACTGTGTCCAGTGTCCAATCCGAATGGATTTGAAATAGACTTCAGTGAATAAAATTGCTGAATATTTTTTTTAAATGTCTAGTGCAAAGTACATAATCCCTTATCTGATGGTCAGAATGGAATGAACCACGATAGCATTATGGAGTTGCTGTTTCTTTAAGATGTCATGGTACAAATTGTATGTATGAAGTCACACAAACGATTAAACTGACGCATTAACAATGTCGAAGATAGTTGGATCTAGATCTAGATTTATTAAGATCTGGTGGTTTCCGTTACACAAGCAGAATTCAATCTTTAGTGTCTTGACCGCTGTGCATAGCACTGGTTGACATTGTCTAAGAATTGTCTATAATATTCAAACATTCTTTGTTAGAAGTGAGAGTCAGGATATTATAAAAAAAAAATCAAACAATGGCAAGGAAACATGGTCATGAGATATGAGCTACAATAATTTAGTGATGATTTGATTTCGAATCCTTTTTCTTAACAATCTTGCATAAACCTAAATGTTAAACTAATTTAAGCCAAGGACAGCAGGAGCGCTCCACAATCAGAGACGCCTCTGCCATAAGCCAAGAAAATTGTTCTCGCATTTACTACATTTTAATAGCTTATTATTGGAATTAATCCAACAACAACTTTTGTCAGAGTTTCATAAAATTAAAGTCGTAAAAACTATATTAAAAAAAGCATCATGTAGAGTCTTGGTTTATTCTCTCCCTTAGTAAGCAATCCATTCATCCAGCCAGAGTTGTCCATCTTAGTGTCTCGTGGAATGGAGAAACCCGGTCAAGTTTAAAAAACATTTGTTCTTTACCGACATTTTGTTTTGTTTTGTTTAATAATATCTTCCCTCAGCGACTAGATTTAACCCACCTCACCCCAGCACCATTTCTTAAGCACTCACCCCCCCACCCCCCAATCCTTATTGCGAATTTCGGGTAATACCTTAAGCACAAAAAGTACGTCTCTCCACTTACATCTATACAACACACACACACAATCTCTCTCTTTCACACACACTCATACTCAAAATTACTCTCACTCACACATACCCTCCAGCATACGCAGACATTTGTGTCTCCCAAGTTGAAAAGTTCAGAGATAATGGCATGCATCAAGACCAAGTCTCAGACATGCTCTACTCAAACCCTGACGGTCGGCGGATTGACTTTGCGCGCGCAGCGAGTAAATGGGCGATTAAATCGGTCATCTGATAATGCACGTGTAGATGTACATTGGCTTTATGAATGACACACAAGGAGCAGCGGCGTAGCTAGAGTTTTTTTGAGGGCCTCAGTGGATTGACCTTTTTTTAGGTCTCCCTGCCTTTCGACATTCGGCATCAGGATATGAGATAATGTACTTAATATATATATATATATATATATACAGGGGCGGACATATATATATATATATATATATATATATATATATATATATATATATATATATATATATATATATATATATATATATATATATATATACAGGGGCGGACTGGGTATCGAAAATCGGCCCGGGCATTACCATAAAAACCGGCCCACAAATGAACGGCATGTCATACCATGGGCGTAGCCAGGTTTTTTTCGGTGGAGAGGGATTTTTTTTCTACCCCCTTCTGCAAGCAGCAATGTATATGTATGTAATTAATCTTCATGACACTCTGACCTTTTATTCTTTCTGGCGTTTTTTTTTAGCCTGGAGTCTGTTCTTCTTTTTTGTTTGTGGAAAGACAGTACACACCACCAAGAACAGCTAGGGAGTCTGGGAGAGCTCGCAGCTGGGTCCGGGGCTTCGCCGCGGATCCCAGCATTATTTCCGTTATTTTAAACTTTAAAAATGAATATTCTGAGGAATCTACAGTGCGATAAGCTTGCTACTCTTCCGCTAAAAAATTCAACAAAAAAAAATCTGCTATTCACTGGACTTAATTATTGGAGTCCAGCGACTGGTAAAAAAAAATGGTAACTATATTTTTTGTTTAGGAGGGGGAGGATAACCACAAAACCCCTTTTGGCTACGCTTAGGAAATTTGGTGACTGTAGTTTTCTTAAGTTGGTTGCACTGGGGCATTAAGTGAAGTCACCTTTTCAGACAATGAGCTCTGAGGCAAGTGATGAATTGAACCCCCTCCCGGCTACGCCCATGTGTCATATTATAGGAGTAAGCCTAATTCTCTTCAAAATATATTCAGTTTGATAATGCATCGAAAACTAGATGTATGTTTGCGTAGGATTACAAAGTGTATTTTCTTTATACATGTATGTAGTCTGAAAACTATAAACAATACAATAGCAGCCTAATGAGTTTGAAACTTTTTGGTACTACTTATAAGATAGTTACGTCCCACGCATTTCATGTGTCAATCCAGTCAAGCATGTTGATCTGTGACTTAAAATATATGCTAAGTCATTGGTTTTCCTGGCTGACTCAGGCAACCCATTCCATTAAAAGATAAGAGAATGAAGAATGGTTAGAGAGGCACTTACAAGTACATTCTCAAAAACGCGAATTGTATATTTATGTCTATGATCATGACCCATTATTTAAAATACTAATATAAATTTCATTTCATTAAATATCGGATGTGACAGCGCTATATTATAATTATTATAAGAATTTCCATCATTAATGAATTCATACTAAGCATAAGTTAGCCATCTAATATATAAAGTAGAATTTTTGGCGTATGTATGTATGTATGTATATATGTATGTATGTATGTATGTATGTATGTATGTTTGTCCCCGTCTAGAAATAAAAACCGCTTGACCAATCTTGATAAAACTTGGCAGAAATGTTCCTTGGGTACCAACTTAGACCCTAATGTATGTATTGTGGCCCTTAAACAAACTTAAGACCCTCAAAAAAAAAGACCAACTCTATTACAGCTATCTTATTTTATGGATCTAGTTAATTATAATAGTAAAAAAATGATTTAGATCTAGATTTTTTTTTTTTTTTAATTAAATACTTTTTTAAGCCTTAAGTGTAGTATTTTTAGATCTATGTTATTAAAAATAAACAAAAACACAAACTTACTTTTTCTGTACAAATCTTAGAAAGATATTCTTGTTGAATTTCAAACAAAATTAAGTGTATTAAATAAATGAAATAAAAAAGAAAAAAAGAAAGAAAAACGTGTTTCGGACACCTGTGTCTCGCTGCTGTCACTTTTTTTAAAAAGTTGTCTGCATTAAAAAAAATAATTTTTCTTTGGTCACGACCAGACCGGCCATTTGGTACCGGCCCACTGGGCATTTGCCCGTTTAGCCAGTCCGCCTCTGTATATATATATATATATACATATAAATTCCAATAGGTACAGTATATAAGTTAAATTTTTAAAAAATCACTAGAACTCTTTTAATGAATACTAATAGCGAGATAATGCACAAGTGACAAATCTCAAGAGATATCTCCATTCATATCGGCGTCGTGGTTTCTGTGCAAGAAAGACATCTATAACATCATCAGGATCAGTGTTTCCAAAACTTTTCCTTAACACATTCTGAATACTTAACGGAACACTTCACACATTCTGAGTATTTAGCGGAACACTTCGCACATTCTGAGTATTTAGCGGAACACTTCACACATTCTGAGTATTTAGCGGAACACTTCGCACATTCTGAGTATTTAGCTTATTTTTAGAGATATTAATTCATGTGGTGGCCCACTAGTTAATTATTCCAGTAGTTCGTGGAACACCTTTTCAGGCCTAGCGGAACACTAGGGTTCCGTGGAACACAGTTTGGGAAACACTGCTCTAGATCAATGCTGTCTAGTATTTTTGATTCCACGTGAATAGCAAGATTACATGGCAGTGGCGTAATATTTAATATTTAATGTAAAAAAAACAACGAATTCGGACATCGATTTAGGGGTCCCCCTCGAGGGGGACTTTCGAATTTGGATCCCCACCCCACCCCCACCTTAGTTACGCCATTGACTTAGAGCATACAGAACTAAGAGGAGTCGTTACAAAACGAGACAACAGCTGTGATCTGATGCAGACGAACGTTTTCTGTGAGTCTTAATAGATGTCTAAAACCACATTAAATCATTCATTGATCTACCAACCCGTTATTCCAAGAATATCTCAATCAATCAATCAATCTGTCTGTCTGTTTGTCTGTCTGTTTACTTGTCTGTTACTCTGTCTTTGAATAGAAGACAAACAGTAGAAGTGTCAAAAATTAAGAATTATTGGATTCGTTTCATTTAACTCTTTCAGTGCGGCGTTACTCTCAGCGAGTAAATGATGAAAAACTCAATTTTTTTTTCTATCAAAATAATTCGCACTGAAAGAGTTAATAACTCACAAGTTGTATTTTTTGTACAAAAAACAACAACCGACCGCCGACGTCATTTAGAGCTACCAGTTAGAGGTTAAACTAATTGGTTTGACTATTAGTTATAGTTTATTTTAGATGATAACATAAGTTTGTTATCAGTTCTTGGTTAAAAAAAGAAAGATTTAGTGCGCGTGCTCTATACTTTACTTAAGCATGATTATATAAATTAAAACGACGTCATCTAGCAGTTTACAGAGTAGAGAAATTGGAAGACGGCAGACGATAACCTACAGTAACAAATCTACTTCCGGTGTTACAGTCTCACCGAGGTTACTATAAATATTTAGGATGAACGTTTCCGAAGAAACAAAAGAAAAGTGACAGAGAAGGGTCGCTGTGATCTGGAAATCGGTTGGAACACCTGGTCAGTTCCCATTGTTTAAACTGTTTAGATGTCATGCGTGTTGGTTCTTGACATCAGTGTCATGATTCAGTTATATTTAGATCTTTATTTAAAGACGAAAGTAATTCGATATCAGTGGTGGCGCTGAATCGAGACACTAGAATGAGTTAGAGCTAAATTTAACTTAGCACAATTACTTAAGTATCTTAACAAAGCATGAATCAATATAAAAAAAAAATATCAATCTATTAATTAATGAATTTTTTTTTCGATACAGAAAAAAGAAATAAATATTACAGTATTTAGAAAGAGGGTTGCGCAGTTCTTTACGATATATAAGTTTGTATTTTTAAAAAGTATTTTTATATTTTGCTTGTTTTTTCTTTACCTAAGACTGGGGGGAAAAGTTCAACAGAATTGAGAAATTTGACAACAGCAGACGATATCCTACATTAACTTCCGGTGTTACAATCTCGTCTTGGCATTGTAAATATTTTCACCCATGTTCAACCAGAAAATGCCATTAGCAGATAGACTTTGGATTCACAGATTTTTTGGGTGTCTGGCTGAGTTCCCTCCCCCCCCCCTTTACAAAAGCCTATCCAAGGGGCTTGAGTTCAAATCCCGACTAGAGGTGAGTTGTGATTGCTGAGCGCCTGCACTGAAACCTTCTCCAGATAACCCTTCCCCTCTTTGGTCCATAAAAAGTGTCTAAGCAATGCCGTAACATCTAAAGATGTTTAGTGTTTCCTTTTGTTCATGGGGAAATAAATCTCTGGCATTTCACGTCTCGAGAGATGATCATTTTTCCTTTGCAACTTCTATTGTGACTAAAGAAGCCAAACGATTGATGCTGCGGTCACATGTTGGGCATCTGTAATCACCAGAAACTGTAGCAGTTTCACCCTTCGTTCTACTTCCAATGTGTAGCCGTCTGCTATTCAGGAATCTTCCTTTATGCTCCAGTGTCAGTTTTGAAGAGTTTAAAAGTAGGCGACCTGCGGCTCTCCTGTATTCTTTTAGATCGCCATACAAAATAAATAAATAAAATTAAATTAAAATCGATAAAACAAGAATAATTTATTCTAGTCTTTAGCAAGGCTCGGGATAGTCCATAGGTCCGATATTCAAGAGCTTTGTCTCTAGTTCAGGCTTCAAGCTCTTCACTAACTAGTAAGTAGATGTAATCCATTTTTTTCTAAACTGATTTGTCGTTAGATTTTTGTAATTTTGTCTTCTTTCGATCAAACCAATCGATTAAAACTGACAGGTTCGATTGGAAGGATTGGTTGGATTGTCAATGATAACATTTGATTAATGCAGCTCCACATGTGTAAACAATGCAACTACACATGTGTAAACAATGCAACTACACATGTGTAGACAATGTCACACATGAAGTTTAGTACAGAATCAATTGTGGAGAAGTTCGAAAAGAAAGCTTCATCCGTAACGGCCCATAAGCCAACTGAGAGTAACGAGCTCTTCAGAAAAAATATATAAAAAAAAACGTTAAGTTACTTGCAAAATTACCTTTTTTTCTTGCTAAAAACTTAAAGGGGCGTCATCAGCTTTTATTAATCATATTTAAAAAAAATATTAATACAAATTTTGTTAAGTAACAACAAACATGATTCTTGTAAAGGAATGTGAAGTGGCTGCATCGAGCCAGAAAAATGGAGGGATGAGTTTTAGGATTAGTTCAGACATAGCTGCAGCTCGGAAGTAGACTTCAACGTTACAGGCTAACACTCAGTGGAAGAAGTCAAGACATAGAAAGTGAAAGATTGAAGAAGTCAAGACACTGAAAGTGAAAGATTGAAGAAGTCAAGACACTGAAAGTGAATGATGGTAGAAGTCAAGACACTAAAAGTCAAAGATTGAAGAAGTCAAGACATAGAAAGTGAACGATGGAAGAAGTCAAGACATAGAAAGTGAAAGATTGAAGAAGTCAAGATACTGAAAGTGAAAGATTGAAGAAGTCAAGACATAGAAAGTGAAAGATTGAAGAAATCAAGACATAGAAAGTGAAAGATTGAAGAAGTCAAGACACTGAAAGTGAAAGATTGAAGAAGTCAAGACACTGAAAGTAAAAGATTGAAGAAGTGAAGACATAGAAAGTGAAAGATAGAAGAAGTCAAGACACAGAAAGTGAAAGATAGAAGAAGTCAAGATATAGAAAGTGAAAGATTGAAGAAGTCATGACACTGAAAGTGAAAGATAGAAGAAGTCAAGACACTGAACGTGAAAGATTAAAGAAGTCAGGACATAGAAAGTGAAAGATGGAAGAAGTCAAGACACTGAAAGTGAAAGATGGAAGAAGTCAAGACATAGAAAGTGAAAGATGGAAGAAGTCAAGACACTGAAAGTGAAAGATGGAAGAAGTCAAGACATAGAAAGTGAAAGATAGAAGAAGTCAAGACATAGAAAGTGAAACATTGAAGAAGTCAAGACATAGAAAGTGAAAGATTGAAGAAGTCAAGACACTGAAAGTGAAAGATTGAAGAAGTCAAGACACTGAAAGTAAAAGATTGAAGAAGTCAAGACACTGAAAGTAAAAGATTGAAGAAGTCAAGACATAGAAAGTGAAAGATTAAAGAAGTCAGGACATAGAAAGTGAAAGATTGAAGAAGTCATGACACTGAAAGTGAAAGATAGAAGAAGTCAAGACACTGAACGTGAAAGATTAAAGAAGTCAGGACATAGAAAGTGAAAGATGGAAGAAGTCAAGACACTGAAAGTGAAAGATGGAAGAAGTCAAGACATAGAAAGTGAAAGATGGAAGAAGTCAAGACACTGAAAGTGAAAGATGGAAGAAGTCAAGACATAGAAAGTGAAAGATAGAAGAAGTCAAGACATAGAAAGTGAAACATTGAAGAAGTCAAGACATAGAAAGTGAAAGATGGAAGAAGTCAAGACACTGAAAGTGAAAGATTGAAGAAGTCAAGACACTGAAAGTGAAAGATTGAAGAAGTCAAGACACTGAAAGTAAAAGATTGAAGAAGTGAAGACATAGAAAGTGAAAGATTAAAGAAGTCAGGACATAGAAAGTGAAAGATGGAAGAAGTCAAGACACTGAAAGTGAAAGATGGAAGAAGTCAAGACATAGAAAGTGAAAGATTGAAGAAGTCAAGACACTAAAAGTCAAAGATTGAAGAAGTCAAGACATAGAAAGTGAAAGATAGAAGAAGTCAAGACATAGAAAGTGAAAGATGGAAGAAGTCAAGACATAGAAAGTGAAACATTGAAGAAGTCAAGATACTGAAAGTGAAAGATTGAAGAAGTCAGGACATAGAAAAGGAAAGATGGAAGAAGTCAAGACATAGAAAGTGAAACATTGAAGAAGTCAAGACATAGAAAGTGAAAGATGGAAGAAGTCAAGACACTGAAAGTGAAAGATTGAAGAAGTCAGGACATAGAAAGTGAAAGATTGAAGAAGTCAAGACATAGAAAGTGAAAGATAGAAGAAGTCAAGACACTGAAAGTGAAAGATTGAAGAAGTCAGGACATAGAAAAGAAAAGATGGAAGAAGTCAAGACATAAAAAGTAAAAGTTTGAAGAAGTCAAGACACTGAAAGTGAAAGATTGAAGAAGTCAAGACACTGAAAGTGAAAGATTGATGAAGTTAGGACATAGAAAGTGAAAGATGGAAGAAGTCAAGACATAGAAAGTGAAAGATGGAAGAAGTGAAGACATAGAAAGTGAAAGATGGAAGAAGTCATGACACTGAAAGTGAAAGATAGAAGAAGTCAAGAGACTGAAAGTGTAAGATTGAAGAAGTCAAAACAAAGAAAGTCAAGATGGAAGAAGTCAAGACACTGAAAGTCAAGATGGAAAAACATCATAACACGTGGTTTAGTAATCTATAACAAATTTGCAGAAGCTAATTTCAAATCCTATGTTTCAATAGATCGCCAAATTAATAACACACATAACACACTCAAAGCAATCCATCATAAACAAATCGTTCTCATTTCTCATGATATAAAGAACTCACCAAGTTTCGTCAGACTATCAAGATATACCACGGTCGTTGTGCTTCCACTGGTCAGCCAATGAGTCGCCCTTACTTTATTACCTCGCACAGGCATTATATACGCTGTAGATGTTTTGAATGATCTGTTTACTTTTGTTTACATCGGTTTACTTCTGTTTACACCTGTACAAGGGACATTATAACAAAAAGGGTGGGGGGATATCCGGCCACAATGACCGGGCTATTTAGTTCAAATAACCGGGGCTGGCTGAAAGACAGATTCGATGTCAAAATTAAATTTGTTCTAGTGAATTCAATTGTGTCCATTCACCTGGGAAGTTTCGTAATGCATTGCAAACTATTTGACCTTAGCCATAGACCTTGGCGCGCTGATCAACGTGACAAAACGCGTTTAATGAATTGATTCCACGCGTTTCTCTTTTGGCGTAACACCCAATGGTGTCTCTTCATGCAAATGTGACAGTTCAAGGTTATTATATCTTCATTCGCCTAGTGCCCTAGTCCATTGTCTATTCCTCTTTACCTTAAATGATCGAATGGCGTTGTTGTTGACAGCGAGGACTTTTTTTCTGCAACAGCGGCAAATACCCGTTCTATAAATAGCTTTTAATAAAATAAAAGGTGGTTTAAGAGAGATTCCATTTTCAGCATCAATTTATCAATTGCTTTGTTTACTACCGAAAGCACTGTCGAGGTTCTTTATCCTCGTATTAACAACCTTTTTTTTTCTGAACTGGAATCTTCTAGAGACAACTTTTAATAAGCTCATGACATTGAAAAAAAGACAAGGAAAGGCAGACCAGTGAGATATTTCTTATTAGGCCAGATAAATTAGACAATTATTGGTTTTGTATGTATATTACCAAAAGCGCTCTAAATATATAAAATAGATCTAGTAAATGACGTTGGGAACGCGACAGTTAATCAAAATAATAAAAACTCCTTTTTAAAACAACTAACCAAATCTAAAAGTGAAGAACTCCGACTTTAAATCTATATGTATCAACAATGTACAAGTTATTTTCCTTATTTGATATCAAATAAAATAATTACTTACCAATAATTAATTGACTAATTCTTTATTAAAAAAAAAAAGATTCATGTTTTGTTAGTTGAAATATATAATTGTCTAAAGCAGGGGTTCTCAACTTGTGGTTCGCGACTCCCTTGGGGGTCGATTAATGATTTGCCAGGGGTCACCAAAGACCATCGAAAAAATATATTGTTTTGTCTATTCTTCTATTGCTGCGTGTGTCTGAGAGGGGGAGGGAGTGTCGCGGCAGAGTTGGGGGGGTGTAAGAAGGGGTCGCCGAGCTCAAAAGGTTGAAAACCGCTGGTTTAAAGTATTAACTGCATCGGAGAATGCGTGAGGGAGAAATAGCGTTAGCATTTATTTAAGGGAATAAACCCATAAAATTAAATCGTATGTGTGAATACTGAAGGATTAGCTTCCGTTGTTGGTATCAAACAAAACAATTAATTACCAGTAATTAATTGCCTAATTGGTTACTTTTTAAAATTGATTCATGTCTTATTTATTCCAATGAATAATTTTGCGAAGAGAATGGGTGTGGGAGAAATGAGGCGTACTCTGGTGTACACACTTTTCACTAGTAAGACTGCCAGACAGACAGACTGAATTGATATAAGCTTTGTAATTTCTAATGATGTATTCCTCCGTGTATCATCATTATCTAACAACATAGGAGTGAGGGCTTATAAGGGCTGAACTCTTCTAGTTCCAAAGCCCTAGTTAGAAACACCGAGGCTTTTATTTTGTAGTATGTTCTGTCTTTCTCACAAACAGAATAAGAGGCAAGCAGAACATTGGCTTGTGGAGGCCATCATAGAATAGATTGGCTTGTGTAGGCCATCATAGAATAGATTGGCTTGTGTAGGCCATCATAGAATAGATTGGCTTGAGTAGGCCATCATAGAATAGATTGACTTGTGTAGGCCATCATAGAATAGATTGGCTTGTGTAGGCCATCAAAAAATAGATTGGCTTGTGTAGGCCATCATAGAATAGATTGGCTTGTGTAGGCCATTATAGAATAGATTGGCTTGTGTAGGCCATTATAGAATAGATTGGCTTGTGTAGGCCATCATAGAATAGATTGGCTTGTGTAGACAATCATAGAATAGATTGGCTTGTGTAGGCCATCATAGAATAGATTGGCTTGTGTAGACAATCATAGAATAGATTGGCTTGTGTAGACAATCATAGAATAGATTGGCTTGTATAGGCCATCATAGAATAGATTGTGAATAGATTGGCTAGTAGAGGCAAGCATACACGTTGATATTAGAAACCCGGAAGGTGTTAATAAAATTAAAAACATACCCTTTAATACACTATTCTTCCATCCTATGGCACTACAGCCCATGGAGGGCCCTATCCTGCTTCAAAACCTCTTTCCATTCAGATCGCTCCTGTGCCTTGCCTCAGGGCTCACAAAGACCTTCCTTCAGGGAACAGTGCCAGGTCGAAGAAGAAGAGGAAGACAAAGAAAGCGATAAGAAGACAATATCAAAGAGTGGATAGACCTGTCAATGAATGACATTCTATCCAAGACAAAGGGCAGACAGGAATGGAGAAAGATGGTTGACAGATCTTGTTTCGTGCCCCAGCGGTCCAAAAGACTAAGGGATAGGTTAAGGAGAAGTCACAATGATAATTGATGGTTACATACGTTTTCTGAATTCCTTTAAAAATAAAGATGATTACGCCTTAGCCCACCTAGCAGCCCACCTAGCAGCCCACCTAGCAACCCACCAAGCAGCCCACCTAGTGCAAACCTCCTGTTGGACGGAGTGTGATGTCAGCGGAAAGAACTTGAACTCGGAACCATTATGACAATACTCCAAAGCACATAGCACCAAGCGACGATCCCGGGGCAGCGCATTTGACCTTTGGACACAGCTTCAAACACGCGAGACGGGACAGTGAACAAATAAATATTTTATTATAGCTCTTATATACATAGGTTCAGCTCTGTCCATGCCTGGGTCCATTTCTATCTGTGCATTTACAACTTCCCTACCGCCCAGCTGCTTGCTGTTTAAGGGTAACTCTAACCGATCCACCAATCAGAAGTTTAACAAAGCGGAAAGACCAAGCGAGACCATATTAGTGAATTTAGCGAGACCATGGCCAGATTATCAATACCAACATTCCCTCCCGTGATTCCCATTTCTGATGATGTGCCCCCAAGAGGCTTGTCTCTAGGCAGCTAGAGCTAGTAGACTGTACATTGGCGTTATTCCCCTCCTCTTTAACACACATGACCTCCTCCCCCCCTCTCCTCTTTCCAACCTACCCTCCCTTGGACTGAACTCCCTTAACGCCACTATTGTATTTACCCGTTTCAATGTCCCACATCATGCTCCCCCCCCCCCCCCCCCCAGCAACGTTCAGCCCTTCCCCACCCCCCCTCCAACCAACCGTCCACAGGTGAACCGTGATGATCGATTACATCTCTAAGAGAATAGCTTGTATGTGTGTGCGCGCGTGCGTGTATGAGCTGGAGTAAAAAGTGAAAGAGGAGGGAGGGAGGGAGAGAGAGTGTGTGTGAGAGGAGACGAGGTAGAGAATAAAAGGAGAACAATTTATCTATTAATACAATAATAGTCCTGCGCAGTCACGTCGTCTGCTAATATGCATACCCTGTGGGAGTTGGCCCAGGCAACGTCAACGCACAATAGATTGCGTAACGTTCAGTGTTTCTGCGTGACAAAAAGTGAAGTTTAAAAACTGTAGAGGTATCTACATTGAAAGTATAAAATAATGAAACACTGTTAACGACATTATCAAATGGCATCTTTAAGGACTTCTTGAAACAGACATCTTAAAATACATCCTCAAGTGATATCTTTTATGGCATTTTCTTCACGCGACATCTTTAATGAAGGGCTAAAAGACACGTTTAACGACATCTTTAAAATATTCTTCAAAGACATCTTTGACGACTTCTTCAAACGACATCTTTTACGACTCTATTAACGACATCTTTATTTACATTAGAGATTAGAGACAGGGTTACTGCAGCGATTGGACCCCATGATGACCTATGGCCATATTACAAGATCTTCGGGGCTCGCAAAGACATTCCTTCAGGGAACAGTACCAGGAAAAAGAAGAAGACGCAGACAGAGAAGGCGATGGGAGGACAACATAAAAGAATGCCATTGAAAAAGATTCTAACTAAGGCAAAAGACAGAGAGGAATGGAGAAAGACGGTTAACGAATCCTGCATGGTGCCCAAACGGTCCAACTGACTAAGAGATAGGTAAAGGTAAAGGTTATTTACATCTTATCATCTTTAGGGCCAGGTTTAACGGCATGTTAAACGACATTTTTAAAGGACTCTTAACACCTTTAAACGAAATTTTCAACGAAACCTTTATTAGATCTTGAAGCGACATCTTTATGGACATCTTATGAACATCTTAACAAAACTCAATAGTCAATCATTTTCAAGTGTTCACCAGTACATATACATATACATACATAAATAAAAATATCTGTAAATTCGTAAATTTATAATTGTAATTTATAATCTGCCCATGACGTACGAAGACACCCAACTAGTTTTAAAAGCACGCACATAAAGCCACACAGGGCAATATATCAGGGATATTGGCAACATCAGGGATATTGGCAACATCAGGGATATTGGCAACATCAGGGCAACATATCAGGGATATTGGCAACATCAGGGCAACATCAGGGATATTGGCAGCATCAGGGATAATGGCAACATCAGGGCAACATATCAGGGATATTGGCAACATCAGGGCAATAGATCAGGGATATCGGCAACACCAGGGAAAAACCAGGGATATTGGCAACATCAGGGCACATATCAGGGGTATTCTCAACATCAGGGCAACATCAGGGATATTGGCAACATCAGAGATATTGGAAACATCAGGGCAACATCAGGGATATTGGCAATATCAGGGCAACATTAGGGATATTGGCAACATCAGGGCAACATCAATGCAACATATCAGGGATATTGGCAATATTAGGGCAACATCAGGGATATTGGCAACATCAGGGATATTGGCAACATCAGGGCAACATCAGGAATATTGGCAACATCAGGGATATTTGCAACATCAGGGATATTAGCAACATCAGGGCAACATATCAGGGATATTGGCAATAGCAGGGCAACATCAAGGATAAACGTCTGAATGTTATCGTGTCTCAATGCCAAACAGTAGAATTCTAACAGAACTATGCTAGTGATAAAAAGAGGTAATACTGAAAAACCTAGGGATGTTAGCTATTTATATGTTGTTTTTCTGTTTAAAATATAATGCTTAAATATGCTCTTCACAGTATTGTAACAATATAACATTTTAGCATTTAGACTTTTTTTTGTTCAAAGCGTTGTATAAACACGTTAGATTTAGTGTGGAGCCATCGATTAAAATTCAAACATAGGCAAATGATGTTACGTACTCTTGTTTCCATGGAAACACCACCACTTACCCTCTTTTCTCTAACGCCCAATGCATCCAATAACAGCAATGTGACCCGCCCTACGCCAGGTTGGGAAGCCAAACAGAGAAAGTATGAAGTTCTGGCCCGTGAACCTATTCTAAATACCAGGTAGATCTATATATATGGCATAATTCCCCTTATACTGCTAGTATAGCAGGTTACAAATAATGCCATGACGTCTGAACAATGGCGCAGGAAATCAAAAACAATGTCTTCTGAATGAGTAAAGACATATGTACTCGACCTTCTACTTAAAGAGGTCAGCCAAAAGTAAATAACTGACCAGCAGAGATCATGGACTCCAAAACTCTTGGCCAGGCGAACTCTTATTTGATGAGACAAAATGTTGTATCGTTAGATCTATTTGTATAGTAACATAGCATGGCAGGCCCTAGCCGGCCCTAGGCGAAGTGAATTTGGTAGCTCCAAAATGAAAAATACATACATAGCAAAAAAAAATAAATAAAATAATACAATTACGAAACTTATTAAAAGCCTGCCCGTCTATGTCTAAATCGACAAATAACTTAAATTTATACATGGCAATTTCCGTAAAAAAGACACAGTTAGACCAGTAAACATAGAGTCGTAGTGCTCAACTATGAGATCTAATCCAAGTTTCGCAATTTTTTTTCACAAAATTTTTTTTCCGTCCGTGCAAAAACCCTACCAATTGCCTAGTTTGCCTATGCCCAAGAACGGCCCTGAGTATAGTGTTAATGATGATAATAATAATAATAATGACAGAATGTCAGAATCGGCCTACGTAGGTGGTCATAACTAAGTAGGGAGACTAATCAATCAAAATCAATTGACACATTATCTGATTAAGAAGTACTCACCGCAAGAGGTTCTAGAGCAGCGGTTCTCAACCTTTTAAGCTCGGCAACCCCTTTTTACCATCCCCCACTCTGCCGCAACCTCCCCCCCCCCCCATAACATACACAGCAATAGAAGAATACACTAAATACAATCCATATTTTCGATGGTCTTAGGCGACCCCTGACAAATCGTCAATCAACCCCTCAAAGGGTCGCGACCCACAGGTTGAGAACCCCTGTTCTAGAGAGTCAACCGATCTCCAACTGTTCTCGGAAAGACTTATTTTGAATGACAAGACGGTGGCTCAATATCGCACATATTGATTGTTTATTGACAAAAGAAATAAATCGGCGACCACTATAGGCGTAGCAGTACCACTGTCTCACAACATACACAGCATAAGTGGAACTGAAGGTGAAAAAAGGAACAAAATATGAAAATCAAAGGTTCGAGATAACAGACTGTATTGTTATATCAGCAGAGGCCGAGGCCCTAGACATCCCTAAGAAGATGCTCGTTGCCTGTCAGAGGGCATAGACCAGCCACATCAGTAAAGACTGTTAAAGGGACTACAATGAATTTTGTTTCTCTCTATCGAAGCTCGCGCCTGACAGTGCCGTTGAATGAATGTCAGGGGATGTTCGGAGATTTTCATTTAAAAAATTAATGACAGTTATGATACATGTAAAGTAATGTCCCCTTTCAGACCTTGCGATCTATAGGGAAGATGAGGTAAAGATCATCTGTTTCTGTGGCACACTGTTAACGAGGGTGTCATGTGGCCAGCACAACGATCAACCGCCTTTACTTTTCCCCCAACTAATCACGAAAATAAAAATCCCAGTCTTCACCAGGATTCGAACCCTGGACCTCGGGCTCGTAAGTCAAACACTTTACCGCTTAACCACCATGATACATGTCAGACGTAATTAACTTGTTTGTTTTTTAAAGAACGTCCTTTACTTATAAGATAAGGACGTGTCACAGCAGGACGTAATTATCTCTTTTTTTTTTTAATTTGGAAGAAACGTTGTAGCTTTTAAGAAAATCAACTCTGTTTAAGATCTATAGAAAATACGAAAAACATGCATATATGTAACCCTGCCGGACCAAGTAAAACAAAGGACGTTTGGGCCACGAGGCCTTCATCAGATAAAAAAACAAACAAAAAATAAAAAAAATAATTAACACAAAATAGTCTTAAGTTAACTTATCTGTCCCATTCATCTTTGCCTGACATCTCCGCCCCCTTCCGTTTTCCCGCGCTTTTACACCAGCGTAGCTCATTTCTTTTCTGCCTCGATAGAGAACAACATCGGACAGATAAGTTAACTTAAGACTATTTTGTGTTAATTGTTTTTTTTATTTTTTGTTTGTTTTGTAGCTGATGAAGGCCTCGTGGCCCAAACGTCCTTTGTTTTACTTGGTCCGGCAGGGTTACATATATGCATGTTTTTCGTATTTTCTATACAGTCGTTTACCCCTGCATCAGTAAATCTTTGTTTAAGATCTAGTTTACATTCTCTAAGCAGTCAAACAAAGTAAGAGAAATAAAGCGATGTGGGGAAATAGGGGCTGATGTAATGAAACAAGTTAGAAAAACAAGCAAAATAAAAAAAATCCTTTTTAAAAAAAACGAAGCTTATCTAAACGGGAAGAACTCCGCCCTTAAAACTATATCTACCAATAATGTACAAGTTATTTCTCGTATTCGATATTACACAAAATAAATACATAAATAATTGTTATAATTATCAACTTGCTCGGCGGATGTGTGAGGAAGAAATAGCGCTAACAATAATTTAAGGGGGCTAAACCCAACAAATTTAGCCATATTTGTGAATACTGAAGTATTACTTTCACTTTGTGCTATTAAACAAAAAAATAATTACCAGTAATTAATTGTCTAATTGGTTAATTTGTTTTTTTTTATTCATATCTTGTCTACGTCAATGAATAATTATGCAAAATTTCAGCTTGATCCGAGAATAGGTGTGGGAGAAATAACGTGTACACACTTTTTTACCAGACAGACAGAGTGGGTTGATATAAGCGTTGGAAAAAATTTGACGTGAATGTTTTAACTCTAATAATTTAATGACTTTTACATAATAAAATTAACATGGCAAACATTGTTTGTAACAATGTAACATCATTGCACATCTCAATACGCGTCATTATTGATCTGCTCAATATTAAGCTCTTATTAAGTCCAATGGTTGATCTTGCATTCTCGAAGAAACACATGAAAAACGTGACACTTATGACCTCGCGCTAAATCTGGTAGTCATGCGTGAACACCCCATCAACAGTGTCGAGCCAGTGAAAACAAGCATCGATCAGGCATCAGGTTGGTAACATCCACAAGATGGCGGCATGACACAGATGAAGGTCAATCAAGGTCATATAAATACTCATATATTTTTCCAGAATAAACTCTTTCGATATAAAGTCTGGTCACAAACAAAAAAAAAAGGAGCCGGGAGGGGGGGGGGGGAGGAGGATCTAATGCCATCATTAATTCTTTTATCTTTGGGTTTAAATTTAAACAAAATATTAAATGATGGATGAGTTGTCAGAGCGTTTGAGGGTTATGCTAAGAGAACTGAATTCGAGTCCTCGTATGTTAAGAACGTCCAATAGTCACGTGAAATCGGTTGACTATTGTGCTGACACATCAATAGCCTCGATAAACTTCTGATACAGTTCACGTCTGCTAACAGTTTAGTCCAACAGAAAAATTGTCTCTCTCTCTCTCTCTCTCTATATATATATATATATATTTGTATGTATATATGTATGTATGTATATATGTATATATTGAAATGTAAGTTTGATCGTAATATTTTTTATATTGTTTTTGCCTTGATCCCCATCTGCCAATACAGGAATTATATTTTTTTTGCTCTATGACTTTGGGTATTCTCACAACTAAAGCACCAATGATACAATTATCAATTGAAAAAAGAAAAAAACACTAAGTTCCGAACGCTAGACTACTGACTACTATGAACAAGGACAATATCATCGCAAAACTCAAATTTTCAGGTCTTTATGACGACAATGAAACAGGTTAGAAATTACAAACATTCCAACATTCTTACAAGTCACAGTAACAGTAGAAACAGAGGAGGACGAAAATTGGAAGAAGAACATTTAGAAATGGACATGTCATTCTTTTCTAGACACGGGCACACCAATTAACAGAGGCAATTGGCGTGACATTGTGACAGAATCAACGCAAGTGCCCCACCTAAATACGCACCGCTTTCGTTTCAAAACATCACACCTTTTTAGAATCATTCGATATTGGTCAAGATGTATTCATTAAGATCTAATACCATGTTTGACAAACCCTCGTTCAAGAGCTGTTTCTTTCAAATGAATAACATCGAACATTTTCAGAATCGAATTCATCTTCAGCACTATTGAATCGATACAAAAAAAATCGTGTAAAATATTGAAGATAAAAAATGCATTTTAAACTTATCACAAAAAATCGTTGACTATCAACTTGACCTATGACTATCTTAAGAATCACAGCTTGAAGGTGAAATAAATCTAGAATAATCACCATGCACAGTCATAATGATAATAATAAAATAATAAACATCATCATGTACCGCTATATATAGTATGTTTTAAAGCTTAAAAAAATCGAATCGGAGAAACTCTAGAATTGTTATATAATAGGACTATATAATATTTTCCTGATCTAAAAACGTCCATACTAACGCTTTGTAACAATAACTAAAGCCCCTCCATCCAGCCCTTTTGCCACTGTATATAACCCCCCCCCTTTCCTTTCTATTTTTAAATAAATTATAAAGAGAATAAAATCGAACTTGGAATAGGACGACAACTGTTATCTCGCCAGAGCGTGACTGGGTCAGATGAGTTGCCGGCAGAACGTTTGTTTTTTAGTTGCAGCGCTCATTTGTGGAAGAAAATAATAAAAAAAAAAGGGGAGAAGAGGAGGGCGATATATGATGACGTAATAACGCTCTTATCAGGTAAGTTGACATTTATCGGCGTTGGGAGCCTTCATTAAGGAATAACGCTGATTCTGTTTGAACCGTTGTTCTGGGTTCGATCAAATTTAAATAAATAAAGTGTTAGACTTGTTTGGGTTTGTGTTCAAGGAAAATGTGTATGCGTGTGAAAGAAAAAAGAGAGAGAGAGAATGTAACAGTGTTTAATGTCTCTGTCTATGTATTTATAGACATGCGCAGGTCACATTTATTCTTTTTAGTCTACTGTAAAATTGACATTAAAAACAGTTAGCTTAAAATGGTAAAAGTAAATGCATAAACATAAAATAATAAATAAATATAATCTAATCAATAAACTTATCCAATCATTTAATTAATAAACGTATCAAATAATATAATTAATTAATTTATCCACTATTCAATAAACTTATTCCATCATTTAATTAATAAACGTATCCAATCATACAATCAATAAACTTATTGAATCATATGATCAATAAACTTATCCAATCATATAATCAATAAACTTATCCAATCTACAAGACTCATTAACTTTTGTTTCGTTATGACCTGGAAAATAAAATATTAAGAATTCCAGGTTTTTAATTTAAAGTTCATGAATTATCACTTTTCGGATATAGTTATTATTGGATGACTGCCTGGTCATCGACAGTCCTGGATTCGAACCTGCCGACCGCAATCCCACGCTGCAATGCGATAGGTATGGGCTAGTATTTAATAATCTTCAATTATGAAGTAAAATTTAAAGCATGTCAAATAAAAACAAACACAATTACAGATTAATTAGCTCACAGACTAAACATCCTCCAATGTCTGCTATTAATTGAGCAGAAACAGATATGAAGTCGTGCCTTTCCATCTTTCATTCTGAGTCTTCTTCTTTGACTTAAATTATTCATCAGTTCTCTATCGACCATTCAATCTGCTGTCATTAATCTGCTACTCAACAGTCCTCACCATCGCCCTAATATTCAATCACAAATCTATTATTCCGTTATTTAGACCCTTAAGTCAACCATAGTCAGTAAATCAGTTACTTTATAACTAGGCCTAATCAGTATATATAGAACCAATAAGTATTCATATTTCCGCACGCGTAAACACACTAATACAAACACGCAAAAACATACATACGTAGAAAGAGAAACACACACACATAATTATATACATACACACACACGCGCGCGTAGGATAATGTGCATTAATATAAACACACATACACAGACATACACACACACACAGAGGGAACACAAACACACATACACACACACACACACGAAGCAAGAGGTACACACTGATGAGCTCGCACGGAGAAGATAATAATACAATGTAAAATCGAATCTCGTGAGCCATGCTTTGCTGGATTCGAAACAGACTCTCTGCGTGAAATGTGATAACGATGAGGATCGATACTACAGTAGTCGTGACGCGCTGTAATTGATTAATACTACCCCAATAGGGAGTCTCTGTAGTTCAATTTTTATTTTTATATGTTGAAGTTTTACGGACAACAGTTTGTTTTGGGTTAATGGTTGCTATGGGCTGGCCATCACAGGCTATGCACTCTTTTGAACTTTGGGAGATAGCGCGCTCACAAACTTCTAAACTTTCTAGATATCTAGATCCTGACGGGATTCGTCCGCTGCTGGGTCAGACTTCTCGCAGTTAGTGGTGGTACAATGTAGGAAAATGGAGGAATCTATCGTGTGCTCGGCCTCCGGCCTCGCCTTGTAGGAGGAACCGGCGTGGCTCAAGTTATATTAATATATTTTAATGCGATATTGTGCAATGTCGTGCTGTTAAGATTAGTATTGTAAAAACCTTTAGGTTTTATAGTCAAGGATCTACACTCAGTGGTCTTTAGTTAACTTAAAGTGATCATAACAGCAATCGTTGTACTTAAGAATGGTTCTATTTACTGGCCAATGAGACGACGGAATTACTACCTGTTCTATAAAGTAAAGTTCCCCTTTCAGACCTTGCGATCTATAGGGCAGACGAAGTAAAGGTCATCGACAACGACCAACCGCCTTTACTTTCCCCAAATAATGTCAGGTACCCATTAGAGTTGAGTGGACTCATAGGCGCCTAAAGATGCCGAAATCAAAATCCCAGTCTTCACTAGGAATCAAACCCGGCACCTCGGTTCGGAGGCTAAGCGCCACCGCGCCTTCACCTGTTCTATATATTTTATATAATATCTTTGGCTAAACTTCTACAAGAACCCCAACAGAGAGGTCGCAACGAAGGATGAGGAGCACATGAAGTGAATGCTATTTTCCCCGAAGAATTATGAGGTGAAAGCTGAAAGGACGCTGCTAAACTGAAGCACCTGGAGAAGCGGACACCTTAAAATTTGTTTACACTTGGAGATTGACAGCCCGTCACATCTAGTGTAGGTTATAGGTTGTAGATAAGTAAACTCTGACAAGACAGCCAAAGATTTGTCGTTGAAGAATAGATCTATTAGAACACTGAATATTGTTTTTGTAATTTTATTTAAAAAAAAAACAAAACAAAACAAGAAAAACGTTAAAAATAATTTTTATCTCCTTCATGTAGCTTATAGAAAGATTTTATTCTCTTAATAACCATTTAATATTAAATTAAAAAACTATGAAGCATTTTTTTTAACGCGCCCGATCGCCTCCCCACCCCCCTTTTTTTTCAGCCGAGGAAGAATCCTGGTTGAGGGACTGTAAAAGATCTACTAAACTGTATAATATTCCAATGTTAGGCCTTTACCATTTTAGCCAGGAGTCTCCTAACATTTTCATAAGATATTCATAAGGTATGCAGGGGCGTAGCTAGGAATTTTCCATCATTTGGGCCCGGGAGGGCTTGACCTCTTTGGGGGGTTCCTGGTATTTTGCGCAATACTTAATATTTACTATAAAAGACACTCATTTGGGGGCCTTCTTCAAGTGGGGGCCCGGGGGGGATTTTGAAATTCTCCCCGCTCCTCCCCCCACCTTAACTACACCACTGAAGGTATGTCCAACTATTTTCAACCAGGGCTGTCCAACCTTTTTTATTCAGGTGTGAAAAACTATTTTCAACCAAGGGTATTTAACATTTTCTCAGTCAGATGTGTCCAATCATTTTCAGCCAAGTATGTCCATAAACATTTCCGACACCCATGTAACGAGCCGCGTTACAGAAAGAAAAAAAGTTCCGATGGAGTTGAGCCTGGGCGAATCGATAATGCACCGTGGGCTTAAGATCGAGGGCCGGATAGTGCTATATCGTCTGCCGGCAGGCCGTAGTCTGTGTATCACTGGCTTAAGTTATCCAGTTTTTTTTTTTTAATTTAATTTTCGCATCGTTATTTCACAATATCTTAACCTTTGAACTTTTTTATTAAAGCATCTAAAAAAAAAAGATAGAAACATTACATGCATATCTAGAATAAGATCGATGAATGTCATAGAGGCTATTAATATATATGACCATCTGAGACCCTCCAGACACATCTTATACACCAACGTGTACGAGCGGTCTGGCAACCTGTGTTGAAATGTCACTTGCAAATCGATGCTTGAAGAAAATGGAAAACTAAATAAAAACTTTAATCCCCATAGGGGGAAGCTGTTTACATTTTAAAACAGGCACATTGAAATATTGTCGCGAAACTTGATGCGAACAAACTCTGTCCTCTTAAGATTGTAAGGAGGACAGTGTCCTCTTAAGATTGTAGGGAAGATAGTGTCTTCTAAACATTGTAGGGAAGACAGTGTCTTCTTAAGATTGTAGGGAGAACAGTGTCCTCTTAGGATTGTATGGGGGACAGTGTCCTCTTAAAATTGTAGGGGGACTGTGTCCTCTTAAGATTGAAGGGGTACAGTGTCCTCTTAAAATTGTAGGGGGACAGTGTCCTCTTAAAATTTTAGGGAGGACAGTGTCCTCTTAAGATTGTAGGGAGACAGTGTCCTCTTAAGATTGTAGAGGTACAGTGTCCTCTTAAAATTGTAGGGGGACAGTGTCCTCTTAAAATTGTAGGGAGGACAGTGTCTTCTTAAGATTGTAGGGAATTGGGAGGAAAAACTGTGTATGTGGAGGCTGGGAATGGCGGTGTCAGTGTGGTTAAGCGCTTGGCTTCCAAACCGAAGGGGGGGATCTCTGTTTCGAATGTCGGAGGAGAATTGAATTTTTCGAACGCCCCTGAGTCCATCCAACTGTAATGGATACCTGACATTTGTTGTGGAAAGAAAAAGGCAGTTGGTCGCTTTGATGGTCACATGATATACTCGTAAACCGTTCTCCTTAAAGAACAGATGACCTTTACATCATCTGTCCTATAGATCACCAGGTCTTTAAAAAGAAGATGTTGGGAAACGGGCTGGAAAGGTTCAAATCTAAACGTAAGGAGCCTCTAAAAACAACAAGTAACGTAAATCTACTAGGTACAAGCTAGATTAATTATAAACTAAAAAATCAAATCAACTAATTCTAATGTAATATTTACTTATCTTTGAAAACTGTTGTCGGAAAGTTCGCTTGTAAAGCTCATGCTTGATAACAGAAACACTCCATTTCTAATTTCAGATTGCGACGTACTCTACGCTTCCTATTACGTAGACGTTTTTAGGTCGCAACACTCGCAATTGGGTTAGCGTGATCACGAGTACTGTTAGACACCTAGTTTATTTAAGTATTAGTTATTTAGCGACGCACCATAGAAGACGTATATTGAACGGGACTAGTGACGTTTGGGATATTTTGGGTTAGAGACCGGAAAATCAGTTAGCGATAGAATCCTATATGGTAAAGACGTATTTATTTTGACATAGACTTTTACTGTGGTCTTTTCTTAGAATAACTATAGTATGAACTGTTCCTCAGTGTTGACCACATCTCATGACTCGTTACATCCATCGACTTGTTTATTCTGTATTGTTGATCAACTACATTGAATACACCCGAACAATAAAACTCAAACGCTTGCAGAGTAATTGGTTGAAATTCAACAGTCATCTATAGTTGACCTCAAGACAGCCTGAACAAGTACATCACAGTACTTATTTTAGTTTTCGGATTCGAAGACAGTGCTTTAGTTCGTTGGCGACTATTTAAGTCAAAATGTAATTCTAAGCATTTTCTTCCAGCGTCCAAATCTCGATTTGCTATTATCGTTCCGATGCTTTAAACATTTCTTCCTAGTATTGACACATTGAATAGAACGGAGGCACAGTTACAGCTACATATCCCTATACTGTAAGATTTATTTCCCTTTTTAAAGTCAAATAAAATTAATTGAGCGCCACTAATTAATCAATTAATTTGTTGATGTTTTCAGTGATCCATGTTTTGTTAGGGGGCAATGCAAAGTTTCAACTTGATCCGAGAACGGGAAGTGGGTGAAATAACGGACAAATTTGTACCAGACAGACAGACGGAGTGAGCTGACATAAGCTTTGTAAAAATTATTTGTCTTGTATTTTTGGGCAGATTAATTCAGAAGAGTTATGCGAGCAGTCATGTGATTACAGTTATATCCGTCTCCCTTGACGGACACTATGTTCTTATTCATCTCAATTCTAAATGAAAGTACTATGTGTGGACATCCATTTAAGTAAATAAAATATTGTTTGTTTACTATGTGAGTTGGAAAAAAAACTAACTTTTCATTCCCTAGGTTTTACCCACAGAGACTAATGTTTGGCAAGTGTTCAAACATTTTACATTTTTGATGTAAGGTTCAAAAAGAGGGTCTAGAGAAGGCCAATAAGAATATAATTGTCTCCCTTGAGCTCACTCATTCATCGTAGGACGTAATCATCTTCTTTTTTGAAGTAACGTCTGTGTTATATAAGATAAGATAAGATCTCTTAAAACCCCCTGTACTTTTTATTCAAAAGCTTATATCAACTCACTATGTCTGGTAAAAGAGTGTGTATACGTTATTTCTCCCACACCCAATCTCGGATCAAGGTGAAATTTTTTGCACAATTATTTCTTTTACCTGACAAAACAAGAATCAATAAAAAAAAAAGTAAATAATTTGTAAATTAACTATTGGTAATTAAGTATTTTGTTTGATACCTTGAACAAGGGAAAGAAATCATACTTGACAGATGTAGTATAAGTTGAGGACTCTTGAACCTTGAGTGAAAATAATTTTTTTTTATGTATTTAAAAAAAAACGATCATGTAAACATTCACAAGATACCCCCTTCTTCCCTCCTCCTTTAACAACTGGTCAAGACTAGCGATAAGATCATAGCGCATTGAGAACGCTAAACGCTATACAGAAACCATTGGTAAAAAATATTTCTAATCGCACAGATTTATTATGCCTAGTTCAGTCATACAAACAAGTACATGATTGATCCAAACTAATTGAAAACAATTACACCTAATAAAAGTTGTAATTTTTAAAGTAATTTTTATGTTTATCTTGTTCAATCTCTGTTTTAGCCTTTAAAGGGGAACAGGCGTTTTATTATTTTGAAAAAAGAATTACACAGATATGCACTACTCCATGTTCAGTGTTCTCATAGCTCGCGTCCTGAATAAAAGAAATTGACTTTTAGATATTTGTTTGGGTCGTCAAATTGTTGTTGAAATCCCTTTAAAAAAAACAAAAAACAAACTAGAACCTTCTGAATGGACACCGATCTCGAAAACGGCTCCAACGATTTTCCTAGAAAGTCGACAATAGCTGCATATCGTTGGTTAAAGAATATCTATATCGTTGGCCAGAAGGAAAAAAAATTAGTTTGGCCGTTAAAATATTTTTCAAAAGTAAAAAAAAAAAGTAAAAAAAAATAAAAATTTAAATTTGGCTTCGCAAGCCGAGAAAATATCTTCAACGTTTAAATAGACTTCGGGTATTTCCACATTCATTGAAGCGTTGAATCAATTCATGTTCCGGAACATTTTGGGCATCGTCTTATTAGTCTAGATCTAAAGGCCTAGGCTATCGTTGGAATATTATAAAGTCTGGTAGATTTATACATACGTTTAACAATGATTCTTTCTCTGGGGATGTGTGTGTGTGTGTGGGGGGGGGGGAACTTTTGGGGTAGAAATTATTTTTTTTAAAAAATCTAACATCCATTAGTTATTAAGAGAAACACAATCGCTCTTGAAGTGGTATAAAGGAGGTATTGTCTTTTTAACAAGTAGACAGAAAAGTCTTGCATTCGGAAATTCCCGAAAGCGATAGTCATTTCAAAAAGCGGTATTCATTCAAAACCGATGTTGGATCTAGATCTATGTCTAGATCTCTAGCCAAATTCTTTTTTTTTTTCTAGTTTTTTAATCGAAAAATGATAACGGTCAAACTACTGTTAAATTCTAGAAAAAAATCGTTAGAGCCATTTTTGAAATTAGCGTACAAGTTCCATCTCCATGAAGTTCGGAGTTAAATAGAGGTATAAAAAAAAAGTATTTTTGACTGTCGTTCTTGTTCTCTTTCTTTAATATGTTTGTTACTATTTATGCATGGAATTGTTGCCAAATACCTATATCACGGAACGGCCTTGAAATTCACGTCTTTATATATTCCGTTAAACCTGTGTCTTAATATTCTTAAAAAGTCTTAAGTTTCAAGCATAAAGGCTTTTAGTGAAAACACAGCTACATTTATAGATAGGCATAAAATAAAAGTCAAGATGTTTTAAAGAATACATGTAAGAATTGTCTGCTCTGTTGCAAGCTGACTATATACACAGGGCCGGCTTAAGGTCGATTTGACCGATTGCTCCGATTGGGCTCCGAGCTTGGCATTGGGCCCGCAATATAAATTAAGCATATCATTGTCAAGGCTCAGTTAACATATTTAGTAGAGGCCTATCTTACGTTTGACGTAATTTTAATTAATCCGCTGTCACCTATTGCGTTTGAGTTGCTTCCTATGCATGCTGTTTAACAAATGTTGGTATAATGATCTAGTTAATAGTAATAGTTGGTATGGTAAAAAAAAAATTAGAAGAGGGACCTCGCAAGCATCCATTAAACTGGGCCCCGCGATTCGTAAGGCCGGCCCTGTATACACATAAAAGAGAAAAGACAGACAAACGTTAACATAAAACACCATGAGACCAAGTCTCCCCACCTTGATCCGTAGCTCGCCAGACGAAATTAGAATCACCATTACTACCCTTTTTGTGTCATCCACAGTGGACTGACGGACAAGACTACTCGCGCGTGCTCAAACACACGAGCGCAACTACAAAAATACAGTTCATTCGGACCAAGAAAAAAAAAACAACTGCAAAGGTAAATAATTAAAAAATTGAATACTAGCCAATATTTAAACTAAATTTACACCAAAGAAAATTTACCGCGTGATCTGTGTAAATAAATAAAAACACAATATTTTTGTCTGATATCATTGAAGTATCAGTTAGCTGAGGTATATCAATTTCAAGATCCAGGCTACTGAATAGTAGATGACCAAATGAGCTATATAGTTAGATATAAATCCAGATTGTTCGGAGTGATTTCCCTTCTCTACTATCATTTATGGCGGTTAGCTTTATACTGGAGGACTCAAAAACAAAACAAAACACATACAAATGATAGGAGGGTGGATGGGCTTGTGTCAGGTAGGGAGGGAGGGGGGAGCTGCAGTGCGGGTAAGATGGAGGGCTGCGAGGTAATCAATGGCGCCCCACCCGGGAGATAAGTTTAGCGACGAAGCTTTACCATGCGCCAATCGAAGCTGACGCTGGTGGAAAAAAAGGTATTTCGCTGGATTACAGAGAACTTTCTATTCGCCTTGTGTTGTCATCCTTATCTGTCATGACAGCACTGTCGTTGTCATCTTCACTGGCTGTGAACGTCAGTCTTGTCCATAGCCCAGGTGTCGTCAGTGTCTAGGTGGCTGGGTGTCTGGTCGAGTGGATGGTTCCTAGTTCGAATCCTACCCAACTCCATCCCCACCGACCTGCATGAGGTCCGGACCAGGACGTAATTATCCTCCGTTCTGAAACAAAGCTCGAAATAGATTAAAAAGAGCAAATAACAATTATAAGAGTAGTCTTCGCGGGTATTGTAGAGGTCGGCAACTTTTTTAGGAAAAAGAAACCAAAATAAAACATTAGATGACATGGTCGCGGCCCAACTACGAATCTTAACCGATCGAGAGCTGTAAATTTTAAGTTAAGATTTCTGCATATTTTGCTATTGCTAAAATTTAACAGTACCGGTTTCTACATCTTGTTTAAGTCAAGATATAGATAAATATCTATCTCTATCGATTTCAACCGAAATTAAAATAAAACAACGAATGTTGATTTCTAGTAGTTACTGTAACAATGATGCGGTTGGTTAGATTTATATTAACTTTCAATATTGTTGAGGGGAGTGACGTATCTATAAAATTAGACTCTCTCCTTAATCCAAGTTCTCCTGAGGTTTGAACAAAATTGATGTCTAATAGATTCAATACAAATGTTTTAAAAGCATTTAAAATAAAATAGTAGAAGACAATATATTACATATATATATATGTAACGTTCGGGTTCTCCATATATGTAAAGTACAGTAAAATTTCCTTTTCAGACCATGTGATCTATGAGACGATGTAAAGGCCATCTGTTTCTGTGGCCCATGGTTAACGAGGGTGTCACAACCACCAAACAGCCTTAATACTTTAATTATCACCAACTAAAGTCAGGGACCCATTAGAGATAGGTGCAAAGCATGAACAAAAAAAAAAAGTAACGTGTCTATTTCAGAATTCTACTTCATGCTTTAACTTTTAGTATCACTAATTTTTAAAATCTTTATTCAGTAAATATCATTGTTTTCAATTTCAAATTGCTGTTGCTAGGGTTCACGGTCGACCTTAGGGATCTCAAAATCTTAGGGCTGCTGAATAGATTGGTACAGAATGCGATTGAAGTCGTACAACATTCTGTAGTATAAATAAAATTTACAAAATCTTTCTTCTTTTCATGACACGTCTTTAGTATCATAGTAAATGAAATATTCTTAAATAATCTACTGGCAATACTTCCATAATCATAGGCCCTCATTTAATCTACAGGCAATACCTCCATAATCACAGGCCCTCATTTAATCTACTGGCAATACTTCCATAATCATAGGCCCTCATTTAATCTACTGGCAATGCTTCCATAATCATAGGACCTCATTTAATCTACTGGCAATGTTTCCATAATCATAGGCCCTCATTTAATCTACTGGCAATGCTTCCATAATCACAGGCCCTCATTTAATTTACTGACAATACCTCCATAATCTTAGGCCCTCATTTAATCTACTGGCAATACCTCCACAATCACAGGCCCTCATTTAATCTACTGGCAATATCTCCATAATCATAGGCCCTCATTTAATCTACTGGCAATATCTCCATAATCATAGGCCCTCATTTAATCTACTGGCAATGCTTCCATAATCATAGGCCCTCATTTAATCAACTGGCAATGCTTCCATAATCATAGGCCCTCATTTAATCTACTGGCAATATCTCCATAATCATAGACCCTCATTTAATCTACTGGCAATACCTCCACAATCACAGGCCCTCATTTAATCTACTGGCAATATCTCCATAATCATAGACCCTCATTTAATCTACTGGCAATACCTCCATAATCATAGGCCCTCATTTAATCTACTGGCAATACCTCAATAATCATAGGCCCTCATTTAATCTACTGGCAATGCTTCCATAATCATAGGCCCTCATTTAATCTACTGGCGATACCTCCATAATCATAGGTCCTCATTTAATCTACTGGCAATACCTCAATAATCATAGGCCCTCCATAATCTACTGGCAATACCTCCATAATCATAGGCCCTCCATAATCTACTGGCAATACCTCCATAATCATAGGCCCTTATTTAATCTACTGGCAATACCTCCATAATCATAGGCACTCTCACCACACTCCTGCTTACACTTACATCGTACTTTCACACAACTTCCACACTTCTCTCTTATATCCTCACAATGCTTCCCACACATCTCCGTCGTTGCTACACTTCAACAAAATAAAATTTCAAAGAAAATCTGAAGAAGTGCACACTAAATTAGAGCGCACAATGTAGGTCAGGGGTCAGATGTCATAGTCCTTTATGCTAATGGTCAACCAGAGACGGTCGATTTGTTGAGAAATAGCTTCAGATCTAACAGGAAAGTTGGATGAAACCAATTATAAGAATTACATGTCCTCGAAATAAAAATGGAAAACTTGAGTGTGTATAAGAGTTTTATATTTGGTAGAGAGAAAGAAAGAAGAGAGAGAGAGAGAAAGAATTAGATAAAGGAAAAAAAGAATGTTCAAGATCTATATCGGAATGATGATTTTAACCCCCAGAAAAGTTAGAGAATGACAGAGAAACGAAAAGGTAGAGACTAGAAAAGTGGACAAGTAACAAAGGGTTAACGAATGGAAAAGATCATTCACGTCATTATTATAACACACACAAAAAGAGGGATTGATCATAAGTAGAGAAATTTGAGACATGAAAGACAAATGCCAAATAGAGAGAGAAACAGAGGGAAAGAGAGAGAGAGAGAGAGGGAGGGAGAGAGAGAGAAAGAGGGGGAGAGAGAGAAACAAAAATAAGATGTAACGAGGCAGAGAGAGAGAGAGAGAAAGACAAAAGGCAAGAAAGCGATTGTCAATATTTACAGAGAAAGATACCAGAGGAGACGGACAGAGCAATTCAATTAACAAAAGTAAAACAAAATCAAATCAAATATATAAAAAAAAGTGATGAGGAGCCATCTATAGTGATGAAGAGCCTATAGGAATATATCAGGGGCTAAAAGAGATGGGGATTCAAAGTTCTTGTAGCGCATAAAGTCAAAGCGAGTTGTATCGATAAAACCAGATCGATAAGAATACATATCTCGTCTGATTACATCATCCAACGACATTGGCATCAATGACATTCCACATCTAACACAAGCCTTTTTATATAACCAGACCTGGCATAAATCAGTTTAGATATAAATAGAAACAAACTCTAATAAACTACATTGCCTCCATTTGCTACACAAAGTCGTTAAGAGAATAAATAAACATCGAAATGGACAGCCACAAAAACAAACAAACAATAAGATAACAATTCTGTTATCAACATACATAATGGATGGCACAAATACATTAAAATTCCATTACAAAAATTTATTAGTAATAGTTTAAAGTTTAATTAGTTTAGTGCCTCTAACCAAGTTAATAAATTTATTTGCAATCTCTTGAGGCATTCAAAGACATATGTATAGCATCTTTAGGGATTTTCTTCAGTTAAAAAATTAGCAGCGTTGTTTCATCTAAATGGATAACACGTGGTAAAAGACTAAGAAAGTGGACAGGAGGGAGGCGGGACTACGTGTTTAGTACAAGGTGAAAGCAGTAGCCTTTACTTCCAGTGACTTGAGAGTTAAAGTTTCTAACTCATCTTGTAATTTTATTTATTTTCATATATTTCTACACTAAGATTGAAAGCTGTTATTATTATCTGCTAACCACAGTCAAAAAGGATCCGACTGACGTTTTATGGCCATATCGCAAGTTCCTCAGGGTTCGCAAAGACCTTCCTTCATGGAACAGTATCAGGCAAAAGAAAAAGAGGTAGATAAAGAAAGCGATGGGAAGACAACATAAAAAAAAAATGGACGGGCCTGTCAGGGTTGTATTTTTGCCTTGCCTCGTCTGCCCGGGCACCCCTGACAGTCCATCTACTTAGTACGTTAATTAAGTCTAATAAGTAATCACGTAATGCCAATGGGCTAGTGTGCAGTATTTAACAACAAGCAGTAACTAATGTTTAATAATATGATATGGATGAAAGTTCATAGATAGCCATTAAAGTCAATCAAATAGTCAATACTACATGTCAAGTATACAAGAGAAATACATGACGAAGAACCAACTCAATTTACGCATGACAGAAAGGAGAAAGACGGTAAATAGATCATGTGTGTTACCCCGAAGATTCAACAGAGTTAAGAATAGGTGAAGGTGATGTGTCAATAAAAGTTCAATTGTATGTTGTTTGTAAGAGAAATTTTCGTGATTTATTCAAGATAGATGTAAAGTTAAGTAACACGCTTATAAAGGTTAGTAGATTAGCTGTCTGGAGCGACAAAGCATCATATATATATGATTCTACAACTCTTTAGGAAAACTAAATCAGAGTTACTTACCCTACGGATCACGTGGCCACTTATCACTAATCACACACATTATATCCGCTTGACCGAAGAGACCAGCACCAGCGGAGTTGGAAGGACTCATTCAGATTGGTACAACTTGGATCGTACCATAGGCTGTCCTTCAGTACACCTAAGAATCGGTTTCAGTCAAGCGTGCCACACGTGGGCTGACCGCTCTGTGGCCAACACTTGACTAGTGTAATACTCTCATTGGAAACCTGGCGAAAAAAAAAAAAGAAGTGTTAAAATGAGGTCAGTGTCAAAGAAAAAAAAATCATGAAATCAATTCTCGAAGCATGCAACATATTACATTGACCCCTCCCCCGCCCCCCCCCCCCCCCCAAATAAAAAAAGGCAACTTTAAATCTTAGAGATCTAAATAACGATTCCGAAGATTAATGAGGAGTACAGTATTTCAGCGTGAATCATCATCACAGTCATCTGTCATTAAGAATTCGAATTCACCTGTAAGTTTGAGACCTTCTTAAAGATACGAAGAGCCAAGTTCAAACCTTCTGCAGGTCGGCCCGGGGATATTATAGCTCCTCCTTCGTGATCAAAGATGAGCACATTTCTCATGTCCTATCGAAGATGACTGTAAAGTCCAATCCTCGCTTTGAAAAGCCTGCGGCATACGTGGCATGGGTGGGCTTCGTCAGTTCTTCTTCTCTCTGCTTTTTGTTTTGGTTCGGCGCTCTTTCACGCTAGTTACTCTTCTTGCTTCAAATCCTGAGACTCCGAGACGCACATCTTCACGCCACGAGGAGCGATCGAGAGCTAGTGCTTCCCGGCCATGAATGTCAATATCACACTCCCGAGGATAATAGAACTCCAACAAAGATGAGGTTGCGTGTCAATGTGTTATGCGCGAGGCAGAGGCGTAGTGAGGGGGGTGGGGTGGCAAAGGAGGCACGATGCCCCAGGCATCACTACGCCTCTGTCGCCAGGAGGCCAAGTGACTCCAATTCAGCCTTCTTTTCTTTATGGGTGTGCTCCCCTAGCCTTTGATCATCCAAGATCGTCTGCAAAGCAGCAGTTGTTCAGTTTCGGAGTTGTCCCTCCTAGATGAGCTGCTTTCCATAGCTAACGAGAACGAGGAAGAAGAAGCTTTCACTTTTGAAAGACGTATAAACCACCCCAATCCCATCCCTATAGTCTCTTTTGTCAACATTGATCAGCTCAAGCAAAATAGAAAAGTCAGTGTTACACTTACAATGTTGGAGACTAGAATTCACGGGCCACAGGAATGTAAGGGGGAAGCGTTTCCTTGTAGGCCTTTCTATTATTATAAATAAGAAAAAAAGGAGAGGTCCATGGCAAAATAAACATTGTATAGCTTGGGGACAAATCAACGGGCGTAGCCAGTGGGTAATACTAGTAGTTATATAAATAAATAAGTTTATATCAACATATATATATCTATATATATATATAGAATAGCACGTTCTAGCAGAGAAACGTCTGCCTAAAGTAAGACTACATAAGAATGTGTTGCAAATGCACCGCATGATGTTCTGGGGACAAAGGAATCCCCATGTCGCATGCTTCCTCAGGCGCGGGCCTTTAATGGTATCCTCAAATCCATCACCCCAAGGGCCGCCCCTAAAAGACTTTGTTTTGGATGTAGAAAACATTTCAAAATATACCTAATAAACACACACAGACACAATGACACACATGATTCTTATTAAGCACATTCATCATATCAATAAGGGAAAAAAACTATTAGACCTAAACATCTAGGCCAGTGATGACATGCGTGACATTTCAAAACCTTGGTACGGTACTATCTGGCCCCTGGAAACATCTATTTTATATGCCTAAACAAATGTGACAAAAGTGCTCATCATTTGAACCACGATGGACGAACTTATTATATGCCTAAACTAACCGTGAATAATAATTTATTGGATTTTACTTTTTATTACAAAGGTTATATCAACTCTGTCTGTCTGTCTGGTACAACTTTTGTATACGATATTTCTCCCACACCCAATCTCGGATCAATTGGAAATTTTGCAAAATTATTTCTTGTAATTGACAAAACAAGAATCAATCAAAAAAAATTAACCGATTTGGTAATCAAGGGAAATAAATTTTATTTGACAGATGTGGCTGTATAAATTGAATTAGTGCCTTTTATATTTTGTGTAGAAAATTAGGTCGTCGTTTAAAAGTTTTAAATTAACAATAGATAGCTTAGAAACCTTATATTTTCATAAGCACTTCGCTTGCACAGTGGTTAGAGTATTAGATTGAGCCCTCATCTAAACAAAAAAACATTTTAAAAAGCGATCACGGTAACCTTAGCCAAGATACTCCTTTCTTTCTCCACCCACCATTCCCCATCCAGACAATTGAACATATTTCTAATCGCACAGATTTATTATTGTTAATCTAGATCTATTAGGCCTACAAATTTAATTACATGACTAATCCATGCAAAATGATACAATTAGACTTAATATAAGCTTTTTTTTTTTTTTTTTTTCTTTTTTTTTTTTTTTAGAAAGTATTTTCTGTTTTTTGTTTTGTTTTGTTTTTTCTGTGATGCTGCCCGTGACCTGTTAGGAAATGCTTATGACTCCTAGGCTTTCAAAAGTTGGCCGATCTAGGTCAAATATTTGCGACGCTTTCACCGCAATGTCACCACTTCCATCTAGTTCTTTCCTAATGGCGATATTACGTTTCTGAATGCAATTCAATCCATTGAAATAATTAACATAATTTCATCACGGTGTCATGCTATGGCGACATTCCGTGTAATTTCTGAGCCTTTAGACAAATATCGAGAGCAGTGAGCTTAACTAGTTTTAATTAGTTTCACATGTCGACGAATTACAGCACTACTAATCGTGGATTGGATTCTTTTCTTGTAATTGTTTCTTCATTGTTTTATTTTTTAATTTTTTTTATGTCTTTGTGTGTATGTGTGTTATTGTTTTGTTTTTTTTCAAAACAGAATTATATGCTACACGTATAAATGTTTTTGTATTGTCTTAAATATGTTTTCTCTGTCTTGGATTCATCAACTCAAAAAAAGCATAAAGATACTTTAGGTGAAGTGAAATTTAGTGAGATTTATAACAAACGAATATTTAAATCGACCACCTGCGGACAATAATTATGTTTGCCCTATCAAAATATGAAGGTCACAGCTTGGGCTGCGCAGCCACGGGAAATACTGTATTCCTCACTAATCTTCGGACTCGAAGACAAGCCTTATATATACATTTATATTTGATTGGAGTAACACTTCTAGTTGTTGCTGTTGTTATCCCTTGGTCCGTAGACTCATTGGGGCACCACACAAGATCTGTCGACCTTCTTTCTCCATTGCTTTCAGTCTATTCTTTTGTTTTCCCATCACTTTTTCTGTCTACCTCTTCTTCTTTTTCCTGGTACTGTTCCCTAAAGGAAGGTATTTGCGAGCCCTAAGGACATTTAGATATGGCGATGGAGTATAAGTTTGTGTCTTTTAGCAGTGATTAACAGGTCGTCGTGGGTGTCTGATTGCTGTATTAATCCTGTTTCTAATCTCTTCATTTGTGATGCGGTCTTTGTAAGTGATACATAGGATCTTTCTGAAGCATCTTAGTAAAAACACAAAATTTAGAGACGCCTCAGGACAGAAGAATTAAAAGTAGAGTAGCAATTATAATAATAATAAAAAAGTATCACATTTTAAAATGCCCAGAAAATCGACAACAAAAAAAATAAATAAAAAATTAAGGCACATTTCTTATTGCATATGCTGTTACGAAGTCATACAATTGCGCCTTCTTCCTACTGCCATTAGAGCATGTAACGGGTTGCCTAAATCAGCCAGGAAAACCAACGACAGAAAGTCTCTAATTTGCATTTATGGCCAAATTAACAAATGGATACGCATAGGACTTAATTATCTTCTCTTTTGATGTAACATCTATAATTGATAAGATAAGAATACTAGAGTATTCATGAATATAATTGAGTACTAGAGTTCTAGCTTTACAAGGTAGGTAATCCATTTAAAATAAGACTCACTGAAGAATAAGAGTTGTGATTCTTATTTTTATATTATTAAATCGAAACCAATTTCATTATATATATATCTTGGTTGGCTACCCATCTAGGAGAAGGAAAACTCTGAATCCAAACCTCCGCTGCCCTGCGGCTATACCCAAACACTGGAAAGGCTTCGGGAGACAACCCTGAGGAAAAATCAGGAGCTGCTGACCCTTAGGCAGACTGTGGCACACTGTTCTACAGCCTGGCAGATCCTGCGGCGCTACTGATCCCAAACTGTATTGGATACTCCGTTCCTTTGGTCACATCAGCTGCGCGGAGAGTGAGGAACTGCTGTGTGGGCGACATCGTTCCGACCATAAACAATGCCCAGGCTTTCATCTCACTTATTCAAAGCCCTAACCCCAAAAAAACCGGAGAGGACACTCCAGCTTCGCCTTTGGCGTCGGCCAAACACGGGAAGTGGCAGTCACCGGTTAGAAGCTCAAATGCTCAATTGACGTAGAGCAGGGCGCCAGGGGCCACTTTCTTCGGTGGGAGGGATCCTAGGATTCCAATGGACAGCTACCGCCCGCCTCAAGCTGGGCAGCCCCCAGCCAATAAGGTGCTGTTCCGTCATGCCTGTCTTCCTCGTTTGGGTACACGAGGATAGAACAAAATCTGAAAAGCAGGCACAAAGCCAATGTACCAGTCGACATGAAGAAAAAAAAGAGGAGCTCCACTCTTAAACTGGGCACGTGGAATGTGCGTACTCTACAAACTGGACTTAATGAAAACCTACCAGACATAGAAGATGTCAGAAAATCTGCAATAATGAACGATGAACTGTCCAGGCTCAAAGTAGACATTGCCGCCCTTCAGGAAACCCGTTTAGCTGACTCTGGATCAATCAAAGAAAAAGACTACTCCTTCTTCTGGCAAGGCAAAGCCGAAAGTGAAGTAAGGAAACATGGCGTTGGCTTTGCAGTTAAGAACACACTGCTGAACACAGTAGAGCTGAAGTGCAACGGTTCAGAAAACTCCTATCACTACGCCTTAACACATCTATTGGACATGTGAATTTGATATGTGCCTACGCTCCTACTCTGAGTTCCACACCAGAGACCAAAGATATGTTTTATGACAACCTTTCGTCTGCTCTTAGCGAGATCCCAACTACGGAACAGGTTATCATCCTCGGCGACCTCAATGGATCTGACAACTCTGCATGGGGCAGCTGTATTGGGCGTTTTGGTGTCGGAAAAGTAAATGAAAATGAACAAACTTTGCTCGAGGTTTGCTCACTACACTCCCTCTGCGTCACTGAAACCTATTTCTAGACTAAACCGCATCACAGAGTATCTTGGCGGCACCCTCGCTCCAAACACTGGCACCAACTAGATCTAATCATGGTAAGACAAAAGTGCTTAAAATTTGTCAAGCTTACCAGGTTCTACCACAGCGCAGACTGCGACACAGATCACTCCTTGGTATGTTGTAAGATCAATCTTCTCCCCAAAAAAATCACCATACCAAGCAGATTGGAAGACCCCAATCGGATGTAAGCAAGATGTGTCACCCTGATCTCCAGATACAGTTTGCGGAATCTTTTGAACGCGAGTATAAAAATATATATAAAAATGGGAACACCTCAAGTCCACCATACAAAAGACTTCCCTGGAAATCTTTGGAAGAAAAATTACAAAACAAAATGATTGGTTCGACTCTAAAGCAGTTATTTTAGCACCTGTCATCAGAGCAAAGAGAGATGCACTCGCTACTTACAAGGCAAAACCTACCCAAGGCAACCTGCTAAACCTGAAAGAAGCTAGAGCCAATGCACAGAGGACAGCAAGGATTTGTGCCAATGAATACTGGGTAGAGTTCAGTGAGAGTATTTAGCTCGCAGCCCAAGTGGGCAACATAAGAGGGATGTACGAAGGAATCAACAAGGCTCTCGGACCCTCCCAAAACAAGACAGCACCTCTGAAATCAACCACTGGGGAAATTATCACAGACAAGTGCCAACAAATGAACAGATGGGTTGAACATTACTCTGAGCTCGACGCCACAACAAGCTCAGTCTCTGACTCAGCCCTTAAGGCCATCAAACAATTACCCACAATGAACGAGCTAGATGAAACACCCACCCTTTCAGAGCTCAACAAAGCCATAGACAACATTGCTGCCCGCAAAGCACCCGGATGCGATGGTATCCCCCCCAGATCTTCTAAAACAATGCAAAACTACTCTAATCCAACCTCTACACGAACTGCTTTGCAAATGTTGGCAAGAAGGTGCTGTGCCACAAGACCTGCGGGATGCTAAAATCATTACACTGTATAAGAACAAAGGTGACAGAAGCGACTGCAACAATTATAGGGGAATCTCCCTCTTAAGTATTGTAGGCAAAGTCTTTGCTCGAGTGATATTCCCAGGCTACAAAAACTCGCTGATCGGGTCTATCCAGAATCACAATGCGGCTTTCGCTCAGGGAGATCCACGATTGACATGATTTTCTCCATCCGCCAACTCCAGGAAAAGAGCAGAGAACAAAGGACGCCTTTATACATTGCGTTTATTGACCTGACAAACGCCTTCGATTTAGTTAGCATGGACTCTTTAAAATTTTACAGTTAATAGGCTGTCCACCCAAGCTACTAAATGTAATCATATCTTTCCACCAAAATATGATGGGTACAGTGCAATTCAACGGTGCCAGCTCTGAAAGTTTCAGTATAAACAGCGGAGTTAAACAAAGATGTGTCCTGGCCCCAACCCTCTTTGGAATACTATTTTCACTGCTAATCCACAACGCGTTTGACAAATCCACTGAAGGCATCTATCTCCATTCCAGATTTGATGGCAAACTCCTAAATATTGCCAGACTGAGGGCCAAAACTAAAATCAGAGCCACCCTCGTAAGAGATATGCTATTCGCGGATGACGCAGCGGTAGTGGCACACACACAAGAGGAACTTCAGTCACTAATGTCCGCTTCTCTCAGGCCTGTAAAGAATATGGCTTGACTATTAGCACGAAGAAAACGAATGTTATGGGACCACCTGCTACAGCACCACCCTCCATCCTCATTGACGATAACAAGCTGGACGCCGTAAACGAATTCTGCTATCTGGGATCCACAATTACAGATGACCTGTCTCTAGAAGAGGAGATGAAAAAACGCATAGGGAAGGCTGCCTCGACATTCGCTAGACTCAGACCAAGAGTTTGGGAAAACCATACGGTAACTACGGTGACCAAAATGGAAGTCTACAAAGCATGCGTTATGAGTACACTGCTGTATGGCAGTGAATCATGGACCACCTACGCAAAGCAAGACAGAAAACTAAACTCATTCCATTTGAGATGTCTCCGTAGGATCTTGAATGTCACATGGAAAGAAAAAGTGTGCAATACTGAGATCCTTGCGCGATCAGGTATTCCCAGCATATTTACAGCCCTCAGACAACGCCGTTGGCGCTGGCTTGGACATGTTCGCCGGATGGAGGACAAGCGCATCCCGAAAGTCATCCTCTATGGTCAACTCACGACTGGCACAAGAAAAACTGGTCGCCCCCACCTCGTTACATAGATGTAATAAAACGTGACCTCAAATCAGTGAACATCAATACTAACAATTGGGAAGACACAGCTCTAGACAGCAACAGGTGGAGAGAGACAGTGACCAAGAAAGCTATGGACAGTGAAAGTACATGGGTCTCAGCTCAGAAAGAAAAACGCACAATCCGAAAAACGGCCAGCTCCTCTACCACCGAGGCAAAAGCCACCTTAACCTGCGCTATCTGTGGACGGGAGTGTCTCTCATAAATAGGGCTCCACAGCCACATGAGGAAGTGTGCTCTGAGATGAACCATAGTCGTCCTACGACTGAAGGAGGCCAATGATATATATATATATATATTCCTTACAATATTCCCCTTGAAATTTGTTTTGTAATATACAAAAGGAAAAATGTTGCTTCGTTTATTCATCAATAGAAAAGGACCCACTCAGTATTTTCACTACAATAATAATAATACACTTGGTTATAAAATATAATAGGTTATACATTCATATACCCGTATGTTCATAATTCATATTGTTAAGAATTGTTTCTTTTAGCGGACTCCATAATGTAAAAAGTCGCCAGTAGTTTTTTGTGGTCTGCCTGTATGTCTGTCCGTCGGTCCGTCACGTTTAACTTTCAAAAACTAGAAAAGATATTGAAAATCCTATTTCATGATATTTTGCAGCTTGCAAAGCTCTGGTGCTACGTTTTTCGAGCGACTTTGTCCAAAGTTTGTTCAATCAATAGACATAATTAAAAAAAAAGAGTTATAAAAAGAAAAAAGAGATATAGAAAGAAAAAAGAGTTATAGAAAAAAAAAAAGAGTTATAGAAAGAAAAAAGAGTTATAGAAAGAAAAAAGAGTTATAGAAAGAAAAAAACGAATGCCATAAACAAAAGAGAAATGCAAAAACTCAAGGGGATGAAAACAAAACATTTACAAAGTGAGAGACAGAGAGAGACAGAGAGAGAGACAGAGAGAGACAGAGAGAGAGACAGAGAGAGACAGAGAGAGACAGAGAGAGAGACAGAGAGAGACAGAGAGAGAGACAGAGAGAGACAGAGAGAGACAGAGAGAGACAGAGAGAGAGATGGAGAGAGACAGAGAGACACAGAGAGAGAGATGGAGAGAGAGAAACAGAGAGAGAGACAGAGAGAGAGACAGAGAGAGACAGAGAGAGAGACAGAGAGAGAAACAGAGAGAGACAGAGAGAGAGACAGAGAGAGAGACAGAGAGAGACAGAGAGAGACAGAGAGAAAGACAGAGAGAGAGATGGAGAGAGAGACAGAGAGAGAGATGGAGAGAGAGACAGAGAGAGAGACAGAGAGAGAGACAGAGAGAGAGACAGAGAGAGAGATGGAGAGAGAGAGAAACAGAGAGAGAGACAGCGCGAGAGACAGAGAGAGAGACAGAGAGACGGAGAGAGACAGAGAGAGACAGAGAGAGGGATGGAAAGAAAGCGGACAAGAGAAAGTAAGTAAGACGTAGGTCTATGGAGACGAACAATTGAGAGTAAAAAAAAAAAGTCTGGAAGAGAGAACATTTTAAGCCTAACATACAGAAGCAAAAAAGATAGATCGCTTTAAAGAAAGCAGAGGTCAAGCTAATAAGAAAAAAGAAAAAAAGTGACCGGAGTAGTGGGTGTATATTGATCAGCCAGGGAATGGAACTTTGAGGCCGGCTGTGGAGTGGGGGGGGGGGGGGGGGGAGAAATGTAATGGGCATTTGGGGGGGGGGGGGGGACTCTCCTAGCCTTACGTGGACGACTTGAAGCACAAAGTAGTTGAAAGGAGACATGAGTGAGTGAGTGTGAGAGAGAAGGGAAGAGTGCATGACTGTGTGGTGTGTGTGGGTGTGTTGGAGGCTGGCGTGTTACTGGATGGGAGGACGATAGAAAATAAAGAGATGTGCTCAGTGGATAAAACAAACAACAATAAAACTAACCTGCAAAGTGTACATAGATGTATCGATACACACATAGGCGAGAAGTGAAAAGGACATTATCGCTTTGGGGCAGTTATTTTACTGAAGTCAACATTGTCGGCTTATAACATTTATAAGACTTTCCCTCTTTCCTTTTATTCTCATTAGCCAATTTTTACAAAATGATACACATCTACTTCTAATGGCCTGAATGCGTGTGGAATGCGCTCTGAACTGTCGTCTCGATGGTCTCGGGTTTGAACCCCCCAGCAGCAATATCCTGTGGGAGCGTCGGGCTAGGATTTAGCAGTCTTCAAATCTGGAGGAACGTCCGAAACATATAAAACAAATAAACTGACCCACAATGCTTTTTATTAATTTACAAATACAACAATAAGTACATACATAAAAATCATCATGGACAAAAATGAAATAAAAAAAAAGTTCAGGTCACAAGGTGTTCGTCAGATAAAAAGTAAACAAAAATGTTTTACTCAAAATTAAAATGCACCTGAACCATGTTGCTGACCATAGAAGAATTTAAAAACTAACTAGTATAAACCTCACTCCGGAAAATTTATGCGCACAAAGCTACATTTGTAAATGGTTTGAGACTATATTATGATTTTTAGAGCGCTCCTGAGTCTACCCAGCTGTAATGGGCACCTGACGGAAGTTTGGGAAAAGTGAAGGCGGTTGGTCGTTGTGCTGACCACATGACACCATCGTTAACCGTAGGCCATAGAAACAGATGACCTTTACATCCTCTGCCCTATAGACCACGAGGTCTGAAAGTGAAACTTATCATGAATATTGCATATTTGCAGCGAAGAACGCAGAAATCGCAGGGTGGTCCCCCGTTGAGGAAGGTCAACGCTGCAGGGTCCTATCAGGGTCCTATTGGTGGAGCGCTTCTAATGCCTTTTAGCACAAGACCTCAAACTTACATTTTCAGGGTCTGGTATTGGGAATATATGCGAAATTATTATAGAGGCTTGACAAAATAATGGGTGGTTGAGCTCACAACATACACCGTTGCACCTAAAGGTGGGTAAGTCCTCAAAAATCATAGGGTCACCATCAAGTCACAGTCTATTCGCCTTTCGGACTTTTAAGAACATTTCTTTTCACACGACTAATCTGTCAAATCTAAAAGAAAATGTCACTTTATGAGAAAGAAGAGCGTGTTTAGTACCTTTTATTTTTCAAATCATCTCGCATAGTTTGCATTCCGTTGCCTTTCCAGTGTCCCCCCCTCGCAACTTTTTTTTTTAAAGTCACCCTAGGACTAGACAAATACTCGCGCGCACACACACACACACACACAGACACATACCAGAAACTCACCCAGTTTGTGTCATAGAGTCGTGTTCTCCTTGACAAAAAGGATGATCGGGAATTTCCTTATCGACCCGTGAGCTAAGGAACTTTTCTCCCAAGTTTGGTATTATTTTCATTATTATTAATATAGAAGGAACATGGCGGAGGGGGAGGTGCGTTAAGGAGGGTGAATTTAAAACCAATCAATGATGGCGATTCCATGAAGAAGCGAGACGTTACGTGTCCTATTTAGCGTACTGTTTAGAAGTTACTTTTCTCTCACCTGTATCTAGTATATACATATTTTTTTAATCCTAATTGATTTTCGTCTCATGATATGTTTTACATTTTACATGTTTCGGATGTTCCTTCAGAGTTGAAGATAGTTTACTTCCTAGTCCATACCTCCTGCAGGACGACGGGGGATGGGAGTGGGCAGGGTTTGAACCCTCGACCGTCGATAAATCCGAACGACAGTCCAGCGCGCAAACCGCACGACCAGGCAGCCATCCTGATATAGAATACAGTATGATATATGTCATTACTCTTAACTTTTCTGAACAATATTCTAAAGTCTATAGTACTTTTCTGTAGTCATTGAGGTGGTTAACTGTTTATAAATGCAAGAGTTTAACAACAGAACTCAGCGGAGTTCTCTAAGAAGCAATTAGGAGTCAGGGAATGTGTGATCAGACCAATGACCCCACCACAACGTTGGCTTCTCCGCCTCTGATTTAAAACTCAGCTACACCGCTGTACTATAATAGTGTACTTCCTTTCCAATGACACATCCCCCGAGGAGGGGAAAACCTCTTCCGGGAGGGAATGCGGCAGGTCTCATAAGAGAAGACAGGAAGACATTAAAGAAGAGAAGGAGCGACTCATCATAGAAGGAAGGTGTCCTAGAAAAAACTTACTGTAGTATTAATACCCATATCCGCTTGATGAGAAATTGAGAAAGATTTTTGTTTGACGAACTTTGACCTCTGACACAGAAGGTATCGCGAATAAAAACTGTTGAATGGTCTTCATGTCAAGCTACAGAGTTAATGCAAACAAAGACTTGTAAACAAACGTATAGAAGGAAAGCATTGTGATGACACGTTCAGTTTATTAAACTCACACACGTACTATCTGTCTGATTTACGTCCAGTTGGACTTACTTCAAGTTTGAATTACTTTAAGTCTGGACTATTTTCAGTCTGACCTACTTCAAGCTGGACCTACTTCAAAAATGATCTACTTCAAATATAACTACTTATGTCTGACCTGCTTCAAATATGACCTACTTACAGTCTGGCCAACTTTAAGTCTAACCTACTTACGGTCTGACCTACTTCCAGTTTGATCAACTTCAAGACTTCATGTACTTCATGTATGACCTACTTTCAGACTGACCCACTTCTGTCTGACCTACTTTAAAGTGTATCCTACTTCATTTCTGAACTAATTCTAGTGTGACGCAAAAGTTATGTAACTCGATCTGAAGAGAGACCTAATGATTCAAGATAGAGAAAAGGGGAGAGGTCTTAGTCAAAGATAATGGAGAGAGAAAGAGAGAGATGAGATGGAGATAGATCAGGACAGGTCACGAGGGAAGGTAGCGAGAGATTGAGACGAAAGAGAACGAGACAAGAAAGTAATTGTTAACAAAAGATTTAAAGCACCAAAGAAAGTTTAAAGACAATGAAAAATGTGCCTGACCTGATAAAGATTTAAGATTTTATTTTTCTAGTCTAGCTTTCATCCGCTAATACATCGTTCTCACAGTCTTCCTCTTGCCTCTTATCTGGTGGTGACCAATAACGACTGTAAATTTTGTTAAGAATCAACCAAATGTTGTTCCTTCTCGACGGCATATCATATTAGAGTCGCGAAAATTCGGCACCTGATAATCCGATTGTCTTTTGGTGTAGAGCGCGGAATAAGTGGAACATATTTGTCCTTTGGTTCGTCTTTTATGCTTACATGCTCAGCGCTCTTTGGTCCAATCAGAAGAGGACCTGTGTAGGGAGGGGGTATTAGCGACAAGGTTTCAGTGCCAAGTTTTTTTTTTCAGTTGTACTTTTATGTAATTTTGCGTTTAGCTTATTAGGTTCATCAAATATAATATTAATTAACATAGATTTTATTTCAAAAAAAGGTTTAGGATTAAATTTAAGATTATTATTTTATAGGAATTAATTATGAACATAATAAAATAGAAGACAAACATTCTGTTCACCTTTTTTTTGGTTTTTGCCTTTTTTTTTAAAAATTATTTCAATATCCATGTAAAAGTTTGGCTATGTTTGTTTTGCCTTCACCTGGTACTACAGGGAAAAAAAGTTTCCTAAAGTGAAAACATGTTGTTACCTTTAAATGTTAGTCAAATACCATTTCAATAACAGTCTGTAGGCTATGTATTGTAGGTTAACGACGCATTGCGTGGGGTTCCTAAGCTATAGCTCTTTTACGCCCATAGATAAATCCAGCACCGTAGATATTTAAGTCTAACCTGCACAACACACTGCTTCCAATGTATTGTCGTCAGGTGTGTACCTCACTGGAGGCCTAGCTCCCTTCACTCCATGCCGTGGTGTCAAACCTGATCTGGTCAAAGATAAGCAGCAGGAGAATCGGAACGAAATCCGCCAAAGGGAGGGGGAAATCAAGAAAGGAACCAGGAATGGTGCAAACCAGAATGTTACAATTCTATTAAAAAACCAAAAGAATAGAGAATGACTGAATGTGTGACAGAGTTACGATATACAAATATAGATATACATGACGTCAGAGGGGGAAGAAATGCACGAAAGAGAATCAAGTTAAAATGAATATGATTAAAATTAGTGACAAGATGATTGTATGTCCAAATACTTGCTAGAGAAAGATGAATTAGATGGTGGTTTCTGAACTAGAGATAAATGTTAAAAGGGGCAATAGAGTGTTAGACACTTAGTATTATAACTTTGTATAAAGACGCACCATAGTTGATACGCCTTGAACGCGACATTTAGTGACGTAACGACTTAGTTGGGTTAGAGATTACTTATGAAAATAAAGTCACTTGGTGTTAGGACTTAAAAGGGTTAACATATATTACAGACAGAGACTCGATAGTGGCGTTTTCAATATTAAAACATCCTCTGTGCTGTACAACGGTTTGGACTTGGTCTTTTCTACTTTTTACTTGTGTAGGTCTTGTTACTTGTTAGTTAAGTGCATCGAATACACTCGTACAAGAAAATCCAGACATCTCCAGAGTAATCTGTCGAGGTCAGACAGAAATTAGCAACTACAAGGCAAGGGCTATCACAAGAGATAGACGTAGATTCTAATTGTTGAACTAGACAATATTTTTGGTGTCACACAGATTGATGGTCTTAATATAGATATAAGTTAGATGGGTTGTGTAGGGGTTGTGTATGGGTTGTGTATGGGTTGTATATGGGTTGTGTATGGGGTTGTGTATAGGTTAGGGGCGGACTGGCTATATGGGCAAACGGGCAAAAGCCCGGTGGGCCGGTACCAAACGGGCCGGTCTGGTCGCGACCAAAGAAAAAAAAATTCAATGCAGACAACTTAAAAAAAAAGTGACAGCAGCAAGACACAAAGTCCCAAACAGGTAGTTTTTTTTTTTTAAATTCTTATTACAATTAATTTTGTTTGAAATTCAACAAGAATATCCACTCAAAAAAATACACTATACACTGTACGTATTATCATTTGCAAAACGTTAGACCGTACTTTCTGCTATGCACGAGCGGCATGGACTGCTTTGATGTCTTCGAGGTTGTGTTTGCCGTAATAATTTTGCTGGTCAGCATGGGCCTTTGATGGCACTCCCATTTTTTTTTGCTACTTCCGTCCCCCGTCTTTTAATGGTTCCAATGAAATTTAACCAAAAAGAGGGATGAGAGAGGTTAAGTTACAAAACATTAATATAACGCAGCAAAAAAAATAAATAAATACAAAAATAAAAAAAAAAGGCGCGACAATGAGCTCTTTAACAATACTTAATAGAAATTAACTTTAACACATACACACAGCCGCTTAATTGCAAACCACTCAACTTATTCACAGCTCAATATGGGTATAAAGTTCTACTTTCTGCGATTTGAAAAGAAAAAGTAAATTTCTTTATGTTTATTTTTAATAACATAGATCTAAAAATACTACACTTAAGGCTTACAAACAAACATTTAATTAAAAAATAAATCTAGATCAATTTTTATACTAGTATAACTTATGTTTAGTATGAAGTCATTAATGATGAAAATTATTACAATCATTACAATAATTTATATAGCACTGTCACATCTGATATTTAATGAAAGGAGATTTATATATTAAATAATGGATCATGGTATATTCATATAGAAATCGCGTTTTTGAGAATGTACTAGGACAGGGAGTGGGCAAATGCTGCCCGCCACAGTGTTTTAAGCGGCCCGCGAACACCTACAGAATTCAGGTGTGCCCACAGATTAAACAGATAATACAGGGAAAAAAAATAATTTTAAATATCTTCTTATCTCTAATGATGTAGAGGCTGAAGAAACATTGTCTCTGCATGTCATTCTAAAAAGTTTAAAACAAATGAAGATTATGCTTGTTTGCAATATTTCCATCCATTTAGTCAAAGACATCAACTCTGGCCAGTATTTATTCAATGCAAATGAAGAACTGTGTTGAAAGTGTTGGGTTGGCTTGGAACAAGATGGCAGTGTAAGAACTGGTGGAGCCCGTGCTTTGGCTGAGTAAAACAGTTTTTTAAAAAATATAAGTTAAAGAACAATATCCCAACTATAAACTCGGCACGGGAAAGTTTGCACAAAACTGCATTGAATATGAAACACTTTATTGACCCAATTATCCCAGCGATCTAACTTATCAGAGCTAGGGGTCTTAACCACAAGCAGTTCCGAGAAGTACTTGAAGTTGAGGAAATAAAACATTACGATGTTCGGTACCACAGCAGTGTCCGCAGTATTTGCAAAGTATTGAGAAGAATATGGGATCTCAAGGAAGACATTGTTATGCTCTTTGAGTGACATAGACTTGGTGACTACTATTTCTAAAGAAGAGTCAAGACAGACTTCGTGTTTTTAGTTGCAGATATTGCAAAGAGTTGCTTGCCCATGAAATGTAATTTTTCAAACAAAACTTTTCCATTTCTCCAGGCAAGCAATTGAAAACAGGGTTAATCATTTTCCTTTGCTGAAAGGTTTCTAGTAAAACGCTTGAAAAGTACAAGATTACACTAAGATCTTGAAACCAGTTTTCAATATCTTCACTTCACCATTTATTACAGAAGCTGATACAGCTCAAGACGAAATACCTCCAAGCAAATTATGACCTTCCACAGGAGTTTTATTGGTGCCAGAAGCTGTATTTCCACACTTAAAAAAACTTAAAGCTAAATTTTTACATTATTTGGGTCTACATAAATCGTGAACTTTTTTTTTTTTTTTTTTTGAAAACAAACAAGAGTAAGAACAATTCGATGCTGACATACAGTAATTTGACAGCAGTCATAAGGATAACAACTAGTTAGCTAGTTCTACCACAGTTCTGGAACATTATGCACGAGTGTAAAATGAAATAAAGTACAACAATACAACCAGATTGTTGTGATGAATTGTTGTGATGTAAAAAGGTAATTACAAATTTTTTTTTAAATATTCGTAAAATTAGTTTTAGAAATCGCTAAATCTTGTTGTAATTCCTCAATTGGTAGTGTAAAAAAAAAGATGTACATGTTTAATACACTGTCCCTATCTATTTTTTAAGTTGTAAATATATATTATATAATTGCGGCCCCCCATTTCTAATTTTTTGTTTAATGCGGCCCTCGAAAGAAAAAGGTTGCCCACCCCTGTACTAGGAGGAAGCAAGAGCTTTTCACGTTAAGTAAGTGCCTCTCTAACCGTTCTGCTTTCTCTTATCTTTTAATGGAATGGGTTGCCTGAGTCAGCCAGGAAAACCAATGATTTAGCATATTTTAAGTCACAGATCAACATGCATGACTAGAATGACACATGAAATGCGTAAGACGTAGAAATCGTATTTTTTGAAGAAACGTCTGTAATCTATAAGTAATACCAAAAAGCTTCAAACTCATTAGGCTGCTATTGTATTGTTTATAGTTTTTAGACTACATACATGTATAAATAGAATACATTATGTAATCCTACGAATGCATACATCCAGTTTTCGATGCGTTATCAAACTCAATATATTTTGTAGAGAATTAGGCTTACACCTATAATATAACACATGGGCGTAGCAGTGAGGGGAGGATCTTCAAACCATCACTTGCCTCAGACCTCATTGTCTGAAAGGAAAATTTTACTTACTGCTCCAGTGCAGCTAACTTAAGCAAACTACAGTCACCAAATTTCAGGAGCGTAGCCAAAAGGGGTTTTGTGGTTTCCCTTCCCCCTCCAATACAAAATCTAAAGCATTTTACCATTTTCTACAAGTCGCTGGACTCCAGTGAATAGCAGCTTTGGTTTTTGACTTTTTTTAGCGGAAGAGTAGCAAGCTAATTGCACTGTAGATACCTCAGACTATGCATTTTTAAAGCTTAAAATAACGCCCCGGACCCCACTGTGGGGAGCTCACAGCGCTCCCTCGGACTCCCTAGCTGCCCTTTGGCGGTGTGTACTGTCTTTCCTCTAATTATAGGAAGAGAGTATTCTAGGGTAGAAAAAACGTTTGAAAGAAAGAAAGATCAGAAAGTGATGAAGATTAATACATATACACACACACTAATATATATATATATATAAATTGCGGAGTGGGGTAAAAATCCCCCCCACCAACCGAAAATATATGATATGCCATTTGTGGGCCGGTTTCTATGGTAATGCCCGGGCCGATTTTGATACCCAGTCCGCCCCTGGTATAGGTTGTGTATGGGTTGTGTATGGGCTGTGTATGGGTTGTGTATGGGTTGTATATGGGTTGTGTAAGGGCTGTGTATGGGTTGTGTATGGGTTGTATATGGGTTGTGTATGGGTTGTGTATGGGTTGTGTATGGGTTGTGTATGCACTAGTTGTGAAGCGCATTCCATACGCTGGGACTTTTCCTGAAGAAGATAATGAGGGTGTAAGTATTAAGACAAAAACGGCCTGCTCTTGTGATGTGCTCTCCGAAATGTCATCGTGATGGTCCTGAGTTTAAACCCTGCCCACTGACGTTCACTCCCGTCCTGCAGAAGGTCAGGGGCAAGAACTCCAGAATTTTTTCGCTCTAAAGGAAGAGCCGAAACTCCGAAAACAAAATTCGCATTTTTGTAAAGAATGCGTTGTCATTAATTTAATTTTAAACAAGAAAAACATTTAATAAATATATTTTAAAATAGACAATCTCTCCATTATGAAACTTGAAATATAATAGAATAATAGATTTAAAAACAAATACAACTCGGGTATCAAACCCGTGACTCAGCAGCTAGAACTTACGGATTTTCTGATTCGGCCAGCTGGGAAGGGAAATTTGTGTAATTATAATTACGGTAATACGGCTGACTACGCCATGTTGGCTCTAGACCTAGATTTAGTCTCAAGCCAAAGTTACATTTATTTTTGAAAAATTATAAGAATCACGGTAGAGTTTCCCCTGTGTGGCCAACGAGCTAGTCATTCCATTTTCATCGATATTCATCAACTGTTAAATTTCTAGGAAAATGGTTAGAGCCATCAGCTGTGCGCCTACCCACCCAGCCTCCAAGTTCCACCATGAAGGTGTGACTTGAATAAAGGTATTGTAAAAAAAAAGAAAAATCATCGATTGAATATCATCCAATCTTGGTTTGACATTGGCATTTACAAATGGTTTGTAATAACGTATAGTTGTAGTGTGTAAAAAGTTGTTTGTTTTTTGTAAACAAAGAATCAAGTCAATAAAAGCAGAAAGACTCAGCAGCAATATTTTTTATTTTACCTGTAGAACTTTGGCCTTAACACCAGCAAAAAGATTCGATCATCGGAACAAACCGACATTTCCGTTTCGCCGAAACTAGGCTGTCAGATGAGACATTGTTGGAATGTGAGGATCGTTGGTGTGGCAAATTGCACAGGTAGCGCTGTCTGGCACCGGTGGGCAGTTTCCAGTAGCGATGTGTGTGTATGTGTGAGAGAGCGGGAGGGGGGGTAGCAGGTAAATTGTCCAGTTGAGGTGTACGTCACAAGTGTCATTTTTTCCTCTGCTAAATTTTTAAACCACGTGTGTATCACTATTCGGCAGATGATGTTAAAGTCGTCTGCTTCTATGACCAACAGTTAACGAGCAGAGTGTCATGTGGCCAGCACAACGACCAACCGCCTTTACTTTCCCAACTAAATTCAGGTACCCTTTAGAGTTGTGCGGACTCAGGAGCGCTCTAAAAATCCCAAAATTCAAAATCTCAGTCTTCACCGAGATTCGAACCCAGGACCCCAGGTTCAGAAGCCTAGCGCACAACCACTCAGCCACAGCTGACATGACATATGGCGAAATAAAGACAAGTGCTAAGGAAGACTCGAACCCCTGACATAGTTTATTCACCTTCTCTCAATAACCTTGATACCCTACTGCTGCTATTATTTTACATGTCATGGTTTTTCGATATTGCCAATGGCGGTTAGCGGTTCGAGCCTTCCTCGGGACATGTGCATATGTCGCCATATTTTCTTCACCTTCTCCTAATAACCTTGGTACTTTAAATCTGCTCTTATTTGATATTACATTTCCTAGTTATTCATACTTCGTACGTACAGATGTATCTCGGTAGTCAGTCTAAATCTCGTTGAAATCTCGTTGAAACGATTTACTTCTGCTAATTATCTACCAATAGAGTTGGCCAATTCATTTCATTTGTGATCTCAAGAAGAAACAAAATATAAATATATATTCAAGATATACATCTTTTTATGATGAAGCCAATGCTTACATAGTTATCTTATCTTATATAATACAGACGTAACTTCAAAAAAGAAGACGACTACGTCCTACGCGTCATGCATCATTCATGTTAACCAATGACTTCAATTCTGCTCAGGCAATCCATTCCATGCTCTAATAGCACTAGGGAAGAAGGAGTATTTGTACAAATTTGTCCTAGCATAGGGGACGAGGAATGTGCCTTTATCTTTGTGTCTTTCTGAGTATTTTATTAGATTTTGTTTTTGTATTTGAAGATTATGGTTCAGTGTTTTATGTATAATTGCTACTTTACTTCTGTCCTGAAGGCTTTCTAAATTTAGTGATTTTACTAATGGTGTTACTCTAGTCAAATGTGAATATTCGTTTGTTATGAATCTCACTGCTCTATTTTGTGTCCCAGTTTCTTAATGGTTTCTTGAATTGAAGGGTCCCAAAAAAAGAGGATGCATATTCTATTATTGGCCTAACCAAGGTTAAATAACATTTTAGTTTTTTGTTCTTATTTAATTTATAGAAATTTCTTTTAATAAATCCTAATGCTTTGTTTGATTTTTTGGTAGTTTCATCAATATGTGGATTCCATGACAGTTTTTTTTTTATTTATTATAACCCCTAGGTATTTTGCGTTATTAGACGGTGTCACTGCTTTGCCATGAATAAGATAATTGGAATTAAGTTGTTTTAGTTTTTTTGTTACTCTTAATAACTGACATTTTTCTGGGTGGAAACATGCTCCAAGTTGATTCCGATTTCTGTAATTCATCTGTAATTCTCGTTGTAGCACTCAGATGCTAGTCTCAATGAAGATAACAAATAATTAGGGCGCAGTGATATTTCCAAGTCTGTCAACGTCTCCAATGACCAGTCCATGCACGTGCAAGGAGAGTGTGAATTCTGACTTCTCACAAAGATTGAGCTCCCGTTGGATACAAACGACTAATCGATTGCCTGATATATAAATCGGTCGTTGACTCCCAGGCAAAACAAACAAAACATCTTGTAAATATATTCACATCAGTTGAAATAGATTGCATCCGTGCCAGGACACACACAGACGTCCGTTCAACAAGCAAAAAAATTTAAACAGGAAAAACATTCAATATACTTTTAAAAAAAGACAATACCTCTTTTATACAACATATAGGCAATTATTTTTCTATTAATTACTTATGAATACTAATGTTTTTAGACCCTGCCCCATTATTCCCCTCCCCTGGAAAGAATCTTGGTTAAGCGAATGTATAGATCTACTAGAATCTAGTATCTTATTTTATATAATACAGACGTTACTTCAAAAAAGAAGATGATTACGTTCTAAGCGTCATGCATTCAGCGATGCATAATTACCCAATGACTTAAATTCTGCCAAGTCACTGGTTTTCCTGGCTAGCTCAGGCAACCCATTCCATGCTCTAATAGCACTAGGGAAGAAGAAGTATATGTACAAATTTGTCCTAGTATATGGGATGAGGAATGTGCCTTTATTTTTGTGTCTTTCTGAGTATTTTATTAAATTTTGTTTTTGTATTTGAAGATTATGGTTCAGTGTTTTATGTATAATTCCAATGATAGCCATTTAAATCTAGACTTAGAAGACGGTAAGCAAATTGTTCATGAACATTAAATTTTTTAACTCTTGAATGAATACACGAGGAAATACTTTAAGACCGATATTCCGTTCAAGATGATTATTTCACAGTTCTCTAGCCAAATTTAAATGTATTTCTTGTTTTACTTTGAAAATTGTAACGGTCAAACTAGAGTTTTCTCATTTTGGCCAACGAGCTAATAATTCGTTTCTCAACGATAGACATAAACTTTCAAATTTCTAAAAAAATTGATAGAGCTGTTATCGAGATCCATGTCCTGGTTCCACCCACATGTTGCCAATCCAGAAGTTTCCACGAGGTTACAAGTTGAATGGAGGTACCGGTATTGTAAAAATATTTAAAAAAAAAACGTATGTAAGGGAAAGAATTTCTTATTTAAAGCTACATCTTTCAAACATATAATATTTATTTTCCTTTTTCTATTTAAAAAAAATAATGACCACTAATTAAATGTTGGTTAATTTTGAGTTTGATTCGTGTGCTCTTCGGGGCCATAAATAATCGTTTCGAAGTTTTTACGAAAATTTGTATAGACAGATGGACAGACAGACGGAGTGAGTAGATACAAGTTTTGTAAGAACAACTGCAATCAAAAGAGAAGGAAGGGGAACTAAGCTATTGAACACTTGGTATGTCGCAGACTCTTTATCTGGGGATTAATGGATTCTAAATAAAGTCAATACAGAAAATTTTATTTCATTTTTTCGTTATTGTATTAGTTGTAGATCATTGAACCATTTGTTCCAGTGTTGTTCCTTTCATGGCTGCCGTAACCAAGATAAACAATTGAGAAAAAAAAAAGATGGGAAAGATGGTCGACATTTAGCCTCGTTTTAAAAAGAAATTTCACAATTGACATATAATTGAAATGACGCAATATTTTATTCCTACTAGGCTCAAACTTTCTTTATATTATCTTATCTTATCTTATCTTATATCTTACAGACTTTACTTGAAAAAAAGAAGAGAATTCCGTCCTACACATTTCATGAGTCACTTTAGACATGCATCTTAATCAATGACTTAAACTCTTCTAAGTCGTTGGTTTTCCTGTTTCAGGAAACCCATTCCATTCTCTAATGGCTCTAGGGAAGAAGTAGCACTTGTACGAATTTGTCCTAGCGTATGGTACAAGAGTGCCTCTATCTTTGTGTCTTTCAGAGGTGGACAGGCACATAATACGTAGAAAAAGCTTAAATATACCATCGGCCGACATCGGCTTTGTTTGCATCAGCCGTGGAAAAATATGTAGGTCTCGAGTGGGTTTGCGTAGCTATGTGAGACACTGCAAACATCCTTTATCTTCGGAATCGAGGACATAGTCATCATAATTAAAACATAGCACAAAAGCTGTCACACACACACAAACAAGAGATAAAAAAATATTTTAACAAACAGGACTGTCAGGACACGACTATTGATACCAAGATAACCCGTTTGTGTGTGTGTGTGTGTTTTTTTTTCTTGAAATGCAGTCGGCTTTAAGCTACACCACGAAGTGTCGCGACACCATCCGGCACCAAGACATCCTGCACCAAGACATCCCACCCCAAGAAAGCCGTGTCCTCAGAAGCATGTACAACTCACATGCAGGATATCTTGTTGGAATCAAAACTCCGCAACTTAAAGACGCCCCCAAGAACAGAATCAGGAAATAGAAGCCAGGAAGCGGAAGTACATACTTATGGTACCGGTCTGCGCAATCGGGAAATCCTGAAGCTAATTTACGCTGGATAGTCGGAAACAGGGCTCCTTTTCTACACAGATTCTACAAAACTGCATGATTTTATTTAGTGTCTATTTTTAGTAGTTCACCTACATATATTGTAAGCATGCCAGAGTGTGTAAAATATGAGTCAAACCTGTGTAAAAGAAAGGTCTACATAGCTTTTGGTTTGAGGTAAACATTATAAGCGCAATGGGCCCTGATTGATTCGCTGACTGATTGTTATATCACTTATTCACTCACTTGCCCTGGACGAAACAATAACGACAATTTAACCAATTACTACTTTCCGTTGGCCTAGAACAACTAAAAACCTTTCATAATCAAAACCGCAGCGGTTAATTGACGGAAAACGATTTTTGTATTCGAGATTTCGACCTACTTTTTTTTTTAATTACGACATTCCGTTTACGTTGTGTGCGTAAGTTCCACTGATTCTAGTTAGATATGTAGGTCAGTGGTTCAAATCTCTAATAGCACGATACCTTTTATTTTATTTTAATATTTTTTAAATACTGTTTTTCTTCACAATTAATTTTTAGTAATTCAATTTACATAAAGTGATACAGGTAATCTTGGATATTGTTAAGTGATATTGGTAATCTTGGATATTGTTAAGTGATATTGGTAATCTTGGATATTGTTAAGTGTTATAGGTAATCTTGGATATTGTTAAGCGATATAGGTAATCTTGGATATTATTAAGGGATATTGATAATCTTGGATATTTTAAGTGATATTGGTAATATTGGATATTGTGAAGTGATATTGGTAATTGAATTCACTGCCAACAAATGTGTGTCTGTCATGGGTAGCGTCTGATCACTGATCCCATGAAGAGTTTGCAAGCTTATAGCAAGAATTGGATAAATAAAAATAAACAAGCGAAATAAGAAAAAATCCTTTTTTAGAAACCAAAAAAAAGCAACAACAAAAGCTTATCTAAAGGAAAAGAACAACGCCAATTTAACGATAAAGACCATAAAATGTATCGGTTATTTCCCTAATTTGATATCAAACAAAATAATTAGTTAACTATAATAAATTGACTAATTTGGTATATTCTTTTTCATTGATTCATGTTTTGTTATGGACAATAAATAATTATTTAAAGTATCAACTTGATCGGAGAATGCGTGAGCGAGAAATATAATCAACATTTATTTAAGGGGAGTAAACCCAACAAATTTTGCCACACTGTGCATACTGAAGAATAAGTTTCCTTTGTTGGTATCAAACAAAATATAAAAAAAACGGTTATTAATTTACTAATTGGTTACTTTTTTTTTCAAATTATTGATTGATGTCTTGTCTATTCCAATGAATAATTATGTGAAGTTTCAACTTGCTCCGAGAATAGGTGTGGGAGAACTAACGTGGACACACTTTTTACCAGACAGACAGAGAGACAGAGTTGATAAAAGCTTTGTAAAAAGAAATGCCTTCGTGTCTCCTCTTTCCAGACAATCGTAATCTTCACACTATGGAGACGCGCCCTTTACCGATCACTTTATGTTTAGTGATATTAATTACAATAACTTGATATCATAATGAATAATGAGTGTGATGTGATTTCACCTGACACAATATCGTCCATGCAACAACATCCCAGGGGAAACGACACTTGTTGATTTCTCACTATCAATGGTGTGAGTGTCAATGCTAATGCATGTGTGTGTGTTTCGTCATTTACGTGTTGAGATTGTGTATGCGTGTAGAATGTGTGAGTATATTTTTTTCTCAGCTCGAGTGTGGCGTCTGTTACTGTGTATGTTTCGATCCTTTTCCCTTAAAAGTGAGTGTTTTTTTTGGGGGGGGGGGGCTTGTGTGTGAGTTTGAAGTCTGGATGTGTATGTTTAGACTCTTTGTCCTGTGTGGTTGAATGTCGAGTCTATGTTTTTGGTCTATATGTGTGTGTGTGTGTGTGTGTGCAAGATTTGGTCCGTCCGTGCGTGTGTCTTTCAAATCGCATTTTTTTTGTCTCTCAATGACACGATCGCTTGGCTAGGGTTTCACTCTTCGTCTTATGCTTAACGTCGAGGTGGATGTGTTACAGGGGGGAAGGAAAGAGGGGGATGATAGGGTGATAGAGACTTGTGTGAGTAATGGCCGGAGGTGAAAGAAGTAGTGCGGGGAACGGGAGGGGGGGGGGGGTTCAGGGCAGGAAGAACGGACGGAGACAAGCGCGTGTGTGAGTGAGTACGCTGTGTGTGAGTGAGAGAGTGAGCGAGTGAGAGAGAAAGATGATTGTGAAGGAAGCTAACGAGGACTGTCTAAGATCGATAGTTTACAACGAGCTGTGATTTTTCATTGACAACAGTGATAGGCAGAGACCAGAGACACTGATAGGCAGAGACCAGAGACACTGATAGGCAGAGACAAGAGATAGTGATAGGCAGAGACCAGAGACAGTGATAGGCAGAGACCAGAGATAGTGATAGGCAGAGACCAGAGACAGTGATAGGCAGAGACCAGAGATAGAGATAGGCAGAGACCAGAGATAGAGATAGGCAGAGACCAGAGACAGTGATAGGCAGAGACCAGAGACAGGGATAGGCAGAGACCAGAGATAGAGATAGGCAGAGACCAGAGACAGTGATAGGCAGAGACAAGAGACAGTGATAGGCAGAGACCAGAGACAGTGATAGGCAGAGACCAGAGATAGTGCAAAGAAATCTTTAAAAGCAAACTTAGCGCTTTTGGAGAAACTTCTAAGGTAAATAATATTATAATGAACTAAGCGTGGGAAAAAAGATGGCGGCTTAAAGATTCTGAACTAAACATTGAGCAAGGTAGCAACTGGGCAACTGAGAAGTAAGAGTCTCCGAACGTAAGATTCAGTTCTGCCAGATTTAATCAGAGTGTGATGCAAGGGGTTTGTGAACCGGCTACTTGTATGTTTCATCCCAATGACAGTGTATTCAATCAAAGTTCCACATCCCCCCCCCCCCCCCCAAAGAGATTCCTCCTCTTTCTTCTCCCCCCCCCCCTTTTTTTTTTCTCCGGTTTAACCGACCAGAGTTCCGTCACACGCACCCGGTTTAACATGACCCACATACTTGTTGACCTCTACCACTGACACACAAGCGGACAGCACCAGACATAACACGGCACCGGTCGCATAATGAGAAGATAAAACACGAGGGAGGAAAAATTAAATTAACACCGTTTTCACCGACCTACAAATTTCAAACGACAGACACAAAATAAACACAGAATGTAAAAAAAAAAAAAAGACATAGTTCTCTCCTCGCCTTTTTTTTTCAGACGATGTAGGACTACATCTAGGCATACGTTTTTTTTACTTATAAGTAATATTATGAAAATACCTTAAAAAAAAAACAACAAAGCTTAGATCGAGTGAGTTCCCCTTTCAAACCTTGCAATCTACAGGGCAGTTGATGTAAAGGGCATCCGTTTATGTGTCTCGCATATAGTGGGGACGACATAATATACAAATTGTTTAAAATAAAAATAATAAGTGTAGTATATTACTATATACTATCTATCTATCTATCTATCTATCTATCTATCTATCTATCTATCTATCTATCTATCTATCTATCTATCTATCTATCTATCTATCTATCTATCTATCTATCTGTCTGTCTGTCATTCTGTCTGTCTGTCTGTCATTCTGTCTGTCTGTCTGTCATTCTGTCTGTCTTTCTGTTTGTCTATCTATCTATCTATTTATCTATTTATCTATCTATCTATCTATCTATCTATCTATCTATCTATCTATCTATCTATCTATCTATCTATCTATCTATCTATCTATCTATCTATCTATCTATCTATCTCAATGACTTGGCAGAATTTAAGTCATTGGCTAACATGCATGACTAGATGCATGACGCGTAGGACGTAATCATCTTCTTTTTAAAAGTAACGTCTGTATTTTATTAAGATACGATATTAATAGATAAAGTAACTATTTGAATACACAAATTGTCAGTTTTTTTCTATAAAAATTCCTTCGTCCTTTCTCCTGCAGGAAGTGGGGAGGGGGCGGTCGAGGGAGGATCGATGGACACGACAGCCCCACCCCCCTGGATCCGCCAGGGCACCATTTGTTTGTATGTTGTTAGTACAGAAACCTAATCCTCTGGAATTCTATATCCGTAGATGCATTAATCGCTCGAGAGTTTCTTGAACCAATTTTAAAATCGAAATTATAGCCCATAAAAAACATTTAAACGAACATTACTGACATTGGAGGATATAAAAATTAGTTACAACGCACACAACGTCCTAACAAATTGATGAATTATGTAATATACACTGGAAAGTAGAAATAGGAAATCAAACCCACTTTTTAAAAATTAGTTTAATTTTTTAGTTGCCAATAGTGTACTTACATTATAATGTCTATTCAGTTCTGTTTCATTTTTCGTACATGTTTCATACATTTCTTCACATCGCTTCCCCTTTATGTTCTCCTTAACTCTATTTTATTGCTTAAAGAACGTAAACCCAGATCTTACAAATCAAAATAAGAACAAAGAGCAGATGACTGCGATTAACTCTAGATTGAAACACAACAACAACAACGAAATAACAAGCAAAATACAAACAATCCATTAAAAAAAAACAAAGCTTATTTCAGTGGAAGAACTCCTCCCTTACAACTATATCTATCGCTAATGTATAAGTTACCTTATTCGATATCAAACAAAATAATTAATTACCAATAATCAATTGAATAATTAGTATGTTTTTTGTTATTCGTATTTTGTTAGGTACAATACATGACTACCAAGAGCAAAAACTGAATTGAAGAATGTGTGAACTATTAGTTAGTTTATTTATTTAGCCATATATGTGAATACTAAAGAACTTCCCTTGTTGGTATGAGATTAAATAATTAATTACCAGTAATTAATGACTTATTGATTAATTGTTTGTATTGATTCATGTCTTGTCTACGCCAATGAATAATTGTGCAAAGCTTCAACTTGATCTGAGAATGTGTGAGGGAGAAATAACATGTACACACAGACAGACAGAGTGATTTGATATAAAGTTTGTAAAAACCCTTTGGTCAGCAAACATTTATTGGACTTTCAATAGCAAACTTAATTTGAAGCTTATAGAGAGTTAAATCAACGACACCTTACTCAACTCTGCCATCGAAAGGTGAACACACTTTCTTTTTCTGGTGTTCCAAAAGAGATGGACGAGCGCCCCTACATTTCAGTGAACGCCCATCCAATGAGCTGATGGTGGAGGCTGATAGGGACGGCGGGCATGGTGTTGAGACAAGGGGCTCCATTATGGCTCCAGATATCAACGCTCCGGTTATGTTCAGACTACACAAGAATGTCTTACCCAAATTCTGATTTAACCCCCCCCCCCCTTTTATCTATGCCACTTTTACTCGTTCACAGGGTCGACGGTAGAGCAGGTGCTTTTAGGGGGCGGGACAGGGGGTGTGCGGGAATAGGCTACACTTCCAAAGGAGTATTCTCCAGTGCGTGAGGTGAGCTGCGTGAGCTACAGCCAGGGATGGGTGTTCACTTGATTAATTCCCAAGACATTTCAATCCAATCAGTCCACTGATTAGTTCTAACTCTTAATCCTTTAGCGAGTAATAATATTTTTACCGATTGTTTTATTTTTTTTTTCGCTCTATTTCATGCTTTTAGCTTTCTCAATTCGCTAGGACTTTGTCACTTATCTGGACCAATTTGGGAAGGGGGGGGGGGGAGAAAGAAACGGATGTCTGGGTGGATTTAACCGTAATAAATTGGTTTTTAAAGCATTAAAAAAAGGAAAGGGGGAGGACCTGAATTCGAACACGTGACTCGCGCCTACTCGCGCCGACGTGATAACCATTCTGCTAGAGAGGTACTTATGATTGAATGATTGTATAGTTATTACTTGTTTATTTCAATTTAGAACGGTGACCTATAAAGGGGACTAATTCAGCTTATACCATCACTTCAATGAAGTACTATTTCTTTCCCGTGTCGAGATACCAAACAAAATAATTAATTAGCAATAGTTAATTAACTAATTGTTGTTGTGGTTTTTTTTTATTCTTGTGTTGTCCGGTAAAAGAAATAATTGCGCAAAATTTTAGCTTGATCCGAGATTGGGTGTGGGAGAAAGAACGTGTACATACTTACAAGACTGACAGACAGAGGGAGTTGACCTGAATTCCAACTCGAGAGCTCAATCCTCCTCCTCATAAAAACACAATAATCACTGTGCCAACGAATTGATTATGAAAATGTAAGTTTTTAAAGTTCTCTATTGTTAGCTTCAAACTTTAAAGCGGCGACCTACAAAGTATAAAGGGAGCTAATTCAATTGATACCACCACATCAGTCTAGTACAATTTCTTTCCCACGTTCGATACAAAAACAAAAATAATTAATTGTTTAATTGGTTAATTATCATGTTGATTTTTGCATTGTCAGATAAAAGAAATAGTTGCACCAAATTCCAGCATGATCCGAGATTGGGGTGTGGGAGAAATAACATGTACACACCTTTTACCAGACAGATAGAGTTGATATAAGCTTTGTAAAATAACAAATGTAAAATACAATATATGCTAAACCCGCTTACAGGATTGTTTAGGGGAGTGACGTAGGCACCGGCTAAAAAATAAATCTCTCGTAATGCTGTTTTTTCATGATTTTGAAAAATTCGTTCTCTAATTACTATTCCTCTTATCAGCTTCCAAGTTGGAAGAAACAAAAAGAAGGAAAGAAGCATCAAAAACCTGTCCGGACACGGATCTCGAAAACGGTTCTAAAGATTTTCTTTGAGATTTGACAGTTTCTGTATGTATTGTTACGGATCTTACTATGCAGGCTCTCTGCAAACTTCACCATACACCACCAACGTAAAGAACTTGACAACTCAGGGCTCCAGAGTAAAGTAACACTTTAATAGTTGAATAAATAACAGCCAATACTGTACAATTGGCAACACGTACACTGTACAAATATCTCTCCGATAACACCGTACCGCCGTATCAACTCTTGTACTGGCCTCTCCGTCTCGTTCCGGGCTTGCACTGGGTTCAACAGTTCAGGACTGACTTTACACACTAGGCTCGTTGTGTCGGACTCGATCACAGACCAACATCAAGACGCCAGTCGTCTCAACTGTACTTGACAGTACTCCGCACTGAACCGTCGTAATGCTCCGTACAGAACCACACCGCTGAACTGCGCTGTAGTCGACCGGACTGTAGTGAACCGGGCTCTGAACCCCTGCCGTGAACCTTCTCTCGTGAACCGTGCTGTATTGAGCCCTTTTTCTCAACCATGTTGACTGCGACACCTCCGCTCTTTTATAGGGTCCCTACTGGCCTTCTCGAGCCGGACAGAACGCCGCTCGACGTTTCTAGGTGGTCAGATGACTACATCCCTCGTGACGCTCCTGAGCTCTGTTCACGACGGCGATCCTTCCCGAACCGTCCTGTTGACACTCGACTCGGCTGACCGTCGTAACTCGTCACGGTTGACCGCTCGTCTAGCGCTGGCCTGGGGCGATTTGCGTCGGCTGACTACACTCACACCACTACCCCCATCTGTGCCACCACCAGGTTTATAACAATATTTAGAAAAAGAATTACTAGCTAATTGGCCACGCACGGAAAACTCTGGTTTGACCAGTATATTTTTTTAGTTTCTCCTCTTATCGCTTGCTCTGTTTGCTCTTCTCTATATTATATTATTGTAAGTTCTCTGGTCGTCAATCTCCTTTATCATGTTTAGTGAGCTCTTCATCAATTCTTCTTCTTACCTTATAAATTGCAGACGTTACTTTAAAATTGAAAATAATTACGTCGTACGCATTTCATGTGTCAATCTAGTCATGCATGGTAATCTATGATATGAACTTTGCTTTTTGGTTTTCCTGGCGACCCCACTCCATGCTCTAACGGCACTAGAGAAGAAGGAGCACTTGTATGAATTATTCCTAGCATATGGAATAAGAATTGTGCCTTTATTTTTGTGTCTAAGTATTTTATTGTGGAAGTTGGTGTCTGGAAGGAGGATTCCGTGCTGTCTTAGGGCGATCATTATACATATCTGATACGAGTTAAAGCTCGTGTTCATAATTCCTAGATTGGAACTCAAGTCCCCCAGTTAGACATCCAAGTGGTTTATTCTATGGCCACTAAGAAACAGGTATATATTTCAATTCAAAGCAGAATAACTCGGTTTCAAGAAAAAAAAATGCCTGACCGTCAAACTTTGATCGAACGGTTTGGAACGGGAGACGATGACTGATCCATTGATTAAGAAATAAAAACCACTACAAATATTTACTAATTTCAAGACAAGGTAAGCAAAAAAAAAAGTCTCATCAAAATAGGTCATCAATCATCAAACTAGGTCATCAAACTTGAAGCCGAAATGCGAGAGATATTAGCAACTTAAAAACAAGACAAAACATTTTTTTAAAATAGGGCAATTGATTTTCTAGAAGAAATTAATTTGGATTAAAATATATTGAGGAGATCCGAGCTAGGATTTTCGAGTTTAGTCTTAAATACACTTTTCAAAAATCTTGGTGCACTTTCGTTACATCGTTCTTGCCACTTTCCAAGTTTACTTCAAACAAAAAAAAAAAAAAAAAAAGACTACGTCATCGGTTTTGAGCAGTTCCCTAATTAGTTTAATTTACAACTTTCTTTCTGTAGTTTAGGCCTACAATCTTTCTACTTCGAAGAGTTTTACTGAGGGTCTTGTTTGAAGAAACACCTTTGTCTGTGTCATTGGAAGCATTATGCAGTGGCCGGAAAAGAATATATCAGAGTAGATGCAAGCACCCATCTCCAGTGGCGTAGCAGGGTACCCGTGGGCCCGGGTTCAGGAATGCGAAGTTGGGCCCCCTCTTATAGTGTGACTGAACCCAAACTGGGTTCCACTGTATCTAATGAGAGAGTACATTTCAATGAAAACAAGCTTCTACGCCACACAGTGCACAGGGTACACCTGTACCTCACAGGGTAAAAGAGAACAATTTCCACAAGCTTTGGATCTGTCCTGTCTTGGATTGTGTGTATTGTCTTACACTACTTCACTTATAGTAATGTGAGTCCGAATACATCCAAGGGACACAGCAATTAACTATAACATACTTAATAAAACTTGTGAAGACTTGAACTGATGTTTATTTACAGATGGGGGTGAACGTCTTGTCTATCTATCCGTCGTTTCCATTAGCAGTCTATTCCCTATCCATCCTTCTAGCCATATTCTTCTCCTATCATGTACCCGTATTCTGTCTGCGTCACTACTTTTACCGTCGCTAATATCAATGCACAATATATATATATTTACAAGACTGACATAATCTCTAAACTAAGCAAAGTCTCTGCAGATTATTTGAAGGGCCAATGTCATTGGTCAACCATGTAACATTTCTGTACTCAAAGTCACATGCTGAATCTTCAGATATTCTGAATGTGCATTGGTCGCCACCTGAGGTAATTGTTTTATATCAGTTCCGTCCAGTTAGGAGACTAGGTTTTTAAAAGCACCTTTGGAAAGAAATTAATGTTCAACTTACTGAGTAGAAGGTCGAGTGTGGTCACAAGCTCGGTGTCCATGCACACATGTTTGTAACTTCGAATAATTGGAAGACATATCGTCTCCATGTATGCTCTAAGATAGGATTTGATGACATTCTAAGGAAATGTATGTACGGATGTTTATTATATTTTAATCCGACAATGATACGTTATACATTTACTGTTTACTCATACAATTTATTCAAGCATTTTAACTAGTCAAAAATCGCTGTAATATTAAAGAAATAATAACACTTGACAAAAACAAAAGCAAACATTATACATCATGTAGAACAATTTTAAAATAAGATGAACTACAATTAGTTATTGATATTATTATTATAAAATAAAAAATCTAACAGGTTAGATCGAAATGAAACGCTGTACTGACAATTTAAGAGTTATCTTCCTTTAATAGATTACATACTACAGTAATAAGATTTACATGGATTTGTTATTTTGCTTGGACACCAGAAATGGAATTTAAGAAAAATGAACATGATTTAATTTAAAATAATGTGATGCATTTCAAACTCTTATAGTGAACACATTTCCTTACATAACTCCGTTTGGGCCCCTAGTGAGCCTGGGCCCGGGCAGAATGAACCCCTTCGCGCCATGGTTGCTACGCCACTGCCCATCTCAACACCACTGTTCAATGCAAAAGGTGCCGTTTTGGATCCATTCAATTTCACTTTACATTTTGTTTCTCTGTCTATAAATGTTAGACATTTTCTATACAATTTTTTAATTTTTTTCTTTATACATTTTGCATACATTTTCTATAAATAAAAAAAAATTGTCTATACATTTTGTATAAATATTCCATACATTTTCTTCCATCTCGTTTACACTGAATTATTGCTAATAAGATAAGTAAACTGATAGGTAAACTGATAGATAACCTAATAGGTAAACTGATAGATAACCTGATAGGTAAACTGATAGGTAAACTGATAGGTAAACTGATAGGTAAACTGATAGGTAAACTGAAAGGTAAACTGATAGGTAACCTGATAAAGTCTAAGGCCCATAAACAATTTCTATGCTTCCACCATTAAAAAGGTTCATATATTAATAATTTATTATTAATTCTAAAACATCATTATAACACACTACAAAGCCCGAACAAGGTTGAAACGTCTGTAGAACCACGCTATCTCTCTTAATCATTTTCTAACCCCTCTTGTTGCCAACAAGATAATCGCTGTCACCAGGCTATAGGACTCATAAAGACTTTCTTGCAAACAATGCCATAAATAAGAAAGCTGGGTATCAAATGAAACATTGAAAAGAACAAATCAACGAATGGACGGAGCAGACTGAGGAAGAGTCAGCTTTTAAAAAAGAAATTATTGAAAAAAAAAATTCTACGACTTTGAAGCTAGTGCTAAGGTTTGGACTAATTCATTTTGTGTTGTTTTTTTAAAATGGCAAACGATCTTCATGAAGTTACAATCTTCAACCAAGAGCGACCCCAGTCAGTGTACTTGGGATACGCAACTCTCCAACGATACAGATGAACATGAAACAGAATAGCACATCTATAATGAAATAGAAGAGCTAAGCTATGATAAAATAGAAGAGCTAAGCTATGATAAAATAGAAGAGCTAAGCTATGATAAAATAGAAGAGCTAAGCTATGATGAAAAAGGGCATATCCATGATACATCAAAAGAACTTAGATATGATAGAACAAAGGGGCATAGCCATGATAAAACAGAAAAGCATAGCTATGATAACACAAAAGCATAGCTATGATAAAAGAAAATAGCATAATGATAACACAAAAGGGCATAGCTATGATAAAACTGAAAAGCATAGCTTTGATAAAAAAAATAGAGCATAGCTATGATAAAACGAAAGGGCATAGCCATAATAAACAGAACAACTACAGTATAGCATGGTTAGCTACTGTCGACACTAAACTATTCGGTTCTATCTGCTAAGCTTCCGGATCAACAAAGGTTAAGGAAGTTCATATGTCGCCACTTGTCAAATCATACCCGGAAGATCCGGTTTATAGAAGCAAGTTTTGGACACATTTGTTTCTACTTTCTTCTGCGGTCCTTTTCTCTTTGTTTCAATCCTCAGCTACGGACATGAAAGAGACTTATTAAACGTCTCAAGTTTTTAATGTACACAACATAAAGGTATGAAAAACAAACCTGTATTCTTTCCTCATTCAAACTTCAAAGCTGGACAGATGATAATAAAGTTTTAGGTGAAGTAGATAATTTCTCTAGAGGGAAACTCCGATGGTTTTGACAATTTTTTATATAATATGTGTTTTGATTTACAGATAATGAATATATTGTTATTTTGTTTTTATTTGCAATAATAACTTAGCAATTGAAATTTTTCTTACGTAATTTTACTGCGCATCCAAAACGGTCAGACTTTCACCGGGTTTCTATGTGACGTCTCACATGCCTATTAATTTAATCTATTGACTTACCGTATAACGGAAAATCATTACAGTAACGTTTACATTCTCGTAAAAGAAATATATCTTCGTCTAAGCAGTTAGATCAAGGATCTTGTAAGCAAAGAAACAAATGCGTGTTAAAGGAGATTTACATGCTTGACTAACCACGGCAGTGTGTATCTTCTCGCCTGACCACTCAACACACAACAAACACTATCGCTTGGTTGTCTTGTCATAACTGACTACACGTAGTCTCGACTAGCCTTACACTGACCAGTCAGGCCTGCGATCTATTTACTTCTTGGGACAGGGAGGGGCTTAGATGAAAATTTTACTTTTTTTCTCGAGTTGGTTGTCCTAATGCTTTTAAATCTATCTATCTATATATAACTGTACCATAGTGCTTGACTAGGCCGTCACTAAGACTTACAGCCTAACAGCTACTGTAAGAATGAATAGATACGATTGGTCAAATCTAGTTTCCCTTTCAGTATTGTTGAGGGAAGTGACGTATGCCTAACCTAAAAACAAAATATGAAAGAACCCCGTTTTTTTTTTGAGATGTCAACAATTTACTGTCTAGTTTATTAAATATAAATGTTTCTAAGCATTTTAATAAAAAATGGAAAATTGTTTACTATTACAACTTTTTACGCAGAATTTAAATATGTCAATAACTCAAATTTGAAAAACCATCGGAGTTTCCCTTAAAAATACATAACAAAACCCAAAAAAAAATATAAAAAAATTGGGCGATAATTCCAAAAAACCTTTAGGAACAATTTGAGGAGGAGAAATTTTATTTAACTCCCACAAATCTTCGAACTAGTTCAGAATATGGAAAGCCGATTATTACTTTCATCTTTCTCAAAACAATCAATAACAAGCAAAATCCTTAAAAAAAAAAAACAAAGCCTATCTAAAGTGGAAGAACTCCGTTCTTAAAACTATATCTATTAATCATGTGCAGATTATTTCCCTTATTCGATATCCAAAAATACGATAATAATTACCAATAATTAATTGACTAATTGAGTATTTTGTTTATTGATTCATGTTAAGTTAGATACAATAGTTAATTGTTTAAAGCAGGGGTGGGCAAATTACGAAGTGTTTTGTGCGGCCCGCCGACACCTATAGAAATCAGTTTATATATATAAAAATGCAAATATATAAAAAAAAATATCTATATAAATTACTGAAACTGTTTCATTATAAAAGTTTTAAGTAAACGAAGATTATGCTTCTTGGGTATACATCAATACAATCGATTCAAGACACAATCTCTTGAGTGTTGGAACAACGGATGGAGCTCGATCTTTAACTGAGAAAATTTTTTTAAATAAAAAAATTTCCCAACCATAAACTCTAAACAGGAAAGTTTGCACAAAGCTGCATAAAATTTATAGATTTTATAGCAGCAATATTCGTAATAAATAAACTACTAAAAGCTAGGGGTATTAACCACGGGTAGTTCCGAATTATGAACAAAGTAATTCCAATGTATCGCTAGCTTTAATAGCTTGGGAAAGGCAAATGAGATATAACATCTCAAGGAAGAAATTGTTATGTTACTTGAAGGACATTGACTGTGACCTTGTTACCAATATTTCTAATGAAGAGTGGAAGAGAGATTTTATGTTTTTTATAATTGCTATTGCAATGGCTTGTTTACATATGAAATAGAAATGTATGTTAAATCCTTTCATTTAAGGCTTTCCCATTTCTACAGGCAAGCAAAAGAAAATAGTTTTTGTCATTTTCCTTTGCTGAAAGGTGAAACTATTTTTAGTGAAATAATTAAAAGTACAACACTTATTAAGATTCCTTAATTGTGCAATTTATAATAGCGAATTTTAAGACGTCAAGAACCAGTTTTCAATACCATCAGCTCACCATTTATCGCAGAAGCTGATTCATCTCCAGAGGACATAACTCCAAGCAAAGAGAAGTTCCAGTCAGTACTACCACGGGAATCTTATGGGTGCCAGAAGCTGTATTTCCACACTTTAAAAAACCTTGCTGCTGTTCACACTATTTGTGTACGTATACATCTGTTCTTCTTCTTCTTCATTCTCATTTTACATGTTGGATTGTTTAGATCAGTAATTTTATATCTGAGATGAACCGCCAGTGGTTTCCAGATCAGGCAGTTCTCCGTATAGTCTTTGGAGAGTCTTGTTCGGGTCTCTTGATTTAGTATGCACCATTGAAGGACATGGTCAGCATTCTCTGGTGATGCTCCACAAGGGTAGGTTTCGCTCGTCCCGACATTTAACTTCCGGAACATATATTGTCTCATTTAGTGAGCAAACATTTTATTTTTTTGTGGAAACTAAATAAGTATAATCACTGATCAATGTTGACTGACTGTAATTTGACACTAGTCACAAGGGTAACAACTAGTAAAATAGTTTCACAGCTCCGGAACATTATGCACGAGTGTAAAAAGTGAAATACTGCACATTAAGTAAAGCTGTATATTTGTGGGGATAGTGTGATATAAAAAGACAACAGCAAATTTTAAAAATCGTAAAATTGATTTCAAAAATTGCTAACTCTTGTTGTAATTGTTCAAAATGGAGTGTTTCTGAAAAAAAAAAGAAAGAAGCGTCGCTATAATCCAGTGTACATATGAATTAAAAGATATTCTACACAGTTAGCGAGCGTTTCTTTCTAAGATATATACATATATGTGGCCCGACATTCCCAAACCTTTTTTAATGCGGCCCACGATACAAAAAGGTTGCCCACCCCTGGTTTAAAGTATCAACTTGATCGGAGTTTTAACAATTATTTAAGGGGATTTAACCCAGCAAATTTAGCCATATCTGTGAATACTTAAGTATTAGTTTGCCTTGTTGCAATTAAACAAAATAATGAATTAATCACTGGTTACTTATTTATTTATTTATTCATGTCTTGTCTATGTCAATGAATAATTGTGCAAGGTTTTAACTGGATACGAGAGTGGGTGTGGGTGAAATAACGTGCACACAATTTTTACCAGACAGAAAGACAGACAGAGTGAGTTGAAATAAGCTTTGTAATAACAAGGTTGCTCAAAACTCAAAATCGGACCCGATGTGGTCCACCCAGGCAGGTAAAAAGGCAGGTATCAAACGCGACATGAAGCTCTTCAAAATCTACTTTAGCAGCTAGGAAAAGTAGCACTGGATAGATCTACATGAAGAAAGAGCATAAAGGGTCTCGAATTGCAGATGCCATACAAAACAGAAGCAGAAAGAAGGGTGATAATGCAACGGAGCCTGGTGATTACATATGCAGCAGTGTATCAAGGATTGGCCTCTTTAGTCACACAAGAAGTTGCAAAGGGAAAAGATCGTCTCTCGAGACGTAAAATGCCACAGAGTAAACACTTGAACTTTGCTAGATCACTATGTTTGTTCAGAATAAGCCAGTTCCTTCCGATGTTGTAGTCACTCAAAGGCTCGGTCGGCGCATACCCTTATTTTCGTAGCATTTTAATTCACTACTTTCTCTCTTAAAAACTTGGTCCCTGGTGCTGTTATTCATTTATGTTTAATATATGTATGTATTATTTGTTTCAGCCCCTAGCTTCAACTCTATGCTTAAAGGCTGCTGTAAAAGACATTAACTTCTGCTTGCTAAGGTTATAGATAGGAACAGTTTTAGACTTCTGACACCAAGAAGAAAATGTTGAAGACAATTTCAATGAATATAATACAATATGATATCATGTATGCTGTCTTGAAATACAGAGATCGCTTTTACTTCAAAATATATTAGTAAGTTAACGTGAGATTACCACGATATGACGAGACAATTATTTGATTGGTTGTGATATTTTCACTACAAATGACATTGGCGAAATTTGACGTCGCATTGATATAATCTAACGTGACAGGGACGTAATTTGACTTGCATGGCTGCCAGATCGTGAGGTATGCGCGCTGGACTTTCGTTCGGTCGTCTCAATGGTCTCGGGTTCAAACCCTGCTCCCTGCAACCCTCCGTCGTCCTGACGAAGGTTCCGACTAGGAATTAGATTATCTTCAACTCTAAAGGAACACCCGAAACATGCAAATCATTTTACAAACGGACATTGTTTTTTTTTTGACGTGATATCAATTGGACGTTTATATATATATAGTCCATTCATATCCTATTTCTAAACAGTTAAAAGTGTACACAAAAGGTAACTTTCAAAGTGCACAATATTTTTACCTAATAGCTTGACAATTTGCTGATGAAAGAAACTTAGCAACACGTTCGATAATTGGACAGACTTATGAGTAATAAAGGAAATAAAAACAGACACACACACACACATACACATAAAACGCTCCACTTTTTAAACTATAAAAAATAGGAGAGAGAACATGTTGCCAGCTATTGTGACCTTTCAGCCGATCGACATATAAATGTATATGTCAGTGTCGCTACACACACACGGATATGTTGTTCGTTTGTCTTCCCGTTCGAATAATTAAGAGACGTAGCTAAGGTAGCTACTTGATGGGGGGCCCCAAATAAATGTTTTTTAACATTAAATATTACGCAAAATACAGGGGCCCCCAAATAGGTCATCCCACGGGCCCCCAAAGAGGTCAACTCCCGGGGCCCCCAAATAATTGAAAATTCCTAGCTACGCCGCTGGAATAATTACGATGTTTAAATTTACAACAGGAAATGATTCGGTCTTCACATGTTTCGCGTGATATATTTGAATCGTTTTCATTTCTTCCTAAGTAATGTGACTAATGCAGTAATACCCACAATTCGGCCCGTGGGCTATTTTAGACCGAAGCAGCGCGTTTTGGCGACGTGGTCTTTTTGGTGCGTTGAATGTTTTAGACACAAAACAGCACAATAATAACCATGGCGCTTCAAAGGCGTCACCAAACCGCCGCGTACCGCTAGTTATCCGGCCCCTTTGAAACGTCATCACATAGTGTTGAACGAATCCTCAAAGGGTCAGTTCTCTTGGACTTCTTTTTTTTCTCGGTGATGCCTTGACACAAGACCTCGAAGCTTTATATTGCCCCCAAGCCAGAAAACTTAGAGCAGCTTTTGACTGTAATGCACATCAATAACGTTCATGCATCAAGGAAAGTTCTAGATCTAGTGGTCGTTGAAGTTTAGAATATTCAAATTAATGAAACCAATGTCAAATCAATTCCAAAAAGAAGTGGTTTTTTTTTTTGTGGTTATAATTTCATAGATAAAGGCACAAACGACGCTGTATGTATATTTGAATGTTGATGTTTAAGATTTGATTTACATTCTTTACCCCTTTTCACAATAAAATACAGTAATAGAAAAAGAGAAAGTTATATGGAGAAACGCGAAGGAAATATGAGGGAGTCTATAGTAAACATGAGGGAAAAAAAGATCGATTGTGAGAGATTGAAAAATAAAAATAACCAAAGAATAGACAAAGAAGAAAATACTACTTGGGAAAATGTGAAAGCATTATTAGGAAATCTATAGAAAAATATAATAAAATGAGACAGACTGTAAAAGGTTTTTAAAAAAATAAATGAAATAGGCATACATTGTAGGCAGCGTTACCGAGCCAACATTTCCTGAACTAATTGAAGATTTACATACATGTCAGAAAATCTATAAATAGCAAGCAATTTTGGTGTATCCGGTGTACAAAAGAATGGCAGTGTTGAGCTATTTTTTTTTTCTTAAGGTATTTGATAGTTTTTTGTGCACTATTTAGCACTGCGGAATCAAACGTTTAAAGCTCTTCCCTTTGTAGTATACAAGAATGTTAATATAGAGGAAGATTTATCCGCCATGTAGGAAAATCTTCGAAATTCTGTACATCAGACAAACCAAAGTAACTAGCTATTTATAATTATACAGCATAGATGGAACTCGTTTACATGTTCACTACCTATGCACAATAATCTATTAAAGTTTATCCCTAGAAGCCAATTCAAAATTTTTCTCAATATTTTTTTTATGGCCGTTTTCATTTCGTTGTCCCACTTCAGAGTCACACTTACACACACACACACACTCGCATACACACAAAACCCGTAGCTGTCAAGCAGCTATCAACTCACACATTCAAACACAAACATATAAATAACTAATCTACTTTCACAGGTGTGTGCATAATCTTCAATAACTGAGTACACCCCCATTGGAGTTACTTTTTCAACACAGTTTTCCCCAGAGCCACCGCGTCCAAGTCTGAACAATGACGTCTGAGCTCCTTGTTGCAGAGATCACTGTCGGATGGAAGCTTGGCCATCAGAGTATCTGTCATGTTTTCTATTCTGATGCCGATGTGAGTCTGTCTTTGTCAAGGCCACACTGTCAATGATTGCCATCAAGATCATTATCTGGTTCTCTAGCTGAGTGGCAAGTTATTCATTGATTTTTTTAAAAATCGTTTTTATAGCAAACTTCGAATTGGGTGAAGCCCGCTATTTATATTTTATTCTATACTGTCTGTCCGTCTGTCCATGTGTCTCGTTAGGTTTAGATCTCATATAAATAAATAAAAGTGCTGTTAGAAATCCGATTTCATCATATTTTGTAGCGTGCTAAAAATAATTCAATAGCTATTTTTGATAAACTGAAAATGAACACTTTTTGTTTTGAAAATTGATTATGCAAACGTTTTTTTTTTTTTGTGTTTCTCACACCACTTTTAAAACACTCATTTTTATTGACTTCGGCAACTCCACACACACAAGAAGAAAATAGAGTTATCACATGCATAATGCAAGTACATACGTTTTACACATTTTAAAATAGGATTTAAAAGGCAGTTATTTTAACAGCTAAACCTCAGCCACCCCCTTCACATTAGATTGTGTGTGCGTGTGCGTGTGTGTGTGTGTGTGTGCGTGCGTGTGTGTGTGTGTGTGCGTGTGTGTGTGTGTGCGTTCATCTCTTTGTTTCCTAGTTAACCATTTTCAAAGCTGACCTTATTCAGACACTGGGTTCTTTATTGGACGTTGTTCCCATTCAGACCTTGCGATCTATAGGGCCGATGATTGTTTCTGTGGCCCGCGTGTGGCCATCACAAAGACAAAGCACCTTTAGTTTTCCCCAACGAATGTCAGGTACCCATTAAAGCTGGGCGGACTCAGAGATGCCCAACGATTCCGAGATTAAAAATCCCAGTCTTCACCAGCATTCGAACCCGGGACCACTGATTGGAAGCCGAGCCCTTTACCGCTTAGCCACCGCGCCTCCTCATTTGATGTGATAGCAGGCAATGCCGCTTTAAATTTACTTTTGTATGGAGAAACATACGATTGTTATAAATGCCATTTTGTTTTCAATAGTTTCATACATCCACACCTCATGATTTCCTTAGATTTTTTGTAAGTGGAAAGCTACGTCTAGTTCTTTTTGTTTACAATGACTGACTATCATTGGTCACTTGTGATATTTTTTATAAGTGGAAATAAAATGCTATTTTAATCTAATTTTATCGCAATAAAAATCCCTACCTCTTTCATCTGTATTGCTTTTCAAACCACTGACCCACAGGGGCCACCACCGAGTTTGTTTTGGTGTAATTCAAGATGTACACTCCCTTTGTTATTTTTATTGCTTTTAATTTATCCAAATAATTTGATGATAATATAAACTGCTAACCTAGTGAATGAGTTAATGAAACCTTAGTCTGATAACGAGGTCTGCGGTGTACATTTTTTTTTCATGCTAACAGCGCTACGATCCAAACTCTTTTGTGGATCAGTAGGGGATGTGGTATTTGCGAGAAGGCTTCCGTGCTGCCTTTAGATCAGCAATTACAACTCCGCTCGAGTCGGGATTTGAACTTGAGTCCCATAGATAGTGTTGAGACTTGAGTGATAAAGTTTTACTAATAAATAGTCTTACAGACGTCCCTTCTAAAGATAAGATAATTACGTCCTACGCGTCTATGTTCCAATCTAGTCGGGCATTTTAACTCTTTCTCTCCGTAATTATTTTTCCACGTTTTGGAAGGAATTCATTTTGCTCAGTACTATTTCCCTACCCTGTTATGATTGGGCTTCAATAGCTTTGTTGTTTGTTATCAGAAAATGTTGTATTTGGTATAGAATTAAAGGGAATGCATGCTCTTTTTATATAATTCAAAGTAAAGTTTAAAAAAGTATAAATTAATTTAATTTAATGAGGTCAAAATCAACGATGATATCGTTGATTAGGAGATTTAAACTAAGACATTGTTTTTCCTGCCTGATTCAGGCTACACGTTCCATTCTCTAATAGCATTAGGGAAGAAGGAGCACTTATACAAACCTACCCTAGTATATTGAATAAAACATGCCCCTTTGTTTTGTTTGTCTTTCTGAGTATATTATAAGGTTTTTGTTTTTATATTTGTATTGGTTCATTGTTTTTGCAAAGTTTATACGAACTCATTTTTCTGTCTTTCTGTCTGTCTGGTAAAAAGTTTGAACACATGATTTTTCCCATGGCACCATTTGCGTAGACAATACAAGAAACAATAAAACATTTTACAATTAAATCAAATAATTGTTTGTTTTTGTTTGTTTTAACATGTTGACATGTTTCATCAGAGTTGAAGATAGTTTACTTCCTAGTCCAAACCTCCCGCAGGACGACGCTGGAAAGGAGCGGGCAGGAATTGAACTCGGGACCATCGATAAATTCAAACGACAGTCCAGCAAGCTAACCGCACGACCAGGCAGCCATTACTAGTCATTTATTATTTGTTTGATACCAACAAGGAAAAATAATCATTCAGTATTCCTAAGTAAGGCTAAATATGCCGGGCTTCGTCCCCTTAGATAATTTTACCCTTTCTCGGATCAAGTGGAAACTTTAAATAATTCCTTAGTGTACAACTCATTGGTAAGCTTTTTTTTTGTTAGACATCGAAAAAGGGAAATAGCTTCTACATTCTTGAGTGATATAATTGTAGGTGCAGTGTTCCCTATTATTGGAAGCCTTATTTTTTTTAAAAGGATTTTTAAAATATTTTTCTTGTTTTGCTCATTGTGTTAGTTTAGTCAAAAGGTGAATATTTGTTTCTTATATAAAACTCACGGCTTTAATTTGCATCTGTTCTAGTTTCATTTGGTAATCGGTTTTCTCAACATCGATAGACAATGGCCTTTAGATTTGCCAACGTCTGATCTCGTGTATATGTTTATGAAACATCCTGATAACTCGGTCTACGGTGTTTGAGTGAACAAGTATTTTTAATTTATCGCGCATGTCTGTGTCTAAAATACGACACGTTATAAAATTTGTTTTGGAAAATTTTCGGACATGAAGGTTAATAGCAAGCAAGTAGCCAATTCTGCGAGGCTAAACGTTAGAAAGACTGGAGTGCAAGAAAAGTATGAAAATAGTTTACTAACATTCCTTGTTTCGGATCTTTGCGCATCTTTTCAACTTTGAACATGCATTTGCATTACTTAGCTATCAATTAGCATGATATATTTTGTAAATTATCTTTCCATTTAGTTCTACATACTTTGTCTTTAATTCTACATACTTTGTCTTTAATTCTACATACTTTGTCTTTAATTCTACATACTTTGTCTTTAGTTCTACATGCTTTGTTTTTAGTTCTAAATACTTTGTCTTTAGTTCTACATACTTTGTCTTTTGTTCTACATACTTTGTCTTTAGTTCTACATACTTTGTCTTTAGTTCTACATGCTTTGTTTTTAGTTTTACATACTTTGTCTTTAGTTCTACATACTTTGCCTTTAGTTCTACATGCTTTGTTTTTAGTTCTAAATACTTTGTTTTTAGTTCTAAATACTTTGTCTTTAGTTCTACATACTTTGTCTTTAGTTCTGCATACTTTGTCTTTAGTTCTACATACTTTGTCTTTAATTATGAATACTGTGTTTGTCTTTAGTTCTACATAATTTGCCTTTAGTTGTACATACGTTGTCTATAGTTCTGCATACTGTGTTTGTTAAGTTCTACATAATTTGCCTTTCGTTTTACATACGTTGTCTTTAGTTCTGCATACTGTGTTTGTCTTAAGTTCTACATAATTTGCCTTTAGTTCTACATACTGTGTTTGTAGTTAGCTTACATTCTGTGTTTCTCGTTAGTTCTACATATTGTGTTTGTCTTTAGTTCTACATAGGGGGCCTACTGTGTTTGTCTTTAGTTCTACATAGAGGTGGGGGGGCTACTGTGTTTGTCTATAGTTCTACATACTGTGTTTGTCTTTAGTTCTACATACTGTGTTTGCATTTAGCTCTACATACTGTGTTTGCATTTAGCTCTACATACTGTGTTTGTCCTTAGTTCTACATACTGTGTTTGTAGTTAGTTCTACATACTGTGTTTGCCTTTAGCTCTACATACTGTGTTTGCCTTAGTTCTACATACTGTGTTTGTAGTTAGTTCTACATACTGTGTTTGTAGTTAGTTCTACATACTGTGTTTGCCTTTAGTTCTACATACTGTTTTTGTAGTTAGTTCTACATACTGTGTTTGTCTTTAGTTCTACATACTGTGTTTTTGTTAGTTGTACATACTGTGTTCATCTTTACTTCGACATAGCAATAGTGTTTGTGTTCCATTGTGCACATCAAGTGTGTTTGTGTTCCATTGTGCACATCAAGCTTGTTTGTTGTGCACATCGCTATTTTGTGTTTAGCTATGCACATTAAATCTGTTTGTTGTCAGCTGTGTTCATTAAGTATCCATTCTACTCGCCAAATTAAATTTGATACAAGATGTTTCCATTACATTTATATACAGTGGATGTACTCAATGTGAAGCCTACACTAAACACTCAAGACAAAATGTGTTTAGTTCGCTTCAAATTTTCACTGCTAGTTAAATTGTGTATGCCAAGTTGCGATCAACATTACCCTTATATATGACTCAACTAATCAACACATTAGGCGAGATTCTAGACATCGATCAACATTTACTGTAATGCACAACCCACAGTCCTATGTTCGTACCCTTACTGCTGCCATGCCCTGCCACCCTGCAGGAGGTTTGAGGCAAGGACGTAACACTCATTGCAGATGGAACGTATGAAAGTCTAAACTAAACGAAAACCCGGAAGAATGTAATTCTTGTTCATTACAATGTAAACATGTTCTCTTAAACATCAGCACCACCATCAGCCTCCCCAAACCCACGTTTAAACAAATAAACTTAATCCTACACACAGACAATACCTACTAGCTTAAGCCGCCTCCACCGTGTTGAGCATGCACTCTTAGAGGACACGTACACATCTCAAACTCACACGGCAGCACATCACAACAACCGCGGCACACCGAGGACAGGAGCAGCAGCACACGATTACACACACACACACACACACACACACACGCACGCACGTGCGCGCAAGTCCTCAACCGTTTGCCCAACGTCCATCTTCTGCACGAATATCCGCCCCCTCTTCCCCTTCCCCAGGATGATAAGTTTCAGCAAAGGCTAACAGGCTAGAATAGAACAAAGTAATCGATAGCTTGAAAAGAAAAATACAAATACGATTGGTGGAAATGTGTCTGTACTGATCGGGGGTCAATTCAGAACCAAATGCATGTTGCACAAGATTCTGCATAATATATAAATAACTACTATAGTTGTATCAGCTTACAATATGTATCCTTTTTGAACGATGAACACATTATAATCAATAAACACTTTGCACATAGCATTTCAAATTATGTTCCGATTACCCACAATTAATTAATAGTGGACATATCATGTAAAAAAAAACAGTGCCCTATCATACTATCCGGAACAATGTATATTTATTTTTGTTCAAAGACTTACTAATGAATGTAACATGTAACCAAGGCTTACCTTTTTAGCAGGTAAAACTGGACTCACACGTATGAAACGAAATCTAATCCGATATCCTGAGTTTATTTAAAATACTAGATGGATGTGTTACTATATGTATAAAAAATAACACAATATAAAGCACCAAAACAGAATAAGAAGCAATCCAGAATAACGTTAGTTCTTATTGCTCACTCGATCTACACTGCAGAACTAACATTTAAGACACAAGGCTTTTTGGGAAGTGTGGTAGACTCCTGGCGTACTTAGCATCCAGTGACACTAGTCCAAGAGATGACATCAAAAAGAAATAAACATACAACCACCGACTTCCAGAAGCCTCATCCCCACTACTGTGCGACTCCTTTTTTTCTTCTTTTAACAGCTGTGAAACTGAACGTCTCCGGCTGTAGCTGTGAGGCCCCCTTGATATCGAGTCACTACACGAGTGAATCCATTACACATATTCGTCAAGTGATTTATTTTCTGTTAATATGAAGAGTGAAAATAAGGAAGAATAATCGAAAGAAAACAAATTAGATCCATAAAATCGGATAACGGTTATTTTTGATCCAATCGATGGGACCATGGCCCTTTGTGGATCTTATATTTAAAGATAGTAGGTTCGAATCCATATGAATCTAATGAGATACAGATAAGGACAGGTGCTAGTGATACTGCTGGCTAGCGAGGGTCAGTAGGGGGAAGACACGAGTTTTAAATAAAATCTCACGACCTATATTAATCATCCATTACTTTATTTCTAACCCTCTCTATTTCTCTTCTCCCTCTCTCTCTTCTCTCTCTCAAACTATGAGGCCACTCTACTAACCTCGGACCTCACACACACAGTGGCTGGCTCTGTGTGTGACGTAAATATCAAAGCAAAAGTGTGTGGCGTTGGCTAAAAAGCGCGCGTGTGACCTAATTTTGAAATGTTCTAAAAAAAAAAAAATCAAGGTAGTTTCTTACTTGTACTTGACACATTCACACACACACATTTTTTCCCGTGCTAATTAGACGAAACAAGGCTGGGGGGGGGGGGGGGAGGTAATTTTACCACCGACTGTTGTTTTTTTTAGTTATAACCTCTCCCTTACGACAAAAAAAAAAAAAAATAACCGCTCGCCATTCACGATTGCCAGCTCCAATCCTAGTTTGCTCACCCCTCACGCGCACGTGAAAGACAGCTCTCCCTTCCTGACCTCCACCCACTCCAGGCTTGGCCCCCGTGCGCGCACTGGTAATATGCTCGGAAAGGGAGGCGATGGCAAGGAAGGCGCATCCCGTTCGCGTGCAAGTCCCGAGCAGTCCATTGCCGCTGTGTCAACACGCGAGGCGATCGATTGGACCAGCCTTCAATTTTGTACGAGAAGAACAAGAAGATTGTGACGCGCTCATCTGTACCATCGTTCCTGAGTTTCAACCCGTTTTTTTTACAATTCATTTTGTGTCTTGGCCTATATTTTAACAGTGAGAGAGAAAGAGAGACAGAGAGCAATGTTGGCCTACTGAATACATGATATGTCTTACATTTAGAGGCCCTAACTGTTGTTGCTACTTTGATCCAACCAACATCTGGTTGAAACTTAAGTATGTCTTAGCATGTGGTCAACTATGGTTCTGTCAATCCAGGACAATAAAAAATGCTTGTTGACAACTATGATGTTATCAAACCAGGACCATAACCAATGCATACAATCAATCGATGCATACAATCAATAAAAGGTTACTAGAAAATTGGCCACAATTAAATTGCCCACCGGTAAAAAGGTGACATTTTGACATAGTGCAATAATGGGCACTGGTTTAATAGAGACATTGATTTTTAAGATATTTTTTTTTCAAATGAAAATACAGTAAAAAAAAAAATGGTATTTTGAATTTGTTGACAACGTCACCAACAAGATCCTACCCTAAGGATATATTTACAGTTTTTTTTACACCTTCCAGTTTCCATTCTTCCTACTTTTATAAACTGTATAGCCGTCAGCATTGCTCAATGCTCAATACGAAACATTTGATCAATAAACTTGACGATATTATTTAAAAGCTCTGCAGTGCCATCAGTTGAAACTCGTTATTTTTAAATGGATTAATTCGTTTAATTGATATAGTTTTTATTTCTCACCTAAATAGTAACTAGAAAAACATTTTTTAAAAATTAAACAAAGTTTATATTAAGCTTGGATGTATCATTTAGTTTGGATCAGCTATGTAATTAAATTTGTAATAGATCTAGTCTGATCTACAAAAACAATAATAAATCTGTGCGATTACAAATACTTTTTAGGGGAAAAGACGCTTTTAGTTTTGTGTGGCCTGTCTGTCCGTCCGTCCGTCTTGTTTAGATCTCAGAAACTAGAGGAGAAAATGAAAATCGAACATCATGATATTTTAGATCATTTAAAGTTCTGATGCAACGGCTACTTTTTTCTTTTCCGAAAGTGAACCATCTAATTTTTAAAATTACATATGCAAGCAGTTTTTTTCAGTTTCTTGCTTCAATTGTCAGATAAAAGGGGTATCCTGGTGACCGCTTTATAAATGCATTGGTATATTAAAAAGTAAACAACCTGAATTCTAGGCAATTACATTAACCGCTATTCCTATGGTGCAATTATGAAAATAGATAGTTTTATATTTATATTATATTATATTTATATTTATCTATTGCTAGTTTAAAACTTTTCTCTCTACAAGGTATAAAGGGGATTTATTCACATTATGCCACCTTATCAGTCAAGTAACATTTCTTTCCCTTAATCGAGTTTCCATAGAAAAAAAAGTAATTAGCAATAGTTTATTAACTAACTGGTTAATTTTTGTTAATTATTCTTGTTTTGTCAGGTAAAAGAAATAATTGTGCAAAATTTCATCTTAATCCGAGATTGGGGTATGGGAGAAATAATGTGTACACACTTTTCACAAGAAACGATCAGTAGAGCGAAACCAAAAAAAAAGCCTAAGCATATCACTTCATTCGGATCAGTGACTATCAGACTACGCTGTAGAGTAGTTTAAAATCAATCTCAAGGTCGGCAACAACATCGAAGGCGATTTACGATGAAAGCAACGTTAAGGTCAAAGGTTACGTGGAGGCTGCAAGACATGCTTCCGTTTTTAACCGACTAACATTTCTATTCCGTTTATTGCGTCTGTAGTTTATAGAGAGAAACTATTCCCAGCTAAGCTCTGGTGAGTTTTAGGAAGTGTTAGTATCGAAGTCAACGACATTGTTTTCAAAGTTGAAACTCCACGACAGATGAAGCATAGAAGAAAAGAATATTCTTTTCAACTAAGCGCCAAGAATCTAATGACTTTTCAAGAACTCTTAATGACGCCAAGGATTAGTGTTCTTTCTTTTGTCCCCTTTAAGTAATGACTTGTTATTGTAAGGTCAGCTCAAGCCTTGAGAACGTAATATAGCGTCTTTCGTTTCTACAATGACGCGGTCAATTTAAATCTTAAAAACATTTTTGTTAAAAAAAAAACAAAAAAACTAATAGCAAAACAAAAAAACAGTGCCACATTATCTTCTGCTGCCGACCTCAAAGAGAAATTACAGATAGTTTAGATTACACGTTCGCCTTAGCTTATGCTAATCTAGTTGCGCCTGTTAGTTTGATGCTTAAACTTTGACAAGTCATTGTTTTTATTTTCTGACTGATTCAGGCAACCCGTTGCACGCTGTAATGGCAATAGGCTTGAAGATGCACCCAAACTAGATTCGTTCTAGTTTTTATATTTGTGTCTTTCCAAGCGTTTCTATTAGGTTCTGTTTTAGTGTTTGATGCAGTATAGCTACTTTACTTTTGTCCTTCTTATATCTTCTTATAAGTTGCAGACGTGACTTCAAAAGAGACGATAATTACGTCCAACGCATTTTATGTGACAATCTAGGTCATACATGTTAATCAGGGATTGTTTTTTGTTTTTTTAAATCGTTAATATGACAATGTCATAGCTTCTCATTTATAATAACACCTAAGTATTTTTTTTTAGTCTGTGCTAATGGTTTATCATGAATAAGATTAGGTCCCTTATCTTTTATTTATTTGTTTTTGCTCTTAATAATTGGCATTTTTCTGGGTGAAAAGGCTTCAATTTGATTCCCATTTCTGTAATTTTTTCAATCATCTTTGTAAAATGTCAGCATTATGTATTGTTTTTATTGTTCTATTATGTTACGCAATAATCTGCCAATAATCTAGCTTCCTGAACTAATGCAATTAGCTAGGGTCAAATTAGAAAACAGTAGTGGCCCGAGTTTACTGTTATTGGTGTTGATTTAGAACCATTCATTATTACAATGTGTTCGCTTGTTGTTAGGAAACCCTGAATCCATTGGTAGTCCTAAATTATTTAATGGTGGTGAACTAAGTTTCCTATCGTGGTGTATTGTGTCATATGCCTTAAGGAAGTCTATCATAAATGGATGAATGTGTGTATCAACGGATGAATGTGTGTATGTATGTATAATCTATTTTTACAATCTGCGCGAATGACCGGAAGTGTGTTTTGTTCTTAGAGAGAGACCAGCGTGTGTGATACGCAGTAAAGCTGATTGAAGTTTATGTCTTTGATCTAGTGATTTAATTGTTTTATTTCGTTAACTAGAACTGAACCAGGGACACCTAGACGTATCGAGACTTAAGGTAGATTTATATAAAAGATGTGACATCTATCATAAATGGCACATTTGTTTATTAGTAGTGAAACTGGTTTAACTTCTCATAAATAATATTCAAAAGTGAAGTTCTTACGGATTAAAGAATGAATGTATATTGAAGTGAATGATATGAAGTGTGCCACTTTAATGTTAGTATTTTTTATTCTACATATCATACTGGTGAATGTTACTAGTCTCTAGTTTCTTGGATCAGCTTTATCTCCTTGGTTAGAAAAAAATTAAATATAAATCGAAGTCTTTGGTAAAGCAATTTGCTTTTTTGGCAATTTAAAATCAGGACAGTGCTTAAATTTCAATCTAGTTACCACTGTCACCAATAAATTATTTACTCTACCTTGAGAAAGAGAAACCGGAAGAAGTATTTTGAAAACTGGTTCCAGCTTGTTTCTTAGCTATGACTAATTTATCTGAAACGCCTTTGGATCCAGATGCTTTTTGTCAGTGATGCCCAACCTAGTTCGACCTACGGGCCATTTTAATTTCCGACACTCAAGTCGCGGGCCAAATGACCGAAAAGGTACAATAAAGGAATGAAATCGACCTGAAACTATTTGATCAAATACTTACATTAATGATTAAACATTGGAAGTTTATCTATCTTTTTTTTACGCGTAGGAAAGTGGCTTCATTTCTTTACTTAAAATCTGAGCAACATAGTATCTAGTTTTACCGAAGGCTCATTTTTTATGTCTTTTTTAGTAAATATTCTTATAAATCCTTCAATCTCTAGGCTTAGTTTAACCATCTTTTATTCACGGCTCAAACCAAGAATGCAGTCCAATTTGTTTTATGATGCCATTTATATGTTGCTCTTTTTTTTTTAAACAGCTACACTTTCTTTACAAATCAAATATGGTGGCTTATTATCATGTTCCACAAAAAAAGTAAAGGCACATTCCTCATCCCATATGCTAGGACAAATTTGTACAAATACTTCTTCCCTAGTGCTATTAGAGCATGGAATGGGTTGGCTGAGCTAGCCAGGAAAACCAGTGACTTGGCAGAATTTAAGTCATTGGTTAATATGCATGACTGAATGCATGACACGTAGGACGTAATCATCTTCTTTTGTGAAGTAACGTCTGTATTATATAACATAAGATAAGATCTGTTCACTTTGCCAGGTAGATTCTACAATACCATTTCATAAACGAACGAATGTTAAAGGTTAATAGTGAATGCCCTAACTTACGAAAAGATACATAATTAAACCTTTTTTTATGAAGGGGGGATTTTCTACACATTGTGCTGACGTTTCAGCGGGCCGGATAGAACCACGTCGCGGGCATGATGTGACCCGCGAACCGTATTTTGGACATCACTGAGCTAGATCATTATTTTTTTCTACTATACTGGCAAACAAAAAGAGTGCTCTGCCCATGATAACTTAATGCTACCTATTTTAAAAGTAATGAATATTTAGTTATTTAGTACTAAACTCAATCTTAAAAGCAGAGCCGGCCATAGATCAGAGCTCCAACAAAATCTATAACTATACATAATTAAGTTTCTTCGACCTTATAATGAACTTTGATAAAGTTATTATTTGACCACTCGCAAATGCTCCTATGTCTGCGACTACAAGAAAACAGAGCCTGTATACACAAGCCTTTTCCATAGTTTCAGAATGACTGAATACTGACAACACACCATCCATAAAAACTTCTCAGTGTGTATGTGTCCCAGAACTGTTGGACTTTACTAGAAAATAAATACATTGACCTTCAAAACTTCGGAGGTTATGCATTTCGTGTGAAATGTAAACCCCTATGGGTTGTATGCGGACTTTCATGCGTCTAGGGCAGGAAAAAGGACAAGCAAAATGAAAGCAAGAACTATGAACAATTTCTGAACAAAGTTTTTACATTTGTTGTTGGGATACTATGAAATTCGTTGTTTTTTGAATTTATCTTTTGCAAAATAAAGGAAAAAAAGTGTTGATCAACTCTGCATTAAGTTAAACATATCAGGTGGAAGTCTGGCAAATATAAAGTTCAATATAAGTGCTTTAAAAAAAAAACTAAAAAGAAATAAAAATATTTTTCTTACATTTACAGCTTATATTAAGTGTGTTTGGATCAGTCATGTTTTAAAATTTGTACTAGATCTAGAGTCCAGTGATGCCCAACATAAATCGACCTGCGGGCCATCTTAATTCCCGACACTAGTGTCGCGGGCCACATAAACGAAAAGGTACAAAAACAAAATTGGCCCTAAACTATTTGATTAGAAACCCGTGGATCAATACTTACATTCATTTTTTCATGCGTCGGAAAACGGTATCATTTCTCTACTAAAAATATGAGCAACAGTGTAGCTAGCTTTACCAACGACTCATTTTCTGGTCTCTTCTTGGTAAAATTCCTTTAATCTTTCAATCTATTGACGTAGTTTAACAATCTTTTAATTCGCGGCTCATACCAAGAATGACGTCAAATTTGTTTTATAATGCCGTTTATATGCTGTTCTTTTTAAAACAGCCACACTTTATTTACTAATCAAATACTTTGGTTTATTATCATGTTCCACATAGAAATAAAGGTCCTTTCTCTTTTTTTTTTTTTTGGTAAATTCTACATTAAAAATGCTAAAAGTTAAATGTCATGGTACTAATCAATCGGAGAAACACTGAGGGCCCTAACGTAGGTAAAGAGACATTTTTCAACTTTGGGAGTGGGACAGTAAGCGGATTTTACACTTTTTTACGACATTTCGGCTGGTCGGATGGAACCACGTCGCGGGCACGATATGGCCCGCGGGCCGTATTTTGAGCATCCCTGCTTTATTTGGTTTTCTTAGATAGTAGTTTGTTTTTAAATCCCTATTTCTTGAATATCTATTATATAGCAAAGAAGTTCTTTTTTAAATCGCTCTGTCAGTCTGGTCAAAATCTTTCACACGATTTCCTCCCATGTTATATTCTCAGATCAAATTGAAACTTAGCACACACAAAAATATTCATTGTGGATGACAACATCTGAATCAAAGAAAAAAAAAGGTTAATCAATTAGTCGATATTAATTAATTTTATTTTCATATGGGCTGTTGTTGAGACTAATATAGAGAATTAGGTTGTTTTCTGAATAGTTCGGTGACAAAACACTTCGGCCTTCCATCATAGAAGCTCAAAGTCAAATTCAGTCTCTAGTAACTTTCTTTTAATTTTTGTTTTTAAAGGCAGCAAGGAAATTTCTTTTCCTCAGACAGTTCCCCCTTCCCTGCCCACAGGTCCACAGGAGAGATAGGACCACTGATCATTGGTATGAAAGCTGAGCAATCAATAATAGTATTTACAATCGCACACATTTATCATAGATCTAATTAGCCCATGGTTAACCTTAATCTCTAAAAATGAATGACATGATTAATTCCAAAAAAAAAAAAGATGCAATTTTACACAATGCAACGTATGTGAGAGAGATTTTTTTATAGAAAGTATTTTTTTGTAAATAGCTAACTTGTTTAAAATTTCATACAAAAACAAATTCTGAGTAAACTAACAGAAATACCTGGACGCGCTGGTGTTGTCCATAATTATTCGAAAACAAAGCCAATAGAACTATAGTACATTTTCTTTAAAACCAGTGGTGGTGAGGATTATAACATTTTCTAAGGCCTCGCTGAAAATTTAAGGAATATTCATGCCAAGTTTTAAAAAGATTAATCACATACTGTTGATTATGTCTATATATAACACAAGCCTACATACCTTAAGCGCTTTATATTGTACGGTTGTACAGTTATCGGTTTCTGTCACAAGCCTAATCTGTAGCAGACACTGGCGTATAATAATTGTTATAATGCGTGGGTGGGGTGCGGATGCGGGAAGTATTTACAGACGATTCCCCCTCCTCCCCCCCAAAAAAACAACAACAACAACAACAACACTTTACAAAATTTGATTTAAATAGTTTGGTAAGGTAAACTTGACCTCAGGTGAAGTTGCTGACCCCTGCGCCAGTGTGTGCGATTCATCACGTAAAAACTCCCCAATGGGGTCATCACCGAGTTGACAGACCAGACGACCTATTTCGTCGGTACAGTGTACGTGACGTCACTCACAGTCTGCTGCATGTTGGATTGCGTGACTTCGGGTCTTTTGTCGCCGCAGGGACTTCCAGACTTGGGAACTTTGTCTTCGCTGTTCACGATAATGGCTGACCAATGAGCTCTGCGCATGCGCTTGGTCGAGGCCACTTCCTTCTCCGGAAATGCCTACACGTGTCCTGTTAACAGGTTGTAACGGTTTCTTCAAATTTTAAATTAAACATTTTTATAAATCGAAATCTTTGGTAAAGCAATTGTTTTTTGGAATTTTAAATTTCAATCTAGTTACCACTGCCACCAGTAATTCTTGTTTTTAGATATTCATTTTACAATCCAAATTAAAAAAAAACAGCGAAAACAAACTGGCCCACATAATTAAAACATACTGCTTTATGTGGTTAATAAATAATAATAATGATAATATATGCATAGCTTACTAAGGTTGTCATTACTGGAAGTGGTAGTGGAAATAAACACTGCACTATCTATAACATCCTTCCAATGACATGATTCTCATATCTTCTCGGACAACGAGCTCATCCCCTGCGACTCCAAATATTTTTTTTTCATTTAAAAGTGGTTTTAACTTTAAAAATTAAATGGTTCACTTTTGGAAAAGAAGAAAAAAGCAGCCGTTGCATCCAGTGGCGTAGCATCCATTGCGCGAAGGGGCTCAATGAACCCAGGCCCACGACCATTAGGGGCCCACTGCGCTTGGGCCCATGACTCTTGACTTGTTGAGAACTTTGGGATGACACCAAAGTGAAAAAATAAATTCAATTTTTGTAAAAACCGATAAAAAAATAGAATTTAAAAATCTCCCTCAAAATTTCCTAAAAGTTGTATCAAAATTAATATTGACTTCAAAACCAAGTGTTTGAAGCTTTAATGTAAGGATTTGCTTTGCATCAGGTTTTGTAAATTGTAATGGTGGCTAGCCCTAACCGTGCGTTTAGAGTGACAATCGTTTCCATATCGTCCCATTTTTTTCCTTGTCTGTTCATAAAACCATTGTAGGAATGGGGGAGTGGAGGGGATGGGGAGAGTTTGCTTAAAAAACAGGAATAGTCCTGAGTGTCACTATTTAAAATTTCGATACAGCTGCAGATTATTCAATTTTCTCAAAGCTCAATATGTTTTTATTTTGTTTTGTATTTATGTAATTATCATCCGTTTCTCTTTCACAACCCTTCTTAATGATCTTATCTTAGCGTTCATGCTGATCTGTCAGCTGATAACGCACTAACAAAATCATTAACTATGAACAATTTTGGATCTTCGCTCTTTATAATGAACATGAAAATCTGATCTTAATTTGACCACTCGCTAACGCTCCTATATCTGCGACTATGAATTTATAATTGATGAACTTCAGCGGGTATATTACAATGAACAGTGTATTTGATCATGAACTATATACAATTTCTCAATAGCCTTGACTGCTCAATAGTATCATATGCTCGTATATCTGCGGCTATGAATTTATAATTGATGAACTGCAGCGGATATATTATTTTGAACAGTGTAAATGATCAGGAACTATATACAACTTCTCAATAACCTTGACTTCTCAACGTGAATGCGTTAACCTGTTTGTCGTGTGTGTTATTGTAAGTGAAAGTATAATCTGGTAGTCTGACCAAAAAAAATGTGTCTGACATAAAAAAAAATTAGTCTGACATGAAAAAAAAACCGATTGATTCCGAAGAAGCTTACATTGTGAAATAGTGTAAGACATTCAACCAAGACGATGCGTCTTTGAATGTCTTCATCGCATTGTTTTGTTGTCTTCTGTATTGTATGCAAAATATTAATGTAATCATTATATCAGAATAAAAAGGAGATGAAATATAAACAAAATAAAAATAACATTTGATATTTAGCAAGCCAAAGAAACATCAGAGTGTTAACATAGGAATCGTTAAACTAGAATAGGTTTGTGCTATTGCAATGAATGAGGAAACCGACTTCGGAAGCAGGTTTATAACAGTTCGGGTCCACTGCATCAGTGGATTAAAGATTTTCTGATATGGAGAGAACAAACTGTAATAATAAATGGCTCTAAATCAACACCGATAACAGTAAACTCGGGTGTACCTCAAGGAACAGTCTTGGGTCCACTACTATTTTTAATTTACATAAATGATTTACCAAAATTGCATTACTTCAGGAACAAAAGTCAGATTATTTGCAGACGATTGCATAATATATAGAACAATAAAAACACAAGAAACAGAAATTTTTACAAAGAGAATTAGATGAATTACAGAAATTGGAATCAAATTGGAGCATGTCTTTCCTCCCAGAAATATGTCAGTTGTTAAGAGTAACAAAAAAACTAAAAAAAATTAATTCCACTAACCTTATTCATGGCAAACCAGTAACACAGACTAAAAACGCAAAATTCCTAGGTGTTATAATAAATAAAAAACTGTCATATTGATGAAACTATAAAAAAAATCAAACAAAGCATTAGGATTTATTAAAAGAAATTTCTATAAATCAAATAAGAACATAAAACTAAAATGTTATTTAACCTTGGTTAGGCCAATAATAGAATATGCATCCTCCGTTTGGGACCCCTCAACTCAAGAAAACATTAAGAAACTGGAACAGACACAAAATAGAGCAGTGAGATTCATAACAAATGAATATTCACATTTGACTAGAGTAACACCTTTAGTAAAATCACTAAATTTAGAAAGCCTTCGGGACAGAAGACTCAAAAGTAAAGTAGCAATTATACATAAAACACTGAACCATAATCTTCAAATACAAAAACAAAATTTAATAAAATACTCTGAAAGACACAAAGATAAAGGCACATTGCTCATCCCATATGCTAGGACAAATTAGTACAAATACTCCTTCTTCCCTAGCGCTATTAGAGCATGGAATGGGTTGCCTGAGCTAGCCAGGAAAACCAGTGACTTGGCAGAATTTAAGTCATTGGTTAATATGCATGACTAAATGCATGACGCGTAGGACGTAATCATCTTCTTTTTTGAAGTAACGTCTGTATTATATAAGATAAGATAAGATCTAGAAGATAACTAATTTGATCATGGAATAGTGTCATTCTCTGACCAATGGTATTTGGTTGAAACTTGGTTCATTGCTCTTAAAGAAATTTAACGCCATATATTTATACAAAAACATCAGAAAATTGCTATGAATATTCAAATATGACAGGAAATCAAAGCCCAACAGATTCAAAACGAGATAATAGATCTGTTGGGCAATGTAGTTCGGGAAAAAATACCGGTACTATAAGATATCAAATCATTACCATTTGTCTCTTTCATTGGTGGCAGCGCTCAAGACAAATAAAAAGTTGATATCAAATTCGTATTTTTTAAAAATACTGTTTCTAATGATCTCCGATGACGAACATCCAAAGAAATAGAAATCAGAAAGTCATTTCTATGTTTTCATATATGTGAGTATCGTCAGCGAAATTTGCTGACGAAATGCTCCAAGTAATTAAAAAAAAACAACAACATTTATCTTTAAATAAACTACTAGGCTAAAGCTATCAAGGTATTCCAATATGATTGGAATGGCATTTGTGCATTGTTACATCAGAAAAAGCCGCTCGCGCATTAAGAAATAGATGCCAGAGAATTGTTCAGTAAATAAATATTCGATCCATTTACTGTTAAATAATGGTCGTAGAACTAGTTTGTATCAATGTTTCAAAGCGTGACACCTAGAAGTGTTTTTAGAATGTCAATGTGTAAAATGGGAACTTGGACTCATAAAACATTTCTTTATAGATTTGAAACTCCGTTAACTCGTTTCATTGTTATCTTCTTATCTTATCTTATATAATACAGACGTTACTTCAACTAAGAAGATGATTACGTCCTACGCGTCATGCATTCAGTCATGCATATTAACCAATGACCTAAATTCTGACAAGTTTCATTCTGTTCAAAAATCATACCAACATTGACTTTCGTGTTGGAGTTCTAACAAAGTCAATCGTAATAAGATTATTAAAAAGCTACTCTACTTGCATTGGAATGTCTTTTGGTCAATGTACCGATAAATTCAGATGACTCAATTGTTTTATGACATACATTGTATTCGTCTTATTGGGGGAGGGGGCCCACCAATATCTTCTTGAACCCGGGCCCACGGGTATCATGCTACGCCACTGGTTGCATCATAACTTTGAAAGGTCTAAAATATCATGATGTCCGATGTTCATTTTGTTTTCTAGTTTATGAGATATAAATGGGACGGACGGACGGACAGACAGACCACACAAAACTAATAGCGACTATTTCCATTTCGGGGGCCACTAAAAACAAGCATATATTGAGAGAACATACATTATTTAATACCAATCATAAGCGAGGTAAAAAAAAGTTTCTTTAGTCTGAGTTCGAACTTGAACTTCCATGATGAAAAGCCGGCGTGTTTAGCCACTGAGCTAAGCAAGTACTTATAAAAATGGAAGGTTTGATTGCTAGTTTCAAAATTTTAAAGAACGACCTAATTGTTGACATTATAGTGGTTATTGTTACAGGGCGTCCTGTGGATTTAGAACATTTTCTATATAAAACAAAAAGTACATAAGTATTAAAGTAATTGATTAACTAATTGATTGATTGCTTTGATTGATAAATGTATTGTCATTGACAGTAAATAATTGTGCAAACTTTAAACATGATCCGAGAATGGGAAGTGGGAGAAATAAACAAGTATAAGATTTTGACCAGATGGAGCGACTTGATATTAGCTCAGTAAAACTTCACCACTTTTCACTCATAAAGTAAGTTGTGTTTTTGAAACCATAAGATTTGAAGAGAGAAAGTCGATTATTGTGCAAGTTCATTAAACAACAAAGTAAAAGTATTTAGGCCCTTTTTCCGGACTTTTGGTGACCCTACATGTTCTAATTGAAAGAACAAAGTTTATTTTCCGAGATTTTTTAATAAGACAATGATTTATGAAATGTGGAAAATCAGAAAACACAAAAATAAAAAAAAAATTATTTGTATAGATTTATCTATATTATTTTTAGTATTTAAAATTTTCAAAGTTATATAAAAAAACAAAAGTTAATTTACAATCTTAGTTTACAGAAAAAAATATTATCTAGGCTACATAACATTATTGGAAACAATTTCTTATGATTATATATTTATAACTCCCAGACAAAGTTTTTACCTTTGGCCAAAGGCAAATAGAAGAGGAACGTTTTAAAATTGGTTAGGTATAAATGTTTAGCTCCCCGTGAGTAGACCCTACCTGTATGTTCATTGTTTATTTACTTAGAGGTCACGTGACGTTTATATTTTGGGAAAGATTCCCTTGGGATCGACCCAAGATTACCACAGTGTTGAATTTCAGCGCGTGCCCCATTTATTTATGTATTGTTAGAATTCATGGCATTCTTGAAATATGTCGCCATGGCGTACGAACTGCACCGGCCGCCCCCAAACTGCTTCTACATTTCTTGGACTGCCATTGTAAAAATATTTGTTGAACGTTTTACATGTCTCGGATTTTCCCTTAGATTTGAAAATAATACTATCCTAGCCCCAAAATCTCCAGTAGAACTTCAGGGGACGACGTATAATGTTCGAAGCTGTGTCTATCGAGACCACCAAATGACAGTCCAGAATGCATACCCTACGCCCAGGCAGTCATGCTTTGCCAGCCATTGTGATAGACATTGAAAGATAAGGTAAAACATTTGAATAAAGATCAATGAAGCAATAAATGATCAATAAAAGTAATGTCGATCAAGGAGAATCTGTTTTCTGCATGAGGTGGGTATTGTTATTTGGAACCCTTTTTAAGAACTATTCATTAAAATGACACACGATGTAGTCTTCAAGAAAATTATATTTTACATAGAGTTCTAAAATATTTAAATTGCTAAATACACTGCACACAGGCCGACTAGCTCAACTTTATAGAGAATGGTTTAGAAACGTTTTAGTTCCTGTCTATAGAGCTATAAGCTATATGTAGGAAGATGTGGCTTAACACTCTCTGTTGGAGAAGGAAAATAAGTGTTATAGTATATACATATATATATATATATATATATATATATATATATATATATATCATACACCATCTGATCGCAAGGTCTGAAAAGGGTAACTTACTTATTTTTATTATCAAACATAAACCTTTTTTTGTATTTTATAGGCCTAACAGATTCTTTCTGTATTTTGACGCTCATATTTCATTCTGTATATTACAATAGTAGCCTAGTGTTTTCTGAAGATTAACAAACACGCAGCTCTTTATGTAAATTAGGCCTAGTTACTAAAACTTTTTTCTGCAAAGGCTTATCAATTTTAACATCAAATAAACTTTTTACTGGCCCCGCAGGTAAAATAATAGTCTACTAGACTCTAGATCTAGCTATAATAAATCGAGATTGGTGACTTGTCAAGGGACAGACTGAATTGAATGTGAGTTAGACAGGTTGATGAAAGAGTGCACTGACTACAATCTATCATTTGTATGCAGAAATAGATAAGACCTCAATAGGTTAAAAAAATAGGGGGGCACGCAAAACTATTTAAGGCAAAAGCTCCATTAATATGTCTATGTAATGTAACTTGTTATAATAAACAATTTTTGAAACTAAAAAATTTCATGATAAAAATAGTTGAGTTGATTTTATACGAGAATAAACACGAATGCAAGAAACATAATTAGACTGAGTTTGTTTAGGTGGAGGGTAGAGGATGGCTTGCTGCAGGTCTAGACGTTGATTTTAAGAGTGTAACCTGGATAAATATTTAGATCAGTGAGGAGCATTTCCCTGATCGTATTGAAGAAACGCTTTATGAGTCAGGATTTAAATATGACAAGTCTTTGGACAGACCTAGAAAAGTAAAGACATCTATATCTATCTATTCAGGTCTATTCTATTCTATTCTTTTCTAGATCTATAAGTCTATCCAGGGATCTGAGGTAGATAACACCACTCCCTAAGATGCCCTAGCAGACAAGGGGGAGTTATCTACCGTTATTGGATAAACTCCAGAAAGAACCTATTCTAGGTTTAAACAAATATGTTTACAAATATTACAAATGACATAAAACAACTCACGTCAATATGATGCAAGAGTAAAATAATATTCCTACGTCAAAAACGGTTGTGTTAAGAAGAAAAAAATACGGGTCGATTTAGTTTACTTTAAAATTAGAATTTCAGTTTAAAAAAAAAAGATTCATCCTGCTTGTATCCATGTGTTAATATTGTCACGCAACTATTTATTTATAATTTATTCACGTTGCAAGTGTTAATTGTTAATGCAGTCATTAGTTGGACCTTTCGGGCACCGCACAAGATCGTTCAACCATCTTTCTATATTCCTCTCTGTCTTTGCCTTTGATCAAATTTCAATTACCGACAGGCTTGAACATTCTTTGATGTTGACTTCCCATCGCTTTCGCTGACTTCTTCTTCCTGTTCCTGGTACTGTTCCCTGAAGGAAAGTGTTCCCTGAAGGAAGGTCTTTGCTAACCCTGAGGACCTTGTGATATGGCCATAGAGTTTGAGTTTACTTTTTTTTACAGTGGTTAGCAGGTCATCGAGGGGTCCGATTGCTGTATTATCATGAGTGACTGAGTTCAGAATTAAGGCAATTCTCCTGATTGTTAGATCTTGATGCAAATCTTTATCTTATCTTATCTTATAAAATACAAACGTTACTTAAAAAAAAAAGAAAAAGAAAATAATTACGTCCTACGCGTTATGCATCTAGTCATACATGTTAACCAATGACTTAAATTCCGCCAAGTCATTGGTTTTCCTGGCTGTCTCAGGCAACCCATTTCATGCTCTAGTAGCACTTGGGAAGAATGGGCATTTGTACAAATTTATCCTAGCATATGAAACGAGGAATGTGCCCTTTTCTCTAAAAGTGCGCCTATCATGGTTTCCACTCCAGCCTTAAGAGGACTCAACGATTCTTTGGTATCATAGCATTATAACTGCTTCGTATAGCAAGTCTTTTCAGTACGAAATAATGTGGAAAATGAATAAGTAGCGGTTTTCACATTATTTATTTTGATAAAAATTACTTTGACTTAACAATTTTCAGACCTCACAAATGAACGATCCTTTATTAATGCATAGGCTAGTGATTTTACTTCCGGTTCCATCATCGTCTTCAAAGTAAGGGATAAAAAAAAACGTTACTAATGTAAACATGGAACATAAAATTAAAGAAAACATAAAATGAAGCTAGATATGCTGATATAGATTCAATATTTAGTCTATTTGTCTACAAAGTAGATTACAAGAAAGAAGATTAGACACAATCATCTTCTTTTTTGAAGTAACAACAATGTGACTCAATGTCTGTCATTCAAAGTTGAAAGTGTAGATCTAGATCTAGATATATCATGTCTATGTATTTAATTATTCAATGTATTTTTTTTCCTTATGATTACTTATAAATTTAATATGGTCGACTTATCTTATATTATGGTTATAGTCTAAAATATGAATTATCATGATAATATCATTATCATAAATGATATGATAAATGTCATAATACATCGCGGATGAGAATAAGACTAAATAACAAGATAATAAGATAAGACTCTTGACTCTAGATCAAATACTAAGTTAGTTAAGTCTAGATCTATAAAAAAAATATGTGATTGTGATACTCAGATTATGATAGATCTAGATGATTTTAGATCTATATCTAGTCCTTGATTTATAAAAAGAATGATGGAGGTCTATATCTAAATCTATATGTTCCACTCAGCCTGCATATCAGTGATAATTCTTTTTAAATGATAATAATCAGAGTCTATTTAGACTTTATTTAATGATATGTCAGATCTAGATCTCTATCCTGATCATGTTTATCAACCTATGGTATCTTATATTATCTGAATTTCTACTCTAGATTGACTAGATCTAATCCTAATCTAGTTTCTAGAAGATGAGTCTGTACTGAAGTAGAGCCAGAATGTTTTTCTGTGAAGAGAGTCACAGTCTCATAGAGTGTCAATAATGTGCAAGTTATTATTTTATCATCAAGCACAATTTAAACTCTGGACCCTTGAATCTAGATGACAGTCTGAGGTGCATGACACATGACACCCCTGCATTTTTTTTTTTTTCTGAAAACCTACAACCTTTTTTTATTTTTATTATCATTTTTTTTAGAAGTGACATGCTGTAAAACTCAAATTTGAAAGAACTGCGTAAAGAAAAGAGAAGAATGAAGTTACAAGTTTTAGGTCGCATACGTCCTTTGTACAGAGGTGAAGGAGTTGCCTTGCATCGAGAGAACGACACAAAAATAGCTGCCCGAGCTGGAGGACCTTTTTTTGGGTATTTAAAAAAAAGAACAACAATATTTCAGTGTTTATTATTTTAAATACTAGTAACATACGTTCCTTTGAAAATAAAAAAAAAAATAAAGTTTTAAAGCATTTCTAGTGCTGAAAGTAAAGGATTCTCTAAGAAGGAGTCAAATATAAATATTTAGATATAATTAAATAGATATAGATATAAGGCAATGTCTTTAAATCAGAACATTAAGGATGAATGCAGTATTTCACATGACCATGCAAACCAAGTTGCGACCTGTATATTTTGCCGCATCTAATGCAGGGGTTTAATTAATTTTTTTTTCTTCTGCTCCTGTCTTTGACAATGGTCCTTCTTAGGGTCTTAAATGTGTGTCCTGTGACTTTCATGAAAGCCTCATGCTATCTCTTTCAGATAAAGATATATATGTAATTAACATGTCTCATCTGTCCCATGACTTTTGTTGTGCTGTGACAGTTCATGTAACAAAATTCCTCCACTCTTCCCATAGTTCTTGTTCCATACTTTTTGTTATTTAGCCAGCTTTTCTTTGTATGACTGTACATTGAAGAATGGCTTTTGATAATGAGTCATATCTTATAATATGACCAAACCAGCTCAGCTTTCGTCTCTTTACATTTTTTGTAAGTCAGAGTGTTGATTTGTTAAATAAATCCATCTATAATTGTGCTTTCTTTATTCAATAAATAATATGAAATACTTAACTAAAGTAATTTTTTTCAAAAAGTTTAATGTTCATAGATATTTTAAATTGTTTCTGAAAGGTTTTTGGAGCTTCACAGTGAAAAAAGTACCACATATGATGTTTTTAAAACTTCAGTATTGTCCTTGGTGGATGTCTTTGTTAATGGATGCAATACTGGTCTACTGATTGCAGGGGAAACTGGCTCTGGGAAGTCTTTCACTATGGCTGGAGAAGGAGATTTTAAAGCTGGCTTAGTTCCCTTAATCTTTGATCAGCTCTTTTCAATTTTAGCAAAAGGTAATAGTAAAGTAAAGTAAAGTTTTCCTTTCAGACCTTCCGACCTATGGGGTAGATGATGTTAAAGTCATCTGTTTCTGTGGCCAACGGTTAAGGAGCAGGGTGTCATGTGGCAGCACAACGGCCAACCACCTTTACTTTCCCCAACTAAAGTCAGGTACCCATTAGAGTTCGGTGGACTCAGGGGTGCCCTAATAATCCTGAAATTCAAAATCCCAGTCTTCACCAAGATTTGAACCCAGGACCCCAGGTTTGGAAGCACTCAGTCACCACGCCCCCTAAAAGGTAATAAAAATGTTGGAAATTGTTACGGAATATAATTCAATGATTGTACTACACAGTACTAGTACTTACTAGTTTATACACAAATTTTATATAATCTAAATAAAACATGTTATTTTGGAAAAATGACTTTTTAAGTATTGAAAAAAAGATAGTCTAGCTCTTTAATCCTGGTGTTAAATGCATATTTATGTTGGTCAGTAAATATGCTAGACCAAAGCATTGGTGTCTTTAGCAAAATAGCCAATGCATTAAATTCTATAAGGTTTTTAAGAATGAGATGGTTTGTTACTAGTCTGAGATTTACATAGAGCAATAGGATGAAACTTAAAATGAGATATTTCTAATGATTTATAACCAGATAATCATTGAAACTTCAAAATGGAGTGTACAAACAATATTCATGAAGTAAAGTAAATATAATAATAATAATAAGTCTTGTCTTCGAGTCCAAAGATTAGTGAGGAATGCGGTATTTCCCATTAGAATTTTTAAAAAAAATTCTGATGTGTCTTTTAAGAAATTCCTTCTAGTAAAAAAATAAATAATATACATACTGCAGGTATCAGAGAATAAAGGTTAGAAATAATAAATCCTGGACCACCTAGTTTTTGTTACTCAATTTAATAGCCTCAAAAAATTAAATTTATAGCAAATTAAAGTGAGATGTTTCGTGTCATATCTTATTAGTAAACAAATATTTTACAATAATGAAAGCATGTGGACAACCTTGTCTAAAGTTTTTCTCTTAGATTTCTAGTCCAAAGTCTCAGCTTTTCAATTTTAATTGATTCATTTAAATCAATTGAACCATTAAAATAAAAAAAATCTTCTTGTAAATGGTGATATTAATTTCGATTTAAGACATGAAAGATGATTGTGTATTAGACATGTAAAAATAAAAATCACTCATTTTACCAACATGCAGACCAAGATAATCTGCTAGGCCATTAGTTGTTAATTATAAAATCATTTCAGAAAATTATAGAGCTGATGTAGAAAGTAAAAAGATCCAGTCGAGAGTAAGTCTACAAGTGTTTGAAGTTTACAATGAAGTAATTAGAGACCTTTTGATATTGCCAATTGGATCACGTCCAACTGTCGACATTCAAGAAAATGCTATTCAGGGGATACATTTACAGGTAAATCTGTATAGGTTGTTGTTAATGTCTATTGTCACATTCAACAAAGATTCACATTTAGCATGCTGAATGCAATGTAGTTTGGAATAAAGATACTTGATAAAATGATAACATGAGCTTCAATTTGCTTAAACACAATAAGTAGTAAAGAAAGGAACAGTATTTTCCCTGAATACAGTAATTAAATAAAATAAAAGTTAGTTTCTTATTAAGTGTACTAATTACTTTAGACTAGAACTGCAAACTAAATATTGTGTTCCTCCATGCTATTTATAGATACTAGCTACCTCATTTTTCTGAAGTTTCCAGAATGTTTTATATTTTCTACACTACTAATTTTAGCGGGAAAAATAGAAATATTTGGTTTTGCGAACTGTCACAGCACTCCTGCGACTAGTCAAGGGACAGATGATGATGATGAATTTTTATTTTTGCTGTTTTAATAAAATCATTGTGACATTTCTTTTATCTCTATGTGTCTGTTTATATAACAATGTTTTAGTCTATATTGTATGTCTGCGTCTCTATGTTCAGTCTCTTCATATCTTTCCCATAAATTAAATAGAGGAAGTATTTTTTTCAATATGTATTATTAGGATTAATTTTTAAGTCCAGAGCATATTTTTTAGAAAAGGTAGTTATGATGGATAGAACTTGTAAGCCATAGATGATGGTTTTCTTGGAGAAAGCAATCTTAGCAGAAAATCACACAAATGTACCATATTCACTTACACCTCTTGACCCTCAGTTCAGGACCTGCCCTGGATAATTGGAGCCTCTAAGCGAAGTGAATTTGGTGGCCTCAAATGAAATTTTAAATAATAAAAAGAAGCAGTGAAAAAATAACAATTACGCAAAACCTGTCAGTCTATATCTAAATCGTCAAATGACTGAGATTCATAAGTGGTGCAATTTCTGTAGGTGGCTGACTAGTTTGCCTAAGCCTAAGGCAGCCCTGCTCTGTTACCTACCCTTTAGTTTCAATTCTCTTTAGCTCCTACTGAGTGTCAGTCATAGGTAAGGTAAGCGAGACTGCTGTATTGGGCTGGTGGGGCATTTTTTTTTTTTTTACACACAGAATGATAAATTGGGCTGGCAGGCTCAAAAGGTTAATTGTAATAACCATTAACATTGTTAACAAATATTGTAATCAAAATGATTCTAAAAACTTCTCTATTGTCAGAATATTACGGAGCTCTCTTTAAATGACAGCACTCAAGCTAAAGCCCAGTTCATACAAGGCTGGGGCAGACGTACAGAACTATCAAGTGACTCTGGCCTGGCATCTCACAATTCAGCCATTTTCTGTCAAGTCATGCTAGAAAGAGTGAGTATTCCAACTTTTTGTTTATATTGATTTTGAAAAATGTTGCTTAAACATTGTTAGCAAAGAAAATATATTGAAGAACATGAATGACTAAACTTTTTATATTAAAAGTAAAAGAAACAAAAAAGGTGGATTAGAAGAAACAGTTTCCGCAAATTTAATTCCCTAATTTGTTTGTAGTCCTGGTGAATAGTAAAACAGTTAGATTAGCAAATGCATTAGCCTATTTCTTTGGTCGTGCATAATACTATTCTAAAATATTGTGAAACTGAACTTATTTTGTTCTAATATAAGTACTAAGCTTTGCATTCATCTTTAGCTATGCCAGTTACTTTCAAAGTTTTATGTTGTTGTGTAATCAAGGGTTAAAATAAGCCAGTACCAATTTTTCTGCATTCTGGAAATTAAAAAAAAAAAAAAAGAAAATGAATCTGCTGGCCTTGTTGTTTGAGAAGCATGTTTCTTTGTTGAATGTGGACTGACTCCTTGAGAAGCATGCTGTTGGACGTGCACTGACACCTTTAGCAGCATTTTGAAACAAAAAATAGTTACAATTATGGGGGATAAGATTGATTGACCAAACTGACATTGGCATTAGGTTTAATCTGTGCACATAGACAGTAGGAACAAAGCATTTTATTGCTTTTTATTCCCTATTATTTTGTGGCCAGCATGGTCATTCATAATTTAATTATTCCTCCCTGACCAAAATTTCTTTTTTTTTTTTACACTTTTGGTTCACTTAGCTTTTGGCCTCTTTTAAACTGGAATCACAAGTCAAGTCATTCCTACTGTATTTTACAGTAAAATATTATTCCAGAGCAAAAACTATTTCTTCTCTCTCCTATTAAAAAAATTACAGTTTATTTAAAAACAAGTAATATAAAAAAAAAGAGTAAGAAATTAATTACTAATTAAAGTTAATTAAAGTTAAAATAATATTTCAAACTTATTTGCTATAAAAAATGGCAACTGTAAGAATTGAACCATGACATTTGCTTCATAAGCACAATGCTTAAACAACTTAGCCAACAAGCTATACTACTCTGTGCAATATTTAAATGATTCAAATTTTTTGTACTTGTGAATTTGAATTTTTTACTCGTGGTTATGATTTGACAAAAGTGTGAGTTAATAGCAGGAATTAAAAGAAGACAAGAGTAAATGTAATCATGGCCCAGGAAATGACACAGTTTGAAGTATTACATAATGCAGGGCAGAAAGATACTCCCAGATACCTTCTTCTTTCATGTGGCCACCAAAAAGATTGGACCAGAGTGCACTGAGTATGCTAAATACTATAGATACAATTTATATCGAAACAATGAATAGTATTTAGTTACTAAATACTATTCCAATTTTATCTATAAACAATATTTAATTTAAACTTTAATTGATATTAAGATTAGTTTGGATAAAAGAACATTATGATTATTATGGATAGACATTTTTGTCATAAGTAGAGACTTCAATTAGTGCATGTTTTATTATCTTTATATTGAATGAATTCTCTGATAATAAAGGTGAATATGTTGGCCTCCTAATTTGTGCTACCATTTTCTAAGGCCTCAATGTGATTATGTTGCCAACTTTGGTAAGCAAGCAATACACAATTTTTAGCCTCTTCTTTTTCAAGTTATTTCAGCCTCTTCTTTTTCAAGTTATTTCAGCCTCTTCTTTTTCAAGTTATTTTTAATGCTTCTGAATTAACATTTTAAATTTTTCTTCTTTTTTGTTGTTATATTACATTCCTGTTCTGGGTAGGAAGATTGACGTGCATTATGTGTAGCTCATACATTTTTCAAAGTTTATTAAGGCTGCTGAATGTATTTCTACATTACATTTTGGCCTTAAATAAAACTTTTTTTTACTGACACTTTAAAGTATCTAATAATTTCACCCTTATGATGTTTCACATAAAAAAATTTGCTCTAGTTTTATCCATTTGAAGGCGCAGTGGCGAAGCAGTAAAGCACTCGGCTTCCAAACCAGAGATCCTGGGTTCAAATCCTGGTGAATACTGGGATTTTAAATTTTGGAATCTTTTGGCACCTCTGAGTCTGCCCAGCTCTAATGGGTTCCTGCCATTAGTTGGATAAAAGTAAAGGCAGTTGGTCATTGTGCTGGTAACACCCTCATTATCAGTGAACCACAGAAACAGATGGCCATTACATCATCTGCCCTATAGATCGCAAGGTCTGAATGGTGAACTTTACAACTTTTACTTACTTTATCCATTTAACTTGAAAGTTAATATTGTGGAACAAATGACTGTACTAAAAGATTGATGTAACAATAAAGAGAGATAATACATAAGGCACTCTTTTTTCACTTTTTCTGTACAATACATCCCTAGATCTAGTTTATGTTTATAAATAATAAAAATTTTTGAATAAAAATTTTTTTTTCTCACTTAATCAACAACATTGTTTTAAATAGATCATTGAAGAACAAAATGATTTTTATTACAGCATGAAAACTTATTAATTTAAATGAATAGCACTTCCATACCTTCATTATTATACTGTGTAAAGTGTCATCTTCATATTCATAATGTACAACTACACGACATATGCATTTTATAAACACTACAATGTACAAAGGAAACAAAAATCATATATTTTAAACTCAGTAATGAAATATAGTATTAGCATATTTCATTTTTTGTTTCTAGTCTATTGTTCTCTAGACTTTTCATTTCCTTTCATGTAACATTTTTTTTCTTGTCATTTTCTTAGCTCCTTTTTTTTTTCTTTTGTTAACATTTGTTTTTTTGCTTACATTTTAAAACCTATTATATTTTCAACTTAAAAAAAAAATGTTTTTTCATTTTTTCGCACAATATTTAAATGAATTTCAATGAATACCCTTTTTGTTATTTTAGCCATGGATCAGATCATTATTTTGACTGTATTATTCTCTGACTACACTCACTTCTGGTCATCTTATAAAATTTTGTCTTGTTGACAATCATTTCATTAATCAAAATAAGTCTCTTCTTGAAGTCATGTCTTTAATTCATAACCTAGTTAATGAATATCTCAACTCTTTAAAAAAAAACATGTCGCAGTGATGATTAAGGATTTAGAAACTTTTAAGTCTTTCAGTCATCTCAAGTCTTTCAGCCATCTCAAGTCTTTCAGTCATTTCAAGTCTTTCAGTCATCTCATCTTTCAGTCATCTCATCTTTTAGTCATCTCAAGTCTTTCAGTCATCTCAAGTCTTTCAGTCATCTCAAGTCTTTCAGCCATCTCAAGTCTTTCAGCCATCTCACTATTTTAGTTAGCTTTTTGTCATCACTTAGTTCTCTTTTCCAGTTTTTTAAATGCTATTTTCTGGTTATCATTCAGCTCTTTTAAAAAAAAATAGTAGTTAAATGAAGTGGCTTAGTGCCTGACTTCCAAACTGGGATCAAGGGTTTGAAACTCTGTGAAGACTGGGATTTGTAGGGTGCCCCTGAGTCCACCCAACTCTAATGGGTACCTGACTTTAGTTGAGGAAAGTGAAGAGAAGCTAAAGACGGTTGGCCATTGTGCTGGCCATACAACACCCTGCTCATTAATCATTGGCCAAAGAAATAGATGATCTTAACATCATCTTTCCTATAGATTGCAAGGTCTGAAGGGAACTTTAATTATACAAACTTTTTTTTATTTTTCATTGTTTCAATATGATGGAAATATTGGCTTTTAAAAGCATTAGAAATAATAAGTTACAAAATTTTTGTTATATATCCATGCAGTTTTTTTTTCTAGTCAATGCAGATTAGGTGGTTTTTTTTTTTTTAATTTCTTTTATATGTGTCAAAATATTCTTTCTTTCTTCTGATAGCATTTTATGTTTAATAATGTATATACTTCTACCAATGACGAATAACTTGTGATTTAAAAAAAATCATGCTTCTAACAGTAAAGGCAACCACTTTCAAACTGGAAGCCACAGCGAGAAAGCCCTCCTCCCTCTCAACTATGACTGCACCTAAAAAGTACAGAAAACTCTATTTTAAGAAAGTCTTTAGTTTCCTAACACATACATTGATCGATTTGGTGTTGTTTAGTAGTCCCACAGTAATTTCCCCTTGTTCCCCTATCGTTCCATTCAGAACCCCCCCCCCCCCCCTTCCTCCTTCCCGACCTTTCACTGTCCTAAGGGGAGCCGACTTCTTGAGCTGGTACGCTGGCTGGTTACCTCTACAACTATTGTGTATGCGTGGCATGTGAAGACGTGTGGGGGGTTTGTCAGGGTGCGTGTGTTTGTATATAATAAAGAAAAGTAAAAAAAAAAGACTGAGATTGAATGGTGCCCGAACGTTTATCTTGATCTATATAGCCATGGAAAACATACATAGCACTGTCACTGGCACCAGGTGACATCTATGCACAGTGACAGATCAAAAGTTTTGTAGAGATCACTTCGTATCAGGGTCGGTGCTGGGTAGTTTCTTATCTTACAGCAAGTGAAAGCCAGCTGAACTCCGCACATAAGCCTAGGGGTAATCTTGATAAACTTCACTCTAATAATGTGGACTACTTAACACACTTTTATCATTTTGTATTATTGTAGGTAAGTGTGTAGTTTATAGTTGTTCATTTATAGACTATAAAGATAAAAACGATTGACGTTTTTGTTGGTCTCATGGGATACTGTTGTCAAAACTTCAGTTCATCTTTGTTGCTTGAGGTAAAGAAATGTTTTCTTTCTCTATTGACCCGTTTGTGGGTAAGTTCAAAAAGTCGGTAAAAGAACCATTTCAGGATGGGGGGGGGGGGAGGGTGTAAAGGAAGGGAAAAAAACACGTGTATAAATTAGTAATCAAGATAATAGCCAATAATAAAAGTCGTTTTGGTCATAATACATTCTAGTAGCATATAAATTGGTCTGATATTATTTTGTTGTTTTGAAATGAGAAAAGTTGAGCCCGGTAACTTAAACGCTGTTCTTACACTTTCTTCTACTAGGTCGTTGACTTACATTACAACAGATCAAAGCAGAGCGCCACCCCCTTTGTAATGACCATAGCTCTGCTGTTTCGTGGTTTTGAAACCTTTCCCATTTTGGAATCTCAAAGTCCATAATTAAACAATTTTACGTCCAGTTACAATAACAAAGTTACAGTCTTGTTGTTTGTTTTTCATTTTTGGATTTTTACTGCTAAATATGGACATCAGTTTGTTTTTCTTACTTCTTGTTACCTCGACCAGAAAATATCTTTTGGACATTTTTTATTTGAAATATTGAAAATAGAGAGCTTGAGTTTGGAGGGTGAAAGGGCTAATTTCTGTACTTGCCAGTTAGACACACTACCATGTGATGATAGGTCAACCATCAATTAGAATAGATTATCATTTAATTACAATTCGTTAGGCCAGGCTCGCACTTAACTATATCTTGAAAGCTATCCATACATAGAAATATATTATTTAGCCTATATCCAACAATACTAATAACAACGTCATCAGGCCAAACAAATCTTTCAATCACGTCTGCAATATTTTCACCCCACCAAACGTCTATTTTGTAAGGATTGTGGTTGTTAATGTTTTTGAACTTCAAAGTTTTGATATTCGTGCCGAAAATATTAAAACCTGCATTAGGCCTACTATGTATTTGACCCATGGGTGGAGATCTGCGTTTGTCTGAAAACAAAAACTCTCTTTTGAAGTCTTTTTTTAATAAATGGTATTGTCATCTGTCGTCACCAAGAAGTAGGCCTACACAGAAGTCTCATTCATAAAGCGCTGGTTGAGTGTATGTGTTTCGTGTGAGAATGTTGTTCGTATATGCATCTATAGGCTACTGTTATTGTTACGGTAGTCAAACTGAATTTCCTTTTGATTGGGCCAATAAAACATTATCTCATCTTATTCTATTACAAGTACATTTCTCTCAAATCTTAGTAGTTTTTATCTGAGTATGTCTGGAAACAACTGTTTCTTGCTGCTTTTGTTTTATGCAATCCATCCGAGTGGCAGCCTAATAATGCAACGTTTAAAAGTGTACATTTATCTCACATCCTTGCAATATCTTCATTGTTTATCTAGTTCTGTGCTATGTTTTCAGATAGATCTAGCTATCCCTTGCTTCTTTCGTTATACGCAATCAATCGGAGAGACAGCCTAGGAAAGTAATCGATATTCGATTATCCTAGTTTTCCTGGGGGTGGTGGTAGCAGCGGTTTGATTGCGACCGTCAAGTTCTTGATACCACCTAATCAATACTTGTTTTTATTATGGCGCCTTTCACTCGCTTAGATTCAAAGACCTCGCACTCGTTTTTTGTTTTCAAGGCACTAAACTATCGTTTGGGTTTAAATGTTTTTAGGGTCATTCAAATCTAGTAAGCCTAACAGTGCCCTGACGTCAGGTAGTTATTATTACTAGTATATTTGCTCAAGTTGTTGAAATATTATTCTCAGAACAAACAAAAAATAACCCAACTCGGTGACGTTATAACAATAATGTTTCGACACTTTATTAGGAAGCAGTAAGCTCTTGGCGTCCGAACCGAGAGATCACGAGTTCGAATCTCGGTAAAGACTGACCTATTGACTCACTTTTAAGTTTCGGGATTTTTATGACGTCCTTGAATCTACCTAATGGGTACCTGACTTTAGTTGGAAAAAGGCGGTTGGTCGATGTGCTGGCCACATGACACCCTCGCTAACCGTCGGCCATAGACACAGATTACTTTGCCCTATAGAGTAATTTGCCCTACAGAGTGTAGATCGCAAGGTCAGAAATTTATTACACTAATTGTAGATCTAAATGCAAGGGAGGGGGGGGGGGGGGAACTAAATTTCAGTGCCTTATAAATTACGCTCTGAGATTCTATGATCTGTGGTAGTCTCGTAGTTGGCCATTTCGCATTGGTAGTTTAAGTAAGCATAAAACCTCATATTAATAAAGTCTTGCTTAAGCTACCGAGGGATATTTGCATAGGTCGATAGCCGATATTATATTATTAATTGTTATTATGTGCTAGAACTGTGAACGAAACGCAATTTTGAACTTGACCGAAAAGAACTTACAAGCCAAATATTGTTTGAGTCCAAGTTTCTTTGCAGCGTTGCCATATTGTAACATCTGTTTCGTTATAGTTATGTAATCATAACTAGTGAGAATTTACAGGAACAAAACTATTGAAAGATTTTGGTTATAATAATTCCTTCCTCTCACTATACCTCCACATTGGAGATTATGACCAAATTACACTAAGAGCCATTGAACTGAATGCACAGTTCCATCGTCACGTCCGTTCAAGTCTTCGTACTGATGGCTATAGTCGGTACACTGACGTGTTGCCAGGCTTAATCTGTGCTTGGAGAAAAGAGTTTAGAGCCAAAGATTGATTACCGGATTATGGACAAAATATATCTATATCTAAGATAGGCGAAGAAAGGTGGCCAGATTTTTCAGGCATTTTAGGGCAGTGTGTCTCTAGCATATTGTGAAGAACTTGAAGAGCCGTGTCTTCGAGATATCTTTTTATTATATATATTTTATTATTTATAACACAATTTTATGTCTGTAGTTGACGAAGATCACGTGGCCCAAAACGTCATGGGGTGCAATTTTGGTCTAGCTGAGTTTCCTAATTTATATTTATTGTATTTCTCTATTTTTTGTTTTGGTAAATTTTCTAGGTTTGTGTACATTTCCCAAGGCACCATTTTTGTAAATGTCAATAATAAGTTATGTCTTAACGCTCGTCCCAGACTCAAAAGCTTTATTCACGTCATCAAGTACACATTTCTATACGATCTTTGTCTCATATAATAAGCTTTACAGTACTTTATACTTGAACTTTGAATACTCAGAGATACGTTACTGTAAAACTTACTTAAAGACTATAATATAGGCTCAATATAAATCTTTGACATACGATCCAGTAACTGCCTTTTGAACATGTGACTATCTCTCGGTCCATCCACATAGACATAGAATATACAATCACTACCTATAAATGAAAGAACTAACCCTCGTCCGTAATTCACAATGGTACAATTAACTTCTATTACAAATCAGTTCAGCAATGTTGTGTCCTGTAAATATGTGAATTATGTGTTTTCATTGATAGGTCCTCGTGATAAGCAAATATAATTTATTACATCAGAAGTATTGTTAACTATTATTCTAAACTATGTTGCTAATAAATGTGTCTTTTGAGAGTTATAGTATGTACTTGCCTGCTTTATTTCAGTGTTTTGATAATATCTTAATCTAAGTGTATACTCATGTTTTGTTCTCTGGTAGATTTATGGAAATGGAAAGCATCCAATCAAATCAAGATTTACGATTGTTGAACTTCCTGGCCTAGAAAACCTCGGGGAAGACACCGGATACAGTGCTCTGTGGCAAGGGAGTCAAGTCAACAAAAGTCTGATCACTCTTTCACAAGTGGTTAGCTCCCTCGCCAGCAACCCAAGTCCTGACAGAGTCATCAACTATAAGTAAAAGTCCCTTTTTTTTTTTCAGCACAATTTTTTTTTAATGATTGATAATCAATAAACTTTGAAATTGATGTAATTCTTTTGTTTAGAAGTGCTTTTTTTTTCACCTTTTTCAATCTAATTTAAGTGAAAGTTATCCCATTTTCTTTGTAGTAGTTTCCATAATCTGTAATCCTCAACTCTGAAGGAACATCCAAAAACATGTGAAACATTCTAGCAAAATTTCTTTTTTTTTTTTTATATAAAATTTTAATACAAGAGAAAGGTAACCAGATGACAAAATTATATATACACCTGTGAAATGAAATGAGATTCTGTTTGATAGATGGAGTCTCCTAAGTCAGAAGGGCTGGTAAAGAGCAAATATTTGGTCTAGGTGCTTACCTATGTGTGTGTGTGCGTGTGTATGCATTACAGTAGTCTATAAGAGCAAATCACCATTTGCTAAAATATTTCCATTCTTCTTGCATTCCATTTTTTATTTGTTTATGAAAATAAAAATTTAAAAAAAGGAAATAAATAAACTAAGATTAAAGACAATTTGTTGAAGACAACTCCACAAATTTTTGTTGTTGCTATTGTTAAAACTAATTTAAATCATAAGAGACAATAAATGGACATCGTGTAAAAGAAACTCATCTGTCATTATTTCCAGCAACTCCAAACTCACACGACTTTTACAAGAAGAGCTTGGAGGTAACTGCAACACTCGAGCTCTTGTTTGCTTGAAACCCTTCTCCAAGCCAGACACAATCGCTTTGATAGTCCAGTTCTGTCAGAAGTTATCGCAAGTCACAACATTTCCCATCGTCAATGACAGTTCAGCTCAGGTAGGGCAGAGCTTCCACTAACTAGGCACCTAGTTATTTTGTTGAGATCAGGGTCTTGTCTATCTTAGATTATTTCTCTGACATGAAAGACACCTTCCAGTTACCATTTCCATACATTTGATTTCTGAATGTGTCCAGCCCTGCCTCAGTGGCACCCTAAAGATCTCAACATTAAAAATCCCAGAGTCTTCACCAGGATTTGAACCCGAGACCCTCCTAGTACAGAAGCCAATCGCTCTACCAGATAGATATGCGTAGGACATAACTATCTTCTCTTTTGAATTAAGGTCTGTAATTTAAAAGATAAGCAAGAAGAATAAGTTGTCCTAGACCCAGTAAAACAATTTGTTCTCCTAGAACAGAAACTTAGTTCTCTCTTATTTGACTTTGACTTTTCTCTTTCCTTTTAATGTCATTTCCATTTAACATCTGAAAAGATATAAGTGGGGATACTAAATCTGAAGCAAAAAGTTTAGGTTTAGTAGACCTTAATACTATTCACAATCATCCGCCACTAAATCTCTATAGTAGATTTTTACACTAATCAATATCATCCTCCTCTGAAGGTTTCTGTCAGCTGAAAAAAATGCATATATTATATCAATTGTTCTATTTTATATGAACTAAAAAATATAAAACCAAACTACATTACTGCTGATGTCATATTTCTTGTCCATTTAATGTTTGCCTGAATGTTCACTTCCCAGAGTTTATTGACACAAGAACGAGCCAAACTTCTCATTTTAAGACAACAGACAAGTCTCAGTTCTGTCATGTCATCTGTACCACCCTATGGACCTGACATGGTCTCTGACATTCGCAGACTTCAAACTGAAAATGTAAGACTTTTTAGTTAGATTTCAAATTTATGTAGTTTAGTTGTGTCTTAACTTTGCATGCAAAGCATCTATTATGTTGTTATAAATTTTTGTATTACTAGTCAATGGCATAGCTAGGAATTTGCCATTATTAGCGGGCTTGACCTCTTTACAATTAACTCACATGGTTCTGACTCTCATCTCTACATGAAATGCATTTTATCCACCATTCACCTTTTTTATCTGCTTCAATCTTACTTAAGATTACATCAGATTTCCTCAGCCAATCAAAGCAGGCTCACACACTAAATACAATATAAACAATAAATAATGATAAAAACAAAACCTAATGAAATACTCAAAAAGACACAAAGATATAGGCACATTTTCAATTCTTTATGCTAGAACTAATTTGTACAAGTGCTCTTAGTGCCCTAGTGCAATTAGAAAATGAAATGAGCTGCCTGAATCAGCCAGCAAAACCAATGACTTGGCAGAGTTTAAGTTATTAATTAAACAATCATGACTAGATTGACACATGAAATGTGTAGGATGTAATTATCTTCTTTTTTGAAGAAACAACTGTAATTTATAAGATATAATGATGTTTTAACAAAAAAGAATTTCTAGAAAATAATTTGTGTGTGATTCCATTGATCTGATTTATCCGTCTGCTCAGCAAATCATGTGATCAAATCCATGGGTAAAGAGAGTCTACTTTACATTAAATATGTTCAGTAAACAGCGACCTATAAATGCTGAAAGGAGTTCAGTTGTTTCTGTTAATTCTATTGAGTGAATTGAGCCCTGCGTGGATGTACCCGCTAACCTGGTTTTGAATCATGAAAATATAAATTAGATGGCACCTCTTACAAAACATATATTTAATATTTAAACAAAATATTTTTTTTTATTATTTTATTTTCTAGATCTTTTGTATTTAAATGACTAGAGTTTAATGTTAGGGTTCCATTTCTTTCAAACTTTGTAATTTCACATCTTTATAATTCACAAGTGTTTAATGTTGATCTTGTATTTATTTTAAACTTAGTTAGTACTTAAGGATCAGAATGAGAGGCTCCAATTACGACTGGACCAGCTCAGCAATAAGTTTGGTCATGTTGCCAGCACTAAGACTGACCTTTCTCAACAACTTCTGCTCAGCGAAGAAGAAAAATTAAAGGTAACAATATAATTAAAAATATTACGTTAAAAAAAAAAGTAACACCTCTTTGTCTTTTGCAATAAGGTTAATAGAAAAATGCTTTTTCGAAACTTGCAAAGTTGTATTATTCAATCCAGAAGAATATTTTCATCTTAATATTTTTTGACACATAATCAGTTTGTTGGGATTTCATTGTGATATCTTTTGTTTCTATTCTTCATACTTTTGAAGATATTGGTATCGTTGTGTGTTTAATCTTCAGGTGTCACAATCCCTTGTAGAGATGCAGATTGAGAATAATAAAATCAAAGAAGAAAATGAGGCCACAAACTTTGAACTCACCAATAAGGTCAGTGAAAATGTTATATGTAAGCAAAAAGAACTACCAGAGAATGTGATAAGTAGAAGGTGGCTAGTTGGGCATAAGTTGAGTGGACTTTGAAACTGAATGCAGTGGTACAAGGTTTGAAGATTATTTTATCTCCTGATATATCTCTCAGAAGACGTAGGAAATAATGTTCCATGCTGATTTTTTATCTTTAAAAATATTCAAGCCATCACAAATGTGTAGAACAGTTTGTGTGATAAAAGAATCAAAGAGATAATATCAGATTCTTAAAAAACTTGGGGGGCATAAAAAGTGGTGCTCACAAATGTAGGCTGATGCATTGTATTATTGTATGTTTTCTTTTAAAACAAAATTGTATGTTTTAGAGAAACTTTTCTTCTGTTTTCGATTATCATAGAGAAACGTTTCTTCTCCATTAGATTATTATGCTAGAGAATCAACTGTTGGAGGCTCAAAATGCATCAGACAGACACAAGAGAGCAGCCAAAGCTGCCAAGGAGCAGTTGAAGGAACTGGAGACAGACAGGAAAGATTTAGCTGATGAGTATGTTGTGTTGAAGACCAATTACCTAGCTTTGACCAATGAGCATAAAAGAGAGGTAACTTTTTTTTTTACTTTTTAACTGCTATCACAGATTTTTAATAATAACTTGAAATCGCTTGAGTATATTATTTTTTCTTTTATGTTAATTAAAAACAGCCTTTAGTAACAGATGACTTCAAATGAAATACAATAGTGAAAACATATTTATTAACAGGATGGTCCTCGGTTTGAATCCCACCTGCTGCCATCCTTTGGGAGTTTTGGGCTAGAATGTTATAATCAAACAAACAAATAAATAAATTTAAACTATATGCATAACATAAATTTGTTCAAAATATTGACCAATTTTAGATTACAGGATCAATTATATAGTGTACTAATTGCATTGCACAAACAATCAACATATTGTTACGTATTTCTGAATCTTCCGGCTAAATGTATTAGTAGGCACACAAATAAAAACACTGCAAAGAACTTGACGACTCAACTTTCAGCTTCATATAACTTTATTGACTATTAACTCTAACAATTGTGACCGTAACATGTAGCGTAGAAGACTGTACAATATCTGTCAGTTTACAGTTAGCTATACTTTGTTGCAATTCATCTCTTCACTTCGTTGCAATTCATCTCTTCTCAACTTGCATCGAGCCGTATTCCACAGAACAGACCAACGACACACTTCCCAGTGTCGCTCCAGGTCTCCCAAAGCTGAACCAAGTCGTACTCAAGTCTACCGAATCAGAGCCGCACACGTCTTACATCGACTGTATCAACTGTAACGGCTCAAGTCCACTGTAGTTCGCTGTATAGACTTCGTTTAACGACAGTAGTCCACTTCAGTTAACTCTACTCTAGTTGACTTGCATGGAGTCGTACACATTTCTCTTCCATTAGGGCCGCACACGTCTTACATCGACTGTATTGACTGTAATGGCTCACTCATGACTGACTTTCACATTAACTCTCTGGCTTATATAGTGTCCCTAATCGCTTGTCCATTGTTGCAAAAACACTGCTAGTATCCTCTGGAACAACATGGGAGGAAACATCACATCCTGTTGTTGTTTATACATGTCGATTCCAGAGAACAGCTGCTGCAGTGTCATCTCGCCGAGGTCACACGTAGTGACCTCTAACTGTCACTGTTCATTTGTAACACTGCCCCCTTCGTAGATCTGTTCGTCCTCTGGAACAACATGTGAGGACACGTCACATCCTGTCTTTGTTTATACGTGTAGATTCCAGAGAACACTCTGTGCTGTGTCATCTCGCTGGGGTCACACGTTGACCTCTACTTGTCACTGTTCATTTGTAACAATATATATATATTTATATATATATATATATATATATATATATATATATATATATATATCATCTTTTTTAGTGTTCAAGAAATGAAAATTTGGCAATAGAGCTGTTGAATCTGGTCAACAGTAAAGCAGCTCTCATGAGACAGGTTCTGATTCTCACAAATGCTGACCCAGCCCATGCTGATGATCCAAATGCAGAGATTGCTCGCATCAGGGCCATCATACACCAGAACTCTTCTGGAAAAATCAAAGTATGTTGTCTTATTGAGTTGATATTTAAGTGTTATGAATACAAACTGGTGCACAAAAAAATATTTAAGCTACATGGTTTCAGAATATTTAAGAAATAAAAGTCTATCTAAAAGTATTATTAATTGTATTTTTTAATATCAGAAGCATTTGTTAAATTATTTACAAGAGATTTCCTTCTTTAACTAGGTCAGTGATACACAAACTAAGATCAGAGAGCCGTGGATCATATCTGGCTAGTAATTGATAATTTTGTATTTTCTTCCAACTAGGCAGATGAAATCCTAGGTACGCAGAGAGACAGAGAAGTTATTGAAGACAGGGTGAGTATTGACTGAAAACTGACATCCATTCTAAACCAATTAAGGTCTGAGAAAATAGTTTGAAAAAGCCTTTATTTGGAAGCATTTTAAAATAAGGAAAAAGTTTATGATTGTTTTGATTTACCTATTAAGCAATAGTGAAAGTTAAAGTGATGGCCTACAGCAAGTTACAATGCACTACAGACTATTTTTTTTAATTACACTCTTTTAGTCTAGTGCTTATTGCAATATGCTGTTGTGACTTAATAAGGAGATCTTTACAAGTTGAACTGATTTATTTAAAGATTAGGTTGGGAACATTTCATGTTCGTGAGAATTTCTGCTTATCTTTCAAATTTATTATTACCCTTTCAAATCAAACTTGTAATACCATTGTATTGCTGTCAGTAGTCAGTTCTAATGGTATCATTACCAGTTAATCTACCTTTATTGCTGATAGTGCTTTGTTTATTTGTATATTTATTAAGGAATAGGTGACAGGTTCCTGTTACCAGTTAATTGATGTCAAGGAAAATTAAAAAAAACAAAAACAATATCTATTTAAAGCAGTTTTTTTCTGTTTTCAGCTGTTTGCCAGCCAGAGAAAGTTTGAGTCAGAGATTAATAGGTTAAAGGTTGACTATGGAGATGAGCACAAGAAATATGAAAACAGGATGTGAGTTAAATTATGTCCCTTTGAGTGTTTAATATTATCTAGTACTTGTAGAAAATAATGAAGTACAGTCATGAAAGAGAGAAATAAAGGCACAACAATGAATGTCTTGTGATGGAGCGGACAAGTCAAAATGATAAGAGTTATACTTTCAGTTTCATAAGACTTCTCAATTTGATGGTAGACAATCATGATTTAATCCCTTGATGATGTTTGTGTTTATAGGTTAGTCATGGTAATATCCATTCCTTCATCTATTTATCCCTGTGGCTCTGTAGCTTATGGTAGGCCCTATGCATTGGCTGTTTTATCATCTCCTGCCATTCAGATATATTTCTTCTTTCCAAATCTGCATTTTGGTTATAGTCATATATCACTTCCTTATAACCATTTTGTAAATAACACTATTATTGTTTTTATCTAATCCTAACTATATCTGTAGCCACTTAACAGTTATAATTAATAATATCAGGCACAGACTATTTCGTGTTCCAATGTTTTAGGAATGCTCTGATGAAAGAACTGGCTGATACCAGAGTCTTGGCCAGAGAAAGACAACATAAAATTTCTGAGTTAAACGCTGTGAGTCATCAAATTTATCTCTTTTTTGTTTTAGAAATCTTTTATTTTACATATTAAAATCTCTTTAGTAGTTCATGTGTAATATATAAAAGGAGAAGTATCAGAACTTTAATAAAAAATTTTTTTATACCTTCCTCTGTCCCTTATATGTTGAAAACCTCTCTCCATTCCTGCCTTTCACCAATCTCTTTCATTGACAGGAATGTCCATTTCTTGTCATTATTTTCCCATCACTTCTTTTGTCTGTCTCTGCATTTTTTCCTGGTGCTGTATATGCAGAAAGGACTTTGCAAGCTGTGACATAATGGGGAAATAACTATTTTTGATTACTTGTAAAGACAGGAGTGATTCCCCTTACGTAGTTTATAAAAGACCTTGCAAACTGTGCTTAGTTGCCACTTGCTCCTGAGTTACCAACTTGACCACTTGACCTGTGTTGTGAATAGTATTTTTTCTGTTAGTGGTCGTGTGTCATGGTGTACTCGGAGAAGTGTGCCCTGCTCTGGAGATCTTTGGGCTAAGTATATCTTTAGTATTATTGTATTTCATATAATGTATTAATTAGTAGATATAGCCTCAAACGATTTCCAGGCAGTATGTTTTTACCCTGATGTTCTGCATCCTGGTGTACTCCCAAACGTGACATATTTTTGTAACCTTTCTCTGAGGGATTCAACCTGTATTGAATCATCAGATGGGCTTTACATATTTTTATAGCCTTGTTTCTGAGGGGTTCAACCTGTATTGAATCATCAGATGGGCTTTACCAAACGGATGTCTATAGGTGGGATTCTATGAAGCTTGTAGGCTCATAGGTTTCCCTGAAGCCTATAGTTCATTATGACCCTTTTGTTTTTTTTTTGACTAAAAGTGGCTAGTGTCAGCCTGAAACCTGTAACCCCAGAATGGTCAAAAGTGGTCATGTGTTGACCTGAGGCCTGTGACCTTTATTTTTCTTTACTGATGTGTGATTTCCAGAATGTGACCATAGTTGTAAAATATGACTAGGGCTGTGTGCGATACTATTTTTGAGTATCTTTTGTTTACTTTTTGTTGTGTCGGCCTGTGAGTTGATGGCCATTTATTTACACATTTATTTTACTCATGTAAATAAACTTTGTACATATGTTTACCTGTGACTTTGTAAAGTCTTTTGTTGCATACATTAGTTTAATTGTATACCTGGAGGTTATATCTAATAACCTAGGCAGTACAAGAAGGGACCAGTACACCTCTGGACGAATGTGCCAGCACACTTTTAACACTGATCTGTTGATCTAAAATATCTAAATCTAGCTATAATTCTAATTGAAAATTTTTAGCTATACCCGCTAATTGGTTAATTAATCGATCAAAATTTTGTTATATTGAGTGGGGTGCTCTTTTGGAATCACTCCCCATTAATATGTAACATGGGGTACTCTACAAGCAAACTCATTTCATTTGTAACACAAGCCCTGAAGATCTTGAAACACGACCATTCAGTCATAACCTGCATTTGTTTTTGTAAATATGTATACTATCTGAGCTAAAAGAAATGTACATAATCTAACTTCAGTAAACTTTGTCCAACAGAAACTAATCACATTAAGGGGAGAGAAGGAGGCAGTTGAGACTCAGACTAACCGTCTGCAACACAAGGTCAAGGACCTTGGTGAAGACTTCAGAGCCCGACTAGTTAAATATGTTGAGGACATTGCAGTAAGTTTTTATTTAATGACAGTTAGCATCTTCGTTTACAAGATTTGTGTTTTTACTTTGCTCCAACAGGATGTATTGACACGTAGCAATGTATCATACAGGTAGCAATGTATCATACATGTAGCAAAATCTTTCATATTTTTTTGTATTGCCTCAAGATTAGCATATGGTTTGTTTTGCACTTTTCCATTGTAAAGCAAAGTACATTCCTTTTCAGACCTTGCAGTCTATAGGGCAGATGATGTTTAGGTCATCTGTTTCTGTTGTAAATGTTAATGAACAGGGTGTCATGTTGCTAGCACAACGACCAACCACCTATACTTTCTCCATCTAAAGTCAGGTACCCATTAGAGTTGGGTGGACTCAGGGACGCTATAGAAATTATGAAATTCAAAATCCCAGTCTTCACCAATATTCAAGCCCAGGACTCCAGGTTCAGAAGATGAATCTTTAACCACTCAGCCACCTCGCCCCTTCCCCCCCCCCCCCCCCCCCCACACTTTTCCATAGTGATTTCCAGTAATTATATTCATAAAAATATATATAAGGTTAACTTCAAATCATTGTATTTTTCTATTTTTTTTACATGAATTGATCTTAAATTTATATCACTGGCAAATAGTAAAAAAAAATGCCTGAATTTGTTTATTCCAACTCCAATACTCCACCATATTTTATGAAGTTATTCTCATGTCCATCTTGTGACACTTTGGTGAATTAAACAAACTATTCAAAGGACATTAACAATTTAGAATCAATGCATAGTACTTCCGGTTGACTTGATCAGTCTCAGCTGAGAAGTTGTCAGTTAAACTGAGAGATAGGATAGAATCAAAAAATTATCTGTACATGACTTAAAAGTGGTCCTCTGAAATAAGCTGTTTGATTTTCTGTTCAACAAAGTTTATTACCATCTTTGTTTGTGTGTATACTAGGAATATGTGGACAAAGGGAGTGGTGTTCCAGGTCAACAACATGAGAAAAAGATGAGAGATTATGTGGATAACATGTTGAAGGACATTCGAAGGTCACATAGAGAGAGAGAAGACCAGCTTAGTCAAGCAGCTCAGACATTCAAGAAGCGCCTGCAGAATACAGTACACAGTTATGAGCAGGTGCTAATAGCCTACAGGTAAGTGTACTCATTAGAGACCATTTGTTATAGAAGGCCTCAACACTGACCTGCAACGTCACAACTTGTGGGCAGTTTGAATCAATAGCTCGTCGCCACATCCTACAGACCTGTGACATGGCATTGAGCTATTGGTTTAAGCTGCCCACAGGTTGTAATGTTGAAGATCAGTGTTCGGGCCTTCTAAAACAATTGGTCTGGACTCATTCATGTGAAAAGTATTGAGTTGGTATTGCAGGTAGACACAAATTGCAAGGCCAGGTGATGCTTAAATTTTTATTTGCTATTGAGTAGCTTTTAATATATCAATCCACCATCTTTTTCATCTTTCTCTTTAAAAACTCCTGAAGTCTTTTGCCTTGGTGCCTTGATTATGTTCTTCTTTGTCCACAGGGAGATTTTTTTGTGAGACAAAAAATTTTAATTTATAACATTTAGATAGCTAGAGTAATGTTTTTATGATTGGTCTTGGTGTAAATGTTTTAGAAATTTTTAAAAAATTTATTAAAATTACTGTGATATAAAAAATAAGTTGTTTTTTTTTGTTTTTCTGGATATTATTTTTGTTAAAAATTATTTATTGTACACTGTTTCTTTTAGCTCTAGAGTTTATTATATAGTTTATTATACAGAAAAACCTATTCTATGTATATATATATATGTATATGTTATCACTTTCGAAATGAAGATGAAGGCTAGATACTTTATTACCTCTGGGAAAGAAATGTTAATTCTGATAAACAAATTTAATTACTTTTTGTATTACTGTATAGAAATCTGCGACAGACTTGTGAAGCAAGAGGCTTTGACAGAGCCGATCTTGGTCCAGATGAGTACGAGCTCAAGCTAGGAGACACAGAGATCCAGTCTTCTCATCTTAAGGAGCTGGATAAAGCTAAGACAGAACTAAACAGAGCCAAGAATGAACTCGATGCTGTCAAACTTCGAGTAAGTCTCACGATGTACTCACCTATATTAGTCAGTTTCAAGTATTCCCCAACGTTTAATACACATTTGAAATAAATGGCTCTTCAATTTTGTACTCTTTACTATCTATCTCTAGTATGGTTTGTTTGGGGATGACAAGAAAGAAAACTTAGGAGACTTAAAGTAAGTTGCACAAAGTTAAAAGTTTTTGCATAAATTAGAACAATTTTGTTTTATAAATTTACAGATTAGAATTGGAGACATTTGACATTTTTACAAAGCTTATATCATTTCACTCTATCTTGTCTGTCTGTGTGGTAAAAAGTGTGTACATGTTATTTCTCTCACACCCATTCTCAGATCAAGCTGAAACTGCACAATTATTCACTGACATAGACAAGACATGAATCAATAAAAAAAAGTAACCAATTAGACAATTAATTACTGGTAATACATTGTTTTGTTTGATAGCGACAAGAGAAACTAATACTTCAGTATTCACAGAGATGGCTAAATTTGTTGAGTTTAGTACTCTTGAATAATTGTTAATTCTATTTCTCCCTCACGCATTCTCCGATCAAGTTGATAAATAATAAAAAATAATAAAATAAACAATTATTTATTGTACCTAACAAAACATGAATCAATAAACAATAATACTCAATTAGTCAAATTATTATTAGTAACTATTTTTTTTTTTAAATATCAATTAAGGGAAATAGCTTGTACATTATTGGTTGATATAGTTTTAAGGGCAGAATTCTTCCCCTTTATATAAGGTTTGTTTTTTTTTAAAAAAAGATTTAAAAATAAAAAACTACAATCTTTATCATGTTTTTTTTGCATTTACAATATTTATAATTTAACCTTAGGTATTTTATCTTAAAGTTGGCAGAACTCGATATTAATGTGCTTTCCTGCTCCTGTTAGCAGTGTCTCTCCTGAGATTTGTTTTGATACTAAACAACTTCAACGCTTCATCTTTACTAATACCTTAGTCTTTTGTGGCACCCTAGAAGGTCTGTTGATCATCTTTCTTTATTCCCCTCTCTCCATGGTGTTGGATTAAATTTCTTCCAGTGACCGGCCCATTCATTCTTTCATGCTGTCTTCCCATTGTTTTTTCTGTCTGTCTCTTTCTTTTCTCCTAGTACTGTTCCCTGAAGGAAGGTCTACAGATTTATTTTTTTGTAGTCTTATAATTTAAGTCTTTGTGAAATTTTTGCGAAAACATTTAAACCTATGCTGACAGTTCCATCTCAGCAAGATCAGACCTATGGGCAGCATTAAGGAAACAACTTCGGGAGTTTACTCTAAACACACAGCAACAGCTTGAGCAGGAGAGGGCGCGACTGTTGAGTGAAAATCAAGTTTTATCGCAACAGCTGAAAGAGAGTCAGGAATATATTGACAGCCATCTTGTTCGGTGAGACTAAGCATTCTTCATTTAATCATTGCATATTTTGTTTGTTTACGTTGTACAGAACATCAGATCTCTTGTGTCAGAAGCACAACTTATTCTGTGACCTTTGCAAAACATTTTTTAAGTTTTAACTCTTTGTCTCATCGATGATTTGACCCCATTAAATTAACTTAATTTTTGGGTTTATTAGCTGTAATTTGTGTTATATAAAAAGGGCATACATCTATCTATACCAATTTTAACATTTTTTGATTAAATGTAGTTGATGTTTAACCCTAACAGGCTAGTGAAATACAAATGGGAAAAATGAATAATACCTTTTGAACGCGGAAAATAATTATGGACAGATAGAGTTAAAACAATCTAAAAATTACTTACTATTTTGTTAGTTTAGTAATAATAATAATTTAATTTATAGAGATCTCTATTGAGTAGCTTTTAATATATCAATCCACCATCTTTTTCATCTTTCTCTTTAAAAACTCCTGAAGTCTTTTGCCTTGGTGCCTTGATTATGTTCTTCTTTGTCGACAAGGAAATTTTTTAGTGAGACAAAAAATTTTAATTTATAACATTTAGATAGCTAGAGTAATGTTTTTATGATTGGTCTTGGTGTAAATGTTTTAGAAATTTTTAAAAAATTTATTAAAATTACTGTGATATAAAAAATAAGTTGTTTTTTTTTGTTTTTCTGGATATTATTTGTGTTAAAAATTATTTATTGTACACTGTTTCTTTTAGCTCTAGGGTTTATTATATAGTTTATTATACAGAAAAACCTATTCTATGTATATAAATATATGTATATGTTATCACTTTCGAAATGAAGATGAAGGCTAGATACTTTATTACCTCTGGGAAAGAAATGTAGGCTCAAGGCTCTGTTTAGCTTAGCATTAAAGGACCTAACAGTCTCTTGCTCAGATCATATAAAAGCCATGTTTCTGTTACCAATAGTTAAGTTAGGTGTTTTTCTGGACAGCTCAACATCCTTCACTTAACCAATAAATGTCATATTTGATAATGGTTGCCTGATAAAAAACTTGTTGATGTGAAATTTCCACGACTAAAATATTTATTTCCAGGTACAAGCAAGAAATTCTTCGACTGCGTAAAATGCTTGGAATGTCTGAGACAGAAGCCAGCATACTAACTGACCGGCTTGCTAAAATTAGAAAAAAATAAACCTACATTTAAAATCAAGCACAACTTTTTAAAAATGTTAATTAAAAAAGAAATGCAACTTTAAATTACCTTTTTTTTTTATAGGGCACACCATGGCATAAATTGTGCTGATGTGCCAAAAATCCAAATTACTACATTTTTATTTATTTATTTTAAAATCTAATTTTGTTTACTTTATAAATTACGAAAATGTGTTCTATTAAAATCATGAACAATATTTTTTGTAACCAAACTGACACTGAACATTGACAAAATGTAAAGATGAGTCATAAGAAACAAAAGTCATCTGATTTTAATGATTGGCCTCCACCACTCAAGTTTATGGTATTTCCTTTGTTGAACAATACTTATGCCTGGTATCTGTATTTTGAAAAGAACTACCTATTAAATTTCCGTCCATTGTAATCAGTTTGTAAGTTTGAACTTAAGCATCAGCCGCCATTGTGACATTTGTATTTGTTTTTTATTATCTTTGTTTTTATTTTGTGATATTGTACAACTTCTCTGTGATGATTAATTTTATATTGAGAAATAAATAATGTGTTTTTATTTTAATTGTTTACATTTTTTATTTCAGTGTTTTGTTGAGATTGTTAGAGTTTTCCTTTTTTTTTTTTTTTTTTCCTTTTTGAAACACTCACTACAATATAAAAATAGTTTTTTGATTTTGTAACCTAAGATTGGCGATTTCCTAAAGATTTCATGTTGGAAAAGTTCTATAATGTTGTTTTTTTATTTTGTAAAGGAAAAAAAAATGAAAGGAACTAAAATTAAGTAAAATGTGGACAAAATCAAAATTTTATCTAAAAATGGTCCTTTTCTTGTAGTATGTGCACTGGACTGTGGTTCGGTTGTTTCGATGGTCATACCCTGCCTGCTGCCATCCCCTGTAGTCCTGCGGGAGGTTTGGAGTAGGATGTACATTATCTTCAACTCTGAAGGAACATTCGAAACATGCGTTTTTGAAAACAGTTTTGTGTTACCTATAATCCTTTTTGTTTTTTTGTGAACCTTTCAGTTAATCTGTTCACATTTTCTTTCATAACGCAGCCACCTGTGCGACTCATTTGGATGTAGAACTATTTTCTAATCATTATTCTGCTTTCTATTTCCTGAATGTTCTCTCACTAAAAGATTTTAAAATGCAAATGTGATGCCAAGTGATGAAACCATAAAATGATGCATACATATTATATTGATAAAGGCACAGCTGCTGCTAGGCGGAGTAACACATACCAGGGTTTAAGGTATGTACCCTGGTCAGTGCTGTCCCTTGTTTGTCTATATTTAAGTCCCCATTTTCTCTCATTAAATAAAATCACGTCCTAAGTACTTTTATATATGCAAATATTTTAACCTTGCAATCTGAATTCAGCCAAAAGTCATGACTATTTTGAAGTCTGGGGTGTTCGTACCGTGTAGATGGCCCAGAATTAAAATAAGAACAGAATTAAGTCTACATTATATGTGGGTGGTTGCCTGGTCGTATATATTTACACCATTAAAAAAAACAAAACCAGTAAAAAAAAAAAAAAAAAAAAAAAAAAGATCCGTAATAAGACATTTATCTTGTCATTGTCGGACGTGGCATGTATTTAAACAGAATTTGGTTCATAAACTTTGTTTACAAGAGGAATGTTCCTAGTGTTCCTAGAGCCATTAGAATGTGGACAAACATTTTCATGCCTATGAATCACATCTCAACGGGAGTATCTCATTTTGGAAGTCATGTTACCAGGGCTGCATTTTAAAGAGGACAGGCGGAACTACTACCCAGGTGTGTTCACAAGAAATAAATCCAGTAACTCGAGTCAGTAACTTAACGTTGTTGCGTTTGTTTTTTTTCGGATTTTTATACTTTAAATTTTACAGTTGGCTAAATTGTCGTATTAAGAAGTGACCGCTTGTAGCGGCAGTGATTTAACTCCCCCCCCCCCCCTCAAAAAAAAAGAAAAAAACATTTTCTTGTCAAAATATGCATATTAAATTTTAAAAAACGAAGGAAATGAGATTTGAATTTGCAAGCACTCTATTTCTTTCTTCTAAAATATGGCATGTGTTTAAATAGAAATATAACTATTAATAAGATAAGATAAGGATCATTTTTATTGGTCCAATTAAATGGACTAAGTGGCTGAGGAAAAAAAGGGGGGGGGGGGGCATATTGTACAAGGTTTGAGGACACAATGAGAGAAAGTTTTTGTCAGCCATTTTTGTTCTCGTTTTTTCCTCCTCTTTAAAATATTTTGTTTGTCATCAATTTTCCAAAATCTTAGAGACTTGGTAAAATTACAGCAAAATGACCCCTCCCCCCCACCTTTTTTTTCAGACCTAGAGTTGTAAATTAGTAATTCATCAATCTTAGGCGTACTTTTATGTTTGAGTCATTGGAATAAATACAAAAATAGTCAATAACAATTGCACTCAAGACACAATCCTATTGTAACACAACGTAACACTGATGCTAATGATGTGTTGATTGAGTCTAGTGCAAGGTAATTAGAGACTTGAGCTCTACTAAATAAAGACAGAAATTATGATTTACAACAATGAATAGAACCAGTTAGCATCCTTAGTTTCAGTTTTAATGTTTGTTTTTCATTATGAAAACACAAAATTACTTGAGAAAATTTATTTTTTTCTGTTCCATTATTTCGAATTATTTTTTTGTCATTGTTGAGCTCAATGTTCCTTGGTGTGTTTTTACCGTGTCATTAACACATTAATAATTATATTGAAGTTTCTATATTTAACTGAACGCAGACATTTCATTATTTTCCAGAAGGTAAGCCTGCACTAGAGGCCTACTCTAACACCATCGTCTGCCATAAATTAATCCCAGCCACCCCCCCCCCCCCCGACACCTGAATGCGGATAATTCCAACAAAAATTGTTTTAACATCCATCTTCATTGTGTTCCTCTTGTTGTTTCCTCGTTTTCTAGTTTGAAAGCAGCATTAAAGGTAGTTTATTTTTAATTTTAATTAATTTAATTAAATTTAATATTAAATTGGGGTATATTGTTAATTAGATAACTTCCATAAACGCTTAATCTCTAAGCCTAGGTTGTCATATTTTCTTTGTTTTTCCATTTCAGTATTTTATATACTTTTTGTTACTATTATTATTGTCATTTGTCCAAATTATGCGTAATCTTAAAAGCAAATCAATCTGTTGTGATAGAGCGGTAAAGCGCTTGGTTTCCGCGTTCGAACCTTGGAAAAGACTGGAAATTTTAATTTCGGAATCTTTGGGCGCCTCCACCCAGCTCTAATGGGTCCCTGACATGAGTTGTGGAAAAGTAAAGGCGGTTGTGCTAGCCACATGACACCCTCACTAACCTTACGCCACAGGAACAGATGATCTTTACATCATCACGGTCTAAAGGGGAACTTAGAACCTAGAACCAGGTTTTAAAAAGGTCAAGGTAACAAGCTAAAATTTGTATCTGACCTTTAGCATGAACTTGTTTGTTTGTTTATAAGTTTTAGATGTTCCTTCAGAATTGAAGATTATTACATCCTAGCAGAAACCTTTCGCCTTACGGCAGGCAGGGTTTAAACCAGGGACTACCGAGACAACAAGCCAGAACGCATATGAAGCAACCTAGCAGCTCTCATTTAAACTGCTATGTCTATATATTTCTAATTGTTTTTCTACCCCCCCCCCCTCCCCCATTCATAAAACATAAATCAAGCTCCTGCACTGATGTATAGACACCTGCCATGGCTGTGGCATTAACTGCTTAGGGTCTTAATAAATGACAAGGTAAAAACACACCAAGGAACAGTGGCGAGCGGAAAATATTTATAGGATTTTTTTTTTGACTTTCAGATCATCCAGTTCGGTGACTAATGGGGGCACCTGTCAGTCAAGGGGGCGCTGCTAGACATCATTGCGACCTGCTGGGTTCGAGGATTAGTCAACCTGTGTCATGTAGTTTATGACGTCATTACAGGCACCAAACATTTACAAGATCAGAGATTTGTGCTGGGAGAAAGAGAGACAGACGGACAGACAGAACAGAGAGAGACTGTGAGTCATATGCGTGGATGAAATACACATAGAAGAAATAGTTCTCTTTCAATTCGGTCCTTGTGAGTGATAGATAATGGTCAGTTGTTTTTTTTAACTAGGGTGTCTTGTTTCCAACATAATTACTAACCACAGTAACTATCCTTAAGTAGGCCAATGCTTACTCTTCTGGGTTTGTATAACGGGTTCACAATTGGACAAATAGATTAGTATTTATTGTTAATAAATAAAATTGTGTTGATATGATATAGGCTATAATTTAGATTGATAGATAGAAAGATAGATAGGTCTAGATAGATAGATAGATAGATAGATATCAGAATTGTAATTGAGATTCAGTTCTACAGAAGACAGTTGATGCAGTACAAAGCAACGCGTTGAGGGACAAAGTAAGGGCTGATAGTTTTACAATGCAGGTGACATGACTATGTAATGAATCTGTCAGGCCACCATAGCTGTAGGTAGATCTAGATCTCCCTTACCTGGCAATGGCCACTCTGACGCCTCCACCTTTTTTGACCCTTCTCCTCACTCTCACGTTCGCGTGGTTTTGTTGCGTGCGTGCGTGCGTGTGTCCCTGGTTTCTAGTGGTTGTTAGAATTGTGACACTGATTGAATTGTGTCTCCCCCCTCCCCCTTTTTTTTGTTTTACACACACACACACACGTACTTACTTTGTTGAGATAAATACAAATAACATACACACACACACACATTGTCAGACTCTCACACTTGCACCATTTTTTATCACTAGTTGCTAATTTCCGTTTCTTCCTCGTCGTTCTAATTATCAAGTTGGGAGACTCAGAAAATCAGTCCTTTATCTGAGGGTGGGGGGGGGGGGGGGGGCTCAGATGACCGGTCCTATATTTTGGGGTGAGGGTGGGGGGGGGGGGGGGAAATCCAATAACCAGTCACCTATCTGAGATGCACTGTTCAGTGTCTTTTGGATTGACACTTCTCAATACAAATTGTCTTCTGTGTAGTTTTGACGGAATTGGTTAGCATTTTTAGTCTAGGACTCTAGCATCTAGATCAGCGTTTCTTGATCTGTGGAGCGACCTCATCTAGGGAAGGTTGGACGAGCTGAACCAAAACAAAATGGCGATATTTAGGCGGATTTTTTTTCATTTTAATTACATAAATGGAGAGTTGTGGCCAAGTGGTAAAATTAAATTAAAAAAAAACAAAAAAACTAAAAACTATAGCTTTTATATATTGCACTACTTTTATGTTTATAGCATGCTCAGAGCGCTTTGGTCCAATCTCAGCTGTGGACCTGTGGGGGAAGGGAGTATCTGGGAGAATTTTTTTTTCCGTGCTGCCTTTGGGCGCTCAGCAAACACAACTCTGCTCGAGTCGGGTGTCGAACTTCGAGCCCCCTTCATAGGTAGCCAAGCCAAGTTCAAGAGTATTTAGCCTCTCGACCACGCATCCTACATAAAGAGCGTGGCTTGCGAACAGATGGATCTCAAGTTTTGGTCCCGATGATGACTGGAGTGTCTTAGGACTTCTAATGGGCACCTGACGTACTTTGGGACTGTAAAGACAGTTTGACTTTGTGCTGGCCACATGACAGTCTCGTTTGCAGTCGGCCATAGGAATATAATATGTCTCCATATATCGCAGTTCTTGACCTTTGTAGTATTACAAAAGCAGAAGTATTACGTATGTTTAAATTAATTGAAACATTAAATTAAGTGCCATCGTTTTTTTATTCAAAGAAGAACCTTCACCTTGTTTTAAGCGATAGACGTCTGCAACAAGATGGATTCTAAACTTCTCCGTCTGCTATATGGCGATTATGTCGTCATCTTCCTAGTGACGTAAAATGGTCTCGGTGACGCCATTGGCATGAATAGATCAGTCCTGATGCCAGAGAACTTGCTGAACACGAAGATGATCTAGAATTCTATATCAATCAAGCCCATGACAAACTTAGAAGCTCTACTGCCTCCAATGGCTCTCCCATTTCAGTATCGTCTCGTTCCGCATCTTCATACTTTACTCTTTCTTTTAATACTCTTCTTTTAAAAGCAATGTTGACTGTAGACGCAAAGAGAATGAATTTATGGAGTTCGGAATGCAGGAAAAATCTTGTACATCCGCCACGCTTCCCCTATAACGAGGTAGATTAGGATGCAGTATATAATTAAACTTGGTCTAGGATCAAGTAAGTGGTTGAGATATGGTTAAGAAGCACTGCTCTAGATGTCGAGTCTAGTAAATGGCCTAAAATTGAGCCCCTGATTTGCAGGATGTTTTGCGTGTGCCTTATGTTCAACTAGGTCGATTTATTCTTCAGGTCGACTTACTTTTACACCAGAAAGTTATTTCTTAGAAATGATGAAAAAAATAAGATCCTGTATTAGATTTATTTGTTAAGAAACTTGTGTCCCCTTATTGAACTTTAGGTCAGAGAGCTTAATTATGTTGACATCACCTGGTAATTTTCCACTTTACTTCGATGATAAAAGTCGTGTGATAGTTTCAGGTTTTTGCCGTGTCACGTGAAGATCGTCTGTTACCAACGCCTGTTCTGACCAAATAAAATCCACGAATTCAAACAAAGGGCAATAAGAATTAAAATTTCATAAGCAGGTCAAACATAAATGCAACAAAGAAAAAATCGATATTCTAAAAAAAATTTTTATTTTTGTTATATTTAAATTTTACTCGCGGATGGTGCGTGGTTAAGCGCTTTGCTTCTGAACTGGGGTCCCGAATTCGAATCCTAAATTTTTAATTTTGGGATTTGTTATTGGCCGTCTGAATCCGCCCAGAGAGATAAAGAAGTAAAATCACGTGACGGACGAAAGCTATGCATAGTTAACAAAGAATAATGACCTATAATGGCTATAATAATTACCGAACAACGACAACAATTAGTTCTAAATGAATACATTATTCTTTATCTTTAGTTAGATCTTTTTGTTTCGGTAACCAGCATAATTTTTTACTAAAATATCTCTTCAAGGTCTTCCCGCATCTGTATGCTGCACGACCATGGAAAAGTGGTGTAATTTTTTGAAAAATCTGCTTGCATTTTTAAAAATTAGGTAGTTCCTTTTCGGAAAAGAAAAAAGTAGCCGTTGCATCAGAACTTTGAATGATCTAAAATATCATGATGTCCGATTTTCCTTTTCTCTTCTAGTTTCAGAGATCTAAACGGGACGGACGGACGGACAGACAGGCCACACAAAACTAATAACGTCTTTTCCCCTTTCGGGGGCTGCTAAAAATACTTTAAAAAAAACAACTAGAAAGCTTCTATATAGGAAAGAACATTTATAGCGATATTTCTTAAGCCTGCAAGCTTTATTTCCTTCTTTCTAGATCAAATAAAATTAATTAATTACCGCTAATCAATTAATTAATTGGTTAATATTTTTTATAGATTTGTGTGTTATGGAAAACAAATAATTGCGCAAAGTTTTCAATTTGATCAGAGACTGAAAAGTGGGAGAACTAACGTGTACACAATGTGTACCAGACAGACAAGCTTTGTATAAATTAGTCCCCTACAGTCTAAAGCTAACGCTTACAGTGTTATGTATAGATTACCATCTACTCTAATGAACTCTTTTTTTTGTGTGGCTTCAAAGCGTGATGATTGTTGATTCAATGTGTCGAAAAGGAGCCCATATCAACACAGTATTAACACAGACAACTAACCAAAGTGAAAACTAACAATGAAGCCATGAGATTCACGAAGACATTTTCGTTGTCTTAATATTTTTGTCATTTATTTTTCTCTCCTTCGAGAAATGCCTAGCGCTATTTACCTGTTACGTGTAATGTAGGTCACTCAGCAGACGACCGCTAAGGTGCAGACGTAGTACAATCCTCTTGGACCTACAGTTATGCAAAAACTCCGCCCATAATGCAAAAAGAAAGGGACAAAATAATTTCAACATTTTTGGACACTACAGGGAAAAAAATAAATGTGCTTGTCGCATTCTGCACGATGAAACCTTTCCCTGTGTTGAACCATAACTGTCTTGACGTCAACTCTGCATTCTGTTGTGGACTTTATACACCAAATCTTTTCTTCACGGCTCGATTACAAGAAGTAAGGATTACAACTAGGAAGAATTGTTTTGCAATGAAAAACAAATTAGTGAGAGATTAATGATGTTAAAGGCGTATTCTAAAATAAACTACTCCAGAACAATAGAATGTAGAACAAAATGTTATAGGATTACACATTTAGGTAAGTATTGACTGAAAATAGACATTGGTATAGATCTGTATTCTTTTTAACTAAGTTAAAGACTAAAATTATTGCTTCTTATAGGTATACATTTTTTGTAGGGCTCTAGGAGATATAAAGTTCCCCTTTCAGACCTTGCGATCCATAGGGCAGATGATGTTAAGGTCATCTGCTTCTTTGGCCAACGGTTAACGAGCAGAGTTTCATGAGTTTCTCAACTAAAGTCAGGTACCCATTTGAGTTGGCTGGACTTAAAGGCGTCCTAAAAATCCCGAAATTCAAAATCCCTGTCTGCATCAAGATTCGAACCCAGGACCCCAGATTCAGAAGCCAAGCACTTAAGCACTCAGTCATCGCGCCCCGTGTACTATCGAGCTTTAATTGATGCCCAGACAATCTAAAATAAAATACAAGAAAACACTAAACAAGCATTGTAAGCATTACATCCAATGGGACTGTATCAAGCACGCAGCAATGGCTTACATTGCGCCCCTTGGAAGAGTGTCCTCCGTTAACAAAGTGATCAGGTGTTGTGTCATTCTGTAAGTCATAATAGTTAAAAATGTTTTCAATAACTATAGAGAGCACTAACAATGATTTTATTATTACAACGATTATATTGTATGTTTCTTGTATGTTTGCATATGCATTATATATCAATTCTAATCCGCAAGTTTGTCATTGCCGGAGGTTGTAATGGATATAAGTATTCTACTGCCTATAAAATGATTTCAATAAAATCATTTCAGTGGCATACGTCTCAAATAGCCTCAGACTTAAATTCAACTTATGGCCTCCACTTTTTGGTCGGATTTTGAGTCTTGCGGAAATGTTTACACTAACAGGAAAAAGGGCAAAGGCGAGTAACTGGCGCCCAAACCAGCAAGCTTCACCAAGATATGATCCCTTGCCATGACTGGCTACCCACCTAGGAGAAAGAAAACTCTGAACTCAAACCTCTGCTGACTTGGAGCTATACCCAATCATGTGAAAGGCTTCGGGATTTAACCCTGAGGAAAAATCAGAAGCAGGCAACACTTAGGCAGTTTTCAGCACACAATGCTCACCCTGGCCTGCAATGGATACATCAGCCTTGGGTAGAAGGGGAGCTGCTGTGTGGGCGACATAGTTCCGATCATAGCTAATGCCCAGACATTCATATCATTTCTATGAGGCACTGCGAAGGCTGCCTCTGTGCGTAGCAACAATGGGTCAAAGGAGTTTATTTTTTCCGGGCTCACGACCAGAAATATGGAGGAAAAGAAAATGTGTTGACTGTAAGAATTTGAATTTCAAACATTTATACAGAAATGTTGTTGGCATTGTTATGGAGTGTGTGGGATGATGAAGAAAGGGAGCATTAATTGTTAGTCTTGTAAAATGATGCAAAATAAGTGGCTCGTCATAATCTATGTTAAGAATGGGGGAAAAAACGAAGATTCGAGAGTCTTAATAATGAGTTAGATTTGTTATATCAGTTTATTTAATTTCATCTGAAGTGGAATTTGTCTATATGGTAGTAAAAGCTTTATTTTAATTTTGTTCACAAAAGAATTTTATTCAAGTTCTTGTAAGATCAATAATTAAAATATTAGGCCTATATGCCAACATCGGTTTAGTTTTTTACTAGCAATCTGGTGCTAAAAGTCAACAACCGGCATCAACTAGAATTCCATGTTGATAAGTATGTAGCGTTTTTCTCTACTTAAAGCTAAGAACAGCACAAGTTTAAATATAGATGCATTTGCTACTTGTATAGTCGGAACTACGCAATTAAATAAACAACTATGACATCTACTCTATCCAAATAGAAAATTGATATCCACTAATAAATAATGGATAATCGAAGAGCTAAACTTTAAATATTTAGTAGTTCTAACAGTTTAAAAAATGTAAATGTGTGTAATGGAAAAGGGTAATAAAAATATTTTTAAAAATATGACACACCATATTGTCACTTATTGCTTTTCAGAAGATATACTAGCAAATTACTTGGTACATACAAGGAATTCAGTTTTATAAATCTACTGACCGGTACTTGTTGAATCACTTTGTTTTTGTCACACTCAACCTTCGAGTTTCTTAAGTCCACCATCATTTTCTTTTAATATGAGCCTAAGGTACCTTTCTAAGCTACTAACCTAAGCCCAATTTGTTATAATAACAAGTAATAGTTAAAGTACAGAATAAACTAGCTTATATGTTTTTAAAGGACTATGCCAAAGATTCAGAGCAGTCTTAGGGGGTGACGAGTTGGGCAACTGCCCCAGGCCATGTGCCTTAAGTGGGCTTTTCGATAAGGAGCACCTTTATTCCTCGTCAACCCATCGTACTAATATTCATGGCCCTGTTATGACACTGGCCCAGGGCCCCGCGCACTGCTGAGGCCAGCTCTGGTCATATTTGTGCGCACCAGTCTTCTCTGTCCTGACCTGTGGCTACCATTTTTATCGTTTGGTTATCTAACCAGAGCTACCTCCCACTCAGAGCTGTATTTAGACTTTCAGATATGTGGCACTATTTGGGGCCTTGATAAGTCCGAATATTAAAGGTCAGTTCTAAATATTTCTTGGGGGCCCCTAAGCTATAGATTGTGTTACCTATAGGTAAATCCGGCCCTGCTAGATGGATGTGCAAATTGTAGGATAACTTAACTATGGATTGAGATCCAATTACATTTATATTTATATGTAACAAATATGTCATTGTTAAAAGTGTTTTTCGGCACCAATACCACTGTATTAAATTTTCGATGCAACTTACACATATTTTCTTTCTTTCTTTTTTTGTATCTATATATAAAAATGAACACTCCTCGTTCTTACTACTATTGATGATATTCGATAATATTATCATAACTATTTTCTTCTCCCCTGGTTCAGCAAAAAAACAAAACAACTTAGTTACACATCACAAGAAAATCCTTACTATCAAGATGATACGAGGGTTTATTCAGCCAACTGGAGTCTTGTATGTAATTATTGAATAAGTGATGTCTTAACTTGGGGGGTGGGGGCCAAGTAGTAAATAGGCTTGGCTTTCGAACCGAGGGTTCCCGGGTTCAAAACTCGATGAAGACTGGGATTTTTAATTTCTGGGTTTTACGGCGCCCCTGAGTCCAATTGTACTCCAATTTATCTTTATTCATCTAATGGGTACCTGACATTAATTTGGTAAAGTAAAGCGGTTGGTCGTTGTGCTGGCAACATGACACCCTCGTTAACCATCGGCCATAGAAACAGATGACTATAGATCGCAAGGTTCGAAAGGGGTATTTTATGTCATGACTAACGCAATAACTTGATTCCAAGCAGAAAATATTCGCACGCCATAAGACTTGCAATACGAAAACATGCAGTTTTTACTTTGTAAGGAAATTCTCTTACATAATATACACCACCGACCGTTGACGAGCCTTCTTAAAAGATGCAGTAATTACAGGTATAAGCATACGCCCATATATTATCCAATATGACGTCAGCCGAGGCTCGATGGGGATGGCTCTAGTTTTAAAGGGCTTATTTGGTGTTGAAGAGGATTCGGAGAAGCACTAAGCCCTAGTGGACGATCTATCTATGTATCTATGTATCCATCTATGTATGTATGTATGTATGTATGTATGTATGTATGTATGTATGTATGTATGTATGTATGTATGTATGTATGTATGTATGTATGTATGTATGTATGTATGTATGTATGTATGTATGTATGTATGTATGTATGTATGTATGTATGTATGTATGTATGTATGTATGTATGTATGTATGTATGTATGTATGTATGTATGTATGTATGTATGTATGTATGTATGTATCTATCTATCTTTCTATCTATCTATCTATCTATCTATCTATCTATCTATCTATCTATCTATCTATCTATCATGAAGTTAAGTATTTATGTAATAACAGTTATTTGATTCAGTTTTTGTTGAAATTAGTATTCTTATCGGTACGATAAAATGTGAACCCAACAACTTTGTGGAAAACACAAATATTGCATATATTCATCTATATATACATGTATTCTATATGTATACTTGTAATGGGTTATACTATTTTTAAAACTTAGAAATGTTTATATTACTATACTTTGTATTAGTGTTTGGTAGATTCTCGTCTCCCCTTGTCTGTATGTACTTCTCGTATCTTCTCTCTCTCGTTATCCTGCCCATTATTGTGATATCCCTTTATACTTTCTAGACAATCACCTCACACTAGCTAGACAATCACCTCACACTAGCTAGACAATCCCCTCACACTAGCTAGACAATCCCCTCACACTAGCTAGACTATCCCCTCATACTAGCTAGACTATCCCCTCACACTAGCTAGACTATCCCCTCACACTAGCTAGACTATCCCCTCACACTAGCTAGACAATCTCCTCACACTAGCTAGACAATCATCTCACACTAGCTAGACAATCTTAGTATACAAAGCTAAAGAAATAGAAAGCAAACTAAGGTGTAATTAAATAAGAAGCAACCCCTCGACAACTGGCATGTGTCTCTCCCAGATAGAAACCTGTCTCTTAATGGTGACAGGCCATCACGTTACATTGTACTGTGTCGTCTTCTCTGTAATTGTGTGTTGTTTTTTTCGCGAGTGCACAATTAAAACTATGTGGACTTACCTGGCAGGAGTAAGCTCTCTTAATTATAAGTGTGCAGCAATGTAGTATCTTGTTTCCTTGTTTTATTTAGGTTATTACTTTCAATGTATGCTGTTATGTTAAATGTATCCTTGTTGATTACCTTCAAGCTAGTGGCGAGAAAGAGGAAGAAAGGTTATGCAGACCACTGCGGATTCAAATAAGGAATCTGGATTTATTACAAAGCTAATGTCAACTCACTTTGTCTGGTAAAAATCTAGAACACGCTATTCCCCACTTACCATTTTTGGATTAAGTTCAACTTTTGCACAATTATTCATGACAATACGATCTAATCTAATAGTTGGTAGACCTACTTACAAGGAGGTTGGTGAATAGCCAATCTCCCATTTCTGACATTTGGAGGAAGATCTTTCCTTTGGTCAAGTGTCTAAAAGGCTTTCAGCCATTCCAAGTTCAGATACACATATACAATACATTTTTTTTGTTACTGAGATTATATCAACAGTCTGGTCAAAATATTTGACGTTTTTTCTCTCACCATTCTCAGATCAAGTCGAAACTTTGCAAAATTATTAATGTCGATGACAACAAATGACTCAATAAAAGAATATTGAATTTACTTAATCAATTAGTCATAATCAGTTAATTTAGTTTTATATTGAAAATGTAATAAATCGGGGACGGCGACACGTAACACGTACTATGTGGACCCCGACAAACACGCTAACAATTTTAAACTAACAATAGATTTTTAAAATCTTCTATTTTATAAGTACTTGAGGAGTTCAAAACACGTCGGCCTTTACTCATGGATGCTCGATTTTGAATTAGGAAACTTTCTTTTTTTTTTTTTTAAAGTGTTTTAAAAGGCAGCACAGAAACCTTTTCTCCTATACCCCTTTTCTCCCTCCCCCCATCTGGTCAACAAAGGTGGCTGGACCATGGCGCACTGAGGATGTAAGAAGCATGTAAGATACGCTAAACCAGTTCAACTAAAATGACCCATAAGTTGATAAAATACTGACACTGACTTGATTAATTCCAATAGTGCTCTTGGATGGATCTCAAAATGTTAACTACCACTGCTTCATCAAACGGTTAAAATCCTTTTCGGACACCAAATTATGTATTGCGAGTATATTGTTAAATATAGAGCCATTAAAAATGAATTACATGATTGATTGAAAAAAAAAATTGTGAAGTTTTATTCAATATAAAGGAATTTCATGTGTTCGTATTGTTTTTATATTTAACTTGTTTGAACAGAAGAAATTTGTTCGGTAAATTTTAGTAGCTAGTACAGTAGTACAACCTGCTAAATCTCCAGAATCACTAATAATATCATGCTGTAAAATAGACATCAATTATTTTCATTTTTTTAAAATGAATCCATTAGTTATCATTATTACCACCGTCTAAATTTTTACTATTAACTGCTGTTTAAAAACGATGTTGTTTTAAGAAAAATAAAAGGTTTACATGCTTAATTTTAAAAACTAAACGGTTCGCTTTTAATAGATTAATAGTAGTAGTAGATAAATAAATAGATAAATAGTTGCAGCCCAAAAATCTCTCAGCAACTTACCAATTTGTTTTCTATAACAAGAAGGCCTATATACAATAATTGTTCGCATTGGAGTGTGTACATTTCAATAAATAGCTTATCCTAACGCAGATCTGTTGCCTGTCTCATTTAAATTTCGAAGTTAAAATGCATTTGTGGATATCCGGTCTCATTATGGATACTTTTCAGAACACGTGCCTATTATTATTTTTTTTTTTTTTAAATTTTAATTGCATTCATTGTGCTGGATATATGACACCATCGTCAACCGTCGGCCATTCAAATGGAAGACTTTTACATCCTCTGCCCTTTAGATGTCTTGGTCTAAAGGGGTTCTTCTTAATTGTCTTAAGAGTTGGGTCTACGACTCTTGGAACTCCAGGTCTACAGAAACTTACCTCCATCTGCATGTCTGAACAAACCTCTGTCTGGAAAACCTCCCTATTACAGATGGTCTGTATCCCGCGAAATGTGCGCATGCGGCTTATTTATAAACTCTTCTTTGATCACGTAGAAACAACTGAATATCGATGAGTTTTAAACTTACGCAAATCTCCTTTATTTTGTTGCATGTGACAATGTTTTGATTGTCCAAACAAAAAATAGCGTAGAACTTGATGCCTGACAAACGACTTGCAAATGAATACCCTCCTTCACTCTCGCTCTTTGTGGTGTCATCAAGACGACAGGGGAATACGGTTAAGTTCAACTACAAAGGTCCACGGCATCATAAATAACTTCCTTACCTCCCCCTAAATGCATTTGAACTGCCAGGGGGAGATAAGAATGTCGCACGCCCAAAACTTGGTTGGGATAAAATGTTCCTCAAATATTTTAACGGAATTATTACTATATTTAAAGAAAGAAATTTGAAAAGGAACAATATTATTATAAATGCATGACGTGTAGGACGTAATCATCTTCTTTTTTGAAGTAACGTCTGTATTATATAAGATAAGATAATTTATTTTCTTTTAGATCTTTTCATCAGCGTTCTTTTTATTTATGGATTAATATTTTTGTTTTCCAATTAAATACAACATTCAATAGAAAAGAACAGACACAACATGCAAAGAAAATTGAAAGAGTTACCTAACGATAGAACTGGTGCCAATCGGTGTAATAGCCGAATAGTTGAGTACATATGTCATTGAATCTGTTGATCTAGTTTTTCTTATGTGTGAATGGACCTCATTCACAAAAACGAACGGTCACGTGATAATATTGATAAAACAACGAAAAAAAAAACCTGTCACGTGACAATCATTGTTGATTAAAATCAGTTCGTAGTTTGTATAGAACAGATAGATAATCACATGGCTCAATGTTGTTTGTTTACCATTGGTGAATGAGGTCCATTATAATATTTATATGACATACGATATTTACTTTCAATTTTTTATATATTGCTTTGAAATGTCTTTAAGATCAATCCCTTTGGTAATGGTGTTCATCTAATGGAATTATATATAGATGTTTTTAGCAATGTTACTTATAATGTTAATTTTTTAAATCTAATACTCTATTGCTATATAAGAGAATAACGTTTGAGACCTCATCTCTTCTTTTGTTTTAGAAGTAATTTTTTTTTAGTTGGAGATGATTTGATTATTTTTTTTTTAAATTTCATTAATACTTTCTTTTTTTTTTATAGTTCCAGGAAATGCAAGTCTATTCTCAGATTCCGGCATTGAATCTCCAAAATAACAAACTTAGTTGCATGTATAAGAAACACAATTAGATCGAGAGAGCACTCGAAAATGAACTTTTAAAAAAAAAATTATTATATGTTGCTGATTGTACCTGAAGCTAGAATGAAAACTCGCGCCATCTTCGTGGTTCTACTTTTGGACATGGTCCTGGGTGCTCCACAGTACGCTGACTTTTATTCTAGCCTTGACGCGTTCCTAGCTGGCAATCCAATCATTGCATCTTCAGACACAGCTTCTACCTCAGCCCAGCCTTCCACGGCAGAGAAGAAAACGGATGCCCCTAACAAAAATGTGAATCTTCCTTCAGGAAATCGTCAAGGTTCGTTTCCGACTCAAGGCCCCACACAAGCGTTTGACTTATCCAACTTGAACACATGGGACAATTTACCTGCTTCACTGTTTGCGGCGCCTTCTCCTCCCCACCAGCCCGCGCCTCAACGATCCCAAGTTCAACCAGGAGCGCACCAAGAAAATAACTGGAATGACCAATCACATTTTGACACTGGGCCATCTCAAAGAACTTGGGACTCCTTTGATCAGGGTATCGTTTCTGGCGGAGTGGACTCTGGAAATATGGTTGGTGGCGGCACTCCCAGCGGTATGCAAGAGCTGTTTCTTCCTTTAGCTGACCACTCACCAGGTTCCACCATGGCCGACAACCCTGGTCAGATGCTGGACTGGTCATCACCTCCGGTAAGCAAGGACACGCACAAATATGAAGATCTGCCTACACCCCCTCCACCTTCAGATGCTGAGGGCATGGCCAAAGCTGTGCTTAGAGGTCAAGTCAAGAGGTGGGAGTGGACTTACTCTAACACGCTGCTGCAAGGCGAAATTTCATCCAACTATAAGGATGACTCCCAGAGCACCGTGTTCTGTTGCCAGCGTCTCCCGTACATTTGCAACGTGGATGGTGTGTGTGTCATCGACAGAAAGGAATGCCAGGAGTTCTGCTCATGCGCAAACAATCCGTTCACCCCACATTGCACCAAAGACGTCATTCCCAGGATTAAAAAGAAAATGGTCGCCTTGGAGGATAAAATTCTTCAGAGAGTATCCAAAGAGCTTAACCTGCTGATCCCACCGCCTTTGGTCACTACTCAGCATCCACTAGAAACAACAACAGAGGACATGTTTCACATTGGCGGATCCAAGTACGATCCTGAGACGGCCAACAGCCCATTAACTTCTGATAAGATACCGGTAACTCCTACGTCCAATTCAAAATTCGACGTAAAATCGACGCCGCTGTCAAAATACGACTCCAAAGTGAAACCAACCTTTATGGGTTCACATCTCCAACATCCTGTAAATAAGGCAGCCGATCCCACAACTCCCAAACCGGAAGCTTCAAAATCTATTACGACCTTACTTCCGGCGTCATCCGGAATGGTTTCAAAGTCATCGCTCAATGTTTCCTCTTACATTCCGTTCGCACCGGAAGCACCAACTGTGAGCAGCGTTGACGGGCGTAGCGTTCAACGAAGCACTTCAAACCTCGACATGTCGCAACAATCAAACTCATCAACATTCCAAACCCCGTCACGAGCAGCAGCTCAAAGACCGAGGCCTACGACGACTTCAAGAACTCAGAAATCAACCACAGCGCCAGCACGTAATGCATTGAATGTTTTGACAGCTAACACATCTGTAAAGGCTACTGTTAAGTCGCTAACGCCCAAAACGTGGACCACTTCTACTACTGCTACAAAAACAACAACTTTGTCTGCTCACAATATTAAAGAATCATTTTTACATTCTGTATATAATTTCGACCATTTCTCTCTAACGCAGTCATCAGAAGATTCAAAAGACAAGAGACACCAGTCAACCATCTCCAATACTACTGAGCCACCTTCACGCAAGACTTCAGTTTCTACAAGGTCACCTAAAGCTTCTTCTAATTTATTACACAATTCGACAACAATATCGTCTCCTGATCCTACAAGCTCATCTAATAATAACACTTCAGCAAAGGCATTGAGAGGATTCACTGCTAATACAATCCCTGTTTCACCCACATTGAAGAGTTCCACAACTTCTGTCCCTTTAATAAAAGGTGACATTATATCTTTTACCTTACCAACATCTTCAGCAAAGTCGTCAATAACAACAGCAACTTCGACAGCATCACCTTCGGTTTCTACAGCATCGCCCATATCGTCGTCAACTTCATTGTCTACCATCCCCCCAAGTACATCGTCAAAAACAGACTCGTCAATTCTAGAATCTAAAACAGAAACCAATAATGCGTTTCTCACCAATCAATCTAGGATTAGCCTGGTAACTACAAAGAAAGACAACCCATCTACATTCAATTCCACTTTTCAAAACTCACCCAGTACAACGCAAACGACACAGATGCCTTTTGCTGAAACGTCAACAAGCAATGGAACATCTACTTCGGTGGAAATATCGAAGGAAATTCCCCAAGTATCAAGTACAATCTCCAGCGTTAAGGAGCCTGAAAACTTCAGAGCAACGGATGAAATTAAAACTAAACATTCAAGCCTTTCTCCGGAAGAAAGAGGTTCGAGAACTGAAACGGCAGAAGCTCTTTCAGAAGTCTCAACTAAATATCAGTCCATCAATTCCTCAGCAACTGCAACAGACGCGACAACATATCAAGCAGAATCCATCCTGATTACCACAACACCATCTCACAAGGAATCTGAGCTTGTAGATCCTAACAAAGAACAGGGCTTACTGGACTGGTTTGGTTCGAACTCTAGCAGAAAAGATCATTTTCAAATGTCCTCCGCGAGACCTCATTATGATACGACGACGACGTTTTTTGGGGACTCGGATGAGAAAGAACCATGCGGCCCGGAATGTGAAAAAAATGGAGGCAAATGCTTCATGGGGAGTAACTTTAAGTCTTACTGTGGTTTCGTCAATGGTGATCCATGCAACAATTTCCAGTGCATTAACGGCACGTAAGTAGTACCACTGTGTGGCAGACGTTAGACTTTTAACCTATCATCTCAATGTTAGTTATTAATCATTTTCAAAATTATTGAAAAAAAAAAAAAAAAGAAGTAATAACAGTAAAAGGCCTATAGCTAAAAATAACATGTAACGTAAGACAAGGGAGGTAATGTCAGATGGTTAGCGATGACCACTACAAAAAGTTCTATTATCACTTATTATAATTAGGTCGTACCAGTAAAGAATAGTACCCTAATCAGAGCTTGCGATTTATAGATGTAAAGATCATCTGTTTCTAATGCTGATAGTTTACGAGAGAGTCGAGTGACTAGCACTACGACCAATCGCCTTTACTTTTCCCCAACTTATGTCAGGTACCCATTAGAGCTGGGTAGACAGTCGTACGATATAAATGTTTTAGATTCTAGTCTGTATCGAGATTTGAATCCGATACCCCTCGGCTCAGTCGCCAAGCCCTTTACCACTCTACCTTAACGCCTCTAGGTCATGCAATTATTTAGAATAAAATACTTGTAAACTTCTTTTTTTGGATGAGCTAAGATTATTTACTATATTTTTATTTTTTTAAAAAATAAGCATGTTATAAGAACATATTTATTGATTCAACTTTTTGTTGACAATATATAAGCATATGTGATATTATTTCGTTTCACTATCTCATCTGTCCAATGACTTGGGGTGCTGTGACAGTTTGTGTAACCAAATCCCTCCACTTTTACCTTTCAGCAGCTGTTCTTAGCAAGATATCGAGAGAGGCTGGTCCATTCTTTTATGTTATCCAGCTTTTCTTTGGGCGGCTCTTTCTTCATGCTCCCTCCACTGTAGCTTGAAGAAAGACTTTTGATAGTGAGTCATGTCTTACAATATGGCCAAACCAGATCAGCTTTCATCACTTCACGGTATTGAGGAGTTTTTCCTTTTTGCCAGCCAGAGTGTTGACTTGTAAAGTACACACTCATTGTCTTCTCCTCTGATAGCCAGCATGTTTACTCTCAAAGTCTTGGATTCTTCTTTCAGCCTTCAGCGTCTGACTTTGACGACTTTCTAAAAGCACTATGGTTAACAAATAAGCTGTTTAGAGTCGACTTAATTTTAGACTAAGATCAACCAAATGGAGACATTGTTTGCTTAAAAACACTAGGGTGAATAAATGGGTTGGACCATCTCCAGCATAAAGGATATGTAGTTTGCAGCTGGGGCTGCGTATCCACGGAAAATATAGCATTCCTTATTAATCTTCAGACTCGATGACAAGCCGTATTATTTTTATTATTATTAAATTTGTCATACTAATTACATCGATGATTTAATAACGATATTGTAATCATGATTTGTGTTGCTCGTTCCCTTCTAAAGGGAACATTTTTTCAGACATTTTTTCCCAGCATTTGTTCCTAAACTTTCCTTATTTCTCATCGCTAATTAATTCGAAAGTTTTGACTTAAATACAAAATGTATCTACTTGTGAATGACACAATTGTGTTGTCCCACAGCTGCTTATATACAGAGGGCCTCTATATCTGTGACTGCAAAGAAGGCTGGACGGGTACTTTCTGTGATAAACCCTGCGCCCTTGACTGTGGAGCCCACGGGACGTGTGGCCGAGTGGGTAACGCGACGGGCTGCATATGTCATCTGAACTTCACTGGGAACAGGTGTGAAGAAAAGAGAAAGATTGTTCTCAACGTGAGAGGTAAGCCATGCTCTGCTTTGTGATTAGGACAGTTTAAGGTTCGAATTCCCCCTCCGCTATCCTCCCTGTCCCATGAGAAAGTAAAGGCAATAAGAGATAACAGTATATATTGTATAAAGAAAACAAGTCTAGTTCTACGGATACCAGGGGCGGCCTTAGAGGTGGAGAGTTTGGCGACCGCTCCAGGCCCCGCGCCTCAATGGGGTCCCGCGATAAAGACAATCAGCTGTCAACTTCAGCTCATAATACAAATATTTGTGGTCATGATAGAACACTCCCCCAAGGCGTGGTCTCTGCAGAAGCGATATTAAATACCACAGACTACAGTTCGAATACAAATATAAACACAAATTCAAACACTGAAACGAATATATGTACGAATTTCAAATGAGTTCACGATTACTCCATATTACTCCAGGGCCACATACATTTTCGACATGCGTGGTAAGGGGCCGCATTACTAATTATTCACAACGTCCAGCTTAATTTAACCGAATCTCTTCGGCTTTATTAAGCAATTGCAGCCCAGTGGGTCGTAGGTCGACCATCCCTGATACAGGTAATCATGTCAACTATAAATAACTTCTTCAGATGCTATTGTGAGTCAAACAGCATGTAATATTTTAAAGTTTGAAAAAGACGAGATAGTACCATAAGCACAAAGCTAGAAGTATATCAAGCTGCCACCCTCTCTAAATCGCTCTATGCCTCAGAAGCGTGGATAGTATATAGAAAACATGCACACAAAAACTGAACCACTTCCACATGATCTGTCTCAGAAAAATACTGAATGTTAAATGGCAAGAAAAACAAATACCTGACACAGACGATCTGCACAGCGCGAGCATGTATCCAGATATTCCTGATGCAGGCGCAATGTGTAAATTGGGGCGAAAATTGCAGAGGACTAGAGAACGGTGCTGGCAGAAGAAAAGCATCAGAGAAAAAAGAAATGCCAATAACACTAGCTCCATCTGGAATAACCCGCCCAGTGTACAGCCAAACATTCCGGACTCACATTGGTCTCACCAGCACCCTGGGGAGGCACAAAACCCCATTGGAAAGCCTTCATCCCCCTGGATGACAAAGGTGGTTATCATAGAACCACGATGGACAAACTCAATATCAAGTTATGGAAATACTGGTTATCAGTTACACATATAAGCTTTGGGCTTCAACTTATTAGTTGACAATGATGTATCATGTACATACAACAACCGGAAGTATCTGCGTACCTATGGATTAATACGAAATAATGGGTGACCAACTAATATATACGCCAGATGGTAATTAATCATCAGTCCTTATAAGTTACTATTATATGTTTTAATGATTTTTTTTTTAAATACATTTTTTTTAATTAGATTTTTTTTTATTTAGTAGAAAATTACATTGCCAAAAACTAAGACAAAACTGTAAGTTCCATGTTGTCAAAACAATTAAAAAAGGTTAACGTCGTTCAGAGATTGTGTATGCTTGACATTCATTAGGTTGTCTATTGTCCTCTGTTGTAGACAGATGTACGTACACGATTAAAGTCCTTGATATTGGGATTCTTTCGCAAGGGACTGTCTTTAGTTTCTATGCAAGCTTAAAGGTTTCAGGAAACATTAACGGTTTTCTTGGTGCGTTTACCAGATGAAATCCTATTGTAATAGTTTTTGATGTACAACAAAGTGTACTAACAACTGGGCTAATCAACGCAGAAAATGATCCTATACACGACTCTGTCATTATCACGTGTGTAAAGTCTTGTGTCCTGCGCCATTGTATACAGGCTGTAAGGTGCAAAAGAACTAAACAATTATAGTATCGAAACCAGAACAACTTAGATTAATCGTGTGGATATATTTGAAACGCACCAGTGCTCACATTATAAATATGATAATAAAAGTACAACCTAAACAATAATTTATTCATATTTCATGTGGTTTACATAATTTGAATATTTGTATCTTCGCACTTGTATATTGGCACTTGTATATATTTATATCAATGGATTACGTTAACAATACTATTTAATTGGTCAGTTTACTATGCTAAAACTAATGATAGTTGGAAAAAAAATGGGCCTTAAGAATTCTGATGTAGCTGATGTAGAAATACACAAATTGAGAGTCAGAGAGTTGGAGCTTAGGGAGACGAAAGGAGAACTCAAAGAGCATATAAAACCGGTATGGAAACCAAAGTTGCCACTTTTCAATGAGAACGTGGATCAAATGGATGCATATTTGGTGAGATTTGAAGTACATGCTCAAGCTACAGAAATACCTAAAACTCAGTGGGGAGGTCATCTTTACACATTGTGACAGGGAAAGGTATTGCAAACTTGTATTAATTTTTCTAAGAAAGATCTAGAAGACTATGACAAGGTGAAGGAGATATTAATGAAAAATACAACTTAACAGATGCTGGGAATAGGGAGAGGTTCCATGATAGTTGGCTGTACTGAGGGGAAACCCGAAGTTCAAATGTCCCTTCCTCACTGAAATTTCGAATCTCGGTAATGTCAGCTTTAAAGTAATATAATAATTCGTATCAAAGAGAAGCCATGTGATCTTGATTAATATGCAGACATTCGTGCATTATGCAAGGTTTTTGGTCCAAAGATTTGGGAACAGAGTATCTAAACCTCTGAAACCATCTCTCGGGACTTCGATAAAGATGATGCTCAAAAAGAGCTAATTATTCTGAAGTACCTCTCTGAAATAAAACTGGTACTTACAACTAACTATGTTACCGCACTCTCTGAACCAGACTTTCGCATAGTCAGACCAAAGGTTCTAAATCTGTTTCTTTCTCTAGCGTTCAAGCAATGAAAACATTAGGCACGAAGTATTCAGACGAGACTGGAAACAAAGTGTCTTACACAAAGCTTAACATTATAGGACGTATTGATGCCATTGTTAGTGAATTTTCAATATTAACAGTTCACGTTGATCGGAGCAAGATTTTGGAACCCCTGAACATCAAACGTCTGCCTTAATGTCTCAACTTCTGCCTTGCTCGTCTGCTTCTGACATTTACGCTCTGTGATTAGGCGGAAGTCATTTTCGAGTGCATGTTGCGGAGACAGGGATTTGCATAGAGTTAGTAACACATCCTATTTAGGATTCGCTGTTTTCACATAATACTTGTTTGAACTGATATATCAATTCGGACATCTAGCTCTGCTCAACCACATTGACAAATACAATTGTTAATTAATAACCCACTAACAGTGAAATCAAAACTTATTTAAACGCTAGGATTTATTATAGGTTTTGAAGTTGTTAGAAGAAGAGAGAGGAGACTTAACAGCTTTATCCCAGAGATTAGTCGAACTGATGTTGAAACATGCCATTTTTACCTTGGCCTTAGAGAAGAGAGATTGCAAGTGCATGGACGTACATTAGTTTTACGATGAAGCAAATGTTTAAACATATCTAGCCTTAAAACTTGTGAATAATTTGCTTGGTTCTTGCGTGGTGGCTAAGTGGTAAAGTGCTTGATCTACGAACCAGAGGTCCCCGTGTTTGAACAATGGTAAGGGACTGAGATTTTTAATTTCGAGATCCTAAGGGTGCCTCTGGGCGTTATAGAAGGCCTCAACACTGACCTGTGAGGTCGCAGACTGTGGTCAGTGGAGACCCGATATCTCGATGTCACGTTGGTACAGACCTGTGGCCAGTGGAGACCGGATAGCTCGATGTCACGTGGTGCAGACCTGTGGCCAGTGAAGAGCCGATAGCTCGATGTCACGTGACACAGACCTGTTACCAGTGGAGACCCGATAGCTCGATGTCACGTGGTACAGACCTGTGGCCAGTGGAGACCAGATAGCTCGATGTCACATGGCACAGACCTGTTACCAGTGGAGACCCGATAGCTCGATGTCACGTGGTACAGACCTGTGGCCAGTGGAGACCAGATTGCTCGATGTCACATGGCACAGACCTGTTACCAGTGGAGACCCGATAGCTCGATGTCACATGGCACAGACCTGTGGCCAGTGGAGTCCCGATAACTCGATGTCACATGGTACAGACCTGTTACCAGTGGAGACCCGATAGCTCGATGTCACATGGTACAGACCTGTGGCCAGTGGAGACCCGATAGCTCGATGTCACATGGTACAGACCTGTGGCCAGTGGAGACCCGATAGCTCGATGTCACATGGTACAGACCTGTGGCCGGTGAAGAGCCGATAGCTCGATGTCACGTGGCACAGACCTGTGGCCACTGGAGACCCGAAAGCTCGATGTCACGTGGTACAGACCTGTGGCCAGTGGAGACCCGATAGCTCGATGTCACATGGTACAGACCTGTGGCCGGTGAAGAGCCGATAGCTCGATGTCACGTGGCACAGACCTGTGGCCACTGGAGACCCGAAAGCTCGATGTCACGTGGTACAGACTTGTTGCCTTTGTGAGGTCCCGAGCATCTTTGGTGCTAAAAGTTTCAATTTGACAAGTGTCAATGTCATTACTCTTGATGAGTTTTATTAAAATGTGCGTGTCTTCAATGTTGCCTTACTACTGTGTCCGACACATACATTCTATATCTTTTTTTTTTTAGAAAGCTTTTATCAACTCACTCCGTCTGTCTGTCTGTCTGTCTGTCTGGTAAAAAGTTTGAGCATGTTTTTTTCTCCCATTTCCCATTCTCGGATCAAGTTAAAACTTTGCACATTTATGTATTGAATCAATACAAAAAAATAACCAATTAGTTAATCATTTAGTACTAATTAATTAATTTTGTTTTATATAGCAGAAAAGAAGAAATAACCCTGTAAGTTTCAGTAAATGATAGTAAATAGCGGTTCTTTCTTTTTTTAGATAAGCTTTCTTTTAAAGTATTCTTTTTTTCTATTGCTTTTTTTTTTTTAAAAATGATGGTGACATCAACGATTCCATGTAGGTATAGATGCAAATAGTGCTTCAACGGTTCTCAAAGCTCCATAGACACTGCTATAAAACACATAGCCTAAATCTCTTTGTATGTTTTTATGTAATTGATACATTACTTCAACTTTTGAAAAAGTAATTAGAAAATAATAATAATAAATGGTAGATTTTAATCGCCCTGATCTGCTGCTCATCGAGAAAAAAAAACGCTACCATTAAGGACACCTCCGTACCACTATCTCATAAGTTAAGAAAAACTGAGATGGAAAACCAAAGAAAATATGGAAACCTAATCTTGGAGACTAAGCGTTTTCAAAATAACCATATCAATCGAGGGAATAATAACAACTGACCTCACCGATACCTTCAAGGCCCTTAACATTCTTAGGAACATTCTCGCTGCCTGTCAGAGGGCGGTACTGCTGCAGACCTGCCACATCACCAAAATATTATTCAGTGGAAACTGTTAAAGGGACTACCATGAATTTTGTTTTCCTTTAACGAAACTCTACCGTGGCAGCGCCAGAGAATGAATACTCGTTCATTTCTAACATAATAATAATAATAATAATCTTTATTATTGTTCAAGGAAATCTCTCTTACAATTTGTGCATTACACCAAACAAAACATGATTTACTGTAAGTAAAAAGTAAAGTTTCCCTTTCATACCTTGTGTCTATAGGGCAGATGATGTAAAGGTCATCTGTCTCTGTGTCCTACGGTTAACGAGGGTGTCTTGTGGTCAGCACAACGACCTACCGCCTTTACGTTTCCCCAACTAATGTCAGGTACCAATTAGAGCTGCGTGGACTCAGAGGCGCCCAAAGATTCCGAAGTTAAAAGTCCCAGTCTTCACCAAGATTCGAACGCGGAAACCAAGCGCTTTACCGCTCAGCCACCGCGGCTCCTAAGGTGTAGCTCTTTATAATTTGCAGTGGCTCTTAGAATAAAAAACGGGAAGCTGTTTGTGTTCACGCCAACACTGAGAAACTAAAAAAGTAAAGTATTACTAATTCCAGTCCTTACCAAGATTTGAATCCAGGACTCGCGGTTCGGAAGCCAAGCGCTTTAGCGCTTTTTAACTATAGAAAACCACAATATATATTCACACAGAGTCACTCAAAATTTGCATTTGAAATGTTTATATCAGATGTTTCAATTGTATTTAAGGATTTGATTGCCTGGGGAACAAAAGAGTTTTTGTGTCTGTTTGTCTTTGATATTTGTGTCTTGTATCTCTTTTAGTGTATACATTGATTAGTGTAGAATGACTATAATGAAGACAATAACAATGCCTTGTTTCTGCCATTCCAGAGGTTGCTGTTGGCGTCAACAATCTAAAAGTCTGGGAGGTGGCTCTGATAGCCATCATGGCTGCGGTCTGCATCGCTACCGTGTTTATCGTCCTACCCTATGTCCTATGGAGACGTCAATGGTTACCCATTAGGCAGCTGATATTCTACTTCCAGGAATACGAGGATGATGGTAATGAAATAGTTTCTTAGATCTTAGTTTAAAAGCTAACTCTTACCGCAACGCTAACTCCGAACTTATTACACATTTGACATAATTTTTATGGCATACTATTCTCTTCTTTGTATCTGTACAATAAAAATAGATCCACAATATTGATTAATTTTTGTTTGAAACATCAAAGCTTAGGTAAAAGAAAACCAAATTATTATTACTAACACAAAATAGCCAAAATAATAAGCCCACACAGAATAGTGACTTTCTAGGAACCTACAACAAAACACATCTGAAGTGTAAATAAGTTTTGAATTAATATTGAATCATATGAAAAAATAGATCAATTTATTATGTTAATGCAGCAGAAAGTCAATGTAGCGCAGCATCCCAGAAAACATCCAGATCTTAAAGAGTACAACTACATTCAACAGTGCGACAAAAGCGTTACAAGGACCAGAGCATCTGAATGGCTTTGCGCACACCAACATCATTGAAATTAAAGTTGACTAGACCAGCAAAACCAATGACAGTCAGAAAATACAAAAACTTTTCCAGAATCAGATCAAAAATTTCACTAGGTAATCTTTCAGCACTTCATCTATTCCCCAGAAACCATGGGGGTAAACAAATCTGAGCAAATGGTTCGTTGTAGATCCCTGAATAAACAAAGCAGCTGGCATGTGGCCAACCATATCTAGAACTATCATACGCTCACGTTTTCAATGTGTTGAAGCTGTAATTAGCTGACCGTTTCATGTCTTCTCTGGAGTAAAAGGTCCTTTCCTAGCACGAAACTATTCAATAGTTGCCAGAGCGGAACTAGCAGTAAATGACAAGATTAATTGAGGCAGAACTAAGTGGTTGCATCTGCAGGAGCTAGCGGGAGCACCTTCAGCAACTTCGCCATTTAAAAACTTTTTTTAAGATTTTGAAATTTAATATTTAAAACAAGTGCAGTTTGTGTTTTTGAGTCTTCCTCTGGCTTGATAAGGACATTGGGAAGGCCACAATTACCTCGGTACTGTCTGTCTAAATGAGAAGCCATGAGCACACCAGCGCCAAAGTATCTGTTGGGGCACTCTCGACGAAGGCGTGTTTTTTTGCCATACTCATCAACCTTATATTTCAGCACAGCAAGATTGAACTTCATCTTCTTGTGTTTACTTTTCTTAGGAGTTGTGTAGTTCTTCTTCTGGTGATTCTTGCTAGTACCTCTATGTCTCAGCAATAGATGGAGGGTAGACTCTTTTTGAATGTTATAATCAGATAGGTTACGTCCATCACTCTAGCTGTTTTCCTGCAATAATCTACCTCCGCTGATATGGAGAGATTCCTACTGTTATCTTTAATTTCAGTTTTGATATTTTCAATAATCACTTTATTTATTTTTTTAACCTTTTTTTAAGGAAACCTAAGAATTTGCGCTATTCAATTTTAGTTTTTTTTTATCATAGGAATCCTTGGGCCTTATGCCTCTTTTCTTTGCCTCTTTTTTGGGGGGGCTTTATATACCTCTTTTTTGGGCCCTCCTGCCTCTTCTGTGGGCTTTTTATTTATTTTTTTTTAATTAAATTTGTATTTGTAAGTTCTCACATTTCACAAATATTAAATCATAAAGAATTAAAGAGAATTTGAAATTTGATTAACCTATACTTAATTACTTTACAAAAATATAATAATATTAATAATAATAATAATAAAAATTATTTAATAGCAAAGACATACTACATAACTATTGAAACCATCAGAGACAGAAAAATGATACAAGGTTTAGGATATCAACAACTAAAGGATAAGCAACCAAAATTAAAAGCAAATACACACCAACACGTACACACTAACATATGCATGACCGCACTCACCTACCAAGTAGGTACTGAAACCATCAGATGTGATGGATTTTTCAAAGCCACAAATAAGATATAAGAATGGTATATCAAGAACTAATAAATAGCTAACCGGGAATAAAAGTAAATACACAAATGTACTTACACATGCATAACCTAAATACATACTCTTCATACATATATAAACTCAAATAAACACACATTTCTTTTCATCTGCCTTAAAACAAATAAACACAATATCAAATACCACCGAAGCCATTTCTGGAATACTGCTTGAGCATTGTACAACTACTTAAAGAATGCATCCGGAGATTGTCTACACTGGTTAACATAAGCACAGAACTGACTTCATATACAACTTTTGTGTGTTCTTTTTGTGGTAGAAAAATATTGAATATTTCTGCACTTTTACTCGGCTTTGAAAAGAAATCATGGTTTAATCGTATACATCTTTAATAGATATAGTAATTATAGATCATTAAGTGCCACTGATGCTTGTTTTTTTTTAACATGCATTTTGCCAGATACGAAACACGAGAAACTTAAATATTTATTGAAATCATGGATGTCCTTTTGTAGAGAACGCTTACCAATTGATAACCTTCAGCCATGCACTGGTTCTGAGTTAAACGTGTTACATTTCTAACTTGCCCAGTTTGTCTGCCATGCATTGTGCTATAACTTAAGATGCAACCTTTTCTGAGTTTTTGTTGTCTGACGTCCTATGACAGTATGTGACAGGTGTTGCTGACTCTTCCTAATGGCCCACGTGTTTACTGCCACCACCACACCTGACAACAGACTTAAGGGACATGTCTCTGTGCTACAAAAATTTTAGTGAATACGCAGGTAGCAGAATCCCAAGCCGATGTCCAAGCACCCAATATTGCCTAGCGAAATGTGTATTTAGTTACTTGATTTGGAAGTAAGAAGAGGCTCTATATCAATACTTTACAGCGTCATGAAATTATCAGCCGTTTTACAATGCTTATATCAACCCACTCTGTCTGTCTGTCTGGTAAAAAAGTGTGTACACGTTATTTCTCCCACACCCATTCTCGGATCAAGTTGAAACTCAGCACAGCTATTTATTGGATTTGACAAGACATGAATTAATAAAAAAAAAAGTAACCGATTAGAATCATTAGACAATTTATTACTGGTAATTAATTATTTTGTTTGATACCATTAAGGGAAACTAATCCTTCAGTATTCACAGATAGGCATAAATGTGTTGGGTTTAGTCCTCTTAATTAATTGTTAACGCAATTTCTCCTTCACGCATTCTGCGATCAAGTTGATACTTAAATCATTTATTGGACCTAAAAAAAACATGAATCAATAAAAAAACAAACTTAATTAGTAAATTAATTATTGGTAATTGGTGATTTTGTTTGATATCTAATAATGGAAATAACAGATTACCTTTACACCATCTGCAATATAGACCACAAGGTCTAAAAGGGGGAACTTTACTTTACTTTTTTTTTTACTGTAAGGGAATTAACTTAAGCATTACTGATGGATACCAATTAAGCGCAGAGCTCTTCCCCTTTGAATAAGCTTTTTTATTTTTTTTTTAAAGGATTTTTTAGATTTTGCTTGTTAAAAACTTACTTTTGCATAGCCAGGCTTTCATGCCCAGTGCGCTATGGTGCAATATGATGTGTGTATCTGTTGGGGGTGAGGTGTTGGAAATTATATCTGGGTGAAAATTTTGTGTTACGTTTATGCGCTCAGTAAAAAAAAACCCAACTCAGCTCAAGTTTGGGATTCGAACTCAAGCCCTTTAATAGATAGTCAAGAGGTATGCCACTCAACATTTTCGCTTTATAGAAAACGTACGTTAGTGTTATTTTTTTTTTAAATAATAAAAGTTCATAGAATGAAACAATGTAATGCATTTTATTATGTTGTAATCTTGTAGCCTGTTCTATAAATTTCGTTATGATAAATGTCTCTAGAACCTTTGTCCCTTCGGTATCGGTTTGATAAGCTAAATAGACTAATAGACTTAAGCGACATATAAATATATAAATATTATAAATTGTATTGCTGGACTAGAAATGGAACTATTTCATCGGTGGTTTTCAGTTGATAAGTAACTATGTAATCTACAGAAATGAGATAAAGGTCTGGGCATCAATAGAAACGATGTGACACATACAGCAGTTCTCAGCTCTTCATGCAGCTGATGTGGCCAAAGGTACGACAGTTGCTGATATAGCTTGGGATGACGCAGGATCTGCCATGATGTAAACATTGTTTCAAGCTGCAACCTCATGGTTGACGCACGAAGCCTTTCCCAGCTTTGGCTATAGCCGCAATGCAGCAGATGTTGATTCAGAGTTTTTCGTTCTTCTTCCGGCTCCATGGACGCTAACATTCTGGAAAATCTATCTTGTGTTGATGTATAACAACGCTCAGCAGATTTAAAAAAGACTTAAAGATTTTGCTACATTATCCAATTTGAGCGTTTTAGATATTAAGAAAAACCTATAGGCTCCGTTAATGTAAAAAAAAAAAAATGTCTTTAAGACTAGAGGGCGTAGTGAGATACTAAATAGATTTCTTACATTATCAGATTGAAAACAACATTAGAACCGTTGAACAATAAGAATGTTGCTGTTTATGCAGTGTGTGTGTCATAACGACACGATCATTAAAGTTGACGGCGAGCCATTTTTTTCGTGAAATAATTTCACTTTTCATAATTTGCATAATCCTGGCTGCAGAATGTATGTTTGTTTAGTTGATAAATTTATAGTCTAATGTTTACCAAAGAGCTTTAATCCATGGCAGTGTCGTTGTCTCCCCTTTGCGTCATGCTTCATTTATCACACGACTTGACAGAAATGTTTTTAACCTTTGTTGACTTACTCATCATGATTTTGTTTTTTTCTTTTTGTGTCTTTCAGTGTCTTCTACTAAAGTCCCGCTTCTCCTTCAGCTCTTCGTAATGTTCCTTTTTTCACCATAATGCATTTTATTTTGTAGAAGGTTGGGTCGAATAGAAGTCACCATTGTGACTGAAGACTAAACTAGAAGGATGAAAAAAAAAGGGAGGCAATTTAGAGTTCATTTTAAATCTGATCGTCAAAAGTCGTTCATGGCTACCAAGAAAACAAAATATATTAACTTTCAGCAAGATAAACTGGAACGAAGAGAATTAGAACAAAATAACGTGAAATATAATATTAATAATAATTATTAAGCGTTTATGGACGTTATCCTAAATAACAATATACACCATTGTTATATCAACCGAGGGGATAATAACTAGCCTCGCGAATACCCCAGGGCACGATCTTGTGTGACCAACACCCTCATTGCCTGTCAGAGGACGGTACTGCTGCAGACCCGCCACGTCACCAGAAAATAAATTCCACAGTGGAAACTGTTAAAGAGAATGCACTGAATTTTTGTTTCTCTTTAATGAAACTCGACCCTGGCAGTGCCAGAGAATGAATACTCTTTCGTTTCTAACATACTGATTAAAGCAATGCCTTCCATTCACAAAATTATGGATGATTGCAGTGTTTCACATCTTTTACATTGCTTGTTCTTACTTACAGATTGGATCTCACCTATCCTCTGCATATAAATCCCCTAAATCACTGAATTCACCTCACCTAAATCAATCACCTCACTAACCTTTCTCTCCTTCCTATCTCATTGCCTTTACAAACCTCACCTACATTATCAATGTAAGTGTCACCCACCTCATTGTATTACTTCATATTGCCACATCGCAAGCTGCTTCCTTCAGGGAACAGTACCAGGAAGAAGAAGAGAAAGACAGAGAAATGATGACAAGACAACATCAAAGAATGGACAGGCCTGTCAGTTAAGGAAATACTTTCCATGGCAAAGAATATAGAGGAATGGAGAATGACGGTTGACAGTTCTTGTGTCGTGCCCTAACGGTACAATAGACCAAGGGTTATGTCAAGGTGAAGGTGATATATTAACCACACTGATGCTTTCTTATTATCCCCCCCAAAAAAACTAAAACTCTGATGCCTTCTTATCCCCAGATGATTAAAATTTTGATTCCTTCCTATTATCCCCAGATGACAAAGACTATGATGCCTTCATTTCCTACAAGTCCAGTCCCAGGGATGAGCGTTTTATTCTGCAACATCTCTACCCGAAATTGGAGAAGGAACTTGACTTTCGCCTGTGTCTTCATTTTCGGGATTTTTCACCAGGAGAACGTAAGATATTGTATCAATTTTTATAAAATGGCGTTAACATTACAGCTCAACGCTTTTAGAAATTTTTCTTATTGCACATGGCTAAAGAAAAGATGCTTATTTTGTTTACTAACGATCTAATACCAGCTCCTTGTACGCCAGAATAATAAATAGGGGTTCTGAATTCAATTTATATAGGAACCAGAGCGATAATCACATCTCTAGAATCTATACCAGTAGATGTATTTAGAATACAATAAGACTATATAACGCTACAAACTTAGCTAATTTAATCCACAAATAGTGAAGTCTCTAAGTTTTTTTAAAAAGCAGAACTAACAGACTACAAACAATAGAAGATAAAAAGAGTTGTTTTTTTTTTATAAGTTAAATATATACTTTTAGAATATGAGCAGATAACTTTAGCAAATGTGATTGAAAGGTTTCTTAATTAGTTTTTCTCTAATTATCGTTTTACTAATTAGCTATTTTTTAGAACTATTTAAACCTAAATTATTTTCTTTTGAACAAATCAAATTAACACTGCATTAACTATAATTGTCAAACAATAGAATTATTTCTTTTACCCCCTTCGTTTGGTCCATTCTACTCACTATTGAATAGTTCTTTTTTTTATTCAGCCATTGCCAACAACATTATCAATGCCATCGAGCGAAGTCGACGAACAATCATGGTTCTCTCCCCTAACTACGTGGCCTCGGAATGGTGCAGGATGGAGTACCAGAAGGCCCAGCACGAGATGCTGAGGTTGAAGCACAAAATCATTCCCATCGTTCTAGAAGACATCAGCGGCATGCCGGAAATGGACAGCAACTTGAAGACCATCATCAACACCGTGACCTATATCGAGTGGCCCGGGGAGGAGGAGCCGAGCAGCAGCAAAAAGGTGGAGAGGTTCTGGAAACTTCTAGAGCTTTCCATGCCCAAGAAGAAAGACGCTCTCGCTCGCTCCTTGAGCACATGCAGCAGTGATGTGCCCCTGACAACTGTGTCGAAGACTTGCTTTGACAGCATCGTGTCTTCGCTAAAGGGAGATGATTGGCTCTCGGCTACTTCCTTGGAGAGTAGCTCCAGCTGTGCTAGCGGAAGTAGCACGGACAGTGGTAAAAGCCTTAAGCGCGAGCGTGGCTCTAAAGTCATCCCAGTCGACCCAGGAGTTTTCTTTGAAGATCGCAAACCCAGCCAAGTCAGCAGCATTGCTGGAAGCAAAGGTATCGCCAAGGGCGTTGGTAGCGTGGAAGGCAGCAGTGTCACCAAAAGTAGACGAAGCAGCGATATTACAAGTGACAAGACGCATATATCGTCCCAATCCGCTGTCTCGTCGCGAACCAAACAGCTGCCTTTTGAGCATAGCGTTTTAGCGCCCATTGCACCAGTTCAGCCTTTAAAAACATCTTTCTCTTCTCCCATCCTACCATTACTTGAAAACACCGTCAGCCCACACCACGGACGATCATCTTCTGAGGAAGAGACCAACGTTTTGTCGCCGTTGATTAAATTGACTAGCCCTGTTCCTGATGAGAAAAACATTCCAGATGAAACAGCAGCAGCGCCTAAATTCTCTAGTGATGACTTTATCATCGAGGTCCGAGAGGTTGGAAACCAGATCAAGGTAACTTCTAGACCTCCAAGGAAATACACTACTAGGGAATTGATGGTCTGAACACCAGTACAAGATAGTCGAGAGTATAATTGTAATGGTAATCGTGTAGATATGGAGTGACACAAGCACTAGTCGATACTCAAATTGTAACGATAATCGTGTTGATATGGAATGGGACAAGTCCAAGATTGTCGATTCTCAAATTGTAATGATAATCGTGTTGATATGGAGGGACACTAGCACTAGTCCATACTTAAAATGTAAAGCTAATCGTGTTGATATGGAGTGGCGCTTGTAAAAGATTGTCGATACTCAAATTGTAATGGTAATCGTGTAGAGGCCGTGCTGTGATACTGTTACGGCTATTAATTAAGGTCCACGATCTTATTGAGGAAATTTAAGTCACAAAACTGGTCTATAAAGTGTTTTCAAGTAAGATTACGATGATTGAGTGGAACAGGCATGTCTCTCTTGCACTTTAACTTCAATTAAACTTAATTGTCAGACTAGTACCACGGTGCTTTTGTAACACTGTCATTTCTTGCAATGGAGTCAGTCCAATCATTACCTTAATAATAGCTCACTGTCGTTAATTAATTTTTTAGACACTTTAATATATTACGATATAAACAGATATTTGTTTACAATATTTTTCATACATTTCTCACTTGTTGCTTATTACATTTCAAAACTTGAAAAAAAAAAAAAGGATACATATCTTACATTGTACGCCCTGTATTAAACACATCACGGGAAGTTGGTGTAGTACATCACTGTTTTAATATTGACAGATACAAATTTGGTTATCATTGAGTATTTGAGCCTATCTTTTGTTTTAGTTATGATTCTTTATATCCTTTTGGCTTAATGATTTACCAAACAAACCACCATTATAAAACCAGTCCTTTACAAAATTAGCTCTGAGTGTTTACAGGAGGTGTTTTAATGTATATAAAGTCTAAAATGAATATATGGTGCTTTCGATATTATCCTTTATATATTTTCCAAATATAAATCTCTAATCTACAAAGTAATTATTAAGGTGTCTGTGTGTATGCATAAATTTAAAGTAAATTTCATGTAGAGAAGTCAACTTCATAAGTTCATACGACCATGATTAGATCATCATTTGCCAGGATAATTCCTTAGGGCTTAGATCATTGTGAAGATGTAGCTTGAAGGGCTGAACTTTCTGTCACCTAAGAGCTGAACTTTCAGTCACCTAAGGGCTGAACTTTCAGTCACCTAAGTCTCAAACCTGTGACTTAGACTAACTAATATATGAGATCAGATTAATACCTTGTACTTGACGGGGTAATCTTTTTTTGAAAAAGTTTTGTAACTTGTAACATAGATCGATGGTAAGATACATTCAAAAGAAATCTATACTTCAGATGTATTTGTTAAGAACACTGGCTAGATTCTATACACAAGTGTTCCCTGGAATTTATGGCTAGTGTACATTTATTCTGAGATGCTGTATTCAAATAATTTATGTGACTGTTTCAACTGAGTTGAATTTTCTAGGGAAAGCTAAAGCCTTAAACTTGTGTCGCCTAAGTAGATGTTTACCTAGTGCAGCACTATTAGTTGCATATTTAACAAACATTAAACACATTTAGCTTTCGTGGTAAGCTTTAAAAAAAATTGGTAAGATCTCATTCGTAACTCTGTTGTCTGTGGTATCATACAATAGGATAAGAAAAAGAACATCTTTTAAATACACTTAATAGAGTATATCTTTCAAATCCCAAGCTAGCATAATTTAAGCTTATGATATGTGACCTTAGAAAGGGTAACTAAATTAATGTAACAATCAAAACATGTCACGAGCCATGCATAGCTATACTAACTAAATACATTAGGACTACATTTATTGTATACTTCTGTCCTAAATGGATTTGTCTGGCAAGTCTGTAGCATATTAACACAAAAACAGGTTGAACAGTGCGCCTTATATCGTAATTTTTTAAACTCTCTGAGTGGTATGCAGGCTAATACATAATAAGATTGTAACGACCATAGCAGAATGTAACATAAAAGAGAAAATGTAACATTCAATGTAAAAATGTAAGCGACTTCCTCTTCAAAAGCTTTGCGATCAACACAAAAAGAAAAAAAAAAAAGGTTTCATCTGCAGCTGAAGTAAGTTCTGTTTTACATTAAAACGGCGTGAACTAAGGGAGTTGTTTGCTATTTTTAGACTCGTTGACACAAAGAACTTTCAAATGAAGATGCTTTTTTTTTTCTCTGTCCAGTTAAGTGTGATGTGCTAGACTATTTAGCTGCTATTATAATTGTACCTCAGTGGCGTCGCAAGAGTTGTGTAAAGGGCCGGAACCCACCGGGTCACACCGAACTGAAAACAAAACTCTTTTTTGCAAAAAGGAGACATTAAAAAAAAAAAAAAAAAAAGAATTGATAATAGCTAGATACTAAAATAACGTATACACCTTTAATAACGAAGATAAAAAAATAAATATTTTTGGATTGGGTGTTTGCGGGTTAACTAACCTTTCCGGATGACACCATCCTTAGCGACGCGACTGTTGTTAATTTGAAATGTCAATACAAAGTAACATTACTTTTACTAACAACTCTGAATTTGTTCTGTTTATGTCACCATTACTGTAGACATTACCGTCTCTGTCGTCTTGTGTATATATTGTATTTTGTAAAAGGGCTTTGTTCAAATGTTTTGTAAACATTCCTTATAAAACTTTATACTTTTTAACATTTTTGTACATTTTGTGATAAATTTTGCAGGTTTATTTTTATATTTTTATTACGAATAAATAGAGTTCATGCCATAAGTAATAAAATGGAGTTTTGAAACTTTTAAAAGTGTATAGTTATATATTTTACCAGAGATATGACATTAAAAAAAAAATCTGTTTGTTGAAAATTAAGACTTATGCATTGAGACTTTTAGTTGCTATCGAAAAGTAAATATGTGTTGAAAAGCCGATCTGAACTAATAATGGCTACATCTATAAGAATTATAGAATTGTGTTATAAATCATTATGTTCTACTGTTCCATTGCTTTGGCATTAATGTTGATTCTTTCACAACTTCTTTCACTTTTCTGGATATAACTCTTTATCTCTCTCTCTCTCTCACGCTCTCTCTCTCTCTCACACACACACACAAGAACAATGTCCTTCCCTCTCCAATGATTGTAACTAATTTTAAATACTATAGTATATCACTACTACTGCTATCACTATTACTGCAATCACTACTACTGTTATCACAACTACTACTGTCACTACAACTGCTATCATTACTACTGCTATCATTTCTACTGCACTACTGCTATCATTACTACTGCTATCACTACTACTGCTGTCATTACTACTGCTGTCACTCCTACTGCTATCACTACAATTGCTATCACTACTACCGCTATCACTACTACTGTTATCACAAATACTGCTATCACTACTACTGATCTCACTACTACTGCTATCATTACTACTGCTATCACTACTGCCGATATAACTATAACTGAAAATAATAAGGCAATAAGTATTAATGAAATCTCATCTTAATCTACTCTGGGTCAATTTAAATTGTATTTTTGTTGTAGTGCCTCCATTTTGAAAGGAGTTCTCCATCTGTCTAATCTTACTTCCTGGTGTTTTCCTATTCTCTATTGAAAACAATACCAAACGTGGCGTAGCAAGGTGCTCATGGGTCCGGGTTCAAGATCATGATGGTGGGTCCCGTCCTAAAGATTAAGACAAAAAATAAATTTCTGATACTAACGTTTAGAAGTTATAGTGTCATTACACTCGTCACAGTTACAGCCTCTTACAAGTAATTGTGCACTGACACTCATTGTTTATATGAACTTTTGTTTAAAGGAACTGATTATCTGGAGTCTCATATTTATATTCTTTTTAAATCGTATCTTAATCTTTCGACATAACATACATTACGAAAAAAAACAACAACAACAACAACAACGCATATCATTATATACAAAAACTTTTTAACGCCAGTTGTGAAATATCAGAAATAATTTCCGTTGCCATTTCTCTGGGTCAATAGAAATCAACAGGCAATTGTAGAAATTGATGCCAATCAAATCATTTTGTTATGTCTTGAGTAATGTCTACAATTAGCAAATAGTTGAATCTCCCTTTCTTTTTGAAAATAACTGTATTGCCCAAAAGGTCTGTGACCTACTTTTTAAAGTAGTTTGTACTTTTTTTGTTGTTATTATTTTAACATTTGAAAATCAAATAAATCACAGCTAAGAAATTGTCTGTATTAATCATGTCCCCTAAAGGATAATCTTCTCGATGTCCGCCAAATGAAGGGTTGTTGCTTCTTAATAGTAAGGTTTACATCGACCAGTCATTTTGCATTAATGTCAAAAGTATAAGAGCACGATGAATGTTAAGTAAGATTATATAACAATGTAATACATTAAAATTTTTACGGTAGATTTTCGATCATTATTCGTGAGATTGTGGGCCGCTTATGATCACTGCCATTTTTAAACGAGGGTATGACCTGTAATGCTTTATTATATGCTGTGTTTGCTTTAAAATATTGCTTTTTTTTTTTTTTTTTTTTTTTTTTACTTGTGGTCCGGCCAAATTTAAATTATTTTTCATGTCAACATTCAACGAAAAATTTAAGTAATAAGAAAAAAATATATAAATGTTGTAGTACTGTAATGTTCGAGCCATTCTAAATAGTGTTTTTTAGAGGGAATGCTTATAAGAGATATAACCATTTAGAAACTCAGAATTTAAAAAAATATTATTGGTTACCTCCCTTTCACATTAAAATAATGGAATTCTTTTTTCTCTCTGGACTTGTCTTTGTTAATATGCTGCAGCCTCTAACGAAGAACAAATTTACTTTTTAATACGACACAAATCTAATTAGAACCCTAAACATCTTTTAGACACGGAGAAAATATAATTTATTTGAGAGTTCATTCCAAGGGATTGGTAAGGGTACAAATTAAATACTTACATTTTAAAAATACAATAATTGAATTGCAGTAATGGAAATAATTACATTAAGGTTGTCATAACATTTTAACGTTTTAAGTTGCTTTGTACAGGTTATTCATCACAATGCATTTTTTTTTGTAATAGCATATAATGAATATTTTTTAAAATAAAAGGTACTTCAATGTATATAGTGAGAATGTTAACAATAGATAATAAAACAATCAAAAATTGTTAGAGTCAGTATCTCAGGAGTTACTGCTCTACGACAATTTCACTGTGGCTGTGTCCTTTAGTCACAGGGGTCAATTAGGGACGTACAGAGGTTTTTTTTTTACTTTCTTTCCCCCCCCCCTTTTCCGTTTTTCCCCCTTTTCTCTTTTTTTTTCCTCTTCCCCTCTTTATTCTATAATCTGTCTGTAGACTGCACAAGCATGCACAATATTGACAATGATGGTGGAGAATTATTGTTGCAACATTCGTAAAGCAATAACATGTATGTAAAAAAAAAACAACTTAGCACACAAAAAAATTTGATGCAAAAGTTTGTTGAAATATAAGATAATTTCGATGCCCAATATAAGAACAATAGAAGAAAACCAGTGTGTAAGACTATTTAAAAAAAAAAGTATATTATATACTATAGTTATATAATATATGTACACTGCACAAATATGCACAATACGGATAATGGTGGTGGAAATGTATTTTTTCAACGTTCGTAAAGTAACAACTATGGACATGATTATTAAAAAGTACAACTTAATATATGTGGTGGGTTTGGCACAGAATATACTAAATGACAAGACGAAGGCAACTCGTAGGCCGATTTCAATTTCTTTATTACACACTAAAGACCTGCAGCCATCCATAAACACATGGTGTAGAACCAGGCACAAACAGGTCCAGTAACGTACGGACACTACAGCGACAAGAGATGCCGGTCGAATGGACAGTGCCCACGTTGTTCTGCCTTTTTTATGCGCGGACACAAGGTGCCATCTAGGGGGAAGGGTCACGTGGATATAGGGGTGGCCGGTGTTTCCTGAAAAGGTATCCTCTCCACTACATATACAAAAATTGTTTGTTAAGATATCATGAGGTCGCGCAAAATCGAAACTTTTTAAATACAAAAAAATGCTGAAAATCATTCAGATATCTTACATGCTTAAATTCAGAATCTTTAAGGAACTTATACATTAGAATATATCAATCGGAAGGGTAATCAATTTTTATTTAATTGTTAGTTCTGTACCTAGTTATATATTACACACAATTTCTTGAAATTATGTATAAGTACAAATTAAACTTTTTTTTTTAAAGGTCTACAAGAACATGAATAACTGCCTAATTATGTGGTGTGCGCACTGGATTGTCATCTCAATGGTCCTGGCTTTAAACCTTGAACCCGGACATGCTACCCTGCCTCATAGTGGCGCCCGGATGGAAAGGATCGTAGGAGGAAACGATTAGGCTAAAGGGTAGCAAAACAAGACTTCCGTGGGGGTGCCTAAAGGGGTGCGAGAGCATCCTCATTGCACTATGCGGAGTTGTAAAAAAGCTCCCACAACCTTGTCACAATCCAGGCGCTGTTCCTCAAGGGGCCGTTACATAAATGGCGTGTCCTGAACGGTTAGCCTGGTATAGAAAAGGAAAATGGCAGGGATCCCTGTGCACGCGGTCTCTGGCCGCGAGTCTGACACCCCGCCAGGCAGAACAGTGTACACTGTTCTCATTCAGGCCGGAGAAAGGGAGCTCTTGTTCACTTTTGTTGGCCTGGAGTTCCAAGAGCCGAGGCTCAACACTACCTGACAGTTTCAAGAAGAAGAAGTAGAACCTTGTTTTTAAAAGAGAGGGATGATAACTTGTTTTAAACCTTAGCCAACTGCTTCCTTACTTCACCTTCACCTATCCCGTAGTCTGTTTGACCGTTGGGGCACGACACAGGATCTGTTAACCTTCCTTATCCATTTCTTCCTGTCTTTTACCTTGGACAGAATCTCCCTCAAAGGCAGGACCGTCCATTACATTATGTTTTCTTCCCATTTTTATGTCTGCCTCTACTTCTTTTTCGTGGTACTGTTTCCTGAAGGAAGGTCTTGGCGAGCCGTGAGGGTCTTACTTTCTACACCACTGATTTGATACCTCCAATAAAATGATTCTGCTATATCTGACTGATAATTATATTTTTTATAGCAATAAGTGCTTACAATTGGGGTAACATTACATAGAATATTGTTGGATTTTATTATATATATTTTTTTCTGCTTTTAATCAGTTTATGATAAAATCACCTGCCGATGTAGTTTGTTCAGAGATCAGACTAATGTACTGTATTATGTTACTTAAAAAGGCCTTTACCTTAAAGAAGTCCGATACATAACATACAATCCCATCTCATTTAATTTCTGTTTTTATATCTTTGTATCTCCTGTTTCGGAAATACTTTGTCTTGTTAATTAGGGCATAGAAATTGTAATATATTTGCCTCGTTTTGGTGGCTGTAATGACCCCAGGGAAAAAACGTTACAACAAAAGTTGGGCACCTCTGTCCCGTGCAAGATAACAATGTAACATGTGTCGATTAAAGAATGTTTTCAAACACCAGAGGAAGTGTATGACCATCTTTGAAAGGTGTCTTTTGTTTAGATGACCCCTACCTAAGATAGGAAATGATCAGTTCGGGAAAACATTTTAATAACGTTTTATTGTAAGCATTCACTGCAAACAAATGGATGTCAGAAAACCAGTATTAGAAACCCAACACACCGTTGTAAAATAGGATTGTAGTATTAGCTACCAAAGTGATGGTGAACATAACAAAAAAAAAACAACTTACAAAACAAAAAACAAAGCTTATATTAAGTGTAAATGTGTCTATTAGTTTGGATCATTCATGTAGTAGTGTATAAAATCTGTGCGATTAGAAATATTTTTTTACCAATTATTTTTGTTTAGCTTTCTCAATGCCTATGATTGGTCTGTACCAGTTGTGAAAGGGGAGGGAAGAAGGTGGTATCTTGGTGAATGTTCACATGGTCGTTTAATTAAATGCATACAAAAATGTTCACTCAGGGCTAGAGACCTAAGGGGACTAATTCAACTTATACCACCATATCTGTCAAGTACGATTTCTTTCTCTTGTTCAAGATACCCAACACAACAATTAATTACCAATAGTTAACTAATTTTATTTAATGGTTCTCGTGTTGTACGGTAAAAGAATCAGTTGTGCAAAATTTCAGCTTAATCCGAAATTGGGTGTGGGAGAAATAACGTGTTCCAATATTTTACCAGACAGACAGACAGAAAAACAGACAAAGCTAGTTGATATAAACTTTATAATGATAAAAGAGGAAGGGACAGCTTTTTGCAATAAAGGAAGTACAGGAGTTTGGGGAATAATGTCTCAGATGATTGTAGATTTTCATACATAGCGGACAAACTTTAAATGACTATCTTTTTGTGTATCCGGTGTACAATATAAAGTAAATGTTGATAAGCTATTGATAAGTGTTGATAAGCTATTGATAAGTGTTGATAAGCTATTGATAAGTGTTGATAAGCTATTGATAAGTGTTGATAAGCTATTGTTAAGTGTTTATAAGCTATTGTTAAGTGTTGATAAGCTATTGTTAAGTGTTGATAAGCTATTGATAAGTATTGATACGCTATTGATAAGTGTGGATAAGCTATTGTTAAGAGTTTATAAGCTATTTTTAAGTGTTGATAAGCTATTGTTAAGTGTTGATAAGCTATTGATAAGTATTGATACGCTATTGATAAGTGTTGATAAGCTATAAATAAACGTTGATAAGCTATTGATAAGTGATGATAAGTTATTGATAAATGTTGATAAACTGTTTATAAGAGTTAATAAGCATATGAACATTTTTTGTGCTCTTTCTAGCCCAACAGAATCCACCTCTAAGCCAGTCTAAGCTCAAAATAAGGTCTATATAAAAGAAGCATTACTATATGCCAACTCTAAACTTCAAATTTAAAGAAGACAAACAAAAGGGGCAACTGAATAGAGGAAATCAAAGAAGAATTAAGAATATCAACATTCAAGCATCCATAATAAAAATAATATAGCTCAATTCTACTTTTTCAATATTTAGTTGGGAAGATGATGTTTAATTCAAAGTCCTTGACATTGTTTAGTTTGTCATGGAAATTTCCAATTGATAAGATCAGATAAAATCATGAATCTATGACATAAAAATAATCACATAGATGATAAATCTTATAGTTACCAAGAAACTTAATGGCGCTAAATTCGTTTGCTTTTTGGAGAAAAAACAAACAAACAAATTTTAATTCACTGCGTCTTTCAAGGTCAAATGTCTCAATCGAAGTGTTCCATACTTTTATTTCTGCTAAAAGACCTGGGCCGAAATTAACGCCCTTGGGTAGGTTTCGCAAGAAGTGCGGTGAGCGCTCTTGAGTTTTCCCGGGACAGCGGGAGGTTTAATAATATTTTCTCAATATTGTCCGCGCGAGGACATCTCCGGGAAAAATTGTTTCTCCGAGGGCAAAAAATGAAGGGGGCAAATGAAGACGTTTGTCAACAGAGTGCCATCCGGACAAAAAAAAGCCCGGCGTTCTTTGAAGCGGAAGTGACGTTTGCGCTGGCGAGTCTTCCGGTCCGTGAGAGGAAAACATGGCGCTCAGTTGCTAAGTTAACCCCCCAGGAACTTGCGTTTGCTGTAGCTCTTACGCTAGACGCACAGCGAGGCTTTGGAGAGGCACAGCGAGGCTTTGGAGGCCCTTCGAGTATTTGTCTGTTCTTCTTAGACACAAATATATATTTTTTTCTTTTTTTTTCGCTCTAGCTATTCAAAAACATAGAAAATAGAAGAAATATATGGAGAGAAGAAAAAAATTATGCTTGTACAATAGTCAAGATTAGCAGCAAAAAGGAGCGTCTTGGAAATCTGGAAGAAAATGGGCAACTGATAAAACTTCGCCCTGGGCAACACTAGATACGAGGCGGTGTGGTTTGAATGGACGAAGTTTGTCCAGACACACAGGAGGGGGTCAACTACTACCAAAAGTGAGAATTCCTGTAGGCCTTTAGGGCAGAGCAGGGTAAGGGCGGATATTGTGTCTGGCTGTTGGTGTTGGCTGGTGAGAGGGGATGGCAATCTGGATGTAAGATTTAGTTTTTTTTCAAATTCTATTATTCAAGTGTATAGAGTCTTCTACATTAACTTTATGGAGTGCATTTTAAAAAAATGAAAATCATTCTATTTGTACAGACTGCAATGTTAAAAGACGCCACAGGGTTTTCAAAATAGTGGTTTAAACGCACCAGTCAAAAGTTTTAATAAAAACAGTTTAGATGCAGTGACCAGAGAAAGTTGAAATGACCGGACCGATGCTCCAGTCGTGAAGTTAAATTCCTAGTTTCTATTGTTATTAATTATAGATCTAAATCTATACTAGATTTGAAATCCGAAGTCTAGGTCTGGAGTCTAGTTTTAGATTTATATGTCCAAATAATTATAATATCAATAAATACTATCTAAACTCTGCCTTGCACGCTGGACGATTTGTCGGCGATGTACGCTCACGAAGGTGGCGGTGGCAAAATCACGAGTTCCTACCCGGTATGAACCTAATATTTTGTGTAAAGTCGTCTAATGGAGGGTATTGTCTTTTTAAAAATGCATTTTTTTAATGATTTTCTTTTTACTGGGCTTTTTTTGTTTGTTTGTTATTCGGCAAAGTGTTTCTCTACTGCAGACCATACCAGAAGCTCCATTAGTAAACCAAACATTGCTGACACTACTCCACTAGAGCACGTGAAAGCAAGAGGGCAGCGAGTTTTAAGGTCGCCTTGTCCACCCTACAAGCACAGACCCATTGCTGCACATGGACCAGTTCTCTCTCACAAACCCTTGTCCCGAGACAGACGGAAGACACAAAGCTAATAGCGGCTTTTCATCTCATAAGCGCCGCAAACTTAAAACAAATATCTTATTTCCTTCCCGGATGTCTTTATAAATAATTTCTACCATTCGCTTCTCAGATTGCCGAAATTGAAAACGTTACATGTGAATCTGTGGGATGAGTGAGAAATTTATATGTCAGAAAACAAATACTACAGCGTCTTGTAACAAAAATGGTTTGTGTAATTTGTTTATTAGCATTAATCAAGATGAACATTTAATGCATTCAGTCATGTAGGAAGTAAGATGCACACCGTGATGACTAACTGATGACATTAGATGGAATAGTGCTAAAAAATCAAACATTTTCAAGTATAATATTGAATGGAATGCTAAAAATGTTGGAACATTCTCAAATATAATTTGAATTCCTGGAAATGGTCGGAACGTTCTCGAATGTAAAACATAAAAACAATAAAGTGTTTTCATATTTAAATACACACCCATGTAGTCTAAATGTTGCACATAGTTGAAATTAAATGTGGACTTAGATTAGATACAAAGAATGTTGAAGAATCACACACTAAAACATTGGATGTAAAATTGAGATAATAGGGACATTCCTGAATAGAAATTTAATTTATCTAAGCACGTTTTTTTTAGGAACCAAATCTTTACTCACTGTTTTGACATGACTTTTAAAGTCATCAATTGATGCACATAAGCGGAAATTTCTATCTAAATATATATATATATATATATATATATATATATATATATATATATATATATATATATTCAAAAATACTATCTGGAATAAAGTTTCAAAACATTTGCATTATAATAAGATGTCATATTAATATAATGGTCTACACAAATGAAACTATGTAACTCTTGATTGTAATTCTAATCGATGGTGCTAAAATATAAAAAAAAAAGTGTGACTATTAATCTTTGTAACCTAGCAACGCATGACAGTTTACTCATGTTTCTATACTAAACGATGAATACTTAACATCGATAAGAAAGTCACTGGTGCTTCTTTTGAGTCTACAGATGTATCCAATGCAGCACAAATTAATTGAAAAATAAACCAATAAGATGTATAATTATTGCTCCAATAGTCTACAATTTTACAAAATATCAATGTATGAAGGAGAATTAGTCCACAACCAAACTTACATCATTTGTTGTTTTACTAATGCTAACAAAATTTTTTGACTGGTGCGTCTTTAGTACTAGTTGGTGCGTACCAAAGCTACTAGTTGGTGCGTACCAAAGCTACTAGTTGGTGCGTACTAAAGCTACTAGTTGGTGCGTACCAAAGCTACTAGCTAGTGCGTACTAAAGCTACTTGAAATAGAAAGCAATTCTTATGATGTAATTCAGTGTTTCACAAAATTTGTTTTTTGAAAAGTGATATCAAAGTACAGCCAACCAAAAAAAAAAGTCTAATATTTTTACTTTGAGCTTAAAGAATAGAAAAAGAATCTGGGATACAGAGCAGTGTTTCTATTCTAACTTTTAGCTATACTCTTAAAAGTAGCTTTCGAAAATTAAATATGTTTTAAGACTCGAGGAACAGATTCGTGAGTACGCTAAATCCTGAAGCGGCAGCATTGACTGTTTCAGCTTCGTCTTACTGCATTTTCTTCTTGGAGACGCCTTTCTTTGGGGAGCCACTTTGTGCAGGGGAACGGCTGACATTCAATTTTTTCGAAGACGCGGCTCCTTGAAAACAAAACAGAACTGATTAATGATTTTAGTTCATTTATTGTAAGGGATATAAATCTACCCAGCAGCGTAGCTAGGATCGGTGTCACCCGAGCCGGTCCGCACTCTACTAGCGACGCCACATGATCTATTTAGTGTTTCTCAAACTGTTGTCCGCGGACCCATAAAGGAGACGACTGAAAGGGGTCCGCAGAAATATTAAAATTACTTCTTCACTAAAAGTCAGTTAAATCGATCGGATAAGTTGAATAATAGTCATTTCACCCCTTACTACTTTTTAAAATGCCTATTAGCTATGACAACTGTTAGCTATGACAACTATTAGCTATGACAACTATTAGCTATTACAACTATTAGCTATGACGACTATTAGCTATGACAACTATTAGCTATGACGACCTAAGCCAAAGATTTGAAGAATTGAATATTAACGACTGAGTGTTGAACCCTTTTGTGCATAGACAAACTTAGGTCGCAATCACAGATAAACCCATACTAATACAGAAGCAGCTTACTTAAATATTTACTAGCAAAAAACTTCTAATAACATCTGAACAAGTTACAAAGACATATTCCAAATTTATATCCTTCATTATGGGTCATTGTAAAGATTTTTGATTTTGTTTGTTGACCGCTTTCTTGTCTTTTTATTGGAGATAACTAGGAATCAATGAAACTCATACCAAATACAAGAAACCAACTTGAAATTTGTGCTACTTTAGCCAGGTAAGAATTGTTAGGCACCTAGTTTATATTACTAGTTAGTTCACGACGCACCATAGAAGACGTCTATTGAACGGGACTAATGACGCTTGGGATATTTTGGGCTAGAGACTGGAAAATCAGTTAGCAATAGGTTTCTCTTGAATAAAGACGTGTTTTATTTGACAGAGACTCTGACTGTGGCCTTTTATTGGATTAAACTTGCTATTCATTGATCATCAGTGTTGACCACATCTTTTCAATAGTTAAACCGATGTTTTGTTGATTATGTGCTGTTCTTCAACTACATTGAATACACCCTAACAAGACACCCAAACGGTTGCTGAGTAATTGATTGAAACCTAACAATCATCTACAGTTGACTTCAGCGCACAATTAAACATCCATCACAGAATACACTAAAAAAAAAACTCATCAAAGATGTTTTAAGCAAAAGTTGTTATCACAACTTCGTTCCTGTAAATAGACACACACGAACGTTTCTGAAATGAGCTCGGAAAACAAATCATTCGACAGAGCAAGGCAAAGTCAGCTGGTACTGAGATTTTAAGCAGTAAGTTGTATCGTGTGTTCAACACATTCTAAGAACGTAGTGAGTGTAAGTTGTAACTGTTTATCTGCCCCCATTCATTTCGTGCTCACGTCACAGCATATTACATTAACTGAGTGCATTGTGGTTTTTCAGTAGTTAACTTGTACAAGGCTTATCTTCACCTTTACCAATCCCTTAGTCTCATGAACCGTTGGGGCAACACGCAAGATTTGTCGACCGTCAAAGCCCATACGATACCCAATATTTAGTACAGTGGAGCGGTAAGAAGGTTGGCGTAAGTTTAAACATTGTGTGGGGCACATAGATCTCCCACAATAGAAGTGGGCACCACATGGGTTATAGTGGCAGTAGAGAGGCAAGACATGTTCAATTCAGTAAATAAGGCTCTAGATTCTACCATTTAAAATTTGTATAACAATATTCCTTTTCTTTTTCCCAGCTCATCAGGGGCGGACTGGGTATCAAAATCGGCCCGTGCATTACCATATAAACCGGCCCACAAATAGCATGTCATATGTTGTAGCCAGGATTTTTCTTTTCGGTATGGGGGGGGGGGGGAGTTGGGGGGATTTTCTCCCCCCCTCCCCTCGCAACATATACTTAGCCGTTTGCCCGTATAGCCAGTCCGCCCCTGCAGCCCATCATGAATTGGACCATTGAACGTTGCGGCTTTGTTAAAGCATATAAGAAATACGACCTTTATGACACTTTATGTAATAGCGACACATTGCATTCAAACAAGTTTTATGTACTTTTCAGAAACATAAGCATTTTTGTTTCTAGATAGTAGACATTTTGATAGATTCATTCAGAATGTGATATTCTGTATGCCCCACCCATCAATCACATTTATGTGAGACAAATAAACTCTACATTTTTTTAGCAATATATTACTGCTTAAGAGGTGCTGTAGCTGAGCAGTAAAGTGCTAGGCTTCTGAACCGGGAGTTTCGAGTTCGAATCCTGGTGAAGACTGGGATTTTTAATTTCTGGATTTTTGGGCACCTCTGAGTCCACCCAGCACTAATGGGTACCTGACATTAGTCAGTTCGTGTACCCTCGCTAACCGTTGACCACAGAAACAGATGGCCTTTACATTATCTGCCCCATAGATTCCAAGGTCTGTAAGGGGGACTTTAATTAATTTTACTATTAGGGCTATGGCAATCCAAGCATTCTTCAGTAACCGTCCTTTGAGAATACAACTAAACACTCTCAATGGCCTAGTTTCTGTACTTACTGACAAACGGACCAATGAAATCTTCTATAGACATGGCCCTCATTCCTGAAGGATAGGTTGGCATCTCAAAGCTGCAGACGGTGTAGAGTTCGTGGTCATACATGGACTCACACGCGAAGTCTTTGGACATCCAGTACTTGGGGTCGTCTGGTCAAAATATTGAAATAAACATCGTCAGAGAAATAAAAAAAAAAATTCGGATTATTATTGTATAGTTTTTCTTATATCATCACCACTCACCACTATGACCTCTCTACTCCACCATTTTATTATCCCCTATTGTCGCTTTCTTTTAAATCGAAATGATCACCTCTTAAGGCATGGACGCCTACGCCGACACTGGGGTCACTGCAGAGATTTTAAATTTACGAAATAGAGAATGCACAGATTCCGTTATTGTGTAAAAGGGCGAACCAACTGAACCTACAACCCCAAGAGCTGCATCTGTTCATCATTGCTAAACATCTAAGACAGGAAATAACTTCTATGATTTACTTTACAATTAAATTGTTTGGGAGACAACATTAATCAACTAAAGTCAATTTTGTCCAGCCTAAAAGTAAAGTAAATTAGTACATAGCTTATTGACTTACCCACTTTGAATGCTGCTGGCTTCGGCGCTGATGGAGCTAGAACTCCCAGAGCATTGTCATAAAATTCTAGGAATCCTCGTTTATTTATTCTAAATTTCCCGCCCTGCATTGCAGACATCAAGTCTTGCTTGGATGGAGAGATGCCTTGGATTGAATCAAGTCTCTTTCTTTTACCATTGTTGTCGACAAAGTACTCCAGCTTTTTTCTCCTAGGGTCCTTGTCCGGGTAAAGGACAGAACCATCTGGGAACAGTTTTGTCCCGTCGGGCAGTAGCAATGTTCCGTCTGGGTACCGTAAGGTACCGTCGGGATCCTCGACGACACCATCTCTGTCCGGATACCTTATTTTACCGTCGGGGTATTGAACTCTGCCGTCCGGGAATCGAACCGTACCGTCAGGATAGTGCATAATTCCCTCCTCATCGATCTCCACTGATAACCTATCGGGTTCAGCCACTCTGCCGTCTGGAAAAACGATGCTGCCATCGGGGAATTGAGTTTTGCCGTCTGAGAATCGTCTAGTGCCGCCAGGGTATTGCACAGATCCGTCTAGAAGAAGGATAGTTCCGTCCGGATTTCGTATCGAGCCATCCGGTAATCTTACTCCGCCATTCGGCAATTGCTCTGTGGTGATTCAGAAAATAGAAGAAAATTAGAACTGTAAAACAAACAAATATATAATGTAGTCAAATGTAGTGCCTCGGCGAAAATCTGTTGCCGAACACAGACGTGGACGGCGAAAAGAAAATCTAAATCGACCACCGGTGGACAACGGTTATGCGCTGTATGTGGCAAAATGTGTAGGTCTGCGTGGCCACTGGAAATTCTGCATTCTTCATTAATATTCGGACTCGAAGACAAGCCTTATTATTATTATTTGTATAGGTGTGGTTTAAAAAAAATAATCTTCAACGATCGGCCTCTTAAATTACATGAGAATTGGCAAAGCGGAAAACATGTTGTCTCTAGAGACTCCAAATGCTACAGACGAAGTTCGTCTCTTAGTTTTCCATTTGTATTCACCCCAAAACCATCTATTGCAGTGGTTCCCAAACTTTTTTTGTCTCGTAGACCCCTTTCCATGCTTTCTGGTTTTTCGTAGACCCCCCCTGCGTAAGTTATATTGAATTTTTTGAAAAATTCAGCAATTTCAAATTACACATTTTGTTTAAAATAATTTCTAACCAGTGACACGAGGAGTGAAAAGGTAATTTGAAACTACATTTTAAGTTGAATCTATTTTTTAAATAAATTTATTTTGAAAATTCAAATGTAAACCTATTATATAACAGTTAATACGTATAGCATATAATCACTAAAGACATTGGAAACTTTTTTGTTTTAATAGTTGCTGTTGCTACGGAGATTATTTTTCATATAGGGATTTGTTGTTTTATGAAGTAATTCTTCAAAACATTAAATATTAATGTGCCTTTTTAAGCATCATAGTAAAAATTTTCACAAAGAGCAGCTTTTCGTGGATTTCTTGAGCCACAATAATTTGAATTTAAAAAATACATCATTACCAGACAAGGTTGACTCAGTCAGCTGTATAGAGAAATATGTCGTTTGCAAAGACTTACATAAGAAGAAAGAAAAATTTGACTACATTCCAACAGAGCTTCAAAGTTTGCATGAATGGTTCTCAGAAAGCCTCTACAATCAAAGGAGCTGGAATTCTCATTGAATGGCCTCATGGAGAAAAAATAATTAAAAAATTAAGTTCATTGTAACTAATGAGCTCTATGACAACCACTGAGAAGAAATAGGAGCACTGAAGCTAACAACTACCTTGCTAGCGAATCAATCAAGTCCACCAAACAATTTTTGTTTTCGTAACTTATATAAAAATATTCCTTCAAAGCTTGAAAAACTCTGATGCCTCCTAAATAAAACAACTCATGATGCCTCCTAAATAAAACAACTCATGATGCCTGGATTGACGTTCGGTGGTCACCTTGCCTGCTCGCATCTCCTGTCGGGAGGTTTGGGCTAGTATGTAATTATCCACATAATCTGAAGGAATATCCAAAAGATTTTGTACAAAACAAATTGTGTGACCTTGTAAAGCTAAACAACAATAGCAAGAACACAGTTCTCTAATGTTGAAATAGTTGGAAATAGAAGACTGACACACTTGCCAAATGTGAGAAAACAAATACACACGTGAACATCGCACTCTATCAGGAAGGAATGAAGAAACTAATAGTGAATTGTAAAAATGAATAATGGACACGCTCTGATTCGATTTACAAGAAAGATGACACCTGCTATAAACTGTCCCGATAGGACAACTTCTAATTTTTCACATCAGAACCGTACACATCATAATGAGAAAATATATGTTCCGGAAGCTCAATATTGGGACCATTGAAATTTACCCTTTCGGAGTGCCACCTGAGAATGCCGACAATTTCTTCAAAATCAAGAGACCTAAAACAAGACACCGGCCACAAAACCCAAACATGAAATTCTTTTAATGAAATAAAATTTTGTGAAAGATTTTCTTACAATTTTTCAACAGCTGGTAAAATCAATAATTTGCCAATTGTATGAGGTTTACAGTGTTTTACTATAAGTAAAGAGATATAGTAAAACGCTCACTAATCATCTTCTCCTCAATATCAGATCAAAGAAAGATTTTGTGGGTGTATACTGAACTTTATCTTTGGGTGTTTGAAAGTTTTGCAAACCTTTATCTTTTTATCAGGTTGGCATCATTTCAAATGATCGACCTGCTTAACTGGTTTCATAGTATCATAAAAAAGGGCACATTAACACTCACTTGTTTGACACGGAAGCATTGAAGTTGAATTTCAAATACATAACGCTGCACAGTCTACATTTCTTTTGTTAAAGTTATTACTAGACAAAACTACACTTTTTAAATATAGTTATTAAATAAAATAAAAAATGTTTTATTTAATCTGCAGGGTAAAAATTTTAATGATTTTCTAAGGTGCAAATCATAAATGTGTGTATGAAAAAATTCTAATTGTCAAAATTAAAGTCACGACATGCTGAATTGAGATTCTTTATCGTGGACCCCCGTGCACATCTCATAGACCCCCTATTCCCTTTTTAACTTTCGTAGACCCCTTGGAAGTCTTCGTAGACCCTTGGGGGTCTATATGGATCACTTTGGGAATCACTGATCTATCGAAACATTGCAATTATTATTTACAAACCTTCACTAATATTCAGAAATGATTGACGCTCATAAATGGGTTAATTTATCGACCTACAAACAGAGTTTTTAATGGAACCGTTGAGGGTGTTAGTGATGATACGATGACCACTTTCACTCACCTTCACTGCTGCCAGCAAGTATGGGTGGAAGAACCGGGCGTATGCCGTGGCTTAGAGCCACAGATCTTGCTGCATCTTGGATGTCGTACTTCTTTAAATTGATGTCGACCATCCCCTGCATCATTCTATTGCGCGGATCTTTCTCGCCGTACCGAACCATACCGTCAGGATAGATTATGGACCCGTTCGGAAGCTCCACAGTTCCATCAGGATAACGCTTTGTGCCGTCGGGATCAATGACGACCCCGTTCTCATCCGGGTAACTGACGGATCCGTCCGGATATACAACGGTGCCGTCTGGGTGCCGTATTGTTCCATCAGAATAATGAATTGTTCCATCTTCGTCTATTTCAACACCTTCGTAATTAAGATCTGAAACTCTGCCATCCGGAAGTCGTACAGTGCCGTCCGGGAATCGAACTGTGCCGTCCGGGAAAGTAGTGAGGCCGTCAGGAAATTTAACGGAGCCGTCAGGAAGGTAAGCAACTCCGTCGGTTCTCATCACCGATCCATCCGGGTATTGTCGTGAGCCATCCCAGAGTTCTTTCCCTTCCTCGTCCCCTGAAAACAAGCAATTGAAAAGAGAATACTTTTTTAAAAGCAAAGCGTCTCTAATAGGAAATAACCGCTAGTTACTGCAATTTGTCTGAAAATTACAGGGTTTTAATTAGTACTAGATGATTAACAAACTGGTTAGTTTTTGGAATGATTCATATATTGTTATCGACTATGCAAAATTTCAACTTAGTCCGAGAATGGGAAGTGAGAGAAAACATGTCCAAACGCAATAAGGGAACTAAATTTATCTATCTATCTATCTATCTATCTATCTATCTATCTATCTATCTATCTATCTATCTATCTATCTATCTATCTATCTATCTATCTATCTATCTATCTATCTATCTAATTATATATATATTGGCTCATTAAGTAGCATTTATTCCTCTTTTTTAAAAATCAAACAAATAATTAGTTACCAACAATTAATTAGCTAATAGTTTATTCTTTTTAATAATTCATGTCTTGTCAGGTTCAATACAAAATTGTGCAAAGTTTGAACTTGATCCGAGAATGGGAAATGGGAGAAAAAAACATGCTCAAACTTTTTACCAGACAGACAGACAGACAGACAGATTGAGTTAATATAAGCTTTGTTGTAAAAAATAAAGAGCAGATTAACACTTTAAATCTTACGTCCGGGAAAGGGGGGGGGGGGCAAAAAAAGGCCTTGATTAAGAAAAGTCCACTTGTAGTTGAAGCATCCTCGGAATATGAAAATACAGCTCCAGATTTACAAAAGTGCATCTACCAAGTGCCCTATCCTCCACAAACTCATATAAATCTTTTTAAAAACTAAAATATGCATATTAATTATTTTTTTTAAAGGTAATTTGATCTTGCATAAATAAATACTGTATTTCTTTATTCTAATATATAGCTTGCTTTTAGATTTAAGTATTTGTATTCATTAGTGGATCTTTATTAAAGCTTTCGAAAGAAGGAATGGGCCTCTACAAAAAATCTTTCCCTGGGGCCTCCACATACTTAAATCCGGCCCTGCCTCGATAGCAGTGTTGTCAGTGCAACAGACTCAACCAGATTCAACCCTTAATCAAAGGAGCTGCTTTGAGGAAGGGGGGGGGACTGCTATGTGGGCTACAACGTCCCAATCACATCGGCCTTCACTCCAAGATTTGCCATACAAAGTTTTAATTGAAACCAACATCATCATTTAAATTTGGCAACATGTGGGGGGGGGGGGGGGAGGTGGGAACAAAAAACAAAAAACGCAACTATAACGTTCAACTTACTGGATAGTTTTTTGGATCTGAGTTGCTCGTCATCTGCCACCTTCTGGCTGATGCTCGACATGCTTGACCGACTGCGTCTTCCCTTGCTTTTAGGGAACAGTGAGAGCTTCTCTATCTTCTCTAGCTCTGATACCACTGAAGAATCTCTCGTTGCGGTCTGACTTGACCAATGACATTAAGTGCGTGAGATCACGTGACAATGGAGGGGAAACAAGCAAAATGAAAAAAAAATACTTTAAAAAACAACCGCAAAGCTTTTATTAATTGTATCAATTAGTTTGGATCAATAATTTAATGATAATGTAATGTCTTATATTAATTGAATCAATAAGTTTAGATCAATAATTTAATGGTAATGTTATGTCTTATATTAATTGTATCAATTAGTTTGGATCAAGAATATAATTGTAAGGTTATATCTTATATTAATTGTATCAATTAGTTTGGATCAATAATTTAATGGTAATGTAGTGTGATTTAATATGCCTGCGTTCTGAGCACACATCTTTACGGCAGTGAGAGCTGGGCAACTTACATGCGTCAAGAACACTGATTAAATAGCTCCCACCTACGCTGCCTGTGACAAAAAAAGTGCATCTCCTGGAGGGAACGTGTCACCAACCAGGAAGTTTTGAAACGGGCCCATATGCACAGCATCTATGCTCTCCTTCAATTGAGAAGACTACGCTGGCTCGGTCATGTCACTCGCATGCCAGATGGTAGAATCCCTAAAGACACCCTATACTCTGAGCTTGCAAGAGGGAGTCAGACCCAAGACCTCCCAAGACTAACCTACAGAGATGTCTGCAAGCGAGACATGAGAGCCACGGGCATTGACCAAAGTATGTGGGAGGAGATAGCCCAACCGGACAGCATGGAGACAGACTGTACGTGCTGGTACGAACTTCGCCGAATGCAAGAGAAACGAAGCTGCGTCAGCCAAGAGAAAGAAAAAGAAATCTGCCCTGTCTGCTAGCCCTAGGACTGATGAATATATATGCACGAAATCTGGCAAACTCTGCCGCTCCAGAATAGGCTTGATCAGTCACTCCAGATCCTGCCTCATCTTAAGACGTAGCCAAAGCCAGTGACTCATCTGGGCGGATCCATTGTCTTCCGAGACAGAAGGAGCCATATATTTAGATTTAATTTGTAACAAGCCTCAAACGACAATCTATAAAAGGGACTAATTCAGCTTATACCACCACTTCAGTCAAATACTATTTCCAAACAAAATAATTTTTTTACCAATAGTTAATTAACTAATTGTTTTTTTTTTAATTGATTCTTACATAATCAGGTAAAAGAAATAATTGTGCGAAATTTCAGCTTGATCCGAGATTGGGTATCGGATAATTAACGAATACAGTCTTTTGGCCAGACAGACAGACCGACAAACAGAGAAACAGACAGAGTGAGTTGATATAAGCTTTGTAAAAGGAATATTGGGAAAACAGAGTATTGAAGGCTTTGTTATCTGATAGTTTGTTTCTCGACAAAATTTTTTCAAAAGGTTTCAATGTATTAGTAGATACATGTCACTTGTCATGTGCAGAAGTTCTTATTCTCTATCGAAATGTCATACGTCAAGATGTCACAAGTCATATTCTGTCATAAATTTGACATGAAATATCATGAAACTTAAATAAATCCGACATGAAAAAGCATGAAATAAATAAATCTGACATGAAATAGGACAAAACTAAAATAAATCTGTCACTAATTAGCATGAAATAAGCTTGACATGATATACCAAGAAACCCAAAGAAATCTATCATGAAATAGAAGAAATGTAACATATAAGAAAAAACAACAACAAAGGTAGCCTCAAACAGACACAAAAAACAGACATAAACAGACAAAAAATTAGTTTATAACAAACATGAAATATACATAAAAAAAATAGACATGATACTAACATCCAACAGACAGAAAAAAAAAAAAGAAACCGATTTAAAACAGACATATAACTAACACTTGTGTTTTGTTTTTCCTGTTTCAAATGTTCCTACAGTTTTATAGATTATTACATCCCAGCCCAACCGTCCCATAGAACGGCGGGGGTCGGCGGCAGTAGGGTTCAAGGCCAAGACTTAATAGCTTGTCGTGATGACAATAATTGGTTGTTCCAGTTCAAGATCAGTACTTTATATTACACTATCGTTTCCTTACCGCCAGAGCTTTGGCTCGGAAAAGCAAGGATTTATCTGGCGGGTCTGATTCTAAAGCAAGGGTTATCATCAGGTCATTGAGCTCAGCCAGTTTCAACTGTCTTATTGTTCTCTGTCAGAAGAGAAGGTTGAACATATTACAAACCTATGATTACATTTATCTATCAATAAACATGTTACAAAACTAAAACTAGAGTTATCTCCCAATAAACAGGTTACAAAACTAAGACTAGAGTTATCTCCCAATAAACATGTTACAAAACTAAGTCTAGATACATCTCCCAATAAACATGTTACAAAACTAAGACTAGAGTCATATCCCAATAAACATGTTACAAAACTAAGACTAGAGTCATCTCCCAATAAACATGCTACAAAACTAAGACTAGAGTCATCTCCCAATAAACATGTTACAAAACTAAGTCTAGATACATCTCCCAATAAACATGTTACAAAACTAAGACTAGATACATCTCCCAATAAACATGTTACAAAACTAAGACTAGATACATCTCCCAATAAACATGTTACAAAACTAAGTCTGGATACATCTACCAATAAACATGTTACAAAAGTAAGACTAGATACATCTACCAATAAACATGTTACAAAAGTAAGACTAAATACATCTACCAATAAACATGTTACAAAATTAAAGACTAGATACATCTACCAATAAACATGTTACAAAATTAAAGACCAGATACATCTACCAATAAACGTGTTACAAAACTAAGACTACATATGTATCCCAGTAAACATGTTACAAAATAATATTATATGTCTTTCAATAAACATATTACACAACTAATACTTTCACTATCTCCCAATAAACTTAAAAGAAAACTAAGACAAGGACTCGATACCGACAGTTAACCTTGACATGGGCTCCAGCTATAAATGATTGCAAACAAAACTTCCCATAGTTAATTAAAGTAAGCATACTGGTATCAGCAAGGTCAATGGTATAGTCAGCATCGCGACCAAAAGATGTTTCTTGTATTAAAACTTGTAAGGAACCAAAAAATGTGTTGTTTGTTCGGGTTTTAAATATCAAGAACATAATCCAATAAGAAGCGAGGAGGGGAAGCCCTAGACCCCAATTGTTGCACGAACCAAGGTACACGACTCAAAATGTAACCTTTTGTTCTTCCGCGCCAGCAATCATTTGCTTGATAACCAGCTGCCTTCGCTTTCCCTCCATCTCTTGGAGCTGCTTCTGCTGCACAAGGCTCTGGAGAAACAAGATCTTCTCCTTGTGATAGTGCTCGTTGTCTACACATCTGAAACATCAAGAAGATAAAGCATCAAATTGTAATCCTCATATTCAATCCTCAAATGCAACCCTCAATTTCAACCATGAAATGCAACATTCAATTTTCATCCTCAAATTTAATCCTGAAATTCAAAAATCTTCAGAATCATTTGTGAGGTCGATGCTTACTTATACTGGGAAATCTTATTAGTATAAAATAAATCTGGTCAGCCACTGTATTTCAGGTATCTGGTGCGGCTGGCCAAAGGCCTAGAAAAATAGTCTCTATTTTTTGTCTCTCAAACTAACGTGACACTACTCATGCCTACATTACTGACCGCCTTTACTAGCCAACGTGTGCGTTGGTGTTAGATAATAAGATAGATAGCCCATCGCATTGTACCGCAGCAGGCATTTGATAATACATTTTTTGCTCGTCTTTCGGTTGGTCACCTAGTTTGTAAATACACACGATGTCCAGGTTAATAAGGTGAGCACTCACGTTTGTACGCTGTGCCTATGTAGTATAACAGCAATTTGCAATTTTAAAAAACAGGAAAGGGGGAGAGAGTAAGAGTTTACACACGCACTCGTAGGCGGCCCTTGCGGGTCATTTGTGTTTACACATTATGTTGTATACACGGATTATGAAAACAAGTACAAACTACATACTGACACAAAGCAACTGCTATTTATCAACATGTAAAAGTAAAACTTAAATACCTATATTATTTGAAATCAATACAATGAGTGTACAGGCAAAGCGTTTACAATATATTCTAAGAATTTTTTCAAACACATGCAAGCAGGCGAAGAAAGACAATAGATAAAATCATTTATTTTTATCACCCGCTTGAATTTTGGTAAACACTTATGCTCAATAATTGTATTAGTGAATTTTTTTTGTCGGTGTCTTGATGGTATATACCAAAATTTAGGTAAATATATAATACTTTTAAATCTTATTTTAAAAATGGTATTTGTCTATTAAAGATCAGTCTGCAAAAAAAAAAATAATAATAATAATAATAAAATAGAATAAAGTGATCATTTTTAGTCAACCAAAGGTGGTCTTCTGTTATGACATGATTAGGAATTAGTTATTTGTTTCGGGAATAGGGTAAAGTTTTACTTATCAACAAGTGACGTGACACATCTTTAAAAAACATGAACGCTCTTAGTGACGCTGCAAAGAGGACGCTTCGTGTAGAGCAGTAGAATAGATATACGGATTTACGGACATAGCTGACATCGGACGATTCCCTCCTTGATTATTAAATATATTTGTAAAACAACATCAGCGTCGACTACATATTTTGATTGTTTCGGCCTTTCGCCGGTGTTACTGAAGTAGTTCGAGTTCAGCATTACTTCCAGTCAGACGTAGATCTACACTAGATATATTTTCAAGAATCAACACCGCGCGGAAGCCTTAACACTTCTTAGACTTAATTTGAGAAGCCTTGAGGTAATGATGAATTAAGATTTTCACTAAACCAACAAATGTCTCATGGAATATTTTCTAATCGTCTATTTTATTTAGGTAGAATTTTGTTTTAACAGAAAGACAAATTTTTTTTCACTAAAAGTATATCAGAGCTGCATCTTATTTTAGAAACAAATGTCGTCTATGTCTTGTTATACTAAAATATTGAGTAAACAGCTTTGAGTAGTGTAGGGTCTAGGTAAGTGGACACAATAGACATCTCATTGTTATCGACCAGGTGGTGGCTGAGAGGTAAAGCACTTGGCTTGCGAAAAGAGTATCTCGGGTTCGAATCTCAGTGAAGGCATACACTTTGAAATATGTTATTATTAGGATGCCTCTCAGTCCATCCCACTCAGATAGTTACTTGACATTGGTTAGGGAAGTCAAGGCGTTTGGTCTCTGTGCAGCGCCCCACCTCCTCACTTCGTTATGTTTTAGTATGCCTCTTACGTCTCAGGTCTCACGTCTTATGTCACAGGTCTTACGTCTTACGTCTCACGTCTTATGTCACAGGTCTTACGTCTTATGTTTCATGTCTTACGTCTTACGTCTCACGTCTTATGTCACAGGTCTTACGTCTTATGTTTCATGTCTTACGTCTTATGTCTCAGGTCTTATGTCTCATGTCTTACATCTTATGTCTCGGTCTTACGTCTCAGGTCTTACGTCTTATGTCTAAGGTCTTACGTCTTATGTCTCAGGTCTTACGTCTTATGTCTCAGGTCTTATGTCTCATGTCTTACATCTTATGTATCGGTCTTACATCTCAGGTCTTATGTCTCAGGTCTTACGTCTTATGGCTCACATCTTACGTCTTATGGCTCACGTCTTACGTCTCAGGCCTTACGTCTTTGTCTCCGTCTTATGTATTACATCTCAGATCTTACGTCTCAGGTCTTATGTCTTAAGTCTCATATCTTATGTATTACGTCTCAGGTCTTAAGTATTACATCTCAGGTCTTATGTATTACGTCTCAGGTCTTATGTCTTAAGTCTCAGGTCTTATGTATTACGTCTCAGGTCTTACGTCTTAAGTCTCAGGTCTTATGTATTATGTCTCATGTCTTACGTCTCAGGTCTTAAGTATTACGTCTCAGGTCTTAAGTATTACATCTCAGGTCTTACGTCTCACGTCTCAGATGTTACGTCTAAGGTTTTATGTCTCAGGTCTTACGTATTACGTCTCAGGTCTTATGTATTATGTCTCATGTCTTACGTCTCAGGTCTTAAGTATTACGTCTCAGGTCTTAAGTATTACGTCTCAGGTCTTAAGTATTACATCTCAGGTCTTACGTCTCACGTCTCAGATGTTACGTCTAAGGTTTTATGTCTCAGGTCTTACGTATTACGTCTCAGGTCTTACGTCTTAGCTTCATCTTACTTGTAAAGATATTTGGCTATGAACTCAATCGGATCTCTGGGCTTCAGTTCCACGACTTCCTGGAGACATTGTGAGAGGTAGTTGCCGAGTGACCGCTTCAAATACTGATCATAACAACTTTCAGATTCCTGAAAAGCAACAACAAAGATTGATACATCAACCTATAAAAAAAAAATCATATCTCCACCCCCGACCTAGTTTTATATCCAGAAAAATGTGTCAACAATCAAGAATGGGACGAAAAAACTTTTTTTTTCTGCATAAACGCTGCTGAGCTATTTTTATCTGGAAATGACGTCATATCATGTTATTGTCACAAAAAAACCCCGCTGCCTGCCATTGAAGAGGTTCCAACAGAGGCTAAAGAAAGGGAAGGATGGAGAAAGACAGTCAACAAATCTTGCGTAGCTTCCCAACGGTCCAACAGACTAAGGGATAGTTAAAGTAAGGTAAGAGGATTGCCAGATTGGCGTACTAAACAGATGATGATTGAAAAAACCTTCGTTGTTAATCGCAACAAGCAACACTTTTGCTGTCTTAGATTCTAGATCATCATCTTCACTGTCTATTCACTTTTGTCGGAAGGTTGCTGTGACAGTTCACGAAACCAAAATCCTGCCACTCTTTCCAGTCAGCAGTTTTTTGTTTTGTTTTTTAAAAAAGTCTCGGGTGTTCCTTCAGATTTAAAGATTATGACATCCTAGCCCTAAAAGTGCTCGAGCCCATGACCATCGAGACGACAGTCAAGAGCGCATACCGTACGACCAGGCAGTCCTCCTAATCTAAACAAAATATCAAGAGAAATGCCAGCCCAATATTTCGGGTTGTCCAGCCAGCTTTTCTTTGGACGACCCTTTCATCGTGCTTCCTCCACTGTACTCTGAAAGATGATTTTTTGGACATTTTCTGTAGCATTTACTCCCAATGGCTTGAGTTTTTCTTTCAGCCTCATCTTTCTTTTTCCAACTTTCACAACCATATAACGAGATAGGAGTACAGACACCACTAAAACAAAATACTTGATTACTAACACCTTCTTCTTCTAGCCAGCTTTATTGCTGCTGAGCTGTGAGCTCTTTTGCAGACTGTGCCAAGGAAAAAAAGTGTGCTGTTTTCTTCAGTTGTTCAGCACTGCTGTACGGGTTATATTGGGCTGTAGTGGAAGTAGGGTCTGCCTAAGGTGGATTAGGGAGGGGCATCCAAAGAGGATATGATTTACGGTTTCAAAGGGATGGGCGCAGTGTCTGCAAAGGGGGAGTTGTGTGGAGTTTATTTTGTTCAGGTGGAAATTTAATAGTGGTGTGTGTCCTGTTCTTAGTTGGAAGATTGTAGATTGTTCTTTGCGGGGGAGGAAGTTAATACTGTCCAGTTTGTTAGGCGTAGTCATTTCTTTGTGCATGACTCTGCCTGTGTTTCCTGATGCCCATTGGTTGAGCCACTCCTCTTTGTGATTGTTGACTAACATTGACCTTAGGGTGAGGTAGTTACTTAGACCTAGATCCTCCCGCGCTAATTGGCCAATTGGGCGGAAAGCTGTCTCCACAAAGATTTGTCAGTGGCTATGTCTGAAGCCTCTTCTCACCTGATGACTGATGTACACTTTTTTAAGGTCCTCCATGAAAGTGCGGCGCCAAGTTATACTATGATTTCCCTGTTTGCGCTTTCTACATATAGGCTTCCATGTCATCGCAACTGTTGGTATGCGAAGTTCATTTAGTCGGACAACATGTCCCGCAAACCTCAAGCGACGCTCTGTCACAACCTCAGTAAGTGGTCGACTTCCAGTTCAGCATAGGATTTCCTTGTTTGAGACGCGATCTGTCTAACTGACTCCCAAAATCCGTCTCAGACATTTTTGTTGAGCCACATTTAGCCTCAATTTTGGTAGAGATGACTTCCATGTCTCATGTGCATATGTTGATGCTGGGATGACGATTGTGTTAAGAAGGTGCCTTGTTGTCTCAAGTCCAATCGCTTGGCTTGTCCTAATAGGCTGCAGCCCTTGGAAAATGCTCTCTGCCTTTCCTATTCGGCCCGCTACGTCATGGTAGGCATCGTTTGTTATGATGCTGCCAGGTAAAAAAACAGTCTTAACTAAATTACTATTTAAGTCTGTGTTCAAATGTATGTCGCGCGCTAATGAAAGTAAAGACGTGGACTTTAAAGTTATCCTATTTTTTATATACATTTAGTCTGGTTTCTTATTCTAAATGTATTAAACTACTCTTTCTTGACTTACTGATTCTTGGTTGTCCCATGTCTCATACGTGGAGGAAGAGATCGTTGTCACTGCTAAAGGAATACCAAATAATTCGTCGTTTTCGAGGACGACGGACTGAGCTCTGGGCATTCTCGGAAACTGTAGATTCTATGTGCTGCACTGTTCCTGCAAACTGTGTGTGGTCGATGGTCTTACACACGGACATTGATGGGAGAACTTTTATTTACAGCGCGATGGGAAGATGGTCTTCTCCCTCACTGTTCATTAGAAGCACTGTCTGGCACCACACTGCATCAGTCAATTTCGGGAATCCCCCCAAAGTCTGAAAATAATAAAAGAAATGATATAGAGTGCTGTCAATGGAAAATTTATGCAAATAATTTGAATTTGAGGTAAATACTGTTCACTTAATAAGTAACAAACAAAGTAATAAGTAGCCATTAAGGATAGTCAAGAGAGTGGCCCAAGTGAGGAAAGGAAAAAAATAGGGAGAGAGAGGCTCAAGAAAACATTGTACAGAAACTAGAACAAATACAAAATAGAGTATTGAAATGTATTACAAATGAATATTCTAATTTGATTTAAGTAACACTATTAGTAACATCACTAAACTTAGAGACACTTCAGGACAGAAGAATAAAAAGTAAAGTAGCTATAATACATAAAACACTAAACCATAATTTACAAATAGAAAAACAAAACCTAATAAAATACTCAGAAAGACACAAAGATAAGAGACACATTCTTCATTCCATACGCTAGAACAGCTGCTCCTTCTTCCTAGTGTCAATAGAAAATGGAATGGGTTGCTTGAATCAGCCAGAAAAAACAAGAGTTTAAACAGAGTTTAAGTCACTGATTACTATACATGACTAGATTGACACATGAAATGCGTAGGGCAGGATTATTTTCTTTTTTGAAGTCTGTTTCTTTGTTGAAAGATTGTACAAAAATCTAAAGACATAGAATAGAGTAATCTAGCAAAATATTTTAAGACAGGAGTCACTCATTAAATACAGTAAAATCAATATGTGGTTAAGACTTCAGAAATCTAGATATATCTAAACATTGAATCTTTTTTTTTAATATTAATATTACTTTTTAAATATAGATAACTCTTACTGGCAAGTGCGGATTGTAAAAATAAAACAGTTGTCTACCTTTAAGCTCTTCTGAAACACATGCCTAGCCATTGAGTGTCGCCTTTTTTAAAGAATTTATTTTTTTATTGGCAATACGTTAAATGAACAGTCAGATTTATGTCTAGATAGATAGAAACTATTTTAAGAACTAGTCATTTAGGACACGGGTGGAAATGGATGATCAGATCAAAGGTTAAGTTTTTAACTTTGTAGCCTTGTCGTTGTTAGGTGATGTTGCCAAGTTGGAGCCTTTGAGTTTAAATCTATATAAGACTAAGTGTTTTACTATATATTCTTTTCCCTCTTCTTCTCTTAACGTATATACACTGTTGCTGGCATTGTATGTTATCATCCTCTGATCTATGTCAGGACATAGAAACTAATTATTGTAGCGACAACTGAAGCCCCGGGTAGTTTCTATGAACTTAACATAAGTTTATTTACATAAAATGTAAATGTACTCTATAAAATAACACTATGGATTAGTCCAAACAATTATACAAAAAATACTAAAAAAAAAGTATACTTGTATAGAGAACAGAATAAAACATATCTGTTCTACTTCACATCCAAATTTGTCATCCTTGATGTAGTAGTAGCTCAAAGATCTTCTGGAAGTCCTCGGATGTACGTGTCTCAACTCATCACCTGCCTCACGTGATACAGTCTCTAGTTCTCTCTTCTTGACGATATAGTCTCTAGTTCCTCAAGTCTTGAGTCATACCAACTCTCTATCTTCTTGACGATACAGTCTCTAGTTCCTCAAGTCTTGAGTCATACCAACTCTCTCTCTCTCTTCTTGACGATACAGTCTCTAGTTCCTCACGTCTTGAGTCATACCAACTCTCTCTTCTTGACGATACAGTCATAGACTAGTTAACATTCAGGGTTTCAAGCCACACTGACACTGGCTCTAAAACAATAATATTGTAACAATCGATATAGTCTAATTCAAACAATTAAACAATATCCTCTACAATTACAGCAATACAAGATCTTGTGAACAAAAAATGCAATCATCTTACCTACTAAAACAGGATATATGACAAAGGTTTTCAACAACAACATCTGATATTAAACCAAACAGTACTTAGTCAATAGTATTGCCTCCTCTTACACCAAAACAGTACTTAAGTCAATACATGGCCTCTTCTTACACCAAAACAGTACTTAAGTAAAAACATGGCTTCCTCTTACAAGTTACAGCTACTCCTTTCTATATACACATTACACAATGGTCATAGTCGCAAATTAAACTCTTTATCTCCCAAGCGACGATAATAGCGTCGGTCGTTTTTGTAAAAGCCGATTAAGCGACGATATTGTCGTCGGTGCAGTTAAACATTTTTGTTTCGTTCCTATTCTTGGTTAATAATTTTAAACGAAGTGCCTATTTCCAACCAACTTGGAATTGGCTTTAGCCCTATTCCCAATCGTCTGTTCAGGTCAAATGAGGTCAAAACCTTATTCCCAGTCAACCGGAAGTGGTTCTTATGTTAAAGGTCAAACAAGATGGCAGGAATCAATCATACATGCTTTGTCCACAGTCACTGATTTGATTTAGAGTTTTAACATAGATCTAGTTAATCTAGATATAGTATTGTTCACTTTATCTAGATTGACTAGATCTAGAATCTAAAGTTGTTTCATTACATTAAAAAAAAAAACAGCATGAAAAGAATTTAACAATGACAAGTAAATGTAATGTTGTACTAGTATTTCTTCTATTATTTGCTTTAATAAATGTATGTCATACATAAGACAAAAAAACCCCCCACCAAAGTCTCTGTTGATTGTGTTGTGCTATTTACGTAGGAGATTTAAAACTGCTTGGCAAGGAGCAAGGACACATTGATTTCTAGCTTTGTTAATGATATAAGGTTAAAATACAAGAAAGTAATAATTTTTTCCCACATTTCAAAAGGTGCCGGTATCATAAGCCATATCGGATCGCACCGTCACAAAAAAAAGTCCCATGCCCTGTATATGAATTGTTTAAAAAATGTTTATATATTATAATTAGTCTATAGGTCATTCATAAATAATAAATGAAAATTATAAACATAAACTAAGAATGCTAACAAAGAAAGACTTAATAAGTAAAGATTTTTTTTTCAGTAAATCTCCTCTTCTACTATACACAAAGGTGTATAACAAACCAAATATGTATGACACATCAAACTAGCAGTAATAGTTGAACATAACATTTCTTCTCTATTATTATTGCTTTAATAAATGTATGTCATACATATGACCAAAAAAAACCCCAACAAAAACAAACTCTCTGTTGGTCGACAAACTTTTTTTTGGTGGGTGGAGGGGCATTATATTTTATTGATATAAAAAAAAACATAAATGACATAGAAAAATGGAAATTAACAAAGTAATGTGTATGTTTTCAATTTTAAAAAATTTCAAACCTAGAAATCATACAAGTATATTACTGACATCAAATGAGAGAAATATTTATTTATTTAAATGGTGCTAAGATTGGTTGGATAATGATCACAGGTATACAACATGATCCATTGATTCTTATTGCGGTACAATCTCTCAAAGATATCCACTACTTCCACCACAACTTGGCCTTAGATTATAAAATCCTGTGTAGGATATATCCTACCCACCTGCCTCCCCTATTTCACCTTAGTGAGAACAATAAACTTTGATATCCTATATTGAATAGAATCAACATAAATGAAAAAACTCTCAGCTTTACAATATACATAGCATTTTACTATGTGTCTACACATGCTATTGCTTTGCAAAAAACTTTAAACCCCCCTCTCCCCAATTACATTTTATCTCTACCTAGTTTTGATAGTTCCTCTTTTTTATTATAGCCATCCTCAATGCACTAAGTTTTATAATTAAGATGGGAGAGGGAACATTGTAAACACGTGTCAAAAAATATCAACAAGCAGTATATAGGCCTCAAAAAAAAAAAAAGTTGAATTGAGTGCTTAAAGTCAAAACCAAGTCAAAAAAAAATTAATTGGAGATGATGTGACCAGGAATGAAATGAAAACAAAAACAGTGAATAAATATATTTTATTTATCTTATAGCTATTACAAATATTCAGCGCAAAGATTTAACAAAAATATGACCTAACAATTCTATAATAAAATAACCTATAAAGTATACATTGTTCTTTTAATTAAATTAGGTAAAAAATAATAGAAGTTTAATAAATTGTAAAGATTTATCAATATCAAACAAATTTTATTTAAAGCTATTTTCTATTATCTTCTTTTAAATCAATCACTTAAAAAAAATATAACATTTAACTGAATAGGATTTGACCTAAACAAAGTGGACTGGGAATAAGATTTTGACCTAATTTGACCCTGTTGACTGTGAATAGGGTTTTTACCTTATTTGACCCATCCATCCGGTTGGGAATAGGGTTGAAGCCTATTCACAACTGGTTGGGAATAGGTTCCATACATTCTAAATCTACGTGATTTCCGCTTGCAGAAGAGTTCACTGTTTACTTCCTTCAACATGGTTTTAAAATTACAGTAAGTCGTCTTTTTTTGGTTTGTTTGTTTCTGTTTGGAAATGGAGCCCGGCCCCATCTGGAGGTCGATCTACTAAAACTTGTAGGTATAAATTATATTCGGATCAACATGTAAAAGACCTTATTGATTCGGATAACAGTGATTTTGTTTTATCTGTTCATAGTGATAGTTTTAGTGACAGTGAAGTCAGTGTTACTTTTAATTGAAATATATCATGTGCAGTGTGGTTATTTTCTTACTGGAACTTAATGTGGCAAGTTGTTTTGTTTTTTTTCTCATAAATTTTCTATGGTGGTGACCTTGGATAATGTGCTCCAGTTTTGTACTCCATGACTTTTTAAAAAATGTTTTAGTGCCAGTTCTATTTTATGAAAATATGAATAAGGATTATAAATAACAGTAGCATTTGACTCAGTTTGGAATAGAAATGATCTTCTTATGTGACTGGGATTAAATCTTTCGTCGTCCATTGGTGAGTTTTCAGTTTTTCATTTTTACTTTTCATAAAGCAAAAAAAAAGTAACACTTCAATTTATACACTTGATTTTGTAATATCTAAAAAGAATATTTTCCTTTAATTCAGTATCAAAAACATGTTTTGCCTTTTCATCGATTTAAGTTTTGTTTTTAATTGTCAGCGTCTTTTCCAAAGGTTGTTTCCCCTTTTGAGTCTTAAATATTACCTGCCCTTGTCATCTTTTTCCAAATGTATCTTTCGGAAGTCAGTTGCCTGCTGGTGTTTTTCCACACAGGCCAATAAGATGAAACCAAAGTTTCAGTTGATTTTTTAAATTTAAAGAGAGAGAACATTTATTAGGCCGTATCGAAAAAGAAATGCTTTTGTCGTATTGTCATCTCATTATGGAGATAAATTTCATTCCTATAGCAGTAATAAGCAAATATTATCATCATGGACATTCAGCAGAAAATCATTATTTGTTAAGTAAAGTTGCGTTTGTTTTGTTAAAATTACTTATAGAGGAATATTTCTTCACCCTCATATGTCCATTGATCAGTTGGACCGTAAGGGCACCACACGTGACCTTCTCTTTCCATTTCTTTCTTTTGCCAGGGTTAGAGTCTTCCGTTGACAGGCCTGTCCATTCCTGGGAGTTGTCTTCCCATCGCTTCCTTTGTCTTTCCTTCTTTTGTTTGAAATGCTGTTTATACAGCACCCAGGTCTCAGAGACAGACTGATTGATAAAACTTTATGAGTCGGTGTTAGAGTATTATTTAGATCTGGTAATTTGTTGGTATTATATCTGCCTTAATTCTTTCTCTGTTAACTGACGATACCAACGTTGATTCCACCAGAATGTGGTAAATAATTACGGAGAGAAAGCGTTAAGTCCTGCCAAATAGATCATATTTGCATTGTAAATAATTTTGAACATCGAGTGTCACATGATGATGCCAAAAAAGATTAATTCCTTTGACAAATGAATTCAATAATTCCTTTTCATAAAGTCCCACGGTGTTGAGGGTCGTTGACTTGTAGCACCAAACTGATATCAGACAAGTAAACCGCTGTAGGCGTATTATATTAATCTTAGCATATTTGAAATAACTTGAATAGCTTCTTTGTGAGCAAAACTAAATGTAACTTTTATTACAATATAGACAAATTCAACTTGAGATGAAATTGAATAAATTGATACTTAAACAAATCTCACTATAAAAAACACGCCCTTTCACTCTGGCATTCTGGAGTCGTCTCCTGTACTTAACGCAGCTTACGACATCGCGAATCATATTTCATAGTTCACACTGCGTAGCCACCAACCAGGCGCAAGCTTCTTCTCATAGTCACCCTAGAAACACACACACACACACACACACACCGTCAAACCCACATAAATCACATTTGTCATATATAACATTTAATTAAAAACTCTATCTAAACGTATCTCTGTACTTCCTAGTACTGTACTAGTGACATATTCATTTGTTCCTTAGCTTCCCTCCACTTTTCTCTTTCACAAACACTTTCTCTCTCTCTTCTTATCTCTCTTTCATTCCCCTATCTACAACTTTCTCTCTTTCTAATTCTTTTACTTTCTCTCTCTCTCTCTCTTTATTTCTTGCCCTTCTCGTTCATAATCTCGCTTTCTCTCTTTCCCTCTCTCGATCTCTCCAAATTTCTCCCAACTTCTCTTACTCTTTCTCTCGCTACCACTCTTTCTCCCTCTCTATTTTTCCTCTCTTATGCCACGCTCTCTGGTTCTTTCTCTCTTGCTTCTTCTCTTTCGAAATGTATATTGCTTCCTTGTTGTTGTTTTTTCTCGTATCCCTCTTTTCACTGTGTCATCTTTACATAATTCTCTGAAGAGCCAATAGTTGAGTACTTTTCAGGGTATATGTCAGGAGCGTCCTAACATCTCATTACTTACCTAAACGCTAAAGTTTGCAGTCTTCGGCATTCTTTATTAATTCTGCAAATCTTCAAAAAAAAATATGTTTTAAAAAGAAACTTTGTCCCTGGTATCATCATGTGAGATCAAGTTAAGAGAATCTCTGTAACAGACAAAGAGAGAACAATTTCACACCTTTATACAGAAATGAGAAGGGCATGGGGTCAAAACAGCGTAGGCAAGGGGAATAAGCAGCGAAGGCGGAGTGAAACTATGCGCCAAGAACGAGAACTCAAGAATCTGTTATGGATATGTAATTAGTTAATGGCTTATGAAAACACAGCAGAATTGATGCTGGCTTCCTTAAAGCCCCGTGCGACGAAGGCGGACTTGACAGTTTCAACATCGCTGTAATGTTTCCTAAGACAAAGATTGATCCTGGCAACGCCCGTGTTGATTTAGAGTTTTACCAACATTTTTTTTACACGGGTAACATTTTTTTTACACGGGTAACATTTTTTTTTACACGGGTAACATTTTTTTTTACACGGGTAACATTTTTTACACGGGTAACATTTTTTTTACACGGGTAACATTTTTTTTACACGGGTAACATTTTTCCCCCAATTTTTTTTTGTTTTTCTTCGTCTTCATTTCTAAATGTTTCGTTTTAAAAGCCAGCCTTCATGTTGAATGAAAAATTGAATGTTTTATGTTTTTTTTTGTTGTAAGAAGGTTAATGGCAGTGTTGCTACTTTTATAGACCTCAAACAGCCACAACATCATATTTATCAGCTAAACAAGATCATATCTGCATTTAAAAAACAACTAGAGCAGCTGTGCCTCTAATGATAGATAGATAGAAAGATAGATAGATAGACGGATGGATGAACGGACAGACAGACAGATAGATAGATAGATGGATAGATAGATAGATAGACGGACGGATAGATAGAGAGATAGATACTATTTTGTCTGTTTCTGATTGATCAACGGTCGCTCTTCAAGAGCCCTGTTTAAACAAATTGACTCGATCCCTATTTACCCAAACGTTTATCTGTCCAGTTAAAGCTCTTCCCGCCATCCAAAAACAATCCAGACGACAAGGAAAGGGAATTAACTCTCCCCTTCGGAAATGTTTTTCTAATCGTCTGCTGATCAGGCTCTGGTGTTTCCCACACCCCATCAGTGGCCGGCACGCATGTCCATATCGACGTCCCAGAATTACTGAGTAAATCCAAAATCCATTTGTACTGGCCGGCACATTAGCAGGGACGTTCCTTGACCCATCGGACGAAGGAACCTTCAAGCTTTGATGCCTTACTTGTCGGGATGGTAAACTCTTTGGCCATCTTGTCACTCGCTGTGGGCGGTATCGAGGTAGTTTAGGTACGCAATTCTGTAGTCGATATTATTTTTTAATTGTCGTCTGGGGCGGAGTACCTTTTGAGAACGATAATATAATGTGGATTGCCTTTATTTCACAAAATAAGCGGGCAGGGTTTGAACCCTGGACCATCGATAAATCTGAACGACAGTCCAGCGTGCAAACCGCACGACCAGGCAGCCATCCATTTAATATTTTAATGCTTCACGTCTGCTAGTGATCTACGTGTACATAACAACAAATCATTGAGTGTAATGTATACGTTATAGGTATAGTAGCAGTAGGCTTGAAACCCAAAGGCACGGTAGCAGTAGGCTATAACCTACAATTAAGGTAGCAAAATGCTACAGCCTACGAGTATAATAGCAGTAGGCTAGAAACCTAAAAGCAAGGTAGCAGTAGGCTATAGCCTACAATTAAGGTAGCAAAATGCTACAGCCTACAAATATAATAGCAGTAGGCTAGAAACCTAAAAGCAAGGTAGCAGTAGGCTGTAACCAACAAGTAAATTTGAAGTATGCTACAGCCTACAAGTATAGGAGCAGTATGTTACAGTCTACAAGAAAGTTAGCAGTATGCTACAATCTGCAGCAACGGTAGCAATTAGCTTCAACCTGCAAGTAAGGTAGAGGCACGGTACAAACTACTTATACTGTAGCAATCTGCTGCAACCTACAAGAAATGTAGCAGTATGATACAACTTACAAGTGAAGTAGCAATATGATAAACCTACAAATAAGGTAGCCTTATGTTACAACCTAGCAGTAAAGTAGCAGTATGATACAATCTATTAGGAAGGTAGCCAAATATACAACCAACAAGTATAAAGTGTGTAGTCGCTTAATCAACTCTTTATGTTGTGTCTGTTCTACTTATGTGTATGTTTCTGTTGTGTTGTCTTTATATGAGAAAAGAATCCTTGCAATCACAGCAAATTTTCGTAAGGATCAATAAAGCAGTCTTAATATTAGTATTAATATGTTGCAGCCTACACGTTAGGTAGCCAAATGGCTCAACCTACAACTAAAGTAGTCTTAACTAGCAATCTGGTACTTAAGGCTACAAATAAAGTAACAGTAGGGTCTTACGAACAAAAATGGTATCTGTAATCTACTTTAATTTAAAAAACTATCCCCAAATATATAACCCTGTTAAGTTTTTATATTCATTATCTCTACGATAATATAATTGAGACTAGTAAAAACTAGTTTTTCAGTAGACAAGATAGTTTTTAGATCATATACTGCATGAAACCTAGTCCCAGCTCCTCAAGTTTTAATACAAATAAAATTTAGAACATAATACTACTAATAGTCTAGGTATTCCTTGACCACTGCCTATATACAAAGAAAACATTTCGTTTAGTTCTCTTCTAACCTTTCAAATAAAACCACTTTTAATGGGATTTAGAAATGTTTCTAAAAATTATTCAGAAATGAAATTTTGGACAAAAAATTTTGATCTAAATAAAAACATTTGTAAAACTGTGTCACAGACTTGGTGGAATCGAGTATCGTGTGATACAATGATAAGTGCCCACTTCAAGAAGGCGGCAAAGAATTAAGACGGAATCGATTTGGTCACAGACGAAAAACATTTTCACATTTTCCCCAAGTCGATACTGGACGGAGGGTTAAGAGGGTGGGGCAGGGAAACTGTCGGTTGGGGGGGACAATGTCGGACACTCGTTTGAAATAATATCGACATCAGATTTAATTAGATTATCCCAGGGTTAGGGTCCCCCCTCCACCCTCCCACTTTTTTTGGTTGATGGCGTCGAATACTTGAGGCAGGCGCTCGAGTACTGCTTAAGATGTTCTTGGAGCACGCTCGGGCCATTGCAGTTCAATACCGTCCAGATGGTGGAAGTCCTAGTCGAATATTGTTTCTCTTCTTTGTGATTAGTTGGATATATAAAACTGTGTATGTCGTTTAATTGTACTATAATGTGGCACTAGAGAGTCTATTGAAACCTTAGACTCCTTATAATATAAATGTATGCATCTTAACAGGTGAACATATGCCGTTATATGTAACATATAAATAACAATTATTTTAAAACAAACATTTTTTTGTATCCAGTAATTTACTTGTTGTTCTGTTTGTTTATTTCTTTAAATTAATTTTGTTTGTTTTATGAAATGAAACACATGTTAGAGCTCTACGTTTCTTTAATAGGTTATTGGCCACTACACATGTTATAGAGCTCTACGTTTCTATTGGCCACTACACATGTTATAGAGCTCTACGTTTCTATTGACCACTACACATGTTATAGAGCTCTACGTTTCTATTGGCCACTTCACATGTTATAGAGCTCTACGTTTCTATTGGCCACTACACATGTTATAGAGCTCTACGTTTCTATTGGCCACTTCACATGTTATAGAGCTCTACGTTTCTATTGGCCACTACACATGTTATAGAGCTCTACGTTTCTATTGGCCACTACACATGTTATAGAGCTCTACGTTTCTATTGGCCACTACACATGTTATAGAGCTCTACGTTTCTATTGGCCACTACACATGTTATAGAGCTCTACGTTTCTATTGGCCACTACACATGTTATAGAGCTCTACGTTTCTATTGGCCACTACACATGTTATAGAGCTCTACGTTTCTATTGGCCACTACACATGTTATAGAGCTCTACGTTTCTATTGGCCACTACACATGTTATAGAGCTCTACGTTTCTATTGGCCACTACACATGTTAGAGAGCTCTACGTTTCTATTGGCCACTACACATGTTATAGAGCTCTACGTTTCTATTGGCCACTTCACATGTTATAGAGCTCTACGTTTCTATTGGCCACTACACATGTTATAGAGCTCTACGTTTCTATTGGCCACTACACATGTTATAGAGCTCTACGTTTCTATTGGCCACTACACATGTTATAGAGCGCTACGTTTCTATTGGCTACTACACAAGTTACAGAGCTCTACGTTTCTATTGGCCACTACAAGCTTTAATAAACAAAAATTTAAAATGTTTTCTTTTTTGTTTTCCATGTTTCGGGTGTTCCTTCAGAGTTGAAGATAATTTGCGACAGCGGACAGGGTTTGAACCCGGGACCATCGCTAAGTCCGAACGATAGTCCAGCACGCATACCTCATGACCAGGCACCGTTTTTGTAATTTCCTTTTTTATGCCGTAATTATATCAGAAATATAACTTCGATTTGAAGCAAGAATAGTGGCCAGGGCGATAGAGCTCCGAACCAACAAAAAGCTGAGAGAAGAAGAAGGCCTATCTACAACTGACCAAACCTACTTATGCCACGTATGCTTTTTAAAGCGAGGATTGGACTTTACAGTCATCTTCGAGTCCATAGGAAATGAGAAATGTGCTCATTTTCGATCACGAAGGAGGAGCTGTTTATAACTTCGTAGAAATAAATATGCAAAGGTTGCAAAACTAGTTTTATGTAACAATTTGAATCATGTAAATTCTTACGGTTAGTTTTTTTTATTTACCGGCATAGATTACTCAGCATACCTGTGGCCTCTTTTGAGTCGTGGGCTAGGGCGCAATGAGCCCCTTTCAATTCATCCATGTAGTAAGGCCTATCTTATTGTTCATTCTTACATTGTTGTCCTTGCCATTGCGTGTCTCAAGAATGTTCGTATCATAAGAACAGTTTTAGCTCAGAGCATAGGACGTGCATGCAAATGAGTTAGCATAAACGGAAGTGACGTATGATTTTGGGTGGATCCGTGACGCAAAGTGGAGAGAGGTGTTGCTTTTTTTTTTTTTTCCCCCTCTAAGAATTTGATCATAGGTACAAGACACTTAAATCCCTGCTCCACTTTACTCTGTACCTGCATGGTGGGAGTACATTCAGTGAGCGTTCTTACCCCGAAGCCCAATCTTCAGGAGACTTCAAAGCAAGTGGGTTCCTTTTTTTGTCTTCCTCTCATTTTCTTCTGCGCTCCACTCGCTTGAAAGTCATAGATTGAAATAAATTGTTGTACTGGGACCGCTCTCTTTTCATGGATTCTCAACCTATCAATGATCTAACCCTGCGTGTGGGTTGTGTGTTTGTGAGAGAGAGAGAGAGATTTGTGTGGGAAAGTATGTGTGGCAGAATGGGAAGTTGTCAGCGTAGCTGTTGGTGTGGAAGTGTGCGTTTTGATGAATGTCTATTAAATTACGTGTGTGTGGTGGTGTGCGTTTAGTGGGTGTGTATGTGACAGACCATCGTCACAGAAGGCCTGAACACTCACCAACAATGTCACAACCTCTGGGCAGTAACATCAAGTAAGAGAAATGACATACTAGACTCACTACTACAGATAACAATAAGAATATATCGTATTTTATCTAGTTTGATGTCTACCTTTCTATATTACTTAGAAATATTTAGGATTTAGGATTAAATATGTATATATTAAAAAATAGACCATTTGAACGTGGATTACATACAGAATACTTCTTATTAACTGTCCGCTTTAAAGTTTCATGTATCTATAAAAAGTTCTTATATCAATGTAAGCTGTCAATAATAAATTACTTAAAGTTCATCCATTTTCAATCCGAATGTTAAGTGGGTGTTATGAGACTATCACAACGACCTTTACTTTCACATAGCTGAGGCCAGGGAAATAACACGATAAATCTCAATGCTTTCAGCAGGACTTGAACCCGCGAAATCGGACTAGGGATCCTAGTCAATGATTCAACCACTAAAATACTTTTTGGATAGTAAGTAAGTTCCCCTTTCAGACTTGCGATGTTTCTGTGTCATATGGCCAATACAACGACTTACCGCCTTTACTTTTCCTCAACTAAAGTCAAGTTCCCAAGATCCCGAAATAAATAAAAAATCCCATGATTCGAACCAAGGACCCCCGGTTTCGAAGCCAAGCGTTTTACCACTCAGCCACCGCGCCTCCACCTTGTCTATATTAACGTTAAATTTTGTTAAAAGCTTAAACTCCGAGAGAAGAAAACAGAAAATTTAGTTTTCAAGAGCGTGAGCAACAATGTAATCAGTGCTCAACTTGAGGGGCGAAAAAAGGTTTTTTTAGCGGTTTTTTCATCACGTTTTACTTCAATCAAAGTCCGTCGCTTCTAACAACAGTTTTGATTACCTAAAGCCAACTCGATTTTATTTTGAAACGCGATAGCCTTTGCTAAAAGGGGTATAATACTAGGGATAATCCTAGCTCGTATAGTTTTGTCCCGTGGATCACTCGGGGTCCAATTGGCTGTGACATTTTCCCTCTTTCTCCTTGGCTGTGAAACGGGGAGAGAAAGAAAGAGAAGAGGAAGAAACTCTGCCAGCTTAGATGAGTCTCAAGGAGCCTTCTACGTAAACTTAACCTTTCGCGTTGACCCCCGGGCTTTTCATGGGGCGGATTATGACACGACCGGAAGTATGATTGGCTGGAAACCAAAACAAAAATATGAAGAGGAAATAAAAAGTGTTTAGAAGGGATGGAAAAAATGGAAATATAATAATATTAAAAAAAAGAGTACCGATAGTGATTGTGAGTGTGTGTGTGTGTGTGTGTGGATGGCTATGTGTATGCATGCTTGAGTGGGGGTGTGTTTATGCGTGCGTGCAAGGGTGTGTTAGAGGGAGGCAAGTGGAGTGGGGGGGGGGGGCGTGTAGAGGTGCTAACGTTTGTCTTTGATGCACGGGGCACAAGTAAAGGTGAGCTATTTAAGAAGTCATGTGCGACGCATGTGCTGAGTGAGTGCTTACATTGCTGTGGGTGAACTTGGAAACTATTCAGACACACAGACACACAACGTGCTTCATCACAGTCCATAACAATGTGAGCTCAAACTAGTCGTCCTACAGTGAAGCAGTAGATTCAGAAACAGATATGTCTGTTATCAAAAATGAAACGGAAACAAAACGGCAAAAGAAACTAAAACTAAAATAAGAATCAACCAGTTTATTTTTCTTTTTTTTTAATTTCCTCTGTTTCTATTTTCACTCTGCCCTAAGTCTATTTTTCTATTTCAGTTTTATCCTATATCTAGCTTCGGATATATTTTCATAATAAATGTCCGTTTTTCTAAACGTAATATAACCAATTCAAATGCCATCCCAGTGGCGCTACAGCCAATGGAGGTGCCAGGCCTGCTTTAGCACATCTCTCCATTCTGATCTATCCTGGGCTTTACGTCTCCATGCCCGGACTTTGAGCTGTTGTATCAGCTATGACCAATGATAAGATAATTATTTTTACTTTGCATAAGTTCTCGTTTTCCTTTTTTTAAAACTTATTTCTATTTTATTTGTGTTTCCAATATTTATATTCTATGTTTAGTTCAACGAAAATAAATGAATGCGCTGTTCTAGTTTAGTAACATTTTGTTATTGTTAGCATATCTACTGTCCTGGCTTGGATGTTAGGACAAATTTGTACAAACGCTCCTTCTTCCCTAGTGCTATTAGAGCATGGAATGGGTTGCCTGAGCTAGCCAGGAAAACCAGTGACTTGGCAGAATTTAAGTCATTGGTTAATATGCATGACTAAATGCAGGACGCGTAGGACGTAATCATCTTCTTTTTTGAAGTAACGTCTGTATTATATAAGATAAGATTTGTGTGTTGTCTGTTTGATACTATTCCACTAGTCTAAAGGAGAGTCTGAACACATCCAAGGGACAAAACAATTAAATATACTTAATAAACATTGTGAAGACTTCAACTCATGTTTAATTTCAGTGTACAGCTGAACTTTCCGGGCTCACATAGGTCTCACAAGCCACATGAAAAGGCAAAAAAAAAAAAAAAAACAGGTCAAAGCTCTCAGATAGATAGATAGATAGATATATAGATAGACTGATAGATAGATAGATAGATAGATAGTCAGATAGATAGATAGATCGATAGATAGATAGATAGATAGATAGATAGATAGATAGATAGATAGATAGATAGATAGATAGATAGATAGGCATTCAGACAGAAAAACAGACTGACAGATAGATAGATAGAAAAGGAGAGAGAACTAGAGAAAGAGGGAGAGATTTTTGGAAATGTTAATAACCATTACGGGTAGGACTAGACCAGGGCCGGCCTAAGGCTACTGCGACCGCAGTGGGCCCGCACTTTCATAGGCACCATGCTAATTCTATTTGTAAAGTATTAAACATAGTAACTTATTTTCCCGCGGTCTCCTGATTTTCCAGGAGCTCCTTGAATTTTCCTGAATTTTTAAAGTCTCCTGAAAATTCATAAAAAATATCCTGAAAAATAGACAAAATTGTAATTTTAAGGTGTCATTCAATATGGAAAAGGCCTAATGCTACGCGCGATACAAAAAATAAAAAACGGCATTGTCAGCTTTCATTTAATAAAAATGTAATAATTGGGCGAATTTTAGCCAAAACTGGAAGTTCTAATACTTTAACTAATTTAAAACTTTACTAATGATTAAAATGCAAAGATGAATATATTTTGTAATACAAAATCTTAATTTTCACTTAATATCCTTATCCCTACCCGGACTGGGTCCCGCGCCATCCGTTTAGCAAAGGGCCCCGCAATTGTTGGGGCCGGCCCTGATTAGACATAGGGGAGGATGCTTTGTTTATAGTCACGTGATATCTTTAATAAAGATTATCCTTTAAGCAATAAAAAAAAGGTGCAATAAAATACGAAACAAAAAAAAACAAAAAAGGGCAATAAATGTTTGATTCCAATCCAACGCCCCTCAACAGAAGAAGCACTGACATAAAGACTTCACAAAACGGATCTGTCAAAAAACCGCCACTTGACTTTTTTGTCTCCGCCAGGCCCGAAGTCTGCGTAAGACAGACAGATTACGCCTTTAATGACTGTATCACGTGACCCGCGACAACGCGGCGGCAGCGCCCGCTTAGCAACAGTAAAAGTGAATAGTCTTTTTGATTTTTTTATTTTTTTTATTTTTTGTCAAGGAAAAAATTCTGTTTCCTGTTTGTTCGAATGACGTCTGCTCTGTCTACCGTCACGTGGCACAATGGCATGGACACAAAGGAACAAACACATTGAAAATTCATCAGAGGAATGCAAAAGCCAATAAACAGGCGGAAAGTATAAGAATAAATTAACAGAATCCATCCCTGGAGATTACAAAAGTTATCTTAGTGTTGTAGAGTTTACATTTTTTATAAAATAAATTCATTTTTGGCTGTTTGAGAACCACTTCATTTTCAGTGTCTTTTCAATTTACCTAAGCCTCGAACCCTTGCCCTGTCTTATTCGTTTATGTAAACGTCCGCCGACATTATTCTTATCCTGTCTTTTAGATTACAGATGCCCAAGGACACCAGGGCATACTTTTAGCGTTTAAAGATAAGATGAATAAATTAAATAACAAAACAGCTGGCATATGATTTGTTCAATGTTAGGCGTAGCCAATTCATGGTAATCCCCGTCATTAAATCTTTGGTCACTTTATCCCCGGTCTTTTCATGCCCGGTCACTTCATCCCCGGTCACTTCGTCCCCCGGTCATTACATCTTTGGTCACTTCATCTCCGGTCACTTCATCCCGGGTCACTTCGTCCCACGGTCATTACATCTTTGGTCACTTCATCTCCGGTCACTTCGTCCCCCGGTCATTACATCTTTGGTCACTTCATCTCCGGTCACTTCATCCCCGGTCACTTCGTCCCCCAGTCATTACATCTTTGGTAACTTCATCTCCGGTCACTTCATCCCCGGTCATTTTATCTCCGGTCTCTTCGTTCCCCTGTCATTTCATCTTTGGTCACTTCATCTTTGGTCACTTTATCCCCGGTCACTTCGTCCCGAGGTCATTTCATCCCCGGTCACTTCGTCCCCCGGTCATTACATCTTTGATCACTTCATTCCCGGTCAGTTCGTCCCCCGGTCATTACATCTTTGGTAACTTCATCCCCGATCACTTCGTTCTTCTGTCATTTCATCGTAGGTCACTTCATCTCGGGTCACTTCATCCCGGGTCACTTCATCCCCGGTCATTTCATCCCCGGTCATTTCATCCCCGGTCACTTCGTCCCCCTGTCATTTCATCTTGGGTCACTTCATCTTCGTTCATTCCCGGTCACTTCATCTTTGGTCACTTTATCCCCGGTCACTTCGTCCCGAGGTCATTTCATCCCCGGTCACTTCGTCCCCCGGTCATTACATCTTTGATCACTTCATTCCCGGTCAGTTCGTCCCCCGGTCATTACATCTTTGGTAACTTCATCCCCGATTACTTCGTTCTTCTGTCATTTCATCGTAGGTCACTTCATCTCGGGTCACTTCATCCCGGGTCACTTCATCCCGGGTCACTTCATCCCCAGTCATTTCATCCCCGGTCATTTCATCCCCGGTCACTTCGTCCCCCTGTCATTTCATCTTGGGTCACTTCATCTCCGTTCATTCCCGGTCACTTCATCCCCTGTCTTTTCATCCATGTAAGTGTAAAAGCTACTTTTGAGCTTTGGAAAGAGAACTCTTCTGTTTAGAAATTAGTATGCAAGCACTTATTCCCCCCCACCCACCCCCACGCCGAAAAACAGGTAATAAACACGTATCTATATAATTTACATTCTGATTGGAAATCTCCCCATCCACTCAAACAAATACACATTTAAAAAAAACAACTAACTTTACACCTACGGTCCTGAGTAAAATTTCTCTGACGCCAGACCTTGATTTCAAATTGTAACTTTCGAAGACCATAGCTAGGAATTCACTGAACAAACATGTATTAAAGCACACATCTACCAAAGGCGGCGATCAGGGTGGGATTCAATGTTGGAGGTTTAGGCTCAAAGTTGTCGCTAAATGTTAGCAAAACGCTAGCACTATTTATTCACCAAGAAAAGCACGTCAACCCAACTTGGTAAGTACTGTATCGGGGTCGTCTCGACATGGGGGTTCTTTCATTTTTCTTTCAAATTCTATTTATAAAATAGTGTAGGGAGGAAGTCAGTGGTATTGTCTCGCGCTCTTTCGCCTCAACCACCTGCGGGATACAGAAACATTTTTTATTCGCGCCCTCTGCCTTCAGATCTCGCGAGTCCCCCTCGGCGGCGCACAAATAAATAAAGACCAGGGCCATGTGATTATATGTTTGCGGTATGGGTGCTCGGAATGTCTGACAGTGTGTGAGTGTGATAGAGAAAGAGAGAGAGAGAGTCAGCTGCAAAAATTCAGACCCCCCAGATGACGAGCCTGGGGAATTAAAAGTAATGCAGGAGTATATCAGGACCGTTGTTGGTGTGTTTTGCCCTTATTATCAGTTTACACTTCAGCTTGTTTGTTAGTTTACGATAGAGTGGGAGGGGTGGGTTACGGGCAAAAAAGGTGCACTATTCCATGGGCAACAGGCTCCTCTGAGTTTTGCAAAAAAAAAATAATAATCTGGGTGTCAATGGTGGAGAGGGCGCTAGCTGTGTCTTGCTGTGCCCACATGTTTTACAGCGACCTTTTTTTGTTTTTTGCTTTTCTGTGCGGGTCACGTGTAAAAACAAATTCACATTTGGGCGACACCTGCGTCATTAAACGGTGGGACATCGCCCCCATGCTTGTACTTGCCACAATGCCAACATGCATACTCCCCATGTTACATTATGTCATTGACGCTCTTTTACATTAGTAACTGTGTGTCTGTATGTATGTGTGTGTGTGTCTGCGTATGTGTCTGTGTGTGCGTCTTCCTTTTTAATTGCATAGTTGTTTTTGTAAATATATCTAGAAAACGAAATATGGAAAGTGAATTGTGGGTAATGATTTGCTTAGCTGGCTAGTCGTGGGATTTAGACAATGTCTACTAAACTTATATCAACTCATTATGTCTGTCTGTCTGGTAAAAAGTGTGTGCACGTTATTTCTCCCGCACCCATTCTCGGATCAAGCTGATCTTCCGCACAATTATTTCTTTTACCTGACAACACAAGAATCAATTAAGAGAATTAACCAATTAGTAAATGCACTATTGGTAATTAATTATTTTGTTTGATATCTTGAGCAAGGGAAAGAAGTAGTACTTGACAGATGTGGTGGGATAAGGTGAATTAGTCTTGAAGAGTTCTACATCGGGAGATGAGCGATATGTTTTCAAGACTAGAGGAGGACGAGAACATTGACTCGTACATAACTGCCAATAGAAACTGGCAAGCAGCTGCAATTTTGATAAACTAGAAGAGAGTCTAGGGTTAGGGACCGAACTTTCATAGGGGTTAGAAGGGAACACTTGAAGATGAAACTGTCGTAAGACGATAAACTAACTCTAGAGAAATGCATAGATGTGTGTAGGATACATGAAAGGTCACAAAGGCAAATAAATGATAGTAGAGAAGAATGAAACGAACTTATGGACCAACCAAAACCCATGTACATTTGGCACCTGGCGATCATGAATACATAAAGGAAAAATGCCCTGCCTGGGTCAAGCCTGGGTGTGTTTCTTAGTCCGTTCTGTTCTGGGCTGGAGTTGTATCGTCCACCGCCCAAACATACAAAAGGGACTGCTAATTTTCTCGGAGTTAAGTATTGTACATGAGACTTATAAAACCTGATAATTGATTCCATCTATCTTCCATATTGATCTAATGCGATATATTTAGATAAACCAAACTATGCATCACAAAAGAACATTTATTTTTATATTATATATAGTAATATCTCAAAGTTGAAAAAAAAAACGCCAATATTTTTAAAACTGTATCCTAATTTTGACAGACATCAATTTAATTATTCAAAATAAGGCAGTAATAACAAACCAGTAGTTTGTTTTTTCGTTCGGGCATTGTCCAGAGCGGAAAGGGAGAGACGCAGTCAGAGTCACATAGCAACGGCTTCACTGAAGCCTTTCACCCGAAAGCGGCGCAACTCTTAATACATTTATAATGAGTTACCAACAGTTCTCTTCCCTTGTTATTTCGAGCATCCTTTTTTTTTTCCTAACGAGAAAACAGTGATAGAGAGCCGGTACCAAGACATCTAACGAGTGCTGACGGCATTATAGCTGGAAATTACAAGGCTGAAAAATAATTTATGTAACTTTTCTTCTCCCGAATAAAAATTTATTTTAAAAAAATTGCCCGAGAGTAGCTGGAAGTAGCTAGAAGCTGTCATCGTAAATTAGTGCTTCTGGTAGCACTCGAGAAAGTCACGTTTTCAGTCTGCATTGGAGTGGCTTCACAAGTTTTTGATACCTCTGCTGGTGATACAAGTTGAGCGTGTCACACTTTTGTGTTCACTTCTTCTTGTATTCGATACATTTTTGTTTGACGCCATGTCTTCATTGTTATTTTCACAAATTAAAGAGAAATTGTAGCGCTAAAGCATGGTTATTAACACTTTTCTATGAATTGTTATCTTGATTAAGCTAGTTATATTGTATTCCATTTTTTACAAAGCTTTATATCAACCTACTCTGTCTGGTCAAAAGTTTGAATAAATGTTGTCTCCCTTTTCTCATTCTCGAACCATGTTGAAATGTTGCACAACTATTCATTGTACCTGACAAGACATGAATCAATAACAAAATTAACCAATTAATTTATTAATTACTGCAGAATAATTATTTTAATTGACCTCGAAAAAAGGAAGTAACTGCTCCCCTTATTATGTTTTGACACATTTTTTCTCCAACTTCCCATTCTCGGATCAAGTTGAAACTTAGCATAATTATTCATAGTCGATGACAACACAACAATCAATTCAAAAATTAACCAGTGTTAATTAATCATTTAGTAATAATTAATTTTGTTTTATTTGGCTGAAAAGGAGCTAAACCCTGTTATTTTCAGATAAATGGCAATAATTAGCGGTTTTCCCCCTTCAATATGTTTTGTTTTTAAAAAGTTATCGTTTTTCTTTTGCTTGTTGTTGCTTTGTTTTATGTGTTTCGGTTGTTCCTTCAGAAATACAGACCTCCGTGACGCAACAGAAACAGGCAAAGTTAGAACTGAAGACATTCATGAAAGCAGTTGGGAGCGCATACCCCCGAACTGGCATTCAGTATATCATAGTGTTCTTCTTCTCTAGTTCTACGTTCTTATTTGTCTGTCGGAGTTTTCAGAAGATAAGTCCTAGATCTGAGACATTGTCTGTCGGAGTGTTCAGACGATAAGTCCTAGATCTGAGACAAACTACGCAGTGATTTCCATGTCAGGCAGCTTTCTGTATAGTTTTTTCTTCTATATGGGTATTTTGGGGCCAGTGTCTTGTTCTGGCCTCTCGGTGGGGAATCCCCTCTTGCAGGGCTGGTCCTAACTATTGCGGAGCCCTATGTTAAACGAATTACGCGGGACCCAGTCAGTGCGGGGGTAAGCATAATGTCAAAATTAAGAATTAGTATTAGAAAATACATTTTGTTTTTGCAATAATTTTTTATTAAAGGAAAGCTGACAATGCCTTTTTTTTTCTAATCGCGCCTGGGATAGGCACCTCAAAATGACAATTTTGTCAATTTTTCAGAAGATTTTTATTAGTTTTCAGGAGATTTTAAGAATTTCAGGAGATTCAAGGACTTTTTCATACATTTTTCATTTTCAGAAGATTTTCATGAGGTCCTGGAAACTCAGGAGGCCGCGGAAACCCTGTTTTTATATATCAGTGAAAATGGTTTAATTGAAACATTTACTCCTAGAGTTATTGCGGGGCCCATGAAAATGCTGGGCCCATTGCGGCCACATAGGTTGCAGTGGCATAAGGCCGGCCCTGCACTCTTGATTGACGCTGTCATCATTCTCTGGTAACACTCCGCAATGGTAAATTTCAATTGTCCCAATTTTCAGCCTCTGAAGTGTAAGTTGTCTCATTCTGTTGTGTCCGGTTCTGAGACGAAAAGATGTAGAAGTTGGTCGTGTCCATAATATTATAATAATAATAGATTCAATTTATTTTTTGGATTTTTTAGTTCCATGCTAAATGTGATATGAACATGGACAACATTTTTGAGCTCTAATTGATTTATCTTATAAAATAGAGAGGTTACTTAAAAAAAAAGATTACGTCCCTTGTCATTCAATGACTATCATCTGCCAAGCCATTGGTTTTTCTGGCTGACACAGGCAACCCGTTCCATTCTCTAATAGCACTAAGGAAGAAGGTGTATTTGTACATATTTGTATAAAATTTGTAATGAGACTTAAGAACCAGACAAATCATGACAGTCCAGTCCAATCAGCGACTGTCTAGGCGTGCAGTAAAATGCCAAGAATCATTGAGAAATACATTTGTAGCAGAGGGCTATTAGAGATCCAGAATTCAAAATTTTCAAGCATTCTGCTACTGCTGAGTTATAATGACCTCCAATTACGAAATGGGTGGAGAAAAAGGTCAACGTAATCCCTCGCCCTGTCAAATCTGAAGCTGGTCATTTGTGGTGGACACTAGCTTTGCCATTGAGCAGGCTTAGAGTCAGGATCTTTTTGGCTGACCAGCCGAGCAAGAAGTTTCAATACCCCGAAACATACACGCGAGTGTCACGGAAGGTCTTAGTTGGTGCCCCTCCTTTTCCCCCTTCTAAATTGAAAACTAGTCATATTGGGGTGTCATCGAAACGCGATTTTGGGGGAGGGGGGGGGCATGTGGTCAGTTGGGTCAATTTGGCACACGCACAGGTCACAGGCGGCTTCACGCTTGGTTGACTTCGTGAGACAGGTAGGAATGATTTACTTTAAAGCTTAACTGTGACGCTGAGCTGTTTGTTATAGAATCCGTCAGATGACAGAAACGCCATACCAGAATATGCAATTTTAACTACTTTAGATTTGTTAAAAATTAAGAACAGCCTCTGCAAAGATAGGGATATCTGGGTGGTTTTTACAGTAATTTGTTAATCCTTAGAAAAACTAAAAAAAAAAAAAAGAAAATGACCAGAATTCGTCCTCGTGGCTCACGTCTGCTTTGGCCGACGTGCTAACCACTCTGCTAGTAAGTTACTTAAGAGAAAATTGTATTGTTTTGTTTCAATTTAGAACGGTGACCTATCAAGGGGAATACTTCAGCTTAAGCCACCACTTCATTCAACTACAATTTCTATAATAACTTGTACAATATTTTTACCATACAGGCAGACAGACAGAGTGAGTTGATATAAGATTTGTAAAAAAAAAAAGGAAACAAAGATTACATAAATGTGATCAGCTTGAACTTAGAAAATCCTCACTATGTCTGCAGAGCAAGACAAAGAAATGAAGGCAGACTACATGGATAGTCATCAGAGTGACCAACTGAAGTAATGCACTTCTTTGAAAGAAAGTATTTGCTTATTTTATTTAATATAGTAATAATCTTTTAAAGGAGTATCTGTACTTTATAATATACGGTTTATACGTTTTCATTTTTTAAATACAGTTTACAATTCTTTTTAAATGAATGAATATTATACAGAATAGTTCATGAGACCTATAGAGTAGCCATACGAAAAAGTACCACCTTTTTCAAAACATATTTTGTTTTCTTATAAGCTCTTTCGGCTTGTCTTGTAACTGAGGAGACTGGATATAAACAAACCACCCAAAAATCATTGACTATTGATAGTCTGGATATTCGACCATGTAATGAAAATGCAAAACTAATATATTTATTGGGCCACTCGCTGGTGCTCCTATATATATCTGCGACTACTTATGTGTGTGTATGTGTATAAAGAACTGTTGGACTTTACCAGTAAATAAAGACACTGACCTTCAAAACTCCTGCATTTCGTTTGAGATGAAAGCCCATGTGGCTTGTATGTCAAGGGCTGGAAAAGGGACAAGCAAAGGAAACCGAAATCAAGTTTGGACAGTTTCTGAACAATGTTAACCTTATGTGTTGTGTAAACCGGGAACTAACGTTTTTGTCTTATGTGTTGTGGCCAATGTAATCTCCTCTACTGGAAAAAAAAAAGATCCTTCCGAATGAATCCCAATAACTTCGTTCGTGTACAACATAGGACAATGGAAAACCCAGTGATCGTCAAGTTTGGACAGTTTATGAACAATTTAACGTGAACTGTTGTGTAAACCGTAAACTTATGTTAGTGTCTTATGTGTTGTTGGCAATGTAATCTCTTCAGTACTGAATAATAATAAAAAAAATAGTTACACTATAGCTGAAAAAAAAAGAGAAAACAAAAAAGAAGACTATTAATAGTATCTACAATTAAAAGCTGAAAATAAAAGGTATTGAAGACATCCATTTGCAGCCACTGTCACTACGTACAAATACAAAATATGCACACTAGCGCGTGTGTTTACGTACTAAATGGAGTTCATACTATGTCTTTCCTCTTAAACACTAGTTTGTTATTTGTGCAATACAAATAGTCTACAAATATAACGAGGGTATCTGAAAACAGCTCGCTATAAAAGTATTTCGTTATTTTGAAACTTATAAACTAAAACTAAGTTCGTATAAAAATTGTAAAAGGAATATGACATTTAAATCTATTCAATGAGTATGTTAATAAATGGAAAATATATTTTATAATAATCCATTGACACTTTCACCATTGTGACCGCAGATGCAAATTTTTTGTACCAATGCGCGAATCTATGAATGAAGCTTGAGTTATTAATGAAGAAGTCTGTGACCGTTTTAAAAAGTTACCTCCTCTGAAGTTTCTCATTGAAAAGTGGTGTAATTTTTTTAAAAATATGCTTTGCATATATAATTTAAAAAATTAGATGGTTCACTTTCGAAAAAGAAAAAAAAGTAGCCGTTGCATCAGAACTTTGAATGATCTAAAACATCATGATGTCTGATTTTCATTTTCTCTTCTAGTTTCTGAGATCTAAACGGGAAGGACGGATGGACAGACGGACAGACAGGCCACACAAAACTAATAGCGTCTTTTCCCAGAAAAAAAATATAGTTACACTTCTTATATTTAGTGCTGGGAATTATACATACAAGTATTATTGCAAGTGTCATTCGAGTATAAAGTGGAATGTTTCAGTGGGGATAGGAAAACCGAGACTTGGTTAGGTTTACCTCTTGCGCGACACAAGAGTACAGACATGAAGACCTAATATTCATTTTTCAAAGAACGTCTGTTCTTTATAAGATTGGATTAAAACTTTTTCCGATTAGGTTATCCTTTTCTCTGTCGTGTCTGTAATGTTATTACAGCGGCCTTGGGCCCCTGCATTTTGTTTGACAGCGCTTTACAAATAAAATTATTCTTATTCTAATAACGAGGGACAATATCATCACACCTAATCCTTTAGGACTAATTTTTTGAATATTTGAAAGCAAAATTTGTAACATTTAAATCTAGCTGAATAAATCACGTGATTTCTTGACGTTAGAGAGCTAATTTTAAAACGTCAAGAGAAGAAAGATGAAGAGTCAAGAACGGTAACTCTTCAGTTTATTGAGAAAACATGCTTTACAAAGATAGGAGACACTCTTTTGACAGCGAAGTAATGTGAAGTCTGTTTTAACTCTTTCGGGTCGGCCTCTTTCTCAATTAAATATAGCTATGCTGAGGAACCCTCGCGATACTCCAAAACAATATGATGCCCCATCGAAGGCTAGTTGTGTCCCCTGATTTGAGAATGAGACGGTGGAGGTATTCAAGGGAGTTAATTCACCGTATCATTGTTTCCTTTTTCTATGTTTTGGAGGAACTCTTTTTGTGTATGTGTGTGTGTCAACTACGTCCGTGCCTGGGTTATATTTCATCTTGCCACGGGGACGTGTTTGATGAGGCAAGCTGAGGCTCCTCTAGCAGCGTTTTGTCCTGATTAACAATTGTCAACCTCTCGCTTGGAAACATTTAGATTAGAGTTTTTCTGGCTTGGAACAATACCTGACTCGGTCCTTAATTGCCAGTGATCTTTACCGAGTAATGTCCTCTGAAGGTCGAGCAAACAGCTATTATGACGGCAGGGGGGCGGCCGGTTGTTTGAGGGGTCATACGGGTGCCACGCTAAGGGGAGCAAGGTCCAGTTGTTTTAAAAAAACAAGATTTGGAGGGGCGTTGGTGCCTACTTTTGAAGTTTTTGCCATCTTTGGGCGTCTTGGGCTCAATCGTCTGCTAAGCTGAACAATTGTGTAAAAGAGAAAAAAATCTTTCTTCCTCCACCCCGATTTTCGCACCTTTAAAAAAAAATGCACGTGCCTCAGTGCTCACAGCTGGAAGTCTCGTGGCCCAGGGTTTTGGCGCAAGGTCTGAAGTTGTTGTCAAAAGAGAGGTTGAAACTAAGACGCATAGTCCAGGCTGTATAGAAAATAAAAGAACAGAATAAATAAATACCGTTTGGGCGTCTCTCTCTCTCTCTCTCTCTCTCCCCTCTTTGTGTGTGTGTGTGTAGAGCTACATATACAAACCCTCACACGCACACAAGGGCGTAGCATTGATTGAATTGAAGAGGGGTGTAAGTGGGGGGAAAAAAGGGAAAGGAAATGATATCCCATGTCTGAAGATTACCGTCTCTCATCACTTCCTACGATCTAGACTCCTCACTTACGAGAGTCAGAGGCGTTTCATTCGTCTTGTAGCTGGAGGGGCTCTATTAGGAGAGCCCCTTTGTTTACAATAGGCCGACATGATGAAAAGATTTTCTTTTGTTTTATCTACCTATTTGTTGTCAGCTCCCTTTGTTCTAGCTGCACACGGAACAATTGTATGAATAGATGGCGCGCGAGAGGAGCGCGTTGTGGGGAATAGTGGAGAACGCTCAAAATGTTGTTTGAATCGCATTTATACGTCTCTGCCCATTGGCCTTCAAAAACTCTGACACTTCATAATACACCTGGGGGGAAGTCAACACCCAGAGCAGGTGTTAGTCTTTGGACAGAGTAAATATTGACTAAATACTATTGATTCTCTCCATACTTGCAGTTTTCGTATACGTTTGAAGATCTAGCAGTGTAAAGGGGGTAAAAAGATGTTGGCAGGTGTCGATATGCTGCTGTTCTTATAGGGCTGGCTCTACCGTAAAGGTGCCAGAATGATCTTGTGTTATGCCCTTGAGAATAAAATTTTTGTAACTTTTTTGCGGATGTTCCTTCAGAGTTGACGATATCTACTTCCTAGTCCAGACCTCCCGCGGAACGTCGGGGGGGATGGCAGCGGACAGGTTATGAATCCGGGACCATCCGGCGCTCATACCGCACGACCAGGTGGCCATCTATCATCACGAGCTCAAGCACTGCTCTCTGCCATCCACTGCCGTCCTGCATGACTGTTAAGTGAGATTTCCATATTTTACTTTTAAACCAATCAGAGAGCCCAGAAAATTCCCACTCGTTTTCGAAAAATGATAATTTATTATCACCAATATAAAACTTGGAGTCGCGGTGGCTGAGCGGTAAAGCGCTTGGCTTCCGATCTGGGGTCCCGGATTCTAATCATGGTGAAGATTGGGATTTTAAATTTCGGGATCTTTTAGCGCCCCTGAGTCCACTCAGCTCTAATGGATATATGACATTAGTTATTTAATTGGCACTAATGAAAATCCTCAATTTTATTTTCATGCTCCTCAAAGGCTCTGATTCATAACAATATCAATATAAATATATATCAATATATATATATATATCAATATGTATATATATATATCAATATATATATATATCAATATATATATATATCAATATATATATATATATATATCAATATATATATATATATATATCAATATATATATATATATATATCAATATATATATATATATATATCAATATATATATATATATATATATATATATATATATATATATATATATATATAAATATATATATCTTACATTTACATCACGTCAAACCTAGCGTACCAGCAAATTGGCCTGAAACGCAAGGCCAAACATTATACCTACTTTTATAGTCCAAAGCGACAAATCAAAGACACGGCAAACCATTGACCGTGAGCCAGTAAGTCTGGGAATTCCCAGTAAATTCAATAGATTCGACAATGCAGTCGACTCTCTAGTGTCGTTTTAAATTGATTACACATTTGCTCTATATTTAAACCTTCAAAGACGACTTTGCGCCAAATATCAACAAAGGCTCCCTTGTTTGATTATTTTCATTGGCTCAATTCTAAGCAACAAATACTATAATAAGCACATAACTTTCGATGTGCGCGCCACATTATTATTGTTGCCGCAAGGCTGCCATCCCGCGAATGTAAGCAAATCCCGTTGTTTGACACTCAGGATACATTTGCTCTATGTAGTTGCATTGTTTGTTAGTTTAAGACAAACGATAGCCCAGATTCAGCAGTGCTGATGGAGAAAAGAAGCCAAATCTGACTTGGGCAAAGTTTTGATCTGGTAAATATTGCATTTTCTGCTTCACTTTGGCTTGAAACTAAATAAAAAGCCCCAGTTTTGTAAATATTGTTACTATATTGACATGCTGTCAATATGATGATTTCTGATTCGATATGTTTAATATATCACATCCCTAATGACAAGTGTCGAGTACAGAAATATATTTTGTTAAGCTATTGTTGAGTTAATAGATAAAAAAAAAAGTAGATAGAAAGAAATATAGAGAGACAGCAACTGAATGGAGAGAGGAAATAGATGCGACTCAAAAGAGGGATGGAAGAGAGAGAGAGAGAGTATGAGAAAGAAAGAAAGAGAAAAAGTGAATATAAGAAAAGTGGAAATGGAACATAAGTAAAAGAGAGATGGAAAGCTTAATTGACAGAAGAGACACAGAGAAAAGAGAGAGATAAAGAAACATGGATATTGAAAAACTAGGATCTAGCAAAATAGACAAAAGTGAACCATAAATATGAATAGATATAAAGTAAAATGTAAAAGAAAAAGAATAAAGGGAAAACATTTAACATGAAAAAAATGGTTTTCATAATTGGTTGTTTTTTTTTTTCGTTTCTCGCTTGTATTTAGCCCGAAGACATTTCTGCTAGAGCGAACAGCTCGTAAATATATAGTTCCAAAAAGAGGCTAAGACAATATCAAGCACTGTATTACTCTCACGTGTTCAAATATACAGGAGACACCCACCAGACATTACCCTACTCTCCTGTTCACAGACCAAGCAGTCTGCACCGAATGTACGTACACCACCCCCGCACAAGTTGTGGGGGAACGAAGAATCGGCACAAGACAATGGAGATGAACACAACAACAGAAGACCATCTATTTTATTTCATTGACATCGTCTTTTAATCGACATCATTTTTCTTCCGTAAATCGACATCAATTTATCTTTTGATTTACATCCATTGAAAAGCAATTTTCTTTTCATTTACATCAATGTATTTTAAGTTAATATCAATTTTCATTTAATTTATATTAATCAACGTTTATTTTAAAAGCAATATTTTCTTTTCATTCACCTAAATTTTCTCGAAATTTACGGATTTTCTTTTCATTTAAATCAATTTTAATTTAAATTCTCATCATTTTTATTTATTTACATCAAATTGTTTGAATTGACTTGACAGTTTATTAAAAAATTACCACATTCTGGTATGAGAATTAAAGAGAATAATCTTAGTAATAGAATTAAGATGATATAAAAGGAGTGTAGGTATCACCTACAAAGACCGCATCACACACGGGGAGCTCAGAAGCAGGATCACAATATCAATTGGGCCCAATGATGACCATTAAAAAAAATGCAAACTAAAAGAAAGTCCGCAGTGCTCCCAAAGACCTTTCTACAAGGAACAGTACCAGGAAAAAGATGAAGAGACAGACGGAGAAAGCGATGGGAAGACAACATAAAACAAGCAAAATAAAAAAAAATACTATAGAAAAAAACAACTTATATTAATTGTAACTAGTTTGGATCAGTCATGTCATTAACTTTGTTATAGATCTAGTGAATCTAGTCAAACACTAATAAATTTGTGCGATTAGATTTTTTTTTACCAATTGTTTTGTTTAGTGCAATTTCATTCTTTTAGCTTTCTCCTACGCTACGATCCTAACTTCACTTATCTGAGCCAATCGGAAAGGGGTAGAAAAAAACAAAAAGAAACAAAGCTTATCTAAAATGGAAGAATTTCTTAAAATTATATCTACCAATATAGTACAAGATATTTTTTCCTTATTCGATATTAAGCAAAATAATTAATTACCAATAGACAGTGTGATTTGACATAAACTTTATACAAATATAAGCTAAGCATTGATAGACCTTTAGATCTATATTTGGGAGTCGAAGTCGATGCGCAAAATTTTCCCTAATTTATTAAACTTTTGAATCAATAAAGCCTCACATTCGGAAACTCCCTTAAAAAAACGACAGTCCTTTCAAGATCGCGATAGTCCCTTCAAAACCGATGTTGGATCTTGGTCTAGGTAGAGTTCTCTAGCCAAATTTTTTTTTTAATTTAAAAAATCATAACGTTTTCCCCCATGTCGCCATCGAGATAGTAATTCTTGTCTCAAAGGTATACATTCATTGTGAAATTTCTATGAAAATCGTTAGAGCTATTCTTGAGATCAACGTCCAGGTTCCTCCGCCCAAGCTCCACTCTTCAGAAAGTTCTGACTTGAATGGAAGTATTGTAATAACATCAAATCTAATTCGCAACCTTCCTATGTATGCAAGTTTAACGATTTTCAAAATATTTAGAAAATTAGTTAAAAAACACAAGTGATCATCCACAGAAGAACTATAACCTTCGGTCCTGGTCTTTCATAGAAACATTTTACCAACTCTTGGCCCAACCTTACTGGTACTGAAAGTGAACATGCCATTGGTCAAAGTATCTAGGTCAGCTATTAAAAGTATCTCAAAGTTTTACACAAATTTGTCCAAATAAATTTTAAAACTACATTCGTAATTATTCATTGACTTATAGTAAAAATTAAATGAAAAGAACGATAACTCTTAATGACAAAAAAAATAAATAATAAAAAACGTTGAACGGACGTCAAAATAAACAATGCGTGTGGGGGAGGTGGGGGTTGGTATATAGCGAATAGAAACTGATGACTAAAATCGAGGGCCAATAATTTCTGCTTTCATATTTCCCTGGAAATCCTTTCTGCAAATACTATCATGAAGGAACCTTGCGGCTTTACGAGTGCGACAGAGAGAATAAGAAAGAAAATAGAGAAAAGAAAAGAGAGAAAATTCAAGGCATTTTGGGGGTGGGGGCTACAGAGACAACAGATACGAACCGCATTCAGATTTCCCCTGTTATTATATTCTCTTTCCTCACTCCCCCCCCCCCCACGCCACAGTACATACTGAAAAAAAATGGGCAAATAAAAAGTACTATCGAAAAATGCAAGTCGTTTGATTAATTCACACACATTGTGCTGGTTGATCTCCCCTTAATCAACATCCTTCCATCTTTTTCTTTATTATTTCCCTTAGAATTTCTACAAATTTCTTAACTTTTGAGATTTTTTGGAAGAAATCAGTTAAAAAAAAATCTAAAGCGAAGAATTACGGGCCCTGACCTTTCATCGTGCGCCGGCTGTAAGGGGCAACCACCTAGTGTGCCAATGAGTTTCCGTTCTATGGCTGCAAACGGTTAAAAAAGGGGGACAAAACGTTGATTGGTAGAAGTTAAGAGAATTCTGGGATGGACATTGAAGAGGAAGGAGAAAGGGAGTGGAAAGTGTGTCCAGTTGGCCCCTTGGGAGGCAAGACGTATCGGTGAGCAGGCGTCTAAGGTCAGCTGTTTCTCTCATTTGAAAGTCGGATGGAAAGTTGGTCCAATAGCGCCCCCAAACATTTATAATAATAAAGACAAGTCCCCTAGCGATTGTCCTACGTCATGTTTACCACGGATCATGACGCCTATAACCGGAAGTAAAGAGTGAAGGGAGAGAGGCAAAGAGCCGGTTGGGTTCTGGGACTTGTTAATTAACCCTTTCATTTGGCCAGTTGAGGCCGCACGAGGGCAGAGTCATGAAAATTAATGAGAGGATCTCTAGGGACGCGAGGCGTTGCCCAGATTCTTTTCACCTTCTTTCCAAAAGACGTGGGTCTCCACCCCTCCCTCAGCACGAGACTGAGCGCAAGCTGGGGGAGACTTGAAGGGGCGGGTTTGGGGGAGAGGGGGTGGGCGCCAGGAGGCTATGGCTGTGGCGGAGGGTGCTGCCCATTAAACGTGGCAGTCAATTTGTAGATTGAGCCGGAGATTACAATATTCTAGTGCTAAACAGTCTCGTTTTGAACTAATTGATGACTGTACTGTGAACTGGCGGTGTGATTTCTTTCCTGTTGGATTTATAGAAATAGCGGAGGGTGGGGCGGTCGATGGGTAGGCGTCTGGGGTGCAGGGTCGGATGTAGAAAATTGTATTTTGTTCTAATGAGAGTGACCGGTGAAAACAAGAAAAGAAAATGCGGTAAAGTTAGCGCGGGAACTAAAGAAGGCTGACAAGCCACTTGGTTGTCTAATAGCAGAAGTGAAAGACGCTGGCATTTGGCGCGCGACTGTCTCCACTTGACGCTCCTGGGCAACTGTTTCAACAACCAGCGCGTTGTCTAACAGAAGGCAACACGGATGCACGGTGTTTGAACACAACACGAGCTTGCTGTCGAGGGCGGCAAATTGTCTTATTAAAATGTTATATCGGAACAATGCTACACACGTTTTTTTTTTGTTGTCATCTTTGAAGTCAAAGCTGATTTGTTCAGTCTGAGCTATCTTTCTTTCACTGCTCTTTGAAAGCTTCACAAAATGCCCCCCTCCCCCAATTAGTTTGCCTCAGAACTGGAAATGCGGTAGTAAATTTTGGGAGGATAAAGACATTTGTTTCCAAACGCAAACCTCCTTTCCAACATGATTTGTACAAAGCTTATTTCAACTCATTCTGTCCTGTCTGGTACAATTTTTGTTCACTTTGTTTCTACCACGTCCCATTCTCTGATCAAATTGAAACTTTACACGATTTTTCTATGTACCTACAAAGCATGAATCTATACAAAGAATTAACCGATTGATTACTGCCCTAATTAATTAATTAATTACTGTCCTATAGACCCCTGGTCTGAAAGGGGAACTTTACTTTTATATTTAATATATATAATTGTCTTAGAGGATTTAGAAGGAAACATATTCCACCTGTTCTAGAATCACCGGTATCTATGACTTATGTCATCTAGATTGCAATTTATATTGCACGTATAAGCCACATCTGTGACCAGATCTAACAAAATATGAGTCAATGGGCTCTCTGTCTCTATTTCACACACACTCACACACACGCACATATGCTAGAGTTTAAAAATCGATCCCTATGAAAAAAAGAATTTTATCACATTTACACAGCCACGTAGAAATGCTGCAAGTGACGTTTTGGACGTCTAAATACAAATATTCCACTCATTGTTATTTTTGTTATTTAATAAATGTGTTTATGGTAATGGCAGTTTTACTGTCCCCTGAAAGGTAATGCAATCTTCTAGGTAATGTGCACGCTTACGAAGATGTCTGCGGGTTCATAAATCAACACACCATCGTCTGGTATTATTATTATTATTATTATCGTTATTATTGAAAAATGAAAACGTTACGTTAATATAATCTTAGCATTCTCTGCAGCGAGATTTAAATCTAGTTCGCATTGTTATATATCGGTGTAACAGGATCACCGAAAAATGAAAGGCAGTCACGCGTAACTATTGTTACGGTTTGTCCAAATGTTACTTCAAGTCTACTGTTACAGTAACAGTGTTAAAACAACTGCTGTTGTTAGTATCGTCAGTCTAAAAAATATTTTTTTTTCTTAACAAGAATCTTTTCAAAACTAGAAAGACGATAGTCGTCTAAGTAATAATTGGCTGGCTCACCCAGCTCTCCACAACTCCCCTCCCCCAGCACCTGATCGGCAACTTAGCAAATATACACACGCACGCACGCACACACTTACACACACACACACTTACACACTGTCGAACTTATCAGTTTGTAAGATCTACATTCTGGAATTCATGCGTTGACTCTCACTGTCTCCCCCTCGCCAGCCTCTATCCTCCGCCCCCCCCCCCCCCCACACACACTTAAAGAACACGTGTAAGCGTCAATTTGTTGGTTACTTCAGTTTACATACGCCTCATGGATACATCGTAAATCGCCCGCGACGAACAGGACAACTGCCGTCAGCTGCTCCCAACTGATCTCGACTCGACTTACTGGTTTAACGGATGTTTGAAAACTTTACGTCCACCCCCCCCCCCTTTTTTTTTTTAAATGTATATTTCTGCTTCAGAAAGTCCTTCTTCGCTCTCCTCCCTTCTGCCAATTACGCCCCATCATTATATACCTCCACTCCCCCCCTTAATATCTGGACTGAAAACCGCCCTCTTAATATCGTCTGCTAATTAGAAGTTCTTGTCTGCTCCAACAGGAAGGATGCTGCACTGTCACTGTCACGGGAAAATATTTTTTGAATCATTTGAATTCAAAGAGTATAGTTGAAACTTGAGATTGAAAATGGTCGTTAATATAAGTGTCACAAGTCGATACTGTGACCTGATTCGACCAGTTTCTAGAAGCCGAAGTCAAGTCATAGAAGACCAGAGTAAACACGTTAATTATAGAATCCAATCAGAGAAAGAGGTAAAGGAAAAAAATAGCTTACGTCAGTTTCTAGAAGGTCACAGTTAATAATAGTTCTGAAATGTATAAGGGTATACAATGTAGTTAAATCTAAAATGTAAATGAGTCTGAAATGTACAAAAGTCTAAGAAATAGTTAGGTCTCATATGTAGATAAGTCAGAAATGTATAAGGTTCTCAAATGTAGAGAAGTCTCAAATGCAGTCATTGTGTTACGACTTCTATGACTCCCTCTCCCCTCCACAAAAGGGATAAAAAAATATTTCCGAATTTCTAGTGGTCAGAAACTTTTTACATATTTTCTATAAAATTTTTATTTTTACATCTTTTTTTTTTTAGTTTGCATTTACTGCCGACAATAAGTTAAGATGTAATATAATGTATAATATCAATGCATATCCGGATTCACGACTGTGCATCAATCCAGGGCCTTACCATTCACAAACTAAAAAATGTACTTTTAAAAAAAAAGTAAAATATGCTTATTAAATTTTAAAAAAAAAGAAAAGAAATGAAATAAAATTCTTCTAAATACAGCATACTTTTAAGACATAATTATTACTTTTAATAAGTGGAGTTTTATTCGATCTTTCGAAAAAGTGTCTGGGCAAAAATCCTCCCCTGGGGCCTCCACTTATTTAAACCCGGCACTATGTATAAGGATCTAAAATATAGAGTTGTTGAAATGTAGATGGTTCTGGATTGCATATAAGTCTAAGCAATGTAAATTTACCTAAAATGTTGACAGATCTTTATTAAGGTAATGACTAAAATGATTGGTTTGAAATTGTCTAATCAAAGATAACATTTGTATAAGGTCTTATCTTATTCTTACCATGCGTTCCAATAGGAAATGATTTCTTATAACAATAAAGTGATCTTTGAAGCCGCTTTATATGAAATTAATTAACATTATCCAAATCTTTATAACAGCTGGACCAACGTCGGTTATTAAATTTATAGCATGCAACGTACTACCAATATTATATCCAGAAATACTAGACCTAGTAGACAATTAGTTCAAACTTAAGACGAGACCCAGGAAGCACATGATCAATCTGGGATTGCATAATGATTTAAAGCAAGTACAGCAGACTGCACAGCAGGGGCGTAGAGTGGGGGGTGGCAAGGGGACATGATGCCCCAGGCGCCACACGCAGCCTATATTTCTTTGTGATGTTCATGGAAAATGGGGGGGGGGGATTAATGTACCTTGCCCTGGACGCACCTTTTGCTCACTACACCTCTGCTGTACAGCACTGTCAAGAAGTCGACATTACCAAGAAGTCGACTTTATTTGGCAATTTTATATTAACTTCCTCGATAAAAACTTGTTACAGTGAGTTTATGTAGTAAATAGTAATCTGCAACTTAAAATAACTTATCAAAGGAGTTAATGTTACACTTAATTTTAAACGACTCGAGCAGACATAGTTATTTGTTTATAGTCATATAAGCAAGTAACTCTGTATAATAAAGTTTGAAGTAACGTCTGTATTATATAAGATAAGATAAGTTACAAATGTAACCAATTGTTTCATTTATTGAAAGACTGCGCGCTTCACCCTTTGAGAAACACACTGAGTCAAATTTAAATTCAAAATTTCTAACTTTTCTTGGAAATATACTTCCAAAAGTAACTGTAAAGACACTGGTCCAGAAGACAAATAGCTGGATTTAAGATTCCAGAATACGAACTGGGTAAATTTAGTTGTTGATTTATTTTCTTTATCATTAGACAACAGCCAAAAAAAAAAAAAAAAAAAGGTCAAAGTGTCAGTTGTAGTCCACTCACAACGTGACTTGGTAGCTACTGTTTTAACATTATAGGTGTTCTATTTTCCTGACCTAAGGCATTTCTGTAAGTACTAGATGTGTGATTGAGCCCCTGACGGTAATAGTTTTATTGTTCTTCACTCGGTAAACAAAGAATCGGATAAAAAGCATATATCGTAAAGGTGAGTAGTTAAAGAGATCAAACCATGAACAAAGTTATGTGAGAGTGAGTTCTAGACCCAACCACCCTCTCCCGTCCACACATCAGTCAGCGTCGGTACAGGTAAACATTGAGAAATAGGCGAAGGGAGGCGACTGGCGCTCGGAATGCAAGCATTTAAACGGAACCAATTTCTTGAATTATCCCAAAAATAAGAGAAACACGTCTTCGGGCAAATGGCTCCCGGGGCTGGTAGTGATTACGCAAGCAATTTACACAGTGGCGCCCCAGATGTGACGGGTAAAGGTTTGCTTCCTGGAGTTAGATCCGTGAACCTCACAATGGCGAATAACTGGAAACACATTGACGGCTGCTGTTGGCGTGATGTCTGCGAAGCACCTTGATGGGTGACGGGGATAGAGTCAAAGCTATCAAGAGAGAGAGAGAGAGAGAGAGAGAGAGAGAGAGAGAGAGAGAGAGATGTCCTATAGAAAGAAAGTAAAAGATGGGTAATGGATAAAAACGAAGAGGTGGGGTTAGTTTCTATAAATTATCTCAACCCTATATCGCCTCACAATAAGCATCCAACAACTAATACGTGAAAAAAAGGTAAATGTGGCGCGCAGCGGGTAAAATCCGCCCGATAAACCGTGGGCGCACCTCTATTGTTTTGACATTCGTCGCCATAATGAACAAAAACAAGAACGGAAGGGAGTCGAGCGCCCTTCCAGCACAGGACCGGGGGGACGACAATGGCTCACGGAAGTGGTTTTGATTTCACCCATGTGAAAGTAGATGGTTTCCCTTCTGCTAGGGCCATTATCATATCTTTCTGCGCTCAACGCTGGCTGGAGAAATGCTTTGGATGCCTTGCACCTTCCCTGCTCCCAACTTCCCACTTACTGACTTGCTCTGCTTGCTTGCTTGTAATCTTGTCATTGGGATCCTCCTTGCTATCTCTAAATAAAGTTTGAATTGATGCAAAATGCTGGATTCAAGTTACTTTAAATTGAAGATAAAAATATTTGTATTTATTTTAACAAATCGATTCATTTCAAATTTCCTCTTTTTCTTTTTCTATTGCGTTCTCAATATAATGTTGGAAGGTTCAATGACAAGTCCTAGATCTATATAAGAACATAAAACTAAAAAGTCATTTAACCTTGGTTAGGCCAATAATAGAATATGCATCCTCTGTTTGGGATCCCTCAACTCAAGAAAACATTAAGAAACTGGAGCAGACACAAAATAAAGCAGTGAGATTTATAACAAACGAATATTAACAATTGACTAGAGTAACACCTTTAGTAAAATCACTAAATTTAGAAAGTCTTCAGGACAGAAGACTCAAAAGTAAAGTAGCAATTATACATCAAACACTGAACCATAATCTTCAAATACAAAATAAAAAAGTAATAAAATACTCTGAAAGACACAAAGATAAAGGCACATTCCTCGTCCCATATGCTAGGACAAATTTGTACAAATACTCCTTCTTCCCTAGTGCTATTAGAGCATAGAATGGGTTGCCAGAGCCAGCAAGGAAAACCAGTGACTTGGCAGAATTTAAGTCATTGGTTAAAATGCATGACTAAATGCATGCAACGTAGGACGTAATCATCTTCTTTTTTGAAGTAACGTCTGTATTATATAAGATAAGATGAACTGCATGGTGTAGAGACGCACTTTAGGTCACTGATAGTGAACGCACAATTATGACGACAGCAATCCAAAGCAAGATTGTAGATTAGATCTAGATAAACATTTGAGGCTAGGCTTTCATAGAGGTAACATTGTTTATTATTGTGACTGAGACTGGACTGTTCCCTTTATGAATTAAAGTTATATTCTTTATACACCCTATGATTGTTTTTATTGTGGAGTGTCATGATCTGCACGTCACTGTGGCCACCAACTCACTAATAATACTGTAACGTCTCTCCTACTATCCAGGCTCACATTGCGAGGCAACGTGAAGTGAAGTCTTGAGTCTTAACACACTGGCTCTTTTATAGGGTCTCTACTGGCCTTCTAGAAACGCATAGAACGTCGCTTGACCACTTGCTTGATTACTTTCGCCGTTACTTGCGTGGGTAATATTTACGACACTGGTCCTTGCCGAAATGGCGTGTACTGTCACTGGTCACGGTTGACCGCTCGTCCAGCGCTGGACTGGGGCGATTTGGGTAGGCTAAAAACACACACAGCCTACGACCATCTGGGTCACCACCAGGTTTATAACAATACTATGCGTACATCAACACGTAACCTATCTTATGATCAGTACGAATCATACAGACTCAGATAAGACATCTTCTCTACAGCGGTGGTTTCCAGATCAAGCAGCAATCCCTACAGTACCTCATTGTACAATGGACCTCATTCACCAATCGTAAATAAACACATTAAGCCACATCATAATATTGATAAAACAATGAAAAATACGTATCACGTGACAGCCTTTATCGATTTAATAATTTATATAGAAGATATAGAGAATCACGCAGCTAAATGTTGTACAAAGAATTACGATTGGTGGATGAGGTTCATTATCTAAATATATAAAATAATTTGCTAACGTTTGAACTCGTTTTCAAAAATCGTAAAAATAAAAACCTGAACGTAGTAACGAAACAAAAAGAAAAAAAATAATTCTGTTCACTCTTTAATTATTGTATAGCATTTGCTCGGCTTAGAGAACAATGAGTCGGAGAAATAATTTTAAGTACTTTCTAAACCTGGGTTTAAATCTTGGTCTTTTTTGTGTTTTAAGAATTGAATAAAAGGTTTTTATCATTTGAGTCGGAGCAATAACTTCAATACTTTTCTAAATCTGGGTTTAAATCTTGGTCAATTTTGTGTTTAAAACTTGAATGGGAAGGTTTGTGTGGAGACAAAGCCAAGAAACTATTTCAGAGCCAAGAAAGATGGCTGACATCTAGACCGAGAAGGCATCTAACACCCGATACGTCGGAAATGTTTGGGAGGAACCTCCCAGGGAGATGATTGAGCCGCCTCTGCATCCGGAGTAGGGCTTTAGCTTGAAGGTCAGCGTTCCGTTCAAATAAATATTATGTCGTAGGTCGTTCTTTGTGTTATGTTGATGGGGGAACTTTGAAACTTTTTTCTTTTGCAAAGACAATGGAAGGGAGAAGGTGTTGCGATCAGGAAGAGAGGGGATTTGTTTGAAAAGAGAGGGGGGTTGGGGAGGGAGACACTTGTGGAAGAGAGGTTACTGGTTTTACAGCGTTAAAAGGGACCTTACTTCCTCTTTCTCTAAGCACAGTGCTCGAGGAGCTTTGCCTCTTGACACCTCTAGACATACTGTAAATTATTACGTAATGATTGATTTAAAAAGAATTTTAGAAATATAATGCCATTCGGACTATTCATTGTATATAAATGAATTTTAACAAATGAAATGGAGAATTTTCTTATTAAAAGACCTACGAAAAAAACCCGAAAGGTCATTCTTTCAAAGGTAGATAAACGCTGAAAAGGATGTCATTTATTTTTTATTTATGACAGTATAACTAAATTTAGAATTTTTGGGGGGCGGATACAGTGTAAGTATTACACGCACTCTTTCTTTTTACTAATAATAAATAAAACATATAATGGTTTAGTTCAACATCGTTCAGCACTTTAAAGCAATATTTTCAAAATACTAAAATAAAAATAGTAGATTTATCTTTCAGAAAGAAATTTCATTCAAAGTACATATAATTAGTCCCAATGAGTTTGATTGTCTTGTGGCAGATGCGTAGAACATTGTTACAGAGCTCAATACTCTGGTGCCTTTTCGTTGTATTGCATAAAGTTTTTTTTATACTTATTTTAATTAAAAAATAACTACAAATTGCAGTAGATTGTGGTGGCCTATTTTATCTTTTTTTTTAAACTTTTTTTTATTATCATCCGTCATTTAAAGCAAAATACTTTCAATACATTATTAAACTTTGCACAATGTTTTGAAGTAGCTTTGTGACCTGATTACCTTAGCCACTTGCGTAACATTCTTCAAAAGGGGCCTTCCATGGGAGGTTTTACCAGATTTGATTGGATGCCAATCATGGGACAAATAATTAATGGGCCGCATTTTATAGAAATGCCCGGGCCAATTTTGACACCCAGTCCGCCCCTGGCCATAAACATTGTGGAACCTTCAGACAGGACTTTTGGAGAAGAGCTCCCGCTCCACGCCTGGTCGTTGGATAAAATCCTTTCTAATGGCCATGATGGCGCTTAGTGCCTCTATTCCCTACCAGATCTGAGTAGCCTTATTTCCTTTAGTTTCTAGTACATGTTTTAGACAGTGTATAGTAGATAGTATACTGTTACTGTTAAGAGATGATACGCTACAACTCTGGAGATTTCACGAGACGATGTCTGAATCTTGAAGTTATTATATGTCCGAAAATGATTCGAATAACCTCATTCGACTGTAATTCATTTCAGTATCGTTTAGATATCTTCTTTTTCCTTTAACTCTGGCACGAATTTTTTTCCTTTCTAAAGTAAATATAAAAAGAAAAGAAAAAAAAATGAAAAGATTCCCTGTCGTTCACTATGCAATAACAGTTTCATTTTCTATAACAAACTAATTTATTTTCCCCGGTATGGACCGCAGACTCTTTCAACGCAGACGCTTTCTAGGGGAAGAAGAAGATCAAACACTTGTCGTATGGAATACCGTGACTCTCCACAATTCCCCGATCAATGACGTCATGCTGCCTCCTGACGACACAGAGTTACTGTTCTTGGTTTATTTTTAACCGTCTCTGATTTTTTTTTCCTTTTGGTACTCGATGGTACGGGCTCCATGCTGTGGACACTGAAGGCCAACACTTTTAACAGACACAGCCTCCGGTCACACAGGACTATTTGTTGACCAACTGTTCTTGTCCAATGTGTGCATGTGAATGTGTGCATGTGTATGTGTGTAAATATTATTTTGATTTCGTTCTGAAATAGTTCAATTTTCAGTTTCTTTCTTCATTGCTTCCCTTTGAAGGTATGACCTGTGCGTATCGTTACAAATTTAATGTTTTATGAAATTAATTATTTTCTGTTACTTTTCACTAAGGACAATGTTTCAATTCACAAAAACAGAGAAGCGGCATTAATTTTAAATCGATCAATCATTAAATTGTGTGTGTGTTACAGTTTAGCAATGTCACATAGTGCCATTAATTGTACTTGTAGTTGTGTCACGGCACAGGCATCGGGTTGTAGCAGCAAACAGCTTTTCCAGCACAACGATGTAGGCGTATTGTTTTAATTCAGAATTTGAATTTCAACGTTCCTCTTTTTCAAATTTTTCATTAACAAATCTACACAGATATCAACTTCTATATCGATGTATGCAGAAAACACGAAATGAAATAGTGAGATCTTAAACAATTTTGAACAAACTATAAATCTCTCTCTCTCTTCCAAACTACAAGTCTCTCAGTAACAACGTATTCAGCCTGCTCTCTCCTCTTATAACCTCCACAGCCAAAGACTTCCTCGTGATTATATCAGAATCTATTCAGCTAGTACAAACAAATTATCTGCCCCTTGTTTTACATCAGAAACATGCATACAGCCTCCTTAAAATGCGGTATCGTTTATAATTGTTACAAAACTAATATCAACTCTGTCTGTCTGGTAAAAAGTGTGTACACGTTATTTCTCCCACACCTATTCTCAGATCAAGCTGAAACATCGCACTATTATTTATTGACATAGAAAAGACATGAATCAATAAAAAAAAAGTAACCAATTAGACAATTAATTACTGGTAATTCATTATTTGGTTTAATAGCAACAAGGGAAATCAATCCTTCAGTATTCTGAATTCACTGATATGGCTAAATTGCTTGGGCTTAGTCTCCTTAAATAATTGCTAACACTATTTCACCCTCTCGCATTCTCCGATCAAGTTTAAACAATTATTTACTGTACCTAAATAAAAAAAACAACCTGAATCGATAAACAAAAATACTCAATTAGTCAATTAATTTACGATGATTTATTATTATGTCTGATAACAAAAAAAGGGAAATAACTTTGTAGTACATTATAATATTACTATAGATTTAGTTTTAAGGACGGAGTTCTTCCTCTTTAAATAAGCTTTTTTTTTTTTTTTTTTTTTTTTTTAAAAGGATTTTTATATATTGCTTGCAGTTTTTTAACTTCCAGTTCAAATAAGACTTATATAATACATATAATACTCAGACATATAGATAGTTTATGAAGTGGGAAATGGACATTAGTAAAATCATCAGCACTTACACTTAATTACATAATGTACAATAACATATCGAATCTTTATTACTTTATTGCCTTTCATAACAATTTCATCTAACAATCTATTAAACTGAAGTGTTTATGGTAAGGTAGATGTTAGTTTTATGATGTCGTTCGACTTCATCCATGATGCTTTCTTTCAGTTGCAACTAGGGCGATGGGGGATAGGGCGTGAGGTGTTAACATGTTTAAGTGTTTGACCATCATGTGAGGGATAACCAAGGTCATGGCTGGCCTACGCCTCTGGGAGCGTGTCCACTTGTGTTTGATCTCTCACGTGACAGTATGGGGTCCGTCAGTAAAGATGCGAATGAAAACTTTGTGAACAGGCTCAACAAAGGGTAATGTTGCAATGTTGGGGCGTGGAGGGGGGGGGGGGGTAAGGAGAGTGAGTTCAAGACTTATTATTATTATTGTTAATGTTAAGCAGACATTCTAAAAAAAAGTGTAAAAATCCCAACTGTACATAGTTCAGTGAAATCCAGTCAAGTATATGAATGATTCTCTGTCAGGTTTATTAAAGCACAACAGCGTCGTGAGTTAGCCTTACATACCAAGGTGGTTCTTTGAAGTCAGCTATAACATAGTAAATGCACATTTCAAAGCCAGCTTTTTTTTTTACAATCTAACGCTTACTTATGTTAATAATTAACGATTAAACAGAAGATATAGAAGTATCTGAGTGTTTAACAAATTGATAAGGACAAATTTGTAAAAATGCTCATTCTTCCCTAGTGCTATTAGAGCTATTTAGGTCATTGGTTCACATGCATGACTAAATGCATGACGCGTAGGACGTAATCATCTTCTTTTTTGAAGTAACGTCTGTATTATATAAAATAGGAGAAGAGAAAGACTAGAGCAAGATAAGTGTACTTAGATGAAATCATTTATTATTTATTTTTTTAAAAATTGTAAATTATAAGATAAGATAACAAGCTCATGTATTATAACTGTTTTAAATTATAAATTTGCATTATATTTGGTCTTTGGTCGAATATGATTTTTTTTTTCATTTGGAATAAAGACCCTTCAGTTAATTAATCTCAGTAATTTAGACAAAAATGGCGACTTCGTATTATTTGCTTGGAAATGTTTATTTATATAATACCATATTACTCTTTATCTCTGGTTTTATATATCGCGAAACATATATTAAATATGTTTACAAACTCTCTCTCTCTCTCTCTTTCTCTCTCTCTCTGTTTGTGCGTGTGTGGAGAGTAGGTGGATGCAACATCATTTGTGTGAAAATTACTGAAACATTTAAATGAGAAGGTGGTCATTATATATGGTCATTCAAATTTTAGGTCCACATATTTGTTTGGTAACACTAAATAACCTACATCTTATGTAAAGATTTTATTAACTATCTCCGTAACTATTTTCCACGTTCTGATAGAAATGTTCATTTTTCACATTTCTACATTCTACCCTATTATAATTAAACTTCAATAACATTTTTGTTTGTAATAAGAAAACGCTACTGTTGGTATAGAATTATAGGAGAATGCATGCTCTTTTTATATAACAGAATTTAAAGTTTATAAAATCAAAAATCAATTGAATTTAATCAGATCAATTCAACGAGGACATCGTTAATTAGGAGAGAAAGAGTTAATAATATTTGCATCACTAGCTAAGCTATCTTTAGTTTAGTGGCGTTCTTATGCCTTTGCAGATAGACTCTTCTCTTTGCAACTTCTCATGACCTCCCGTGAGGTCAACTCTTGATACACATTCACAGTGACAGGTTAGACATAGGTCGTGACAAGACGGTGCATCGTTTTCAAACTTTTTCCGTCTTGTAGTGCGTACAACACATTTATTACAGATCAGATTTTTAGACAAAGAAACCTATTTCAATGCTGTCATGAGCACCCATGTAGACAATTTGAAATCCTTCTCTCGATAAAGTAACTTTGGTCTTTGTTTATTGATGTTCCACTTTGAGTACAGCATAAACCAGTACAGCTCTAATTGGAGGGCTGATTCTCTGAATGACTTAGATGAGCTTCATTTTTAAACTTTTTTTTTTTTTTTTTTTTGCCTTTTCGGGTTGTAATCACTTCCTTCAGTTTATTTTCTTTGCAGGAAATATTGTTTCTCGGTTTATACATTTAGTTTCACAGGCGGAGTGGGAAATAAATTATTGGTTCCCAGGGGCGTAACCTGGCAGTGGCCGGTAGAAAACGAGTGTAAAATTGTGGAATCGCTTAGTGTAGGGGCATCGTTCTTGTTTGGGCTGGGAGGTGTAAATAGCCTTGAAATCAACCTACCCTCTAAAATTGAGCTAACGACTCAAATGAGAAAAAAATAACACTTTAACCCCACACACACACACATATATAATGACAACCCAGCTACTCTTTTAAGTTTCTTCTTCATCTCTTCTTTAAAATCGTTGAACTTTTTTTTTTGTTGCAATTTGTGTTTTAGCAACGGCTGATAGCGTTTCAATCACCGTGGCCGCGCGCCTGCAAAACAAATTACTCTTTGCAAACATTGCAATAGTTTGCACACACACTAACATATATACGAACAGACTTCTTATACATCCCGTCTGACCCCCCACCACCCCATCTTCTATCCCACCCGTTACCGATTTTTCGGGAACGGTCTCACAAATGAATTTTAAACTCATCTAGGTCGTCTGCTGCATTGGGACGCCATGTTTTCTACATTCCACCACATACACACACACCAAACACCCTTTCCTTTAGCGGCAGGAGAGCGGCATTCATGGCGAGACAACACTTGTACAAACAGCACTTCCGCTGCAGGGGACAGAGCCGATATCTTTCCCGGCTTTGCTAGTCGTGTTAGAGGGCGCAGGGCTCATTTGTGAATGCGTTTGGCGGGAATCCTCTTTCCAAACGAGAACGTGACCGTTGTCATACGTAAGAATTTCTAATAAATATACACTCTTTTATTTTTTTTATATCCCTCATCCTCGCAGTAGGTCTTTAAACACGAAATAGAAAAGACGTAACTAGTTGTCTAACACTATGTGAGAAATAGTTATTTTTTTAAAAAGGGAGAGCATTAAGGAAGGTAAGAAAGAAACAGACGTCTAGAGAGTCTGGGTGTTTGTTTCTGATGGAAATAACATAGGCTTTAAGCAGAGTTTGATAGCGACAATGATTGCTTGCTGCGTGGGGGGACGCGAACAAACATATGTAAGTAAGGAAATTCGCTTCGCTACTCCGCAAGAGGTAATTAAGAAAATCTAAATAGTTTCAATAATTTATATTGTATTCATCAGGATAGATAGCAGTCTACAGTTCCCTATATTCATCCAAGGGTAAAAACTTTCTGATACGCTTGTAATCAGACACACTAAATCTGGTGTAAACAGATTACTTTTCGGGATGACCCTAATAAAAGGAAGACTCTCAACTACAACAAGGTCCAAATATACATGTGTAATTTGTAAAAAAGAAAACCAAAACCCATAGAAACACTTATTTAGTGAATGTGAGCTGGTTAAGGAAGCAAAAAAAAAAATGTTTAGAAGATATTATTGACGCAAACAGTCAAACCTGTGCAAATGTAAATACAGCTATTTTCTTTAATAAAGTACTTAGAGCCATAAATTAAAACTAAGAGACATCAATGTAATTATTTTATCAGAATATAGAAACCTTATTTGGAATATCTACCTACAAATTGTCTACCATAATAAACTATTTAGTAGAGTATTATTAGATCACATTTTTAAGAAAAATATTGAACGCAAAGTGAAACAATATAGCACTAAATAAAAATAACAAGATTGTGCATTAACTTAAAGAAAAGGGAATATATATATATATAAATATGTGTATGCGAGTGTGTAGGCGTGTGTATAGATATATATCCCAAATGATCCTTTTTATATACTTAAAGACCCTGTAACCATATAATTAAAAAAGCTAGTACTCCAAATAAAAAAAAAAGTACAGTGATCGACCCTTGAAATCCACAAGGGTTAAGACAATTCAAGACAGTACGCAATCACGAAGGCCACGCCTTGACCTTGTGAATGTAGAGACTTAAACCAAAGTTTTGATCTACAAAGACAAGCGAGTTAGGCAGGAGAAAACGAGAGATCTCATTCGATTAAAACAGGGAATCATATCGAAATGGAACATTAGGCCGGCAAGTCAATAAAGAACCAGGAGCGAACACGTGAAAACCCAAGAAAAGGGAAAGAAGAGTAACTCCAAGAAATCAAGAACAAGGGCAGACTTTTACGTTTTATGTAAACACTGTTTTTCTTCTGTTGCTCCTGTATTGAGAATCAGGCATGACCACATGATATCTAAGCAAACAATTCTCTGTATAAATTTGTACTTTTTAACAATTATGTCCATAGTGACTTCTTTACGAATATTGAAAAAATACCACCACTAAAGGGGGAAAATATTCAAGAAAAAAAAGTATATATATATATATATATATAATAATAATTTTCAGTACGACTCTAATTAGCCCTTGTGACCAAAAAAAAAAAAAAAGCCACAGAGAAATTGTCGCTGAACAGAAACTCCCGATATACTGACTCTAGCATACAGGATTTCCACCTTGATGATGAGGAAGTAGTTTTCCAAATCTCAAGGGAGGAAATCAAAAATTGTCATTAAAAGAGAGACAACAAAAGAAACACTATAAATGATTAAATGCCTATGTTTGCATAAGTGTGTACACACATAGATGTGTATGTATGTTTGATAGAGTTAATATAAAGAACTGGGGTAATGTAGCAAAGCACAAAGGAAACAACCACAAGCAATGTAGACAAAGTAGAAAAAAATGTGACTACGATGTTTAAAATGTTTTAATATCATTTAAGTTTCTACTTTCACTCTTTGATTGTTTCTATTTAATTACCGACTGGTGACATTCTCACCACATATATTTTGAGAATCTTGAATTTCAAAAATATTCATTATATGCTATTGGAAAAAAATAACGCCATATACAAAGCAATTTAAAACGTTAAAATATTATGACAACCTAACTGTAACTATATGCATTACTATGTTTTGCAATCATTGTACTTTAAAATATAACTACTTAATGTGTACTCTTACTAATAAAATATGCATCTTTTTGTAAAAAAATAAAGAAGCCAATAGCCCAAAAAAGACGCAATGCCCAAAAAAGAGGCAAAGAAAAGAGACAAAGGCCCAAAGATTCCTAGGATGTAAACAGCTCGACAACTGAAGTCAAAAGCTAAAAAGCTGAGGTATCCTAAAAAAAGAAAAAAAAATCTGGTGTAAATGAAAATATTTAATTTAATCCCATTATCAGCTAATATGCTTCATTATTAGCGACCAAAAAATTAGAGTAGTTTATGCTATTCGGACACCTATAGGCCCAAATATGAAAGTTTGACTTTGACAGCGCATTATTTTACAATGGTTTGACATACAAAAGAAAATGAAGTATCAAAATCTTCTTTAGTTTAAGGAGAATAAGGATGATTACTTATATTTGTACCCCTAAACTATATTTGTTATTATATTTAAGCTCAAAGAGGCCGTGTGTTTTCATTTAATTCGGACAAATTTGACCCACATTATTTGATTCCGGACACTATAATTTATTTCGGACAGTCTCTATATTTAGGCATCAATAAACTCAGATTTTAAATCTATATTAACATTAACTAAATTTTAAGATCCCCAGGCATAGCCCCTCACATGAAATCACGAAGATGTTCTCAAATTGTGCATAAATATGAACAAAAAAAAATAAAAATTGAACACACTTATTCTACCAAAATTAGGTCACTGGGATACTGACTTATATTCCTACTTTAAGACTTATTTTATGTTTGCATGATTAGATGTGTGTTGAATGTTTGTGCGTTTTGTTTATTCATTTAATAAATTTCTAATACAGATGATCTTTTGTAGTATAGTACAGGTTAGGATAGCCTTTCCTGCCTAACTGAATCCTCTATATTCTCTCTCTATAAATCTAGATCAATCTAGTAGGTCTAGATCTAAGCATTTAACTTCATTCAATGTACCAAGCTCACTCCAAACATTTGCCCATTTATTCTCAATAAAAAAACAAACAACAACAAACGAACAAATAGAATATAAGATCATTTTTATTGATGTCCAAAACTGGCTGTCCGAAATAAATTTTGTTAAGAAAATCGTAATTTCATTCTGACACCCTATTAATTTTTACATCATCATTATACATAATTAATACATCAGCTCCGAAAATAGAATAAATATTGCAGGGCTCATTAGTATAGACTTAGCCAGTCAAAAAATATGGTCTTAACCCTAGGAAGAGGTAAAGACATCCGGGTAACAGGAAAAAACAACAACCTGACTTACAAATTTGAAATTCGTTTTTCTTACATAAAAAGACAGTTAAATGGAAGGAAATTGGGTCAGAATCATTGGAAAATGGACAAGCACATTATACAGCACGCTAGTTTTATAATAAATATTAAAATAATTATTTAATGACCACAAAAACAGTGAATGTCCGAATTAAATAAACTACTCTATAACTCTATATTAATAAACAGCTCCGAGTATATTCCAATGGACAGTGTATATGATTATTTACAATTCCTCGATAACCTTGACTGCTTCACAGTGTTAAATGGTCTGGACGTGGATACGTTAACATGTTTTGTCTTGAGTGTTATTGTAACTTAAAACATTGCCCGAATAGGCTTGACAAGAATTAAGTTACTTATTAACCAGAAAGTACATGACCCAAAAAGGCGACATCAGTGCAAACTATAATCAATTAAATAATATTAAATTTGTAGTACCAACGTCTACAGTATATCGTCTGACATGCATGAAGGGAGACCAGCCTTCAGTAGGAGGACCAAGATGTAATTAGTTTAATAAAACTTTAACAATTAAAATTTAAAAGTTAAATCATAGCTTTTATACAGCGATACTTTCATGCTAATAGCATTAATAGCATGCTCAGAGCGCTTTGGTCCAATCTCATTTGTGGACCAGTGGGGGGGGGGGGGGGGGAGGGGGTATCTGGGAGATGGTTTTTCCGTGCTGCCTTTAGGCGCTCAGTAAACACAACTCTGCTTGAGTCGGGTGTCGAACCTCGAGCCCCCTTCATAGGTAGCCAAGCCAAGTCAAGTTCTAGCGTACTTAGCCTCTCAACCAAGCATATAATTTGTTTATAGGGGAATGTGGGGTAATATGAGATGCCTAAGTTTAAAGAGTTATAAAACCTATAATTGATATATTTTCACCTACTGCTAATATAAGTTGGATTCAGTATATATGAAATAAACTTTACACTAAAGATCAGATGATTTCATGCATTACTTTTTTGAGTTATAGAAATAAAATAAAATCATTTCAGTATTCCGTATTACCCTCCATGAATAGAAAGTATGGGACACCCAACCAATGTCTAAAAATAATGAAAATACAAACAAAATATAATTCTGCATACCAAGTAAACAAAACAAGCAGGTTAAAACATCACAAATTTATCTCTATTAAAGAGCGAAACGTTTAGACCACTCGGGTAAACCAGGCCCGCAGCCCGCGGGTCATATTCGGCTAATACAATATGAATGGGTCGAAAGAATGTTACCCAACAAACAAGTTTTCATAAGCATTGAAGCGGCAAGAAGTATTGTTTTTTTTTTACTTATTTATTTATTTCGTACTTCTCCATTGGCCTCCTCCAGTCGATGAGCGACTATGGTTCATCTCGAGCACTTTTTGTATGTGGCTGTGGAGACCTATTTTGGAGAGACACTCCCGTCCACATATTGTTTTGTACTTAAGACATTGAAAAGTCGGCTGTCAAATATAGGGTGTATTTTGTTTGTGAGTATAACTTCTTTTACGTGTCAAATTTAACCGCCACGGTTTCGATCTTAAAAAATGGCTTAGTTGTCCTAGGCTTCAGGTAAGTAAGAACAGGCTAACTTTTCATATCTTTTTGTCCACGGCAAGTGGAAGAGTGGAAGGAGTGTATATCATACGTATGAAACCCTAATCAATTAAACTGAATTTAAAAAAAAAATCTAACCATATGTTTAATGTGGACCAGAATTAGCGTTGCGTGTGTTTATCATTAATCCAGATTCCAAACAATTCCTTTTTTTTTATTACGTCTTCAGTTAGCAATGTTCGCTGACAGGCCATTCCGTTAATTTTTTGTTCGTTCTCGTTATAACTTTATTTATAACTTTATTTATAACTTTAACTTTATTATTGTCAATATCTAAAAAAAAAAAATACATTGGGCTACACGACTCTCTTGGTGACCTGTAAGAATGGACACCCTGTCACGGCCCATTAACCGATAACCATAGCCAAGGCCTCGCCTTTCCCCAAGGAATAAACCCCATTATTTGTGACTGCTGTGTCAGGTGTGAAAGAACCTTCGTCGTTTTGCATTCTCTGTAGGCAATCGTTATCCTCGTGAACCCTGAGCCCCATACCATCGGGAGTGTTATAAACTGTGTGCGCGTGTTTTTCCATGGTGACGGTGGGAAGAGGTTAGCGATTGGTTGTGAATGATGCAAGATAAACGGCACTGTCGTCAGAGGTCTTATGTACGACAGACGACTCCAGAACACCAGAGCAAAAAAATAAATAAATAAATTATTTCAAGTTTTATAAGCTAAGATATAATGCTCCTACAGAGGTTTAGTTGTCTACCAGCAGTTCGGTGCTACAGGTCAACGACCGTCAACATCAAGCAGATCTCGCCGCCGATAGGAACCAGGCAGCAAAAAAGCGACTTTGTGTCCACCGTTAAATTTGTAAGCGTCGCTAACACAAACCTACACACAAACACAGGCAAACCTGCTCACACCCACAGGCAAAGCAGATTACTATTTAATGCGTAACCATGACTACAAGACTAGAAAAGTTAAAACAAAAGGCATCAGACTGAGTAACAAAAGTTGGTTGGTCACCTTTCTGGCCACGTGACACCCTCTCTAGTAGTTGGCCATAGAAACAGATGAGCTTTATTACATCAGCTGAACTTATACATCACAAGGTCTGAACAAGGTCTGAAATGGATCTCTTTACTTTTATATCTTAAAAATAACATGGAAAGAAAGAGCGTGAAATACTGAGATCCTCGCGAGAACGGGCCTTCCAGCATCTTTACGGTCCTTAGGCAACGCCGCCTGCGCTGGCTCGGACATGTTCGCCGGATGGAGGACAATCGCGTCCCGAAAATCATTCTGTTCGGGCAACTTGCGTCTGGCTCAAGAAAACTGGTCGCCCCCACCTCCGTTACGTTAATGTGATAAAAAGGGATTTAATATCAGTGCTCATTGATACTGACCATTGGGAAGACATAGCCTTAGTCCGCACTAGTTGGTTGAAGAGAGACGGTGACCAAGAAAGCTATGGACAGCGAGAAAACATCAGCTGTTGAAAAAAAAAAGCGTGCCACACGGAAAATGGCCAGCTCCTCTACCACCAAAGCGAAAGCCACCTTGACATTCAATATATGTGGACGGGAGTGTCTCTCCAAAATAGGGCCCCACAGCCATATGAAAAAGTGTTCGAGATGAACCATAGTTGTTCTACGACGGAAGGAGGCCAATGATGATGATGTTTTAAAATTTTTTAAATTATATATATTTTTAAAATATAAAAATCAACAAGAAAACTTCCTTTCATTTCCGGAGCTGTAGCACAATCCCTTATTCGGTTAACCTTGGTAAAGCTGATTCAGATATTAGCAATAATAAGGAGTTCTCTATAATTTACTCTTCGGGGAGTCAAACTGCTATTTGTATTTCTACCCGTTGATCAAAACTGGTATAAAAAAAAAATGAGTGTTTTCACCCGATCCCTCTCCCCTATGTAATGCCTTTAGGGTTGTGGGCCCGTAGTTCGTCTGTGACCCGAGATGGTTGTCGAGAGCTTGAAATGATCCGGACGGATATAAAACCTGAAGAAACGATGTTCCAGAGTTAAGTGGCTCATCACTCCAGGCCGGAAACTTGTTCTCCTTTAAACTTCGTTAGAACTGGTGAAAAACATCGAGGCAATAATAGTTGCAGTGATTGCCCTTGCTTTAATTACAACGGTTATAGCCCCCATTCAAATTACATGAGCCTTGTTTTTTTTGTTTTTTTTTTGGCGCCCTTAACAGAGAAGCGTCACTGAGAAGTGTTTAAGAGACGAACGACACATGTAGAAGGGGGGGGGGGCCTTACTGTGATACTGCGATGATGCAGCATCATTCAGATATTTCACGGGTGAACGCAAGCACAAAAGTGGGCCCACTGTTCCCCGTTACCGGGCATCGTGTTTTCCGGGCGGATAAAATTCATTAGGGCGTGTCGACGATGACGAGCTCTGAGGATGGTATTGACAAAAAAAAAAAAAAGGAGGGGGAAGGGGGGCGCTAGTTGTTGGAATCGGTGGCGTGTTAGTCTCCCCTGTCTTCATTAGCCAGATCAAAGAAAGAACGTGGTGGGGAGCGACCGGGGGCGCCGGGGAAGAACGCTAGTAACGAAACCAAACGGCAATTAGCTCATTCAGCGAGTAAAAATAATTTGGTGAACATGAGACGAGAGCAAGAGATTGTTTTCAATGGATGTGGAGGGGCGGGAGGCTGGAAGATACGCGATAGCCTGGACATGGAAGACATGTATCGGAAATAGCTGTTTTAAAGAACCAGCGAATATAATTTTTTTTAATGGCCTTTGCTTACATTATTTTAAAAAACAAATAGGCAGATGATGCAAAGTTCATCTATTTCTATGGCCAACTGTAATCGAGAGTGTCTTAAATCTGTTATAAGTTATAAAATGGTTTAATTTAATAATATATACGCCTAGATTTAGCGCGGGTCCTATGAAAGTGCGGGGCCCACTGCGATCGCATAGGTTGCAGTGGCCTAAGGCCGGCCCTGCAAAATAGCGGCATATGCTACCCCGCCAGTCGACTAGTAGTGTATAAAGACGCTATAGAAAAGCAATTGCTTTAAGTGTCAGTGGTGTTTTAGAAATACCATTAGAGTATTTGTAAGTGTGTTTGAATTTTGTAAACATCTTGGACGCAAAAGAATTTTACGTTTCTAACGTTCATTCAAACATGATGATAATTACGTGCTTGCGAAAAATCCTTAAGAGTGATAGACGATGGCAAGGTTCGAACCCAAGACAATCGTAACGAAGTTACGAACACTTACCACACAACCATCCAGTATTGAGTCTTGAGTCAGTTGTTCTGGAATAAAAATATACAGTAACGCAGGTCTGTAGCGAGTTTGTTTGTGTGCGTCTTTTGTGTATGTTTTTGTGCGCGCGTGTGTGTGTGTGTGGCATCGTGCGTGTGTAACATTGATATCTTGCAGATCCTCTACTCTAAACAGAACCACTCCACTCTTCAGTGTGTCCAGTAACTGAACCCAACAAGTAGCCTTCCTATGAGTTTATTTGAGTTGGTCTCCAAAACATACATTTATATTAGCACTGTCTGCCACGGGCTCCTCAACCTATGGTACACAAACACTCGGGGCCCGTATCTAAATAATTGGTCTATCGCAAAAATACACTAAGAATATAAAAGGTAGTATCTATAATACGAAAGAAATGCAAGAATTCTTTCAATTTTTCAAATGGAACAGCGTTTGATTTTAAACGTTTATGCCGTAAAAGCGAATGCTGCGTGAAAGAGAGATGCCGTGCTAAAATAAATTCGTTTAGCATTTCTTCTGACATCTACCAGCAGGGGCGTATCATGTACACTATAACAGGAGAGGCGCGATGGGGGATCGCTTGTATCAGATCTTGATGCTTATCTGAACAAGCACCACCGCGAGTGTTGGCTGGTGATACGATCACCAGGGAGTCTGGGCCCCCCGATCGAGGTCTGTGTGTTTCAACTGGTCTGACATTTCTGAACAAAATCTCAAATAAACGCGTGGAACGAAGAAACATTGTGAGAGTGAAGGGGTGCCGGGGTGCCGGAGACTTTAGGGAGAGAGCCAGCAGTGACTGACAAAGGTTTGCTTAGAAGACCGAAGTTAAACAGGTAAAGAACATAAATAACAAAATATATCAGCTTCGCCACGGACCGGGGAGCAAGCGACCTTATCGAATAGGTGTACATTACTGGAGGAGTCACAGGGGACACATTTGCAGGGACGTACTCTTAAGGGGTATTTTTTCTGAGAAAAATATGGTCGATATAAGCTATCTATCTATCTATCTATCTATCTATCTATCTATCTATCTATTTATCTTGTCCATCATGGTTCGATGATGACCATTTTCGACATCCAAGGGGCGAATGGGGGGGGGGGGGGGGGGGGCTGAAGGCTTTGCACTGAGCTTTGTACCTCCTCATGTGACTGGTGAAACCAATGTGAGCACGGAATGTTCGGCTGCACACTGGGCAGGTTACTCTACCTGGAGCATGTGTCTTGATTTTGTCCGATATTGAACTGCGTCTTTTGGCAGCTTCTAACTTCAGCTTCCTTCTCTGGTATAGCGAAACCGGAATGATGTATTGACCTAGTTTATTTAGAGAGTATGTTAAGTTTCTAGTTAAATATATTGTGTATTGTTTTTTTTTTTCCGAAGGTAAAGGTAGTGACGTAGTCAAACAGACGAATGACGTAGTAGAATAGACGTAGATGAAGAACAATATGACGATAGTGTTGGGAAGGTTGATAGCCACGGCTACGTCACGGCGGATAAGTAGACGAGACATGTTTTTTTGTGGATAAATGCATCATTTAAAGTAGTATGAAGGATTGACTTCGTTAATCTTGTTAATTCTAATGTTCTTTGGCAAGGTTAGACTAGTTAATGAAATAGTATTGAATTGGATCAGCACACAAGATACAAGCCAGAACAATGATAACTCTATCACTGGCGTAATATTCATGGTGCAAAGTTCATTGCGCCCTGGCCCATAACTATATGGAACCCACGTGACCCTTGAAAAAAAAATTAAAAAATGTTTGACTGTTGATTGTAATAATATATATATTTGGAATTTAGATCACGTATTGCTGGATAGACATATTAATTAAATTGAGTGTAAAAAGTTCTGGAGTGTCCTTTTCTTGATGTAGGCTACTGAGGCTTACTGGATGAGGAGAGGCGGTCTCTGAGTGGTAAAGCGCTAGGCTTCAGAACCGGGGAGTCCCGGGGTTTTTAATTTTCGGGATCTTTAGGGTGCCTCTGAGTCCACCCAACTCTAATAGATGCCTGACATTAGTTGGGAAAAGTAAAGGCGGTTGGTCGATGTGTTAGCCACATGACACCCTCGTTAACCGTGGGCCACAGAAACAGAAGACATTTATAGTATCTGCCCCATAGATCGCAGGGTCTGAAAGGGAAACTTTACTTTACATGCTGGATGACTCGATTTGGCTTTACTTGCGGTATGTTATGAAAAGAGACGCACCATTATGTTAGTGAGCCCGAGACATTGGATACGATTCTGAAGTGTATTTCATGACTCAAAGTATTTGAATATGCAGACCTATCGCTATTATTTTTGTCTTTAGCTTAATATCACATAGTATCTAATTGTGCAACTATTCAATTCATTCAATTTAAGGAGGCTCTAATGATTGGGTTTAAAAAAACAAGAACCGGTCACGTGGGGAGACATAGTTGTCGACTGGCTGTCCAAGGTGTATGAAAAATATGCTGGTTTCCAGTAAGCAAACGTGTTTATGAAAGTTCAGAGAAAGGGAAATAATAATAATAATAAAAGGATCCGTCCGCCATCTGCTTAAATGGACAACGGATGTGGAAAGGTCGAAGGAGGTTAGAGAATTAGCTCCCTTATTTTCCAGACGAAAGAAAGCTGGACCGTGTGTTTGTCTTGGTCTGGTCAGGCTATATTAGATTGAACTGTTTGCTTTGGAAGCGTGGCACCAGGTAAAGAATACGGACACTAGAGAAAGCCAAACTGGCCTTGTGAGATGCACGTTAAAGAAAGATGAAGACGCGTTGGGCTTGAAGTAAAAACTTTTTTTTAATAAGCAGATACTGAAATGTCAAAGGTCAGACTGATATGAATTTTTTTTTTTTTTTACTTTTGAGACTTTCAAGATAAATTTTGAACACAGTAATCTTTTCTTTGTTTAGTTTTAGACTGTTAGATCCTGTGTACATTCTTTGAGCAATAAAAAATACAGTAACATAGTCAAAGAAGATGAAGCGATATGGAGAAATACGGAGGGAAGAACAATAACAACAACAAAAAAAAACACATAAGAAAATATAAAGAGGAGGAAGGCGAGCGGGTGTCAAGTGAAAACACAAACTAACGAACGTTCACGAAGATGTACTGAGAGAATCTGTTGCCAAATGATTGGATTCATTCACTTTGTTCACATTCAAATTAAAATAGAAAGCGTTAGAAATGGGATTTTCACAGTGCTAAAAAGAAAAAAAAAAGAAAAGATTATGAAATTCCATTTCAAATACAACGCTTATCAATATACCTTCTCAATTTATGTTGTAATGGTGTTGGTGTTATAAATGAGTTGAACTATTGTTGGAAAAAAACTATGCCAGTCTTTTGTATTGCTATTATAGGTTTTGTGTAGCTATTATAGCTTTCTTTTAGCTATTATAGGTGGTTTTTGTGAAGCTATTATAGATGGTTTTTGTGAAGCTATTATAGGTTTTGTGTAGCTATTATAGGTGGTTGTTTTGTGAAGCTGTTATAGGTTTTGTGAAGCTATTATAGGTTTTGTGAAGCTATTATAGGTTTTGTGTAGCTATTATAGGTTTTGTGTAGCTATTATAGGTGGTTGCTTTGTGAAGCTGTTATAGGTTTTGCTACGAAGAACAAGTCTGAGAAACACAATATAGGTCTTTACATGCTTGAACGATGCATCAGTGACCAATATATTTTGAGAACAATTTACTATATTAATGTTGGTAACACATCTTCAAGACATTAAAAAAAAGAAAAACATTTACACATGTGTTGCTAGATGTGTTTGCCACTTTAATCAAGACCAATCGTTATAGAAGGCCTGAACAATGATCTGCAACGTCACAACCTGTGGGCAGTTTAGACCATTGGCTTGTTGCCACGCCGTACAGACCTCTTTGCTTCTAGCAATTGATAACAGGAAGTGTGTTTGAGCCACATGAAGATGTGTTGGATCCCGGAATAGTGTATTCATTCAACGATGACATGCACAACAGCAGCAGCACAAATAGCACACACCGGACGAAACTTCAGGGCACAACAGCAACATAAGTACAACATTAACAGAAACATATTTTAAAATATATTTTCATCATGATAAAATAATGTATACAAATACATTTTAGATAAAAAAAATGGTCAAGTCAGGCACCGAACTCGTACGGTGGCATATTCAGAGCTACTTTATTTAATTGTAATTGTTTTATTAGTGGCACTCGAAATGGGAATGGACGCTATTAGTTTTGTGTGAAATGTCTGTCAGTCTGTCCATCCGTCCGTCCCATTTAGATCGCTTAAACTAGAAAAGATAGTGAAATCCAACATCATAATATTTTAGACCATTTAAAGTTCTGATGCAACGGCTACTTTTTTCTTTTAAATAACTTATGCGAGCAGTTTTTTCATTAAAAAATTAACCACTTTTACAACTATTTATTATTAATAGTACCAAACATGGGAGGCTCTTTAATGGAGGGGGGGGGAGGTAATTATGTACCATATTTTTAACACACGTATGCAAATGGTTTTAGATTTTTGTCCTAAAAACATTTTTCTTATTTTCTTGCTAAGTTAAGTAAGTTCCGTCATACTAACTACTTCATTTACACACACAAAATGTTTACTTTCTTTAAAAGAGTAAAAATCTATTTACTTATGCATATAAGTTGGACATAATTTAAAACAACAATTAATAAGTAGTTTTTCATATTATCGCGTGAACAGCAACGGCGACAAAATCATTAGGACACTTAACTAAAGGAACAAATAAGAGATTGACCCTATATTAAACAATTAGATCAATTTGATATTCATTGTAACACATCAGTTAGGCCAGATTCACATTGAACTTCACATTCACTTTCAGCTATCCTTTGGTCTGCTGGACCACTGGGGCACCACACAAGATCTGTCAACCTTCTTTCTCCATTCTTCTCTGTCATTTGTCTTTGATAGATTATCATTTTAATGTTCTTTCTGAAAATATTGAAACCTGCCTTTTTAACTGCCTGGCTGGACCATTTCGGCGGCGAATTTGAATTTGTGTTGCCACACAAACTGTTTTTTTAACCTTGTTATTTATTGGCACTGTCATTATATAAAAAACTAGAACTAGATTAGATATAGACGGCTAATTCAGAACTCTTAAGGTCTAGATCTATATTTCTGGATGTATGTAATCTATATTAGATTTACGTAAAAATATAAATAAAGCTTTGATTATCTATCAATAAACTGACCATAACTTTAAATTTAATAGACCACTCAATTATCGGTACACTACGGCTGACTATGAAATGTTTTTTTATTCAAATGTATAGCATATTTTTTTTAATTATTTTTTTTTACTTTGTCAAATTATAACGGTCAAACTACAAACTAAAGTTAACCCTGTGTGACCAACGAGCTAGCCATTCTTTTCTCAGCGATATAAATCAACTATTAAATTTCTAGGAAAATCATTAGAGCATTTTTTTGAGATCAGCTTCCATCCTCCACCAGATCCCTTAAAGTTCTGACTTGAATAGAGGTATTCATATGAAACAGATGATAATAAGAAAATAATAACACAAGAATACAACAACATTGTATCTACCATGAGACAACAAAAATTAAACATAATTTATTCCGTGTCTTATAGACATCAAAGTAAGAAGCAAGGTTTTCATATAGTCGGCGCACAGAAGACACTTTTACTACACGCGAAGAGACAGATGTCAATGTGGGGCAAATGTTCAATTTCATATTGAAACACCTTAAGGTACAACACAACTCATGCTAACATTCTGAAGTTCATTCATCTTTGAGTGGGTGTGGTCTTGTCGCCAAGGGGGTTGATACATTTCGCTGTACACTTTGAAGATGTAGATCTGTGAAGTAAAAAGAACTTTAACAAGAAAAACAGTTTAAAATATTTAAAAAAGGCAATAACTCTTTTATACATCTTATGGAGCGATAATTTTGCTCCTAATAACTTCAATGTTAGATTTAAGAATAAAAGGAATTTTTTTTAGCCCGCCCCCCAGTTTTTAAGTTTATTATATTTTTTACTATCATGATTATAAGTCACCTTCTTATTTTCAGAGATATCCCCATCTTTATTGACTTAAAAAAAAAAACTAGTTAATTTAAACTTGAACAGAATTAAGATATTTCTATAGTTTGTGGATCAAACTCATGCAGAGTTGAAAATATACTTAGAGACCAAACTAATATTTTGCAGTTGGCTGATCGTTTTATTAGCATAATACATTGATTTAAATACCAGGATGTCGGTAATATGTTTTATTTTGTTTAGAATATGCTTATACGGTTCTTCTTTTAGAAACATTTAATAAACCAAATTTTATACTGACTAGTGGTTCTTTTATTTATGTGGGTATGTAATAATTTTGGGGTTAAAAAGTTACATAACAAAATACATAACATAGTCACTATAGATGTTACAAAACATAGACTCTATATATGATAAATAATATACTCTATATGATACATAACTTAATCTCTATATATGATACAAAACATAGTCTCTATGTGATACATAGCAAAATCTCTATATTTGACATAGTCCCTATATCTGCTGCCCTAGCCTGTTACTTGCGTTAGTCGTTGTAGCAATACGGATACTGATCTTTAGCTTTACTCACCATGTCAGGCAAGGACGTGGCCGTGGTTGCCCTCGCAGCCAGGGAGCGAAGTTTAGCAGTGGGAGGGTGAGCCCAACGAGGAGGTGGCGATTTCACGATGGAAACTCCGGCCTTCGTTTGGACCTTCTGTATCTCCTCCAGCAAGAGTTGACGGGCCTGTGAGTCACAAAACAAAAGTATTCTTAGTATTATGAGCTTAAAAAATATATATTAATCTTACTATAAAACATGAGCGCTCTTAGGCTTAAATGTGGCTGTATCATACTAACATAAGGGGTGCCTCCATTATTTGTATAGCTAACAAGACAGATCTGTTGGCTGAGTTGACTCATATTTACAGATATTTAATTTAGTATTATTACACGTGTGTTTCTGCAAAAAATCTGATAGCTGTGTGTATTGTTTTTAAAAGTTAGGCTCATTACAAAGCTTATTTCAACTCAGTCTGTCTGTCTATCTGGAAAAGTGTTTGTACACGTTTTTTCTCCCATACCCAATCTCGAATCAATCTGAAATACTGCAGAATTATTTCTTTTACATGACAACACAAAAAAAAATAATAAAAATAACCAATTAATTAATTAACTATTGGTAATGCATTTTTTTGGTATCTCAAACAAGGGAAAGAATTTGTACTTGACTGAAGTGGTGGTATAAACTGAATTAGTCCCCTTTATAGATTGTCGCCTGCAGCTTAGTGAAAACAACATGAAAAAATAGGACGAGAATATAGAAAAATTAGATAACTATACAATCTTCCATGTTGATAGGCTCTCCACAAGCAGAGTGGTTATCGTGTTGGCCTGAGAAGGCTTGAGCCATGATTTCGAAATCAGGTCACTTTTTTAATAATTTTTATAAATGCTTTTTAATTGATAATCTATATCTATTACAAATTTAATTACATGACTGATCCAAACTTTTTTTTTAATTTTTTTTTTTTTTAATTATGTTTTATTTATATATATAACAAGGATGGCACTTTTCAAATGAAGGCATCCAGCGAAATCACTAACTCACAGTGTTAAGATTATCACATGATCCTAGGAGTACATTCTATCAACAACAAGTCATTCAAACTTTCACACATCATATGAAGAACAGCACATTAACACACAAGTGTAGAATCCAATCTATGGACTGTTAGTTGTGGTTCTAACACACACTGTAGTTTGTCCTCAAAGTCAAGCAATAAATAGATCATTCGTGAGGGGTATGGACACAACTAAATGGAGATCATCCACTGGTTATATTTTTGGTTCTGTTAAACGAAGCAACCTGATGGACATAACACTCAGATTATAATAATGAGTCTAGGTCTCTAGCCGGCTTAATCCAAGAGCTGGTTCTGGCTCTCTCCACGCATGTTGTGAAGGCATTCACCACAGAAGCACAATTGAGAACTTCTGTAGGATTGGCCTGGTAACATTCTATGACTTTCAACTGCAGGTCTTGGCAGATAGGGCTACTGGTTGTCTTCACAAATTTCTCTTCTACTTCTTGCACTGCCTTAGCAAACTCTTCGTTAGTTAATTTCTGCAAAGCAGCGTTCCTCTGTTGAAGTTCTTGTAATTTCTGTGTAAAAAAATCTTCTTCATCTTTGGTCAACAGAGACGATGATTTACTCTCGAAAGTTTCTGGCTTAAAAAACTGGGGAGGTGCTGTAGGTTTAGTTTCTGGTATTGCTTCATAAGCCTCAGGCTGTCCTTGTAGCCTCAGAACAACAGCCTCAGAAATAGTTACTACATCTTCGCCTCTTGCATCCTCAACAACAACTCGTCTGGTGCTTCCACTACCACCCATTTATTTCTTTTTATGAAAATATAGAAAGGAGTTTAAGGAGTTTACAGCACTTTGAACTTTTTATATTGAGACACAGTCCCCTAGATTTAATATAAGCTTTGTTTTTTTTTTTAAAGTATATTTTTATTTTCCTTGTTTTTGCTTCAAAATAATTTTTTCAGATTCATTATTGAAGATGGATGGATGTCTAGTTGGACTAGCTCTATGTAGCTAGTACCTAAGAATGTTTTGTAACCAACATAAAGCTTCATGAGTAAACTGAACTGCCTAAATACATCAATATCAAATAATCACTACACATTTTTTATTTCAAAATTAATTTAGAAAAGAACGTCCTTTATCCGGATGCCACTTATATCCGGAACGGCGAATATCAGGACTCCCTTTTGTTTTGTACAGTTTGTTATATAAAGGTAGGCTATTACATATAACGCTTTTTTTCCACTGTATATTTTACATGAATTTTAAGTTTACGTACGGCGCGATACCCCCAGATGATTTTTTTCTAATATTGTTGGTGAAATGGACCGTTTATAATATTCCTCATTCGGTTATCAGGAGGATGGTTTATCCAGAGAAGCCCGTTCCCAATCAATCCGGATAATCGGCGTATTGTCTTTAGACCAAGTACTTCCGTCATTTTTAGTCTCATCAAACACCACGACACTATACACGACACTATAAATGACATTATACACATAACACTAGGCTATCATTATTTCATTATTGTTTCTCCAACATACCTCCATAGAGTTGATGACTAACTCACTTTTCTTGGCCGAACTGACATCATGGTTAGCTATTTCTGGCAACTGGACAGTGCTGTCCACCGCTCTGTAAGTGTTTGGTGTCCGGTATAGCCTGCAGATCGGAACCCTAGGTTTCTGGTACATTGTGTTATCTCTCTCAAAAGCCAGAGAGGCCAAGGGACGCTGTATAACGGCAGGAGCTAAAGTCACGTGACAAAAAAAAAAAGAAGTAAATCTCATTTTGAGTCAACTAACGGATGTCAAGTTTAATTACAATCTATCGGTTAACAGTTAGCACAAAAACAAATTATCTTGAATATCCGCCCTCCGAAATTCGGTCTCCTCCGCCCCCCCCCCTCAAAATAGCTAGATAAACAGAGGGACATCCAGATCACCGCCAAGACTCTAACCTTCCCTAACACCAAACCCTTCAAGATATTAATGAAGTAAATCAGATTTTTAAAAAAAAAACCAAATAAGTTCAACTCTAACATACAGTGTGAGCTCAACATGCAACAACAGCGACAACTGTGGAAATGGTACTGTGGCCTCAGGTCAATGCAGAGTAAAACTACTCTAACACGATCACTAGATTCATAGAACTCGAAAAAAAAAAATTAAGTCTTGTCACAGGCTCGGTTGACATTTGCCTGTTATATGTTCCCCTCGTGTCATGAAGGTGAAAGACACGTGAATCCTCTGAGATAGAAAGAGGAAGTAAGAATGACTAAATTAACTTTTGGTCTGTAGTACTTTTGGTCAGTTGCGGACGTAGTAACCTGAAGTCAGTTGAGTAGAGTCGTCTCTGGGACTAGAGACAGTACACGTATTGCTAAAAGTTGCTTTCTGTACTTAGAGCTGAATACTTATTATTGAAGTTTATTGTTACCCGCTAAAATGCGGACGTATTTTAGTAGAGAAGTTGTATTCCTCTGTGATGCGGACGTAGTTATATTTTAAATCAGGGTCGGTCCTAGAGATTGCGGGGCACTATGCGAAACTGATAGCGTGGGGCCTATTCTGGGTTGTGAAAAGGATAATAAGTGAAAAGTAAGATTTTGTATTAGAAAATAAATTCGTCTTTGAGTTCTATTCATTCTTTACTAAGTACAAAATCACTGTCAAATTAGCTTTACGAGCCATCTACAGGAGATAGAAGTTTTTCAACAAAAAGCAGATAAACATTCAGATCTGTCTTTTAGATTTACTATCGACTTGCAAAATATCGCTTTTGTTTTTTTCTTAAAGATAGATTTAGAACTATATTTCTATGCCAGTGACTAAGTAAGTAAATTAAGAATTATATTGAATGACACCCAGAAATGACAACTTTGCCTGTTTTTAAGGAGATTTGCATCAGTTTTCTTAAGATTTTAATAATTTCAGGAGATTTTCATGACTTTTTCGTATATTTTACAATTTTATGAGAATTCTAGAAATCTAAGATAAAATGTTTTGTTTTTTTTAAATAATTTACACCTAGAATTCGCGCGGGGCTTATGAGAGTGAGGGGCCCACTGCGGCCGCATATTTTGCAGTGGCCTAAGACCGGCCCTGTTTCAAATGGGATATTTTGGTGTAACGACTAGAAGTTATACTATTATACTGTATTATTGAATAAACCTCATATTTGTCTGCTGAAGATCGACTCAAGTCTTGGAATACGATTTGTGTTCGTTACGTGTGAAGTCGACGCACGAGCCCAGCATTCTTCCGCATTACAACTTTTGATAACAAGCACGTCGTTTATATTTTGCTGACCAGTACAAAAGTGTAACATTTACATCTGTCGGTCAACCAATCGTTCACAAGTCATTATATGTGTGTGTGTATGTGTTTGTATAAGGTGGCAAAAGAACAAGAAAATTATATTTATGTCAAACAATTACAGCCTCATCGTATTGTATTGGTGTTTCAACACTGTGTTCTATTGGTGTTTCAACACTGTGTTCTATTGGTGTTTCAACACTGTGTTCTATTGGTGTATCAACATTGTATTCTATTGGTATATCAACATTGTATTCTATTGGCGGATCAACATTGTATTCTATTGGTGTATCAACATTGTATTCTATTGGCGTATCAACATTGTATTTTATTGGTGTATCAACATTGTATTCTATTGGCGTATCAACAGTGTATTCTATTGGTGTATCAACAGTGTATTCTATTGGTGTATCAAGACTGTATTCTATTGATGTATCAAGACTGTATTCTGTTGGTTTATCAACAGTGTATTCTATTGGTGTATCAACATATTCTTTTGGTGTATCAACATGGTATTCTATTGGTGTATCAAGACTGTATTCTATTGGTTTATCAACAGTGTATTCTATTGATTTATCAACAGTGTATTCTATTGATTTATCAACAGTGTATTCTATTGGTTTATCAACATATTCTATTGGTGTATCAACATGGTATTCTATTGGCGTATCAACATTGTATTCTTTTGGTGTATCAACATTGTATTCTATTGGTGTATCAACATATTCTATTGGTGTATCAACATGGTATTCTATTGGTATATCAAGACTGTATTCTATTGGTTTATCAACAGTGTATTCTATTGGTGTATCAACATATTCTATTGGTGTATCAACATGGTACTCTATTGGTGTATCAAGACTGTATTCTATTGGTGTATCAAGACTGTATTCTATTGGTTTATCAACAGTGTATTCTATTGGTGTATCAACAGTGTATTCTATTGGTTTATCAACAGTGTATTCTATTGGTGTATCAACAGTGTATTCTATTGGTTTATCAACAGTGTATTCTATTGGTGTATCAACAGTGTATTCTATTGGTTTATCAACAGTGTATTCTATTGGTGTATCGCATATTTTTATTGGTATTTAATCCAACACTGCATTTCCTTTTGTATCAACCCTCTAGTCCGTTGGCCTGTAGTCCGTTGGTCTATTCACACTCTAACTGTAAGTATTGACGCAAGTATGATGATGGTCTCTATTTTCTCTGTTTGTAGCTTTAACTTCTCGCCTAGTTGCTCCTGAAACAGAAGACGTCTTTCTACCCAATAACCCAGACTGAACCCACAAAGTGAAAACAAAAATCCTTTAAAAACATAAAATAGAGTTAAAAAAAAACTGAAAAAGCAGACGACACGCGACGATTGTTTTCTTAGTTGGGGGGGGGGGGGGGGGGTCACGCTCTTAATATCCGCCCCCTTTAATGGGCTTCGTTTAAGTATGATACATCTGGAGTCTGCTAGTTAACTCGAGATACAATATCTGGCCTTATGTCTCCACCTTTTTTATTCGTCTGTTATTAACTCTTTAAACACCAAAGTAACTGGAGCGTGTCGACCTTTCTCCTCTATTCTTAAAATGCTACAGTTATAAGAAAAAATAGTGTACTCGCACAGGGGAAATAATCACCCGAACTATACTCCATTGTTGACAGTTTAACAACTCTTCTTATAAGAACACCGCAGTTTAAGTAGAGGTGGGCGGGGGGGGGGTTCCCGAGTTTATTTTTGTGAGTCTGTTCTTTACGGCTGTATGTAACAGCTGAGACGATTGTGGGGGACGAGATGATTGTGGGCGTAGTACAATGACTCATATGATGTTTTCCAAGCAGTGGAGCTAATCCCGGAGTTATTAAAATATGATTTTTTACTTCATATAATCCAGTATGTACATCATAGCCGAGGACCCACGATAGAAAGTCGAGCTAGATAAATCCTGAATCGTTTTGTCCAGAAGTTATTTAAAAAGATCAAATCACAGCTGGATTATTTCCCCATTGTACTTTTGGTTTTTCGGTATGAATGGATAACAAGCCGATTGGAAAATGATTGGGTTTTACCGATACAGGATCGGAGAGTAGATAAGTATTCACTCCCTCTTTATACTGCTAAATTGCGACCCTTATCGCTGAGGATGTAAAACTCGCGTTTCTATAGCCGACAGTTGACGAGGTGTTTTGTGGCCAGCACAGTAACTAGACGCCTCAATAAAGTTGGCTGGAGTCAGTTGCGTCCTAAAACTCAAAAGTAGGCATTCGAATTCTAGATCGCCGGTTTGACAACCAATCGTTTTACCCCTCAGCCACCTCTCCCTCAAATTAAAGTTCCCCTTCCAGATCTTACCGATCTATAGGGCAGATGATGTAAAGGTCATCTGTTTCTCAGATTAGCACTTTTAATTTTATTCAGTTTGACTAAGAAAAAAGAAAAAAAAACTACCAATAAAGACTTTACAACCACCTGGCAGTTAGAAATTCGGAAATTGGATACATAGGTCATGTGGACACGTGACTCTTACCGGACGCTATCTGCCCCCGGTCACTTCCTCTCTTTTGCCGAGCAGCTTTCTGTATCCATTCTTCGGCGCTGAGGTGAAATTCACCGTCTCTGAGGAGAGCGAAAATAATATTCTAGATGATTAAATTTAATATAGAAATGAGAGAATACATAATTTAAGGCTAAAAATGAGAAACAAGTAAGATGTTTTGATGCCGCCGTTTTGGCGCTGGGCGTTTTGACGCAACCTTTTTGACGCTGGATGTTTAGGTGGTATTGTCTTAGACGAATTACATATGTTCATTTAGTAATGTTTTTTTAAAGACTGATACATGTGTAAGTTATCTAGCGTTTTTACTTAAAGATTATTTGCTTTCCCTGAGAGATTGGTTAAACTAAATTTGGTGTTATTCCCTTAGTCAGGGAGTTATGTTAATAAGAATTCGATATTAGAATTTGTAGTCGTCGGAAGTAGAGACAATGAAATCACGAGGAAAGTAATAACCCATAACTTGAACCTTTAGAGTCGAGCTAGACATATATGTCGTCTTTTTCAAATGCTCAAAGAAAAGATTTGGAATTAAAATTAATATCGAAATATTATTCGAAATCTAACAAATAAATCACAAATTCGAGACTTTTTCATGTTTTAACGAGATTAGATACGAAGAGTTTGACAATTAACAAATTTAAAACAATATTTTTTTTTTTGCCTCTTTTTTTTTACCATTCCGATTTCCATCCGCTCGCCCCTTTTGTGTTCCACATCAGGATGGCTTGAAAAAAATATTTTAGAGTCTTGCAGTTAGGATTGCGCAATGAATAGTTTAAACAAACGAAGTCGTGTGTTGTGTGTGTGTGTGTGTGTTGTCTGCATGTGTGTGTGTGTTGTCTGCATGTGTGTGTGTGTGTGTGTATTTATAGTGAACATAATTATCAACGCTTACTAGTTTAACGGAGGAAACAAAGTTACTTTTCTTTTTTGGCTGGAGAGTTCCTACAGGCGGCTAATGATGGTGATGATGCTAATGAGGATGATTTCCTATAGTGAATTCTAAACAATGAACATTCTTACACCCATGAAAGAACAGTCACAAAGAATCGGTTTTCACCTTAAAGATGGCGAGGCCTTGGCTATGGTTATCAGGTAGTACGCAGAAGCAAAATGTCCATTCCTACAGGCCATCAGGAAGGCTGTGTAGCCTAGTTTATTTCTTGAATCTGGCTGTAGTCCAAACTGCCAAATAGAAGAATTGCTTTTTAGAGATTGACAAGACTTGAAGGTCATATCCAGGAAAATAAGCATTTTTTTTAGCGGAACGGCCTGTCAGCGAAAATTGATTACTGAAGGAGTGGAAAGTCGAAGGCGTAAAAGGGAGAGTCAAGACATTGAATAAGTGAAGAATTTAAAGCTAGATTAATACACTCTAAACAGTGCTTCCCAAACTTTAGGCCTAAGTGTACCCCTTTTATATTTTTTTGTAACGCTGAGTACCCCTCGACCCCCCAACCCCACAAATGTACTTGCATCTATGATGACATTGTTTGTGCTGAGATGACAGATCATAGAATTTGATTAATAATAATTTTAATAATAATAATAATTTTATTTATAAAGCGCTGTTAACAAACAAAATGTAGGCTCAAGGCGCTGTAACAACATTACAAACACAAACACAAGAGCTAACATGACAAACTAATCTAAAAAAGTTTTAAACAGATAGGTCTTAATGTTCTTCTTAAAAGTGGTGTAGCATGTTGTCTGTCCGCAGAACGTAGCTTTTGAGGGAGAAACGTGGCACTACTAAAAGCGTTGAGTCCATTGAGCGCAGGGCTCTCTGGGGGACATATGGAGTAATCAGTTCTCTAAGGTACAAGGGCATCTCGTTGTTATATATACACTGATGACAAAGTGTGGCGACCCTGTAATCGATTCTCGCTTTCACGGGAAGCCTATGAAGCGTGCGCAGAATCTTGTCTATTTTTTTAAGGACTATTCCAGCGGCGTTGTTCTGTATACGTTGCAGCTTGGCTATTTTGTCATCAGGTATACCTGCTCCCGGGTTCGCTGTTCTGCCTCATCGTGGCATCCGGGTGGAAACGGCTATTTGAGGAGATAGCTAGGCAAAACGAATGGCAAAACATAACTCCCGTGGGGATGCCCATGGGTAGACGAGAGTCCACCCCTTACACGGGCGGGGTTGTAAAAAAGTCCTCACAAAATTGTCACACATCCATGCACCGTTCCTCAAAGGACCGTTCCATAAATGGCGGTTCCCCCACGGTTAGCTTGGTACAAAGAAGGAAGATGACGGAGTCTCCCAGTGCTCCTAGGCCTTCGGCCATGTGTCGGAGGCCGAAGACATTGGATACAGCAATGCTTTATATAGGCATTGACTCGGGTCGCTCTCAAACAGAACTGTGTTCCCACAGGTTTGTTTTTCTTTTTTTACTGTTACGGCTGGACGACCTAACAGGTTTTTTTCTTTTCAAACTTTGAGCTCGAAGAGCCTTCGGCTCAGCTCAGACGACAATCAAACGGTATACCTGCTAGCACGGCGTTGCAGTAGTCAAGGCGGGAGAATATGAATGCCACAGCTAGCGTTTTTGTTGACTCCGTTGTTAAATATGGTCGGATCTGGCCTAATCTGCGCAGCTGCAGATAAAGACCTTTGCAGAGCTGACTTATGTGTGGGTCGAAAGATAGTGTTGAGTCGAAGAAAACCCCAAGATTCCGCACTACATGGACAAAAGGAACATGGCAGTTCGTGATAAAGAGAGAATCTGTGCTTTCAACTTTTGAGACATTGTTCCTAGTGCCAATCTGAATTATTTCTGTCTTGTCTTCGTTCATCTTGAGTTTATTTTCAACCATCCAATCGCTCACCCTTGCAACGGTACTACTGATTTTCTCTGCCAGATGCGACTCCTCTGAGGGTACTGATGAATCGTATAACTGTGAGTCATCGGCAAAGAAATGGTATAAGATACCGGTTGGCCGTATGACACCGCTGAGTGGATATGTGTACATAGTGAACAGTACTGGGCCTAGAACTGATCCTTGGGGTACTCCGTACTTCTAAAGTAAGCTTGTTGATTCCGTCCCGCTAACAACGACACTTTGGGTGCGTTCGTCAGGTAGGATCCAAGCCACTTTAGGACGACTCCTGCTAAATCAAAAGTTGCAGAGAATCTGGCCATCATAAATTCATGGTCTAGCGTATCAAAGGCTGCGGACAAGTCCAGCATGGAAAGAATTGATATGTGGCCTTTATCGGAATTGTGAAGTAAGTCGTTTAGTACCCTGACCACTGCTGTCTCTTTGCTACGGCACTTCCTATATGCAGATTGAAATTCTTCCAAGAGACAGTACTGTTCAAGATGAGAAAGAATTTGCGCTAACACGATGCGCTCCAGAACCTTTGACAGGAAGGGAAGATTTGATACCGGGCGATAGTTTTTTTGACATTCCGGGTCAAGACTGGATTTCTTTAATAAGGGCCTGACTAGTGCATGCTTAAATTGCTTTGGTACAATGCCTGAAGTCAGTGATTCCCTGATTGTTAAATATTGTTCAACGTCCAATAGTGTGTTTCTTTTTTTTTTCTCCATCTTAATGTACACATGCTAAAAACAAAAAAAGGAACTTCACATAAATATAAAGTTGGAAAAGTCAAGATGCATTCCAGAACAGTTAAAACCGGATACACGTTTTGTATTTTGCAACCAGAATGGTGTTGCAGATATCAAAACATCCCCATTTTTTTTTTCCTGACCTTTGTCAAATTTATATATAAAATGTATAACACCAGTTGTAAGTTTGTAAAATATAGTCAATTAATATTAAAGAATGTAAATCAAAACGCACAGATACTATATTTTAATATATCAAAACAACATAATTAATGTGTATTTTGAAAAATTAGCATATTTAATAAGGTCTGACGCGTACCCGTCTTTGAGAGTCATTGCTGTAAATGATTACAGGATTGGATTTAGTTAAGTGACTTGAGAAACAGTAATGAGAAAGTGAGTCGGAATTTATATTTTGATTTTAAGATGTACACTTTTTATGCGTAATGATACATATGGAATACTAGTTAGGCAACTATATTTGCTTAATTTATTCACTCTAAATTTGGTGCAATTTATGTTTCCATATTATTAATCAATTTATTATATTAATACATTTAAATAATATTTTTAAAGTAGCACAGATGAACTTTGATTATATTTTTATAAAATAAGAAAACTTTTTAGAAAACATATTTACAACATAGATTTAAATACATGAAGGAATATTCTCTTAAAGGCCTATATTAATTACAAATATTATCTTTAACAATTGTAAGGCTAATTGCTTCCCTTAGAGCTAGATACTCACTGAAGATCAGCTCGGCAGGATATCCGGCCTCTATGCTCATTATTTTGGCGGTGATGAGTTTCACGAACTCGACTAGTTCTAGTTCTAAAAATTAAAAACAAAGTTACCTTGCGATCTACAGAACTGATGATGGTTCTGTGGCCAGCGTAACGTCCAACCGCCTTTACTTCGATCTAACCTTTTTTCAAATTGTTAGGGGTGGGTATGTGAGTTGTTTTGAGGTTTTAAACTATGAAACTGAGAGAAATGGACAGTACCTATATTTCATAATCCAGTAACTAATTTGGACTTACATAAAAGTACACTATCGGCCACCTGTGGAATATATTTGTCAATATACACATTATTCATTATTTTGTAAATAAATATTATTCCTGCGTTACTTTCCCTGTAAACTTCAAATCCTGCACCTGCATTGAGTCTCTTGATTTTTTAAACCACATTCTATTTAATAATTTGAGAGTACTACAGACACGCTATATATACATAACTACTACTAATATTCGGCAATATACTCCAGGACGAGAAGCAGCCCGTGGTCTTTGAAATACTAACCTTATGACCAGCTGATGGTCTGAAATAGATGAACACATTCATCTACCCAGATAGATTTATTATTTCATAGCTTTACATTAATTCAATTTATGTGTTACATTACTTACAGTCGATATCCGGCATTCTATAGATTTCTAATTTAGGTTTCAGTGCAATAATTTATTAATTGTCTGAAATATTGACACATATTTCGCCATTGAAATTGAACTTCATAATCAGTGGGCTTATTTTAAAAAAAAACAGAATTGGGGCGGACGCCCAAATCCCAGCTCTCGAAGGGGCTCCCGCGTTTCAGTGCAGATATCGTCCTTACGACTTTGTAAACTTAAATAACATGATCTGAATTAACCGAAACGGTCATAATACGCATACCTCGTTTTTTTGTCTTGTTTTCAATTCTAGGTCCCTAAAAAAAAAAACGTGGATGTTCCATAAATCCTGAAGTGAATGCAGGCATAGTCTGTATAGTACATCAAAGTACAGGTCAAATTCATGAATCTCCAAGGCCCCTCCCCTCCCCTTGGAGTTTTCCTAACGCCGCCTCCACCAAAAATGTTTTAAGAAGACAAGTTTTAGTGCAACTTCCTCCGCTTTCTAATAATTCTGTTAAGACGCTCAGAAGTCTCGTTGAGACAGAGCCTTGACTTTGACCTGTTCGGTCCGCCAAGCGTGATTCCATTGTCGACGCTGTACCAACACAGTTACAGTTCACAACCCTACTATAACACCAAAGGGAAATTTGAGAAAACTTTTTTTTTTTAAAATTTGGAAATTCAGCGAACAGCAGCGAAAAAGATCTTAGTGTTGAAGTCAGAAGACCACGCAGTATAAATGTTATTTCGCAATTTGAAGACCAGGACAAGGTAGCGTTACAATGAGGCTGTGTGGTGGGTGCTGCGGTAGATCGTTGAGCTTCAGATGTTGTCGCTGTAGCATCATTGCACCAATCTTTATATGCCTAGCTATTCCATTCAGATTGGTAAAGAATCAAAGAGCTGTGAACTGTTCAGTATTGTTGTTTCAGCGCACCGGTAGGTAAACGTCACTGTTGTTTTTATGTTGTCTGTTAGTTCGCTTTTGCGATTAAATCTCCAAAACTAAAGCCTGGAAACGTCTATAATATAAATCGGAAAGGCGAACAGACAAAAGGGGCCGTAGCCGCTCGTAGGCTTTCGAATTAATGAGCATATTTCATGTGTTAAAGAAGAAAAAAGTTTCTCGATGGGAGCTCGAACTCCGGCCTCACGAAAGGGGTAGGAAAGCAATGGCTTAGGGAGCAGTGACAAAAAAAAAAAACCGGATGAGATTATGTCTTATGTTTATTAGCGAAATTCTTATAGAAGAGTTACTGAATAGCCATAGCCTTTAGCCCGATTTACATATATGTAAGTGTGTACTTGTAAAGATGTACTACTACTAAATAACATAAGCAAAATTTTTTCTTTTAAAAAAGGTTTACAGTTATGTGCATGCAATATGTATTCTTTTGTTTTGTAAATATAACATAAACATATTTTTACTTATTTCTCTAATTCCCCAGTTATTACAATTAGCAGTCCATTCTAGATAATATTGTTCTAATAATAAGATGTAACAATGGTTTTCATATTTACATAAATAAAATTAAAAATAGAACGGATTTTCAGAAGGTTTTCAAGTTCATGAGATCTAAGCCTGACAAACGAACAACGGACAGACAAACCACACAAAACTAATACTCCTTATTCTCTTTTGGGGGTAATTAACAAATTAAGTGCACAATTTAAAAGGTAATATTTCAATGACAATCTTGCCGATTTACAAAACAGTCGACCAATACATACGTTTGAGTTAAAATTTAACATAATGTTGAGTACTAACCCACAGGGGCCGCCTATAAGTTTGCGAGTCTCCATTTACTTGTTTTTCGTATAATTTTACAAGCCTTTTTTTTTTTTTAATCTTACGTTTGTTCTGAGACTCTAATAGTTCTTCCGTGTTTTTAAGGCGATGTTAGTGCTGGAGAGGGGGGGGGGGGGTTTCAGCATCGTCAATTAGGCCGGCTCCCTACTGAAGGAAACACTCCTGCTTTACTCGTTTGTTTAAAGGAGTTGAGAAAGAAACGAGTTTCTGTACCATTCAGTAACATTCGCATCTTTTTTTGTTGTTTTGTTCCGATATTGTTTTAGCATGCGTCTCACCAGGGGCGTATCTGTTCCGGCTTTATGAGCGAGTCAATAAACATGGTCTGACGTCATGTTACCACCAAGAGTTGAAGTGCGTGTACGTGTGTGTGGGAAACCATGAGATGGGGGGGGGGGGTGTGGAGTTAAATATTATGTGTGTGGCTTCTTCGGCCCAATTAGCGGGCCCCTCGTAGCAGTCACGGGAGACTGCGCCCCTGATACATTCGACATCTGTAGTGCTGAGCTAAACGACGTGACTGTATACTGTTGTGTGGTCGTTTCCAAATGTGTGTATTTGTTTAAATAATAAGGTTTGGAAAGAAACTGAATCTTTACATGTTTACATTTCTCCATAGAAACCAAAGTTGTCATAGAGCGGGGAGGGGGGGGGTAATAGCGATGGAGATTTTTAAGGTTACTCTTGAAATGTAATATTAAGATAAAGATCAAGTCTTTCCGATAGATGAGCTATATATGTTTACCGATTTAAAATGTATATATTTTCAAATCGTAGTATAACTCATTGCTTAAACTCAGTAGTTTAACTCATTCGTTTAATTAAGCCAGAATTAAAAAAAAAAATTTGGATAAAATATTTTAGCATTTTTACCAAATTTTTGGATACTTTAATGTAACATGATTAAAGAGTGGTCTTTGAGATAGAGCCATGGATCTAGAGGTGGTGAGTAAGTCTTATTACATTTGCCCTTATCTAAAAAAAAGTAAATTTCTCCTTTCAGACTTTACGTTCTAAAGGGCGGATGATGTAAAGGTCATCTGTTTCTGTGGTCCACGGTTAACGAGGGTATCATGTGATCAGCACAACGACCAACCGCCTTTGCTTTTTTTTCGACTAATGTCAGGTACCCCTTAGAGCTGGGTGAACTCAGAGGCGTCCAAAGATACCGAAATTCGAAATCAGGACCTCTCAGCCAAAGGGCCTCCTTACTGGCACATAGATTGCGACTAAATAGTCGAATTAAAATAGCTACCATCTCTTGAAGGACTAGTTCATTTCCAAAACATAGGAAATCCTTCAATGCAATTTGCACCCATTAAACTACAGTTACGTCTGGTCTGGTCGACGTTGTCGGCTCCTCTCCATTAAGGCTAGAAAAAGTGATTTGAAAACTTTCATTTCACTTTCAGTCTGGGTGCTACATGGTCACCGAAAAGTACTAATGAGCCCAAGTCATTAAGCACTGGTCAAAAACAGAACACTATTAGTCCTTGGCGCTGTCTGCAAAAGAGGCTTTGAAAGAGCTCACAGCTCAGCAGCAAAAAGCTGGCTAGAAGAAGAAGAAGATAAGCCGCTGGTTGTGTGTATTTTAATGTTGTTTGTGTTTGCCTCCATTTCGTTATTGATCTTTATCTATACCTATCTCTTAGTCTGTTGAACACAAGATTTGTCCACCGGCTTTCTCCATTCTTCTCTATCTTGGATAGAGCCTCTTTCAATGGCAGACCCGTCTATTCTTTTATGTTGTCTTCCCTTCACTTTCTCTGCATGCATCTTCTTCTTTTTCCTCGTACTGTTCCCAGGAGGAAGGTCTTTGCAGCCCCGAGGAGATTGTAATATGGCCAGAGTTTCCGTTTGTTTTGTTTTCCACTAGTTAGGGTCCATATTGAGATGGAGTATTGTAGTCAACCAGAATTTCTATTTGTTTGGACCAATTCAATAATCGTATCTAACTTATAAAAGAAAACAGAATTAAAAAAACCGACCTTGTGAAAAGCTTTAGCCAAAGCTCGGACAATCAAAGGGTTGCCACAGGCTGCGGCGTGATGTAGGCTGGTGTTACCATCACTGTCCGGCTCTGTCAAGTTCAACGCATCCTCCTATATATGGGAAAAGATTTAAATTAGTTCATAATAAGAAATTTATATACTGTAAAAAAAACAAAAAAAAAACTTAATTTTGATGTTTTACACGTCTACATGGCCCAATGTTTTGTTAACATGATTTCTTAAAAATATGTATGGACGAACAAACACATTATTATGTAAATGAGCTGATATTCATTCTCTGGCACTATAAGGATGAGATTTGTTAGAGGGATACAAAACTCATATGGTCCTTTTAAATGGTCCCTTTAAATATGTCCATTAAGCAATTTTCTGGTAATTCTGCAGTTCTGTAGCAATACTGGCCTATGACAGGTAACAAGAATCTTTTTTAGAGTTGTTTAGGACCTCGAAGGTATCTGCGAGGTTAGTTGTCACTATTTCCAATACTGAAAGTCCGTAACAAGCATATCAGTATCAACACACCGTTCTTCAGGGCGCTGCTTTTTATGGCGGACAACTGTACGGCTGTTGTGATACAAAGAAGGAATATGACTCTATATATATGAGAGAGCTTTTTCGGTGTGCTCGGCCCTTGGCCTCGACTATAGCCCAAGCGTCTTGAGATGCGAGCCATTGTGATGTATACATTTAGATTTGCTTACATTTGTCTCCCAAATGACACTTTTGACAGGTATATGTAGGAAAACTTCCGTAGAACAACAGTTCCAACAGTCTTAGACTTCTAGGACAATACGAAGATATAACAACAGGGTATATGTTTCTTTTTAGTTTACATCAATATAGCATTTGAGAATATATAATTTTTTTTTTCACTTTTATTTTTATGTTATTAGATAGTGGTATTGTGATATCAAGGACAATTGCGATTTTCCTTTTTCGTAATAAAGAGTACATCTCGGCTATTAAAATCCATTCTCTTCAGTCAAAAAAGGTCTATAGTCTATAGTATAGTAGGTAATTGGTTTGAGTCGACAATTTCTTACGGGTACCGTGCACTCTTTCAGGTCATGTGTCAAAGTGTGGTATTATGGATTAATTTCGTAACTTACTAAATTTAGTAATGGTGATCTAGGTAGCTAAACATTCTGCCATTACGTGATTGAAATATCGTTCTTGACATTGTTTAATTTGTCTTTTTTTATTTCGATATCTCTCCTGAACTTCTTGAAAATCAAAGTGTAAACAAAGATTACTCTGATTAGAAAATTTCCAATTATAACAATTTTTATGCGGTATAAGCGAAAGGTCTTGGAAATTTGATTTCACGGAGCTAAATAGTGCTAAAAATGTATTATATGGTTTATGAAATATTTAACTTAACATTACTTCAGTATTCTGTACACCGGATACACCAAAAAACCAAACTTGCTATTTATGGCGCTGCCTCCGTGTAAGATAGTCCACATTAACATAATTTTTTATCTGTTTCAATCTGTTTAATCTGCTATGCTTTTTGCATTTTTTCTTTTACAGAAATTGTTATTGCGACTATAATTTTGCACCAGCAAGGTATAATATCAAAAATAAGGCATACTTTTAAAATGAGCTTCACTATATGTTCTCTGGCGTTCATGCAAGCGTAGCTCATCGCCGTACGTCCCATTCCATCTTTTAAGTTGGCATCCGCACCTGCTTTGATCAGCACGTCTGCCATCCTGTAACCAAGGAGAGAGTTGTCGATCATGCAGGACAGCATCAGTGGGGTTCGACCATAGACGTCTCGTGTGTCCACCTTGGCGCGATGCTTGTCCACGAGAAGTCGAACCTGAAGAAATGTAGACAAATTTCATCAGCATTAAAACGTTAATCAGAAGATGAAACCTATAGGTGGCTGGGTAGATGACAGGGTAGATGACAGAACAGATGAAAGATAAACATTACATTTTTTGTATAAAAGATAGGTAGGCCCAATAAAAGATAGGTTGGCCCAATAAAATATAGATAGGCCCAATAAAAGATAGATAGGCCCAATAAAAGATAGGTTGGCCCAATAAAAGATAGATAGGTCCAATAAAAGATAGATAGGCCCAAAAAAAGATAGGTAGGTCCAATAAAAGATAGGTGGGCCCAATAAAAGATAGGTAGGCCCAATAAAAGATAGGTAGGCCCAATAAAAGATAGATAGGTCCAATAAAAGATAGGTGGGCCCAATAAAAGATAGATAGGCCCAATAAAAGATAGGTAGGCCCAATAAAAGATAGGTAGGTCCAATAAAAGATAGGTGGGCCCAATAAAAGATAGGTAGGCCCAATAAAAGATAGATAGGCGCAATAAAAGATAGATAGGCCCAATAAAAGATAGGTTGGCCCAATAAAAGATAGATAGGCCCAATAAAAGATTGATAGGCCCAATAAAAGATAGGTAGGTCCAATAAAATATATTTGGGCCCAATAAAAGATAGGTAGGCCCAACAATGTCAGATGATGGCAAGCTCGACTGCTTCTATGTCCGACGGTATACGAGAGTGTCATGTGGCCAGCACAAAGACCAACCGCCCTTACTTACCAGATGTGCCGATTAGAGTTTGAAGTCCTAAAAATTCCCGATGGCCTAAATCTCAGTCTTCACCGAGACCATTCGTTACAGAAGGCCTGAACACTGACCTGCAACGTCACAGCCTGTGGGCAGTTTAAAGCAATAGCTCATAGCCACGTCGTACAGACCTGTGACTGCCGACAGATTCTGACGTTGCAGGTCAGCGTTCAGGCCGTCTATAACGATTGGTCTCGGTCTTCACTGTGATTTGAACCCAAATGTTCGAACATTTGGAGGCACATAGGAAACTTGTTTATGCATGCCTATTAGTATATTCACCCTCGGGACTTCTAGGTTTAGAAGCCAAGCGCTTTACCATATAGCCTTCATACCCGATTATAGAGACGACATTTGTATCAAGTGGGAAAATAAAGCATTAAGTGCCCCTAACATGTTGGACGTTAGTTGGGGTTAAACACTTCTACCTGTTGGAGTCGTTCATCTAGCACTGCCTGGTGAAGTGACGTCTTGATAAGTCTTTTACTTGGAGGAGGGGGGAGAGCTATCTTCTCCATTATCTCTGGATAAGTTCTCGTCTGAGAAAATCTGTAATGGGGAAAGTTCTTTGTTCAGAAAGTTTTAAGAGCAATTAACATTACAAGATGAAGAAGAAAGTTAATGAAAATATATAAGTATCTTTTTACTTGAAAAAAAAATGAGCACATAGAATTAATGTTTGATTATTAGAATTATGGATTCTGGGAATGTTTGACTGTAAAAATTTTGATTTTAGAAATGTATGATTGTGAGAATGTTGCATTGTGGGAATATTTCATTGTTTTATCAAAAGAAATACACAAAAAACTAGGCCATTGTTCGTTAGGATTTTGTTATGTTTAGATATGTATTCAATTATTTCGATGCTTTGCTTTTGAAAATAAACTAATATTGATCCAAAAAAATATTGCTAGCTTAATATTGCTGCTATGCTTCATGCCTATAATAGTATAACTTTAAATGTAATCAGAAATATTTACAAAGATGTGTCTTGTTCAAAGCTTAATAGTAGCATAACACTCCAACACACATTGCATTGTGTACACACGCACACACACTTTCACTCTGACTAAATCCATACACCGAATCGTGTGCACCGTAACCCTTCTTTCTAATCAGCGCTATGTTTATCTTAAGGTGACTATTGCCAGAGCCCATTTCTTTCTCTCAATAGCTCAATGCAATGAAAGCGTTTGGGAATTAAAAATAAAGAAGTACTATTTGGTGAGTGACTTAAAATGAAAGTAGAACGGAAAGTATCGAATACACTTTACAGAGATAGCGAAATGCTAGATTAGTGTGTTAAATGAATGACATAACAGTGATAAAGTTATAAAGTTAGTCAGGACTGGATTTAACTGTAGGCTATACAGACTATAGACTAGGGCCTCCAGGAAATATTTTGCACTGATTATAATTATATATATGATTATATATGCACTTAAAAAATAACCCTAACACGTGCCATATCTCAAATAGATTAGGGCCTTTTCAATTCTAAATCCTACACTGATATTCGTAAAATGCCCATAGGTAGATTCTCCTTAACTTAAAAAAAAATCTATTATCTGCTAATAGCTGCAAATTACTCAAATTTTAAAGTTTATAAAAAAAATTGTCTGGATTGGGCACTGCCTTGGGCACTGCATCGATCTCTTGATTACATGTAATGTTTGCGACATTTTAGTATGCTCAATTACTTTGTATAAAGCTTATGAAAAGTCTGTCTGTCTAGTACACATTTTGAACACGTCATTTCTGCCACTTTCTACTCTCGGATCAAGTTGAAACTTTGGATAATTCATTGTTATTAATTAAACACGTATCAATAAAAAAATTAACCAAACAGTTAATCAATTAGTGGTGATTAGTTGAAATATAATCGATATCGGAAAGGAAAACAAATCTGACAGTATTGAGAGATATAGCTGTAAATGTGGAGTCTTTTTTCCTTATTATTTTTTATATATTGCTTTTGTTTTTCTAAAAAACACGCTACATATATAAACCTCAACGTTACAGTCTGTCATGACAAGAATATATTGCTTTTGTTTCTGTCAGTGTAAGAGATAGATAGATATATAGATATATAGATATATATATATATATATAGATAGATAGATAGATAGATAGATAGATAGATAGATAGATAGATAGATAGATAGATAGATAGATAGATAGATAGATAGATAGATAGATAGATAGATAGATAGATAGATAGATAGACAGGCAGACAGACAGACAGACAGACAGATAGACAGATAGATAGATAGATAGATAGATAGAGAGAGAGAGAGACATGCGACAGACTGACAGATAGACAGAGAGACAGACAGATAGACAGAGAGACAGACAGATAAACAGACAGACAGATAAACAGAGAGACAGACAGTGAGAGAGAGAGAGAAAGAGAAAGAAGTGAATTTTTATTACCGAAAAAAATTGCATATCCTTTGTAAGAAAGACCAATTCTAACTATTTATTTACATTCATAGATGTGTCCTACATGTCATTTCATCATTATCTTTGTATATATATAGTTCGTCCATCGTGGTTCGATGATGGCCACTTTGTCATCCAAGGGAGCTGAGAGTTTGGCACTGGGGTTCTATGCCTCCTCATGTCGCTGGTGAGATCCATATGAGCCCAGAATGTTTGGCTGCACACTGGGCAGTATATAACACTTATAACGTATATTTCCTAAATTGTTCACTCTCTGTACTGTAATTGTACATTCACAGTCTGATATGCGATTCTACTGCAAGAGTTTAAGCGCTTGAAATAAAAATGCATTTTAAAAACGGATTATTTTTATTTCTTTTTTACATAAAGAGCTTCTGGGATCAAATTGTCTCCCGGGACCCGCTGCAATAACGAAAAACGTTTTTTTACTGAGCACAATTAGAAAAACATTGTCAATGGCCGACAAAAGAATGTTAAATCAATCCGTTAAAAGCTGATTATTGCACACGCGTGAGCACAAAAAAAATCCCGAGCCTCTTCGATCTTACTCATCTCTCACACTCTATTCCCAACGCATCGCCCCCTCCCTTTGCATCGTGAAGTTGTGTTTGGAATACGATTAGAATTTCTTTTACCAAGGGAGACAGACAGACAAACAGACAGACAGACAGACAGACAGACAGATAGATAGATAGATAGATAGATAGATAGATAGATAGATAGATAGATAGATAGATAGATAGATAGATAGATAGATAGATAGATAGATGTAATCGAAGACATTGCCATTACATGTATTATCATTTTAGTGGAACTTTATGCCAAACATAAGAAAATGTCGATGAAAAGTTTGAAAGAAATGTTTAAATGAATAGACACAGTAAACAATGTCGAAGACGCTCCATGAAGAGATGACTGTTTCCAACTAAAGAATCCCACTTACTTGGTGCTACAAGAGGAACACTTCTAAAGTGCTAAAGAGTGCACTAATATACTAAAGTACTTTTCTTAACATACAAAGTTCATCAATGCTTTCTTCGTTTTAAAACGGATATAACAAGCACTTCATACTTCCCAATTGTATTTTATAAATTGTTCTATCTTATAATTGATCTATCTTGTAATTGATCTATCTTATAATTGTTCTATCTTGTAATTGCTCTGTCTTATAAATTACTTATTATTTACTTTGAATTGTTAAATTTTTATACAGTATTTTATTTTGTCTTCTTCACCTATTTTATCATTAATATGAGCGTTCAGAGATACTATAAATAGATCGATACGATCTTAATATAGATAATTTCACTATAATAATAATAACCTTTTTAATGACTATCCAGATTGTGTGTATTAATTTAATTTAACTAATTTTCTGGTAAAAAAAAAGTAGTACATGTTTCGGATGTTCCTTCAGATTTTGAAGATAATTACATACTAACCCAAACCTTTCGAAAGACTACGGGAGATGGCAGCGGATGGGGTTCGAACCCGTGACTATCTAGACCACCGAACAACAGTCCAGAGCGTATACCTGAATGCAATGTGCATTTTTCCAAAGTATCTAGATTATCTTTAATTCAATGGTTTTTGTCAGTTTCTTCAATTGCATATGTCCAAAAACTTACTGAGAGATACAAACATACTTTTCAACAAAAATAAACAAAGTCACTGTTGATTGTAAACAAAACTAAATGCAAGTCCATTGTTCTAGACTATGAGGTGTTGTATTTCCTAACCCAAAAAGATAAAACCGCAAGTTTGTGAACAATTAAACGAAATTTTACCGGACCAAAGAATTTTTTTGTGAGGCTTAGCACACACACACACAATTCCATTCCGAAAAAAAAAAAGTTTTGTGGTTAGGGATAGGGTGAATAAAGCCACCAATGTCGATACTTTAGGGCTTAAAAAGGGGGGCTACAATCTGGGAGCAACAAATCCGTTGGTGATCAGTGTTGCAGAAGTTGTACTAAGAGTGCCTGTATTTAAGATGTTTGGAATGGTGGTGCGGGATGATCTTGAGAGGATGTTTCTGTGGTGCGGGAGAGAAAAAAAAAATGTCCTTACTTGATTATCTCTTTGTTTATAGCTCTCAAAGTAAGAGGCTTTTAGAACAAAACGGTCTCCATTAGAAATTGTTTTGATCTATTTAATGGTTGCACATTTTAAGAAAAGTTTTAAGAGGCTGCACCATCGTCGAAAAATTGACCATTAATGTTTGATGCTATCAAAAGCTTGCCATAACGAAATAGTCAAAAGTAAAAAAAATAAAAGCTGTTTAAGTTTCAGGCGAGAAAAAATAAAATTATTTGATAGCCATAAGTTTTTAAAACTGCAAGGAAGGGTAGCGAGAAATGTTCTTCCTGGAGCCAATCAGAAATACAATTCAAACAAATAGAACTCTCAATTAAATGATTTGTAAGAAAATGTTGAGTGACCAATGTTTGTTTTTTCGATACAATATAAAATAATTAAGAAGAATAATATAAAGAATCCTTTTTTTAAATAAACAAAGCCTATCTAGGGGGGTTGAACTCCGCAACTTTCAGCTACATCGATCAATAATGTGGAAAAGATTTCCATTATTTGATATCAAACGAAATAATTAATTAACAATAATTAATTGACTGATTTGTTAATTTTTAATCGATTCATTGTTTGCTAGATACAATAAATGTTTTAGGTTTCAACTTGATCAAAGAATTGATGCGAAGGATTAAACTTCTTTATATGATATGGCAGTGAAAGGTAACTCGCGATAATATGAAAAATACTTCTGGTCGTTGTTTTCAATTCTATCCAACCTATACACATACTACATAGAGTTTTTTCTTTAAAAAAATAGTTAACAGTTTTTTGTGTAAATGTAGTAGTTAGTATGACAGAACTTACTTAACTTTGCAATAGAAATGTAAAAAAAAAAAAAAAATTTGACAAAAATGTAAAATCGTTTACATAAATGTGTTATGAATTTGGTAGCTTCTGCTATTTTCATGTAGAGAGCTTCCCCCCTCCCGTGCTTATTTCTATTAATAGTGAATAGTTGTAAAAGTGGTGTATTTTTATGAAAAATCTGCTTGAATAGATAATTTTTAAAATTAGATGGCTTACTTTCGGAAAAAAAAAAAGTAGCCGTTGCTTCAGAACTTTGACTGATCTAAAATATCATGTTGTCAGATTTTCAGTTTCCTTCTAGTTTCTGAGATCTAAGCGGGACGGACGGACGGACAGACCGGCCGCATAAAGCTAATAGCATCTTTTCCCCTTTCGGAGGCCTCTAGAAAGCCATTTAGTCTCTGGCAAGCTTGACGCGAGCACCACGTGACATGTACGCAATGCGGATACCCCATATCATAGATTTTATATGAATGCATCATAGCGATTGGTATATTGCTTTATATTAATTTTTGATTTTGATGTAACATTATGGTTGTTGGGTTGGTTATAAAGAAGTATAACCCCATAGGTCGATGCCGTAATCTAATTTGGAAAGTAAAGCATACTTTTTTTTTTTTTTTTTTTTTTGGATTATAATGCATTGTAGCTAGGAACAAGTTTTCAAAATTTACATATTAGATAATTAGTAAAAACTTACTGGTATCTTGTACCTGAGAAAATATATTTATTAAATCCAGCGAATAAGTCACAGTGACTCACATCTCAACAAATTTATGTAGATATGTATTAATCAACTTAATCTCCGAGGTTTATTTCATCCTAGCTCTTGATGACGCGGTCGACCAAAAGTTTTCCAACTTAATAGTTAAGTCCCTCGCCCACTTCTGCTCCCTCTGAGTCAATAAGTTATCAAAACGTTGGGACAAAACCAGGGGCAACCAGTCAATAATCACATATGTCACGGTTCACTACAGACTTCTTCTGTAGTCTGTCATACCTGGGTAACTCTAGTTCAGTTGGAAGTCCATTGAAAAGATATTTCAGCCGGAAACACAAGAAGTATAATAGGGTCACGGCAGGTAACGGAGGGAGGGGGCAGTAATAAAGCAACAGCTTGTTGCCAAATTATTATTGTTTGTAAAGGGAAAAAACCTTTCGAGATCAGAAAAAAAAGTAGATCAATACAAGACTATGATCAATACTAGGTAAAGAACAATCTTGAAATATCTTTTTTTCTGACTTTAAGAACATTAACAGATAAGACTCTTAGATTGTATGTACGTTTAAGCCAACCGTATCTTCCTTGCATCGAAGGCGTTTAATTATCTGTTGTAATTGGTTGTCCAGACCAACTCACGAGGCCCTTCCATCGTGTGACTACTAAATAATGGAAGTCAAAATAGTCAACATGCAGGGCAGGTGGGATGTAGGCCGCTGAGTAAGTGTGATATAGGCCGCTGATCATGCCTGATATAGGCCGCTGACCAAGTGTGATTCAGGCCGCTAAGTGTGATAAAGGGCGGCTGATCAAGTGTGATTTAGGCCGCTGACTGTGATATAGGCCGCTGACCAAGTGTGATATAGGCAGTGCTTGATTTACCGCCGGGGATGCCGGGATTATCCCCGGCACTGTGAGGCTCCATCCCGGCTCTGCTTTAACTTTTATCATCCCCGCCGGGGATGGTATTTATCCCCGGTTCTGCAGAAAATTTTTTCTTCCCCGGCACTGTTTTTTTTCCTAAATCGAGCACTGGATATAGGCCTCTGCTCAAGTGTGATATAGGCTTCCGATCAAGTGTGATATAGGCCGCTGATCATGCCTGATATAGGCCGCTGACCAAGTGTGATTCAGGCCGCTAAGTGTGATAAAGGGCGGCTGATCAAGTGTGATTTAGGCCGCTAAGTGTGATATAGGCAGCTAATCAAGTGTGATTTAGGCCGCTGAGTAAGTGTGATATAGACCCCTGATCAAGTGCAATATAGGGAGCTGACCAAGTGTGATAAGGGCTGATGATTCCCTTTTAAACCCAATTGATAGATTTCAAGAGTTTTGCTTTGGTTTAAAGGAGTATTTTTAAAACATGGTTAGTTAAAGATAAATTATTCGTGTAGAGAGATCACTGGCAAAACCTTCTTATCTCGAGACGTCTAATGTTCTAGATACAACGATACATTATGCTTGCATGTATTTAAATTTGCTATTGTTTACTTATATTCTAAAAGTTCCGTAATTATGAAGCGAAATTTAATTTCAAACATATTTTTTTGCTCTATGTATTTGTAATGCTGATTTTAGTATCTACAAGACTAAGACAGCAGTTTTAAAGACACACTAGTTAATAGCTGTACAAGAATTGGCACTAGTAACCATAATGGCCACACACAAAAAAAAAACACTTAGAATTAAAAGGAATGGATCAGGGTTGAAGGGTCAGTGGGAGTTCAAATGTGATCCTGCTAGCATGTAAATCACACATTAAAGACAATAACTATAGCCCCTCCATGTTTAACACGCACACATTAGAGCCAAGAACGTGCCGATATTTGAACTTGAATCAAAGGAACAGCACAATGGGGAATCGATCTATTTCCAATCAATTAAGAACAAGACGCGTGCAGCATTAAAACGTACGGAAAGGGCGACCTAATGGGGAAGTAGAGCACATGGCGTGGGGTGGGGTTGAACGGGATCGTCTCTGGGGAAGAGGAGCTGAGACTAAAGGAAGAAAAAAGGGAGGGTAGATTACTAGGAAGCAATTACTCCTGACTACTTGGCCTGGATGAAGTGGGGGAGGGGGAGATAATTAGTCTGTGTTATTGGTTGCGGCCCATGTCTTTTGTCACCGCGTTAATATTTCCTCACACATTTAGAGTCGACAATTAAAAGGTTATAATGATTAGGGGAACAGTCGACCAAAAGAATACCAACTTACAACTATGCCATGTAGAGCTAAACTAGCTACATGGATGTCAGAACTATTCGGACGAAAATTAGCTTGATGTTATAAATTATGCCTTCAAGGGACATTAGTGTGTAGCGAAAGGAGAACTCACATTTCTTTTGAATTTGGGAATACAAGAGGGTGGTGAAACATTATCCATACATAGTAAAGTTCCTCTTTCACAGCTTGTGATCTATAGGGGCAGATGATGTAAAGGTCATCTTTTTTCTGCGGCCTACGGTTTACGAGGGTGTCATGTGGCCTTTATTTTTTTCCCAACTAATATCAGATACCCATTAGAGCTTGGTCCAAGGATTCCGAATTTTAAAATCCCAGTCTTCACCAGGATTCGAACCAGGGTTCCCCGTTTTAGAAGCTAAGCGCTTTACTACTCAGCCTCTGTTTCCTTAATATCATAAGTATGACACGAAATGGCCTTTTTTTTAAAAAAAAAAAAAAAAAATCCTTTGGGGGGGTAGTAATTTAGTTTCTACGCGTAAAAAAAAATAGCATGAATATTATTTATGTGTGCGTACTTAGAAAAAATAAAAAAATTCTCTGTTATTTCATTCATAATTAAGGAAGGGGTTATGGAGCTTGTTTGTCTAAATAAATTGGAATGAGATTCTTTTAATATTTAAATTTATTTACATTACTTCCCCTAAATTTTACGAATAAAACTCAATTGTGTGTTAATTGAGAACTACTTAGATGTAGCTCGCCTACGTCCATTCAGACAGCCAGTCAAATTATTCTGTCTCCCTTCTATCACTGTCTTCAAGTCTTACAAGCAGACGTCGAATTGTTAACCCTGATAATAATAAAGCAGTTGATTAACCCATAAATCCATTATGACAGATCCATTACAAAGATCGATGTCACTGCTGGCTCCCCCGACAGATTGCATTAAAAGTTTTCGCCCAATAATTTTTGGACAATATAACAGATATTTATATTTAGTAGAAGGGGCAATATATTTAAGGTACTATCATATATACATCTTTAAATATCGACAATTAGAATTTTCATACATTTTAAAACAATCGTTCAGATGTTATTACTGCCAACTTGAACATTTTTAAGGGGAGACTACTTGAGGAATGCGATACCTCAGAGTGCCAGTTTTAAAGTTTGACTCGATAATGTCTGTGTTAGCAATATGTTGTTATTTTGACAGCCAGGTAAGGACAACACCACTCAATCAAATCTCGCGTTACATTGTCTGCTCTCGCGCTTGACGTCATCATGTTTAACTTTGTGTCCTGATTTTCCATTGGCTGTTAGGGTGAAGCAATATCCATAGCACACAGCACAATGTAAGCCACTTTCCAATGACAATGCACTTTAAATTCCAACTGACCAACAACTTTATTCTCTTGAACTGTAGACTGAAATTCCTTTTGATCTAATACTTTAACTCAAACTTACCTCAAAATTTAACTCCAACTTACCTCACAATTTAACTGCAAATTACCTCACTATTTAACTTCAACTTACCCACAGTTTAACTCCAACTTACCTCACAATTTAACTCCAACTTTACCTCACAATTTAACTCCAACCTTACCTCACAATTTAACTCCAACTTTACTCACAATTTGACTCCAACTTATCGCACAATTTAACTCCAACTTACCCACACTTTAACTCCAACTTATCCACAATTTAACTCCAACTTACCTCACAATTTAACTCCAACTTTACCTCACAATTTAACCCCATCTAATCTTACTTCACTGTTCAATCATAACTCACATTTAGGGAAGAGGACGTCGAATGGTGAAATGCTGATGTCTAATCCGCAGATTACGAGTTCAAGTCCTAGTGTTGGCTGCTAGAATTTTATTTTTCGTAATTTGAGATTGGGATAAAATTTCATGCAGCTTTAAATGTGTACCCAGCCTCGGGTAAAGTTAATGAAGTTGCTTGTTGTGCTGGTCTGACAGCCAGGAGCGGACATAGACTTGATAAGGCCCAAAGCTTTTTGAGTTATGGGGCCCCTTTTTTTCTTTGCTCTTTCTTCAAAAGGATAGACAATATTTCTGGAACGTTTTCTTGTGGGCCCCCATTGCTAAATTGTTTAAATTGTTTCACATTAGTGGCAATGTCTTCGAATCTGAAGATTAATGTAAAACGTACATTAGCGCGTCTAATTCTAACTGCAATAATAATAATAACATAACTAAGAAGATTCTCGTTGCCTGTCAGAGGGCGGTACTGCTGCAGAACTGCCGCATCACCATAAAATTTCTCAGTGAACACTGTTAAAGGGACTACAAGTTTCTCTCTAACGAAGCTCGACCCTGGCAGTGCCAGAGAATGAATATTCGTTTTTCATATAAAAATCATAATAAGACATTGTCTTCGAGTCCAAACATTCAAGAGGAATGCAGTATTTTCCGTGGCTACGCAGCCCCAGCTGCGACCTACATACTTTACCACACCCAGCGCACTTCCCGAGATAAAAAAAAAAGAAATTTTGCTAAACAGATTTTTAGCTAAAAAAAAAATAATTGAAGTTTTACTTACTTCCCCCTCCCTAGTCGCCACTCCCTGATCCCTCCTTTATCCCTCTGCCTCTCCGGACTGCTAACCTCTTTTATCCCTCCTCGGTTTTTCCATTCTTTCTTCCACTTGAATGAACATCATTTAAACAAAATAAAATTATGACCAGAATGTCGGCGAGAAATGTAACCAGCGAAAAGGTTAACGAGGCGAAAAATTAACAAATTCATAAAACGAATTACTGACGTCACAACCTTCTAATAAAGTCTTAAAGAATGGGAAAAAATGTTCACGTTTCACTCAATGAAGTTAGCTCACGGAGCTGAGTGTGAGTTTTTAAAGAAAAATGAGACATGTGGAATTATTATGTTTTTGAAAAGATTCATTACACGAAAAACATGTATTCTAGCTGAAGCAAACAGAAAAGTAATTTTTTGTCTAAATGTGTTTTTCTAACTTCAATCAACTAGCAGTAAATCTTGTCCTGGCCTTAAATGGATTGTCTCATCCTCTCGCTCTCGCCTCGCGTAATGCGGCACTAATTAACCGTAGCGCCATCCAAAGGCCCCCGTCATTCATTCGTCTTCATCAGGTTTGTGAGAAACAACTTATCTTCAAAGGTTAGCTCCCCCGGTTATTATTTGTTACTCCCCTTTCTTTTGGTACGGTCGCTTGGCTTGCGGGGACATTATCTCTGTTTGTTTTACGTTGCAAATAGGCGTTCTGAATATTTTTTTTTTTTAAAGTTAAGGGGGGAGGGATGGAGGAACTGATGGGGGAATGGGGGGGGGGGGGGGGCGAAAGATCAATGATATATTTATATATTCTTTATTTTCTCCTGTTCCTGTCAACTTTGTTTCACTGAAGGGGTGATTTGACAGATGGAATGTAGTGATCTGTCTTCAGGAGGCCCCTGTAATGGAGGATGTGATAAAGAATTTAGGAAATGGAATGAGCCATGTCTAATTTTGACAAATAATTTAGCACTTATCTAGTTTCTTGAGGCCTTGGGGGGGGGGGGGGAGAATCGGGGTTTCCGTGGACTAGAGATATACAGCGTTAGTAAACATGTAGAGTCAGGAACAGATCGGCTTGGACCAGTGTCTGAAGCTAAGCGGGTGTTAGGGCGGGTGTTGGGGCGTTGCCACTTTTTCCCCTGTGTCAGCGAACGGTTCCCCTGCAAAGGGATGTCGTGTCTCACATTCGGGACGTTCCTGGGAGTGTTGACCAGTGCATACCTGGTCAGACATTGGAGCGCTTCCTAATGGTCGCTGATGTTATTCCTGCAGGAGTTTTAATGGCAGAAACTGATGTTGAAACAACGCATTCATTCCTTTCGTCAAAGTTTGAACGTAAATGTCCGAGCTTGTCTTTTTATCTTTCTCTCTCTCTCTCTCTCTCTTTCTCTCTCTCTTTCTCTCTCTGTTTCTATTTCTCTCTCTCTCTCTCTGTTTCTAGTTCTCTCTCTCTCTCTCTTTCTCTCTCTGTTTCTAGTTCTCTCTCTCTTTCTCTCTCTGTTTCTAGTTCTCTCTCTATATATATTTTTCTCTTTCTCTCTCAGTTTAACTTTCTCTATTTCTCTCTGTCAGTTTTACGTTCTCTCTTTCTATCTGTTTCTCTTTCTCTATCTCTTCGTCTCACTGTTTTACTTTCTCTCTTTCCTCTCTGTTTAACTTTCTCTCTTTCTATTTGTGTTTCTCTTTCTCTCTCTCTCAAACACACATTTGTTACTCTCGCGCACTCCAACTTATATCTGTGAAAAAAAATTCTCGCTCTAATTTCATCTATCTATGAGAGAAGTCCTTTATATGTAAAAACAGCTTCTGTATTTGTGCTTTCTGTCCGACAGTCAGTCTATCGGTTTTAAATATAAACACTATTTTTCTCCTTTTTTTTAAAAAAAATTGCATTTTGAGTGATTGTCTAAAGATTGACGAGCTCTGTGATCGAAATAAATACAACGCCTTTTTTCTTTCTGAAACACTAACACTTTCTTTAACAATATTCGGTATACATATTATATGCACACGTGTCTAAACCTAAACTGAATAATATCGGCAGTACGTAATCACCTCGTTTTGTTATACATTCTGTACATGCAACATAAAAATAAATTTTTTTCTTGTATACAACTATGTTTGTATGGCGGGGAGATGGGGAAATTCCCAAATCAACCTCCCACCCCCGCCCCTTTCCGAAAAGACAAAGGGATACCTATTTAAAACAATTTAAAAGTTTTTTAAGGGTTTCTACGAACGTATGCCAAAAGCAGTCCTTTCTTGTGAGCTGAAAGGTGGTCCACGTAACAGAAATGCTCACGGAAACGATTTAAAGACCAAATCAGAAACCCAATTGAGAATTACCCCCTGAGAGCACGTGAAAGAAAGCATGCAGTGAGTTTGAAGGTCGTCTTATCTGAAGAATCCCAGCCATCCTGCCAAAGCGCCAACAATCTTTGGTCGGCCAGGGATCGTACACTTTGATATGTGCACGGTTCATCACGCACTAGTGCCGTCTGGACCGCGGTTTTTCGCGAGATGGTTGGCCAAATCGTGACTGACCACTCCACAATGGGCGGGCACCCATTGCAAGGTAACGTTCACACCAAATCACACCAACGCTCTCTGAGCGTGAGGAGGTCCTTTACCCTTCTGACGCCTTCCTCTAGCCCCCTTTAGGCCTCTAGAACGGACATCGAATCGGTAGACAAGACACATTACTTACTTTTCATTCCACCCATTCTAGTGCCTGGAACATTGCTTCCAGTTCAGCCTCGTGGCTGCTTTTTCCCTGGCAGCGTCCCATGAGCTGGTCTCATTCGAAGGTGCCAGAGAGTCGGACTACCGCCCCATACCCAGCTTTCACATTGCCCTCGAGCGTCTGCACAGAGCCGTCTGTGTAGATGATGGTCACTCCAGCTGGATACGATGCGATAGTCTCTCTGGCTGCATCTAGTAGCCGTGTGGGATCACTCTGCCTTGTTACCACTGGGTCAAGTAGGCTCTTCCGTATCGTCGGCATGCCGAGAACCTCCATTGGGAGAAAGGAACCGGACGGGGAAAGAGCAGCCCACTCCACCGAAAAATCCATCTCTGACCAGCCCACGCGCCACATGCATGAAGCAGGGTCGGTCTTTGAGACCTCTCCTGCCCTCATAGTTATTGACCAGACTTCTGAGTGGGCATCCTTCGTGAGCAAGTATGACGGCTTGCTCTCTGCGCAATTTTTAAGACCAGTTTCGGCGCCAACTTGCTTTAATAGACATAGATATATATCAAAAAAGAAAATCGTATTTCATGTTCTAATATTGATTTTGTATTCAATGATATTTTTCCCCTCTGTTCTTTGCTTGTTTGTAATTCTAGAAAAATTTTTATCTCCCCCCCCCCCCCTCTTCCATCCTCTTATTATTTGAAGATAAATGAAATTTTCGTTTTTCGTAGGAGACATGTCGTTTGCAGACAAAGCGAATTTTAAGAAAGGAAAAAAAAAAGACTGCTTGATAAATCACATAAACTTGTTAGCGCCCTGTTGTAAATATTGTTGATACTTTGTAAGTACAGTGATAGTAGTGTGTTGTTGTCTGATTATATTTGTCACACGATGCGTCATTTAAGCCTAATGAAGGGCGCCATAGTGAATGGCCCCTTTCCAACTAAATTCAAAAAGAAAAATAACTTTGTGCTGCAAGCGAGATTTCATTTTACAATTATGAAAAGTGTACAGAAATATCATTATAAACATTCTAAAGTAGATGGTTTTGCTATTGTCCTTTTAAAAACATTTAAATGTATAAATTTTTTTTCAGTAGAAGATTACATTACCGAAAAGACACAAGACGAAACCGTAAGTTCCATGTTTTCACAAGTATACACTGATGAATCTCCACCCTGGGACGAAAGCCCTCTTCCTATTATAAAGGACCTTATTGAAAACATAAAAAGAAAATCTGATTACAGACCAACAGAGCTCAAGAAAATAGTGAACTGTTTTCTACAAACCAAATATCCTAGCAATCAGTGGTTCAGAGTTTACACGGATGGCTCATCCCATAAAGCCACCTCAAATGGAGGAGCTGGAATACTTATCGAATTGCCAGATAGAGGAAAACTAGAAAAATCCATTGCAACTCTGACAATCACAGAGCAGAAAGGGAAGCACTAGCACTAGCTGCTACCATGCTAGCTAGCAAATCATCCAAGTTCCCCACACAGTCAAATTGTCTTTCTAACCGATGCGAAAACAACCCTCCAAAGCTTGCAAAACTCTGATTCCTCTTATATTAAAAACCTCAGAACAGCACTTACAAAGCTCAACAACAACAGCAAAAAAACTGTAATTCAATGGATACCAGCTCATATAGAACTAGAAGGAAATGAGAAGGCTGACACACTCACCAAGAGTGGGAGAACTAACTCACAAATAAACTCTACACTCTATCCAGAAGAATTGAAGAAATTAATTGTAAATAAAATAAATGAGAAATGGAGGAGCTCTCATCTAAATCACAAGAAAGATGACGCTTACTATAAGCTATCCCGACATGACCAACGTCTAATCTTTCGACTCAGGACCGGACACAACAGAATGCGACAACACATGTACCGGAAGCTCAAAATTGGAACCAGTGAAATCTGCCCATGTGGAGTATCACCAGAGAATGCCGACCACCTCCTCCAAAACTACTCTCTTTACCAAGAGGCCCGTTTAAGACACTGGCCCCAAATCACCCCACTAGAAAGGAAACTATATGGAGAGCTCCCTGATTTGGAAACCACTGCGCAGTTCATCTCATGTATTGGTCTAGTCATCTGAACACTCCAACATAATCAATGAGAACGAAGAAGAAGAAGAACAACAAGTAACGTTAACATTGATCATAAATTGTTCAAACTTGACGATCATTAGGGTGTCTATTGTCCTCTGTTGTAGACCCATGTACGTACACACTAACGAAGTTCTTGAAATAGTGATCCTTTCGAAAAGAACAGTCTTTAGTTTCTAAGGAAGCCCAAAAATTTTGTGAAACATAAGTGAGCTGTTTTTGTTGGTGCATGAGTTCCTATTGTAACTGATTTTACGTACAACAAAGTGTACTTAGAACTGGACTAATCAACAACAAAAAGTTCCTGTACATCTCTCAGTCATTGACAGACTGGCGCCGGTTTCCAGATGTCAACTTGTCATCAAACTAAAATTGCGGCAAAACAGAATTGTAATGAGCTCATGAGGAATTTAGAGGACTAGATATAATCCAAGTTGATTATGCTTTATAGTATGTCTGGTCTTGCAATAATTTTTTCCCCAATGAAGCCCCGGGACAATTTATCTCCACCAGTTGACACCGAGAGGTCCTGGAGTTACACATATTAAAAAGATAAAATATAGTACCTGTATGTGTCATGCCGAAAATGAGCCTTTAGGTTAGGTTATTTCCCTAGCCTTGGGCGCAATGTGCTTATTATGAAGATTTATTAAGGAATCCCTAAACTCTGTTATACCTCTTTCCTTTCCGTATTTGATTCTGAGACCCAAGTTCTCCTTTAGTATGTACTTTTCTGCCGTGTAGATTTCCTTGAACATATCATGTATTAAGCGTTCATTATACAAAAAAAAAAAAAAAATTCGTGAAACCGACCTATAAAATGGATGAACATGTGCACCAAAGAAATGTGGGGGTATAATTTTGAATTGTAGGTAATCGCCCCAATCTGATTCCATAATAATGCACTTCCAATGGAAACTTTATAGGTTTTCTATCTGTCCCACGAACTTAAATATTAGTGCCTTGCTCTTAACCCGAACATCCAGTAAATTAATGCCACCGTCTTTTTTATCTTGGATCTAAGCGTTATGCTTTAGCCATTTAATTGTGTTCCTAAAAAGGAAGCTTCTAATTGTTGTGTTCATCTTGAATAAGAAATAGGGAGGAGGTTTTGTGATACCGGTACTCTCTATAAAGACCACCGTTTGAATTACCATATTATTAATCAAAATGGCCCTCCCAAAAATGGTAGACGAGGTATGCTTATACATTTTAATAAAGTTACAGGTTTTATTATAAATACTGTCCCACTGGTCTTTGGAATACTAAAGTGGATTACTATTCCAAATGTTAATACAGATCTTGATTCTGTCCACTACTGTCAAGTTGAGCGAGGAAGTATATTTAAACTTCCTTTTCCCACCCCCTAATGGGTGACTTTCCTATGTTAATTTTTGACCCGCTAGTCAGTCCAAAAGATTTAAGCTTGACATAAATATTGATAATATCGCTCTCACTTGACGGGAAAAACGTTGTATCATCTGCGTAAGCGTTTAATTTAACAACAGGTATTGGGCCAGGAATATTAATACCTTCTATTGAACTGTCTAAACTCAAATGGATTCCAGTAGAAGTTCATAACTAAGCGTATACAGATTTTATAAAATATTTTGTTTTTAATTTTTTTTTTAAAGGAAACCTCAGAATTTGCGCTATTCAATTTTAGCTTTGTCATCATAGGAATCCTTGGGCATTAGGCCTCTTTTTTTGCCTCTTTTTTTGGGCTTGATATGCCTATTTTTTTTTGGGCCCTCCTGCCTCTTTTATGGGCTTTATAAAATTTTATTATAAGTTCTCACATTTCACAAATATTAAATTATAAAGAATTAAAATTAAACTTTGAAATATGATTAGTCCATACATAATTAGTAATTAAAATACTCAATCTACATAAATAGTAGGTAGAAAGATTAAGATTAATGAAACCAAATAAAACTTGATCTGTCTTGTGAAGATTAGTCTGATTACGTAATTATCTGTTGATAAACTTTGAGTCCATGTGATGAATATCTTATGTCATTAATTAATAGTTTAATTATTCCTTACTAGTTAATATTTCTATTTTTTTTTAGATAAGAAAAACAATATATTTTTTTTTAAACTTTGAGGTAATATAATTAATACCTTACATATATTCCTAGTTGAAAAAGCAAGGTTATATTTAAGGACCAATAACTTAAGTAACTAAGATAGAAGCATTTCCAATCATCTAATAACAATTTTTTCCCTTTGAAATCCCAAGAAAATGGATTACAATCCTTTACCATCAAGGTTTACAGGAGTCTGATAGTGGTATTATGTTTGCAATATGTGAACAGTTTTGCGAAATGTACATTCACTTCTTTCTAGTTTTACGGTTCCATACTTTTAACTTTGTAATGACACTCAAAATTAAATCTTCAGATATGTGTTGAGTTCTTTCCTTGAGTTTCCTTTTAGAATGCTCTTTTTGTATTGTTCAAAAAGCAAAGCGAAAGTTGTTCAAATGTTAATCTTATTTTCTGGAGAATTTGATAATTTTTCTTTAATGTCGCTGCGATCTAAGGGGGAATGGCCATGGTGCAGATCATCTTATTATCCTTATGTCTATATGGTCATTTAGCGTGTAAATTGCAGAATGAAGGCATGGCTCGTAAATAGTATTACTCTGCGCTACACATAAATGTGTCGGAAAACACTTATTGTAGTAATATTTGTGTTTTAAAAATAGTTTTTATTTTTTTGCATCCTTATACACAGATAAATTAAAATAGGCACACTTTCGGAACACTATGAATAACAATGGGTTCTTCGGCATGGTCACATGTTGTTCCCCTTTACCATTGTGGCTGATACCCACAAAGTGGAGAAACAGACCTTTATATGAGAGTTATATTTTGAAAAAAAAAGGGGGGGGGGGTAAATTAAATCACGAACTAGAGACCCTGAAGCCTTAAGACATCTTGCCGTACAGGGTTACACAACCTCGCAGAACCTGAAACGCCGCTGATCCCAAACTGTATAGGATATTTGCCATTTCTTTGGACGAATCGCCTGCATGAAGGAGGTGGGACTGTTGTGGGAATGACGTCATTCCGATTTCGACCAAAACTAACGCCCAGGCTTTTATTTCTTATTTATTCCCAAAACATTCACTACCAGAGGAAACAGAGCCGCTCTACGTGGTCCACAGGCTCAGCCAAAGAAGAACCAGAGCCGTTCTACACGGCCAACAGACACAGCCAAGAGATGAACCAGAGCCGTTCTACGCGGCCAACAGACACAGCCAAGAGATGAACCAGAGCCGTTGTACGCGGCCATCAGACACAGCCAAGAGATGAACCAGAGCCGTTCTACGCGGCCAACAGACACAGCCAAGAGATGAACCAGAGCCGTTCTACGTGGCCAACAGACACAGCCAAGAGATGAACCAGAGCCGTTCTACGCGGCCAACAGACACAGCCAAGAGATGAACCAGAGCCGTTGTACGCGGCCATCAGACACAGCCAAGAGATGAACCAGAGCCGTTGTACGCGGCCATCAGACACAGCCAAGAGATGAACCAGAGCCGTTGTACGCGGCCATCAGACACAGTCAAGAGATGAACCAGAGCCGTTGTACGCGGCCATCAGACACAGTCAAGAGATGAACCAGAGCCGTTCTACGTGGCCAACAGACACAGCCAAGAGATGAACCAGAGCCGTTGTACGCGGCCAACAGACACAGCCAAGAGATGAACCAGAGCCGTTCTACGTGGCCAACAGACACAGCCAAGAGATGAACCAGAGCCGTTCTACGTGGCCAACAGACACAGCCAAGAGATGAACCAGAGCCGTTCTACGTGGCCAACAGACACAGCCAACAGATGAACCAGAGCCGTTCTACGTGGCCAACAGACACAGCCAAGAGATGAACCAGAGCCGTTCTACGTGGCCAACAGACACAGCCAACAGATGAACCAGAGCCGTTCTACGTGGCCAACAGACACAGCCAAGAGATGAACCAGAGCCGTTCTACGTGGCTAACAGACACAGCCAAGAGATGAACCAGAGCCGTTGTACGCGGCCAACAGACACAGCCAAGAGATGAACCAGAGCCGTTCTACGTGGCCAACAGACACAGCCAAGAGATGAACCAGAGCCGTTCTACGTGGCCAACAGACACAGCCAAGAGATGAACCAGAGCCGTTCTACGTGGCCAACAGACACAGCCAACAGATGAACCAGAGCCGTTCTACGTGGCCAACAGACACAGCCAAGAGATGAACCAGAGCCGTTCTACGTGGCCAACAGACACAGCCAAGAGATGAACCAGAGCCGTTCTACGTGGCCAACAGACACAGCCAACAGATGAACCAGAGCCGTTCTACGTGGCCAACAGACATGGACATTTTTTGCGGGAAAATACAAAATAAAGACACGTTTCTAAAATTAAAAAAGGAAACAATGTTTTCTGAAAAAAAAAGGTCAGAGAGCCCGTAAATACTGAGGAACTGAAGAGCGCAAATAGCAAACAGAACAAGCCAAGAACGAAACTAAATTGAAACACACATAGACACTCACACACACATACACACTCACACACACACACACACTCTCACACACACACACACACACTCACACACACACTCTCTCACACACTCTCACACACTCACACACACACACACTCACACACACACACTCACACACACACACTCACTAAAGGTGACGGAAACTAGTTGAAAACAGCTGCAGATTAGAAAGTCAACAAACATCAGTTAACAAAATGTGAGCTCTATGTACAAAAATGTGAACACCTTCAGGTCGACTTGCTTAGGACGGAACAGCTACGGTGGTGCAGGCAGATGTAAGCAGTCGAAGAGGTGACGTTTTGTCCAAATGTGACACCACTGTGTCACCACTGTGCTGTTCAAACAAAACTCTTTCATTAGCTACATTTAACTAAAAAAACTAGACAATTAATTAAAGGCTTTCAGGACTTTCAACGTGTATATGGAGTCTTTCCCATTGCGTCAAATGCGGAAAAAAAATCTTTTATGTTTATGGGACAGTCAAGACGAAGATATGTAAAAGGGAAGAAAGAGCATTTTTACAAATTTGTCCTAGCATATGGAACGAGGAATGTGCCTTTATCTTTGTGTCTTTCTGAGTATTTTATTAAATTTTGTTTTTGTATCTGAAGATTATGGTTAATGACTTCAGAAACACGAGATTGAAATTCCAATTTATTCTATTCTGGCATTCTAAAAATCACTTTTTTTTCTTACAAGTACTACATAAAAAATCGCATTTCAAGCGTTCAGCTTCGCCCATTGTATCCCATCCTACCATTTGTACACCTTTGACCTAATTATGTAACAACTTTACCAACACACATTTCTTTCACAAACAATTATATCAGGGTTAACAAACACTTGTGGAGTCCGAGTCTGCGAAATAATAGCATCTCTCTTTCTATTAGCACAGCAGTACAGAAATATATTTTCACATTGTATATAATCTAGATAGCTTAAGCCGGGTTAATATTCATAGTAAGCTTCACTGAAGTTTGAGGTTTCAGTGACCTGGGGATGGAAGGGTTCAAACAGATGACCATTATGGAGACAGTCAAAGCTCATACCAATTGACCATGAAGTGACTTCTCGCAATAAGTCCTCAACAGTAAAATGTCTGTGGGTGTAGACATGATAATTATATCCTAGCACAAACCTCATGCAGGATGTGCAGAGGATGGAAGTAGGCAAGGTTTGAACGGGTGACCTCCAAGACGACAGTCCGAAAGCCATACCAAACGATTAGGCTGTGGTCCGTTGTAACAAGTCCTCAACAGTAGATTGCCTCGGGGGGGGGGGGGGGAGACATGCTATTTTAAGTAGTAATATTACATCTTAGTAGGCCTACAAACTCCTGCAGGACAGCTGGGGATGGAACTGGGCAGGATTAAAAAAGGTGACCACCATGATGGCATTTCGAAACCAAACGACCAGGCATCGATCTGTTGTAATAATACCTCACAGATGTCACTGTTTGTAGTCATGAAGATTATTAAGTAGTAATATTTCGTCCTAGCCTTAATCTCTTGAAGGACAGCAGAAATTGGAACCGGGCAGGTTTCGAACAGATGACCATCACCAACCAGTCAGTGAGTCAGGCAGTGATCCGTTGTAACACATCCTCAACAGTAAAATATGACTTTGGATGTTTTCAAATCGTGCTAATCACATACTGGATTCAAGTTGAAATTTAAAAAAAAAAAAAGAGATTGAAATTCCAGAGTTAGCAGACGTGTCAGTTGCGCCACCTGTAAACTTAACATTGTTTTAAACGGCGCAACGAACACAGTCTAACCGTTTCCTATTCTTTCCGATCGATTCTTTCTTTTGTTTTTTTCTTTTCTTTTTCTACTTTGTGTAAATACCTCGCAGCAGACGACCAGTTTTCTTTTGCAATTTGCAAGTAAACATGCAATTATCCCTGTTTCCTGTTGCCTTTTTCTCCAACGTGTTCTGTTACTCTCTCGTCTGCTCGCAAAAGGGTAAAAGAAAAAAAAAAAAAGGTGGGAGACAAGAGCATAATCTGGTAAACGATGGAGGGGGACGTCAACAATTTCTACACGCGGTAAACGTCGAGTCCTAGAATTGTTGTTGCAGCTCGCTGGCCGGACTTTGGGGGCCTAACGATCTCAATTAGCCAGAAACCCGCCAAAAAGTTGGAATAGTTTACACAGTGATGGCGAGACGTGCCCGTGTGTTTGGCCGCTTCAAACACTTTGGACGATGCTGTGTGACATGGGGGGAAGTAGGAGGAGGAGGGGGCAGTGGTAAAGATTCACCTTCAAAAGGACGAGGCGATCCAACTAGACACATGCCCCCCCCCCTCGTCTTTCAGCAATGTGACTACATATTTTCGTATTCCGTTCCTCCATAATTGAAGACCACAGTTAAAGTTTTAATCTTTTAGACAAACTTGAAATTTGAAGTTACGAAATTGAAGTAGAACATTTTCAATACAATTTATAGAGACGTTTAATTTAAAAACTCTCTCCGACGTGAACAACAAATGTAAATATAAAAATTTTGACAACTTCTTTTGCCTTCCAATTGCTTTGCTTTACTTGAGAATAAATCTCTGGATTGATATAGCCCTGGGAAAAAAAAATTGTCATAATCCTTGTAGGCCAGAGAAAAAAAAAAGGGAGACAGAATAAAATGCGATGGGAAGGCATCAAAGAATGGACGGGCCTGACTGTGAAAGAGTCTAGTCTAGGCAAAAAAACAAAGAAATTGAAATAGACGGTCGACAGATCATATGTGGTGCCCTAGCGATAAAACAGTGTAAATACTAAGTGAAGGTGAATCTATTTTATTCTTTATATATTGTTAATGACTATATCTCTTCCTCGCGTGATCTAAATGAACGCATGTCTGAAAGGATTAATCTAGTTACAAATGATTCGCTGATTCACAGATTCGCTGATTCACAGATTCGCTGATTCACTAGAAGAGAAAAAAAAAGGAACAGCTGCAGACGACTACCTTCAAATGTTTCTTTTTAAAGCTGTGTCAGTGTTTTCTTTTCGGGCATGCCATTGTATAAACTGGAAGGGCCGCCGTGTTCTGCAGCCACCGCCGTTGATAGAGGCGCAGAGCTCGCTTAACGAGATCCATTACGACCTCCTACGTCCCTGGTCGTTTACGTGTTGTTTACAGGCGCCAGTTTTTGACTTTTCTTTGATTTCCAAAAAATGTATTTACTTTGAGGGGTCATTTTGACGTCTGCTGATTCAGTCTTCACAAAAACTTTACTCGGGAAAAGGTAAGGAAGAATTTTTTTTTAGAATAAGAAAATGAGCTTTAGGTTTTTAAAACCCAATAAAGGAATTTCGGATGCTATTTAAAATAAACTTCTGGGGGAAAAGAATCAGATGTACAAATATATCTCAATACAATAGTTTGATAAAAACTTTTTTTAGAAGGTAAAAGAAAAATTATTCTTGTGTTTTTTTTAAAGGAGGGATGGCTGGCAAGTTACTTGTAAGTTCGATTATGAAGCGATTCGTGGGGTCACTTACGGGGGGGATGCTGGCCGCACCGGGTGACACCCATGCTAGTGACGCCACTGGTGCAGTGTATGCTTGCACGTCCTAGCCTAAAACTTTTGCAGAACGTAATGACTGTGGGCAGGGTCCAAACTCAGGACCACGTGACCATAGTGCCAAAAGCATACAGACGCTCAAGGTTACCTATTGTATAGTACCACAGTTGGTAAGAGCCGCGCTAGCTGAGTGGTAAAGCGCTTGGCTTCGGAACCAGAGGGTCCCGGGCTCGAATCCCGATGAAGACCTGGGATTTTTATTTCGGGGTCTTTCTTTCTACCCAGATCTGATGGATACCTGACATTAGTTGGGAACAAGCAAAATACAAAAAGGTAATTTTTTTATTAAAAAAAAGCTTATATTTAGTGTATCAATTAGTTTGGATCAGTCATGTAATAAGCCTTAAAGGGCAATCTATAAAGGGGACTAATTCAGCTTACACCACCACTTCAATCGAGTACTATTTCTTTCCCTTATTTGAAATACCAAATAAAGTTAATTTATTACCAAATGGTTAATTTTTTTAAATTGATTTTTGTGTTGTCTTTTCAAAGAAATAATTGTGCAAAATTTATCGGAGAAATAACGTGGTCAAACTTTTGGTGAGACAGCACATAGACAGACACACAGACAGACAGAGTGAGTTTACATAAGCTCATTAAAAAGTAATGGCGGTTAATCGTTGTGATGACCACATGACACCCTCGTTGGCCGTGGGCCACAGAAACAAAGGATGTTTACATCATCTGCCCTAGAGACCTAAACCCTAACCCTAACAGTTGGATAACGCATTTAAAACTTGCGTTAAAAACGACTACTACAATTTATAGGTATGTTAGATTACAAAGATGGAAGAGAAGGGAACTATAGAAGCTCGACACTTTAGAGAAATGTCAACTGTATTCCACGTAAATTTTCTCGGGGTAAAAACTGCGTTAAAAAAAAAAAACGAGATGGAAAAAGCCGTTACGTCCTTTTCAGCATTAGCTTCGACTTTTTGACTTCCGGTATGTCGCTAAAATCCCGTGTGTACCTAAGGATTAGCGACAGCGCGAAAATCTCTTGCAGTCTGAAGGACTTCGTTTAGATGTTGACCCGGAACTCGAGGCTCAGGACCCGCGAAAAGATAACAGCCTCGTTTTGATCTTGTTATCTTTGTGACCAGAAAACTGCTTACCTTTGCGTTCACGTGTTTGAATGTCAGGTAGATATTGTGGTCAATTTTTTGTTTTATTTTTGTTTCAGTAATAGTAAAAAATGAAATGTCAACTAATATTTAGAGATTTTCTTATTCGGATAGAAATAAATCAAATTTCATGTATTTGATGTTTCTTTTTACCGTTAGAATGAGTTTTTTTGATCATCTTTTGCAGGGCCTCGACGTCTTAAATTATGTTGCTCTCTGTTAGTCCTGATGGTACTTTTTCTATGTGTGAGGCCTAATGGTACTTTTTCCATGTGTTGAGGCCTGATGGTACTTTTTCCATGTGTTAGGCCTCGTGGCACTTTTTCCATGTGTGAGGTCTGAGGGTACTTTTTCCATGTGTGAGGCCTAATCACTATGTGTGAGGCATGAACATCTTTTTCTACCCTTTTTCTTCCTGGTCTTCCTTTGGACATGAAATCTGACTAGGCTTACTTTAATGTTGCATTCTCTTTGAGCTAGTTTATTAACAAATATTTTGTACTTCTACCAAATAATCTCCTGTTTTTTAAGGATGGAAAGGTTGGGCAGAATAATTTGTCAACAAATATTTCCCCGATATCATTATGATTTGAATTATTTTCTCTTTTGTTTTCTTTAATGTATCTGATTCTAAAAAAAAAGGGTTCACAATTATTATCTACAATGTACACGTATGGTCTAAAACTAACACTTGAACAAATATGCTAACAAAAGTTGTTGTCCATAATAGTGCTAACAAGTATCTACATTTCTTAGTTATCCCTTTAATTTCTTGTGACGCTTCATCAGTCCAAGGAGTCTTTCCAGTAACCTTTGCACTGCAATGTTTTATTAACATTCCAGCTAATGATTTTACAAGCTCATGATGACTGGGACTTCACGTTAAGAAAAAAAGCTGCTCATTGAGTTCATTGATGTCTGTTTATTTATTTCACTCTTTATTTATAATTTTGCAGTATGTTTTGAGATGAAAGCGGGAATTACCCCTAAAGACATGTTCAAGGGGAATAAAAAGTAAGCTAAATTTAAGTTTTTTAAGATGATGACATTTTTAAAAATTATAAAGGTCAAATCAGAGTTTTCACGGTGTGGTAATATTATTATATAATTATTATTATATAAATTATATTTTTTCCATAAAAATTTTTTAAAACCTGTTAAATTGTATAGATAATCGTTAAGTCCATTTTCGAAATACCAGTCCACCTATTCCAAGAAGTTAAATATGCTTGCTTTGAAAACTAGTAGCTTCTTTCAATTAAGACATGAACATAGTATATGTGAATGCGAATTGTTATTGTCATAAACATAGCGAAATTGCTTGTATTATTTTATTTTTGAGTATCTTTGGCACTATGGTTTTTTTTAAACTTAAATTTAACCTTTCATTCATTTACGTTCAATAGCTCCAGGGGCGTCTCCAGCTACCATGAAAAGTATGCTTGAGTCACTATCTACTTGTCATGACACGGTTAAAATATCTGTCTTTAGAATCGTTTTAAATGCATCCATCTAGTCCTAGTGGACTTCTAAATAATGTCCTGGCCTATCCAAACACTAATTGTTTTTCAATAACCCAGCAGTCAAGTTTTCCAACAACATTAAATCTCTATTCAGACTGTCCTGGCACAACTTTCGTTAAAGCGATCTTCACTTGAGGAAAACACATTTTCAGAGAATCTTATTAATCAAAACGTCTTTGCTAAGTTTATAGTACGTGCCACTGGACTACGAGTTTCGTATTTTACGAATCCTCCTCGAGAGGAACGTTACTTTGCACCGACGAGAGAGGAGAACTCCATACATTTCAACGAAAACTAGGAAAACAAGAGTTGTCGTTTTTGGAACGCTTAACGTCATTGTGAGAAGGTATTAGCCCTCGATGGCGGCCTCGCCTCATTTAGAGTGGGCATTCAATGTACAGACAAAATGCGGTCACAGATGGGCGGTTGTGATGAGCTTGAGGCAACAGAAGACGCTATGTTTTCTTGGATTATCTCCCGTTAACCGTGGTTGTTGAAAAACTTGTGGTATGATTTAGCATCACAGTCCGGACATGGTTTCAAAGCGATGAGGAGCAAAGGGGCGATCACTGGCAGGAGGGTGTAAATACCGCATCGCTCTTAATTCTTGGAAGAAAATGTTTTTTACATTGACTTGTGTACGCGTACATTTGTGCTGCAGTGTCTCTCCATTCTATCAATCTTCACACTTTTGCTAAAACTAGATGGCTTATAAAATAAGTTTTAGGTTAAAAATGGAATATATTGCCGATCGACTGCTTCGTAAAGTTGTCTCCCTTTCTTGACCATCCTTCCACAAACGAAATTTTTCTTAAGTACATTACCTCCCACTTTTCTATTATCCTTTCTCAACCAACACACAAACAGAAAAAATGTTACAAAGACAGTTTACGTTTAAACACAAACTCTAAATCGCCCCCCCCCCCCCCGAAGTGGTCCGCTATGGCAGGTAAAAATAGGCAAGTTTCAATATTTCCAGAAAGAATATCAGAAACTATGAAATACAAACTAACAACAACCCTACCTCCGTCGATACAAAGAGAAGAAACGTACTTGTGTCGAAAGTTTGCTGATACTGTTGTATCGTTTGTTCGATTAACGACCTGTTATATTTAAATCCTTGGTGTCACTTACAAAGACCGCATCACGAATGAAGAGAGTAGAACAAGGAATAATACAGCAAGTGGACCCCGCGATGACCTGCTAACCACTGTCAAAAAACGTAACTCAAACTCTATGGCCACATCACAAGGTTCTCGGGGCTCGCAAAGACATTCTTTCAGGGAACAGTAGCAGGAAGAGTATGAAGAGAAAGCGATGGGAAGACAACATCAAAGAATGGACGGGCCTGTCAGTGAAAAAAAAAAGTCTATGAAAGGCAAAGGACAGAAAGGAATGGAGAAAGACGGTTGACAGATCTTGTGTGGTGCCCCAAAGGTTCAAGAGAATAATGGGTAGGTAAAGGCGAAGTTAAATGTGAAACCTTAACCTACTAACTCTTGCCTAATACCTAAACCTTTAGATGCCGTAAAGCTCAAGCAGTATTGCCTATTGCAAAATTGAAGAAGAACTGTTTGCGAAACAATCTATAACATTATGCTTCATATTTTAGCCTAGTGGCAAATTCGAACGGCTAACAGAGGCGGCGCTTATTTGATGGACTGAAGATGAATCTCTTTATCGCTTGCCTCCTTGGGGTAAAAGGCGGGGGGCTTTAGTTGGTTCCTTCTGTTCAGATCCCTACCCAAAAGGTCTCCTCTGCTCAGCAGAACTCGGGAAAAGTTACAACTGAGGGCGTAGTCTAGCAAGAGAAACAGCTAATCTGTTTTCTAAGTGTGAAACTATTTCACCCTAGATTACTTTCAACAATGACAGATCGATAGTTTCCATAAATCAAAACAGTTTAATAGCACCCTACAGTGGGGGGAGGGGGCGAAAGTTGAAAGAAAAAGGGGGCTCCTAGTCATACAATTGTTTTACCAGTTCCGCACTCTTCTCCCCAGCCACCCCACTCAGATTCGCTGATTGAGAGGCCCCAAAACAGTGCTTTTTCTCACGCTTGGAGAATGTCACGGCCGTCTTAAGTAGGTTGCGAATCTCATTGCGAGTGTTAGAGTCCCATAAACTGTCACAAATGAGTTGCGCAGAGTCACGTGACCCACTCGTTTCCTAAATTACTTGCAAATACAAATGAAGGAAGGGGGGGAGGCAACTGTGTTTATAACTCTTAAAAAATTTGACATTGTTATTGGTAGCCTGAGTCTAAACTGCGGGCCACTTCCACCCCGAACCCCGTGGCTAAATAAACAATGTTCTAACCCTCTTCCTCTTGTTTTAGAATTATTCATTTATAGCCTCATTGCCTCCCACCTCCCCCTCTACCTCCCACGTTATTGGCACCATACAATAAAACGAGGCTGTGATGAATGCGCACAAATATTGCTCCAATACTCCACGTACGACAGGATTACAGCCTCCTTAGAAGTCTGGAGAGCTGCTGGAGGACGCTAAAGAGTTTGGCATTATCGGGGGAAAGCTTCCACGTGAGCCAATCCGTCGCCATGTTGATAGACCTGGCCAAACACATGAAACAATGTTTGTCTAACTAGGACACCGGCGAGGTATCCCCCACCATGTTGTAAATCACCCAAGCTTTTTTTTTTAACGAGAGGTTTTGGAGGGACGGGAAATGTTGAAATAAAAATCACACAACTGCTATTAACCTCTTGACATTCGGTTTCACTTTGTCTAGGTTTGGTTGACTCAAGATGAACTAGGAAAGTCGTTTGTCAATCGTTAACACCAAGATGTGGCCACAAAAAAAAAACACACAAAAACTGCAGGGCTTGGACAAGGAAAGTTAGGAGGGAAAATGTAAAACACTCAATCTGGAAAGAAACGGAACAAAATTGATTTAATGTGTGTATGTGGGTGTGGAGATATATAGTGTGTGGGTGTGTGAGTGAACACGAAAGTATGTGAGAGAAGGTTTGTTAATGTGTGAGAGAACCAGAGTATGTGTGTGTATAAGGGAGAACAAGAATGTGTGGGAGAAGGAAGGTGTGTGAGAAAAATAATTAATGTGAGGAAATTAGGGTATGCTAGTGTGTGGGAGAACGATAGTGTGTGAGAATGTTAGGGTATGTTCACGTGTGGGTAAACAACACAATACAAACATTGGAGACAACGGGGCTTTGTGTGATCGATCGCATGACCTAGCCTTGAACCTCAATTACAAAAAAAAAAAAAAGTCAATAGATTTACTGCAGGTAGCACGTTCTAGTACTAGAAATAAAAAAGCAACTTGTTACGTCACATCCGCGTCTCGAAAAATCTCGGACAAACAAGTTACTAAAAGAATATAACAAAAAAATGACACGATCGTACTGCATTGTTTCATTTGATTTATTGATTTGGTATGTTTAAAATTCATTATAAGCCTACTAATTAGACTTAACAAAGGATGGCTGCCTTGTCGTACAGTTTGCGCGCTGGACTGTCGATTATCGATGGTCCCGGGTTCAAACGCTGCCCTGGCCCATCCCCCCCTAGGAAGTAAATTATCTTCAACTGTGAAAGGAACATTCGAAACGTGTAAAACATTTCACAAAACAAGTCCATTTTATTTATTTTTTTTTACATACCAATTTAAATATACAATTATACTTGTAAAATTATAGTAGGCCTATTAATATATTTATCATTTTGATATTTATGCACTTTATTCATCGCTGAGTTTCGTTGTCCTAGAATAAGGGCGAAGAATCCTCTTAAAATCTATCATCGCCATGGAGAGTCGACCAAATCTGCGAGAGAACAACTAGAGCAGTAAATACCTTCAGGGTGTTGGAGAGTATGTTGGTTTGGCAGTACATAGGTCAGGAGGAGTGTTCTCCTAGCAAAAAAAAACAACATTTTTCACGTTTCTATGACAAACTATTGTTACTGATAGCAGACATCTTGGATGGCAGTGATGATAGCTACGGTAAACTCAGCAAATGTCTGTTATTCTAAAGAAGTTTTCATCCTATAATAAATATTTTGTGAAAAACAAAAAAAACAACAACTTAGTTTTACATTTGGCTTTTAAAGCAAAAAAAAGAAAAACTCAAGAACATTTTTAGGCGACAGTAAAAAAAAAAAAAAAAAGAGAGATAGCCTTGTAGCATTCGTGAATGAATCTTATCCACCTTCTTTTTTTTCTTTTTTCGAGCTCTTTTTTCTTCTCTTTTTATGTTTTTCGTTTACTTTGTTTGGGACCATCTCCCGACGTACTTTCCGTTTCCGACGAAACTGTATTTCAACACTTACCTTTTGGCACTCCTTTGACATGTCTGGCGGGAGATAAGTCTACCAGCCCATGAGTGCTTTGCCCATAGCTATTTATTGACGCCATTACTATTGATTTCGATGGCCTTGTTTCTTCACATCGATAAGGACCTTAATTACGGATTCGCAAGTCAATTATAGAAAGATTTTCATATGCGCAGACCCAAATCTTAAAGGAATAATAGTTAAACTCTTATGGTAAGTGAGAAAGATGACAAAGGGAGTTCATGTTTCACAAACTCGTATTTAGCCCTTGCTGGCTTTACATCGCAAACAAACTCTAACAAAACTCGCACGCCCAGCCTTTAAAGTGAATTTACCAATACAATTCCATTTTTTTTTCATACTTTATAGAAGAAAACAAAGTAAGATATTTTTTTAATTTATTTTTTATCTTACGAACTTTTGGAGTTCCCAATTCATTAAAAGTCAAAATACTTAGAATTACCAAATAACAAGGTCTGAACGATCACGGTGAATGCAAATTGTGATGTAAAAACGCCCCACGGAAAATGCCTCTATTGATTTCTGTCTGTCTGTCACGATTACACAATAAAAATTAAAAGCGCTGCTCACAATCCAGCTTTTCACTCGCATTTCGTTTGCTTGGAATTGGCAACGTTTTGGTTCGACTTCAAACTAGTAACTTCACTGTTGACCAAAACGTCACCTCTTGTTTCTTACTGTCAGACATTCATTTATTTCGACGTTTTCTAAGTGGACATGGTCATAAACCTAATAGAATCGAATACTCTGCATTAAGTCTTCTTCCACTTCAGATGCTCTTACCCCAGATACTTGGCCCAGCTGGTTCTTTTTGCTGACAGAGTTAAAGCGGCCAATAACGTCAACAGTTTTCTTGTCAGGCCCTAATTTGATCAACAATGGCCATATCTCCTTGCCTCTGGAAAAAGTGTAATCGAATCATACCAGAATGTAATCGAGTCATACAATCTGTAATCGAACCAGTCCACTAGGTAATCGGGTAGTAGTAAATCAACTAATTCATTCAGTGTTCCCGGAAACCGGGCAGCGACTAAATCGATTCCGGCAAATATTTAGTACTTTATTTTTAAGTACATGTACTCATATTCTGGCATTAATTTTTTTTTTCTCTGTGACTTGAAAAGCTGGAAAAGTGATGATTGACAATCGGGATAGAAACACAATAGTTCTTATGCTCATTGGAGCAAACAGATTACATTGAAAAGAGAGGAATGATAGACATAATCCAATGACACACACACATAAAAAAATATTTTTAAAAAAGTAAAATATACATAAAATTAGTTTTTTTATGAAAACAGGGCTTATATAAGGGAAATAACTGAAAATTTACAACCATAAATCTCAATACTGTGAGATTTATTAACCTATAGAAATTTCAAACAAAAAAAAAACTAATTAAAATTTTTCATTAGTTGAATTGTCAATGTTGTGATTCATTCATTTTTTTGTTAGTAACGAGGAACAATCGCGCGAAGTTTCAACTTGAACCGAGAACAGAAAGCGGGAGAAATAACGTGTAAAAAATTGTGACAGACAGACAGACAGACACCTAGAAACATGTGTAGAAAGACATGTAGAAAGATCTACACCGCCCGTCAGGGCTGGTCTTAGGCCACTGCAGCCTAAGCGGCCACGTTGAGGTCCGCACTTTCATAGGCCCCGCGCGAATTCTATGTGTAAATTATTTAATTAAACCATTTTCAATTGGAATTCTCTTGAAATTACAAAATACACGAAAAAATCATGAAAATCTCCTGAAATTATTAAAATCTTCTAAAACTCATGCAAATCTCCTTAAAAACAGACAAAATAGTCATTTCTGGGGGTCATTAAATTAGGAAAACGCCAATCCTACTCGCGATTAAAAAAAACGGCATTGTCAGCTTTCATTTTAAACAAATATAATAATAAGGCGAATTTTAACCAAAATAAGAACTTCATTTACTTTAATAGTCTCTGGCATGTAAATATAGATCTAAATCTATCTCGACCTCATAAAAAAAAACAACAAAAGCGATATTTTGCTATTGGATAGTAAATCTAAATGGCAGATCTGAATGTTTATGGGATTTTTGTTGGGAAACTACCACATACTGTAGATGGCTCGTTAATTTAATTTGACTGTGATTTTGTACTTAGTAAACTAAGAATAAAACGCAAAGACGAATTTAGTTTTTAATTCAAAATCTTAATTTTAAGACTAAGACTAAGACTGCTTTATTGATCCATATAGAAATTTATTGTTATCCTTATCCCTACCCAGACTTGGTTTCTCACAATCCGCTTCACATAGGGCCCCGCAACCTGTAGGACCGGCCCTGCCTCCAGTGGTAGTGCAGTGGCATATATCTTCTAACAGAGGAGTGCAAAGACGCACTACTCTCACAGGCTAGTACAGAAACATTCGCAGTGATGTGAAGTAAAAATGACTAGCATGCTTGGCCCTTCTTTGCCTGGCATACCGGAAATACATCTACTCACGCAATCTTAGACCATTTACAGAAATGACTCGGGCATGTGTCAGGCGAGCTCCGACCGGCCGCATTTCAAGAAAACTGAAAGAAAGAAAAAGCGAAAATGGGCTGAAAGACAAGAGTGACCCGCGCCTGCCAGTCAAGAGGTAGATGAGTTTACCAGCGGGGCCTGAGGTCCGCATTCAGTTCTTCTTCTCTTGCGAGAGATTTCTCCTTGCACGTTAGACGCGGGGATAATTAAACGATTGTGCTCGTGGGTGCAACGCGTGTCGCTATGATGCTGATCCAATTGTCTGCTACAAGGTTTTACTCCGCTTCATTCGTCCTCAACCTCCCCCTCCTACTTTATTTTTAAATTTTGTTTTGTGAAGTAGAAAAAAAAAAGGAGGAGTGGGGGGTTCGGTAACAAACTAAATAAAGGGTCGACGACAGGCTGTTACACAAGCATGTAACCAAGTTGGCAAAGGGTATAATACAAAATCGCTTTAAAAAAAAACGAGATTTAAACGAGAATTAGTTTGAATTATTAAGACTTGGTGTAATGATTTCTTTAATTGCGCCATTTTTTTTTTACTTCCCCCCTCCTCCTTTCTATATGGCATCAACTTCTTTGTTGTTGTTTTGCTATGTGTAAAAAAAAATAATTGAGACGCTGTGATACTGCAGGTTTCAGTACAGCTGGATTATTGTGAGTCATCATTAGGACTAACTTAATCACTAGAGGCAAAGCCAACTCTACAAGGTTGATACATAACGATAAGAATTTTGCAATCATCTGTTGTTGGCCTCAGTCGTAGAAAGACTATGGTTCATCTCGAACACTTTTTCATGCGACTGTGGAGCCCTATTTTGGAGAGACACTCCCGTCCACATATAGTGCAGGTCAAGGTGGCTTTCGCTTTGACAGTAAGAGGAGCCGGACATTTTCCATGTGGCACGCTTCCAGACCTGAGGCCCATGTTTTTTTGACTGTCCATAGTTTCTTGGTCACCGTCTATCTTCAACTGTTGCGGTCTAGGGCTATTATTATCAACTAATTAGCAGGTCGAAATCTATAATTTGGATTTTTTTTTTACAAATTAACTGAAGCAACAGTGTCCAACTTTTCTTACAAAATAAGTTTATCATCGCCATTTTGTTTTCGTTCTTTCCAATAAGGGATTTTGGGCGAAGTTGCAGGAACTGCTTGGACACCTATCAAGTGGGATCGGGTTCGAATCTCGACTAGAGTTAACTTATGTTTGCTGAATGGCAGCGCGATAACCTCCTCCCATATATCATTCCCTCCCTCTTTTTAGGTCACGATTATTTCTTTTTACAAAGCCTATATCCAATCTGTTACAATATTTGTCCACGTTATCTCACCCTCTTCCCATTCTCAGACCACGTTGAAACTTTGCTCAATTATTCATTCTTCCTAACAAAATATGAATCAGTAAAAACAATTAGCAAATTAATTAAATAATTCGTGGTAATTCAGTTATTTATTTTGATATTGATTAATGGAAATAAATCTTGCAGTACTTATATAGATGGCTACGCTTATTTTCCCCTTAAAAAGGGGGAATAAATATATTTATAATCAAAATAGGAATAAAATAAACTTAAAATATAGAGCGACATAGCAAAGTATTTAGGACACATTGCCAAATAATTTATTATAAGGAATATCCGTAGACATATCTTATAAACCACTTTGTTCGGGGGAAAGTTTCTTTACCAGGTTTGATTTATACAACTGAGGTAAAGCAGAACTAATCAAAGCGAAACAATTTCGGCATTGTTCTTGCTAGGAACCTAAATATTGGCATTCGCTTCCGGGGAATAAAAATGAGAATGGAGGGGGGGGGGGATTGCAGAGAAGAGATCTCACAGAGTCCACCAGTTAATAACATTGCTTGTCGTGGCCGTAGGGGTGGAAGGTACAAGGACTCTCAACCGGCCCCGTAATTCAGTTTTTGTTCCCGCGGCCAATACGCTTCGTTGTCCCCCGCGACAAATGAAAATATTTTCCGCCTGTGTGTGCCAATCTCTGGGGCTGGGGTATGAAATAATGAGCTGCTCCGGCTAACACAGTTTGTCTTGAAGTGGTCCTCACCCCCTGTCTTCGGAACTCCTGGCATTCTAGAAGGGCGCCGGGGAGGATGCTGGGACATGGAGGAAAATCAGGAGTGGTACGGAGAGACGGTGGCTAGACTAAATGGGATTTTCTGGGCAAACTGCAAGAAATGAATGCCATGTTACTGAGATATCCCTAGTCATCCAATCGTCACTGAACTGCTGTCTTGAATTTGTTACGTCATAATATTTTGAAAGAAAATCTCTGACGTTGAAGTCACAAAAAGTTCTATTTTGAAATTTCTCAATTATTTAGATAGTTACACTAATCGGGGGTGTCAAAAGCTACACCAGACAGATGAGTTTTAAAAATATTCAAATTCAAAGTACTGTATCCCGACGTCGTAAGTCATGCATTGTATTCCAAAGACACCTTTCTTAGATTAGCAGCGTAGAATATTTACGTTGTCTGGGTCTACATTTTCATAATTACTTTAATCAGAGTAGTCTGCTCTTTGTGTACATTATGATACTTAAGATCCGGTGTACGATCAAAGAGACACCTCTTTAACCAATAATATACAATAATATAGAAACAATGAAAAAAAAACGTATAAATAAAAAAAACAACTTATATTGAAAGAGTATCTATTAGTTAGGATCAGTTATACAATTATATAACTGTCGCCCTAAACATAATAATCTTCGATTTTTTGCCTTGTTCAAGAAACCAAACAAAATACTAAGTTACCAATAGTTGATTGGTTATTTTTTTAAAACTGATTCTTGTTTTGTCAGGTAAAAGAAATAATTGTGCAAAATTTCAGCTTAAATGGTGAGGGAGAAATAACGAGTTTAACCTTTTGGACAGACAGACAGAGTGAGTTGATATAAGCTTTGAAAAACTAGTAAATTCATAAGTAGTGTTAGACTTACTAAACTCCCCTTTTCATTCAACACGAAAGACTTTTGACATATCACGAAAGTGAAGCCTTAAGACGCTTTATAAAACTTTAAGATGTAAGTATAGCATAGTGCCTGCTCGTGTGGTAGCGTTCTGGACTGTCGTATCAATAGTCCCGGGTTTGAGCCCAGTCCATCCCTAATGATCATGCGGCGGGAGGCTTTGGGCTAGAATGTAATTGTCTACAATTCAAAAGGAACATGAGAAACATTAAAAAAAAAAATTTGACACTTTTTTCAATGATTACATCACTTCTTCGCATTCGCCTTCACCTATCCCAAAATCTGTTGGACTATCGGGGCACCACACAAGATTTTTCCTGGTACTGTTCCCTGAAGGAAGGTCTTTGCAAAATGGCTATAGAGTTTTCCGTTTTCTTTACACTAGATAGCAGGTCATCTTGGGGTCCAAACGCTCTAATAACCTTGTCTCTAATCTCTTCGTTTGCTGTCTGTAAATGTGATACCTTCTGGAACAACTCAATGCCATTGCTAGGATCCTCCTCTCTAGCTCTGCAGTCAGCGTCCAAGACTCACAAGCATAAAAAATGTGGCCATGACCACGGAGTGCATCAGTCTGACTGACATAATTGCTTTTTAATGTTTGCTTGTAAAATGTTTGACATGTTTCGGATATTCCTTAAGAGTTGAAGATCGTTTACTTCCTAGTCCAAACCTCCCGCAGGACGACGGGGAATGGGAGCGGGCAGGATTTGAACCCTCGACCATCGATAAATCTGAACGACAGTCCAGCGCGCAAACCGCACGACCAGGCAGCCATCCTTGTAATAATGAACTAAGGTGTCATTTCAATCCACTACTTACTGACTTCACCTTCACCTTCACATTAGTCGAAACATTGGGGCATCACTCATGAACTGTAAATCTTCTCTCTCCATTCCATTTTTTTTTTTATAATAGAATGTCTTTCAATGTCAGGCCCGTCCATTCTTTTATGTTGACTTCCCATTGCATTCTCTGTCTGCATCTTCTTCTTTTTCCTGGTAATGTTCCCTGAAGAAAGGTCTTTGCAAGTCATGATATGACCATACAGCTTTAGTCAACAGGTCCTGTACTACAAAGACCGCATTCCAAATGAGGATCTTCGAAAGGGGGGCCCAAGTGAGTTCGAAATGTTTTTTTACATTAAATATTAAAATTTGCGCAAAATGCAAGGGCCCCCAATGAGGTTACGCCCCCAGGCCCCCAAATGATGGCTAATTCCTAGCTACGCCACTTGGAGGCCTTTTGCGGCTGCCTAGGTGTTCCTTTATCAAATTCCCGCCCTGATAAAACCAGCTCCAATGAGGCCAGTGAGATGCAGGAAAAAATTATGTGATAACTCGTAAACCAAAAGATTTTTTCTTATTGAACTCATACCTGGGGTGACAGTGCTAATTATAAGAAATGGTTGGACATTTTTTTGTATGGATCAAAGCCTTTATATTTTATAGAAAAAGTTTGCTACTGATCTAATTTTTTTTTTTAATTTATGTCGAGAGCCCTTGTCTTTTTGACTATTGTATTTTGAGGAGCTATAAGGTATATCCTGTGATCTGTTTCCACTACGTGAAGTTGCTTCAGCGTTTGATCTCTGACACAGAAGAGCTCTAGTCAAAGTCAAAGTCTTAAAAACACTTAACTTTTCAGGTGACTACATCCACTTTCGATTTGTCATTTGTAAGAAATACATTGAACATTCCCAGCACACCACTGACACTATTGATACAAAGAGAGCAGCATTCGTCTCTCTTATTCTCTCACTCTCTCTTCTTCTCCCTCTCTCTTATTCTCCCTCTCTCTTATTCTCCCTCTCTCTCTATCTCTTTTACACGCACACTCTGCCGTCGGGGCGTAGACATGGCTCCTTTTTCCTCCAGGCCACAACAAACTCTACGCCTCCATCTGTGCAAACCTGCTTTATAAACGACTCCGGCTACACCTCCCACACCCCTTTCAGTTAGATTCACTCCCACCCGTTAAATCCTGGGATCATTTTAACAAAAGCCCCCTTTAGGAAGCAAAGTTAGGACTCTCGCAACGAACAACAATAGATGAGTTAAAATAGAGGACCTTTCTAAATCCCCTGTTCTCCCCTCCTTGTTTCACCGCCGATGGATAATCGCTTCTGTGTGGTAACTGACTCGTGAACATGGGCGTCGCCGACCCACGTGCCCGGTAGCGACCTCCTCATTGTTACAGCCTCACTAATTGCCTGGATCTCTCCTGAGGGGGGTCCAAGCTAATTTTAACCATTTTAAAAATTTTGGTCCAATGTTAATTCACACTCGAGTTACCCACATCACGAGCAGAAGTGAATATGAAAATTGAAAGAGATGTTACTAAAGATAGTACACCCAATTTAATACGATATTGGGGGAGGGGGGGGGCATTTGAATATGTTAAGTCTTTCTAGAGGAGACACTGCTGTGTATCTTGCTCAATAAACAAAACATAATAGACCTGAGTGACTTGAAACCTGCAGTCACTCATTACAAGTTGAATATAATTGAGTCTCATGTTGAACATTATACAAGGGATTTTCATTTTCACAACATCATTTGGGGTTTTAAAGTCCGGGCTCTCGTGATGTCAAGCTGAGTTTATTCTTATTCTAGTCTTAAATTTTTGTCTAAAAGAAACCCATGAATGTTAATATTATTTATCACGACATGAGGTAACGGCGTTATATTTAATGTAAAAACAAATTTCGGATACTCATTTGGGGGCCCCTTCAAGTGGGGGGCAGGAGGGAGTTTCAAATTTTGAAACCCTCCCCCCACCATGGCTACCCCCCCCCCCCCCCCCCCCCACTGTTGTGAAGTTAAGAAAATGAAAACACCATTTTGTACACATCCAATTGTGACAAGACTCCGATATTAAGAAACGCTGGAGCCGATTTTCGTAGTTAACAAAACAGTAGCAGGTTACCTCCCTGGTTCGTTTAATAATTTGTCTTCCGAGCTTATTTTGGAAACGTCCGTGTCTATTTATATCGACGAGAGCGGGAATTCCATTTTTAGAAATTTAAAGTCAAAATTAATTTTACGATAATGAAACATGTTTAAACAAATATAACGGTCGACCACGACTTTTCGCTATGGGGTCGATTAATTTTTTCTCATTTATATACATTACGTATATCTTAAAATTTTAAAGAAAATCGTTAGAGTCGTTTTCGAAACTGAATATATATATATATATATATATATATATATATGTAGGATATTGTAGGTATATATACAAACCAAAACTTATCGCTGAAGAGTATAATTGACACAAAGGTTGGGTGCTTTCAGAAGTATCATGATAATTACAATTTGAGTGTTTAGTTTTCGCTTGGATTTGAAAGTTTCGCATCAGAGATCCTTGCGCAACATAAACTTACAGTTTGAGGACAATTTCAGTTCTAGTACCAAAATTTTGGAACTTGTTCTTCACTAACAAACCATCATGCTTCACAAGATTCAAGAAGAAACTCCAAGACCTATTCAAAACTTATTTTAGATTACTAACGTTAATATGTATTTTAACTCTAGCGTCCTGGGCCTAGATCAACACTCATTTCTTTTGTTAAGAGTTTTATTATGAACTAGATTAATAACAATAATAATAGTTAGGTTGTTTCTAAACTTATTATTGCCATTATATTCATTATAGTCATTTTACTAGATGCAGTCATTATGAGCTTAATTTGTTTATATATTTATTTTTCATAATTAATTTCACACTCTCTGGGTTCAGCATGACTGAGGAAAAAAAATATTTTCAAATACACAGTCTCGGTGTTTTCATTCAGGGATGTACTGCTGTTGAGAGTTAGTGGTTAATCACGTTTCAGCTATAGCACTAACACACACACACTTTCATTTCCAATGTATCCAATAGAAACCTGTCCATGCATACTGCTCTCACCTATCCCCCCCCCCCCATCATTCTCCCATCCCAACGTAACTTTGTATCCAGACGCTGGTGAACATCGTGAATGAGTGGATACCTGTGGATGCTGGGGGAAAAAAGGCGGAAATAGGTCAGGAAACAGTGCTTAGAAAGATGAAAGAAAATTGGCGGAAGACGTTACCGGAAGCTCGTCAGAGAGCCGTTTGGGGGTAGGGAAACTGATACTTTTCGTAAAAGGCGAAATTGTCACACCAATATTTGGGGATCAAGAGAAAATATCTCGCCAGAAAAAAAGAAATCTTTGGAAAAGACAATTTATTTGCTTATTCCATGTTTTCGCCCGTACCCTGTTTGCCTTGGACATATGTTTGCGATCATGGGAAAGTCCCAAATGGGTATAAGGCCCGTAGCTTACCATCTTCCAGTACACCTTTGACATTTCTTGCTGAGGGAGCTGTTTTTCTTCACTCGAGCAATGCTGTTCCCAAGGCGAGGCTACAACCGCAGCAAAGAAGTCGCTTTCTTTCTTTGATCCATTCGCAAAAATAACGAATCATCGGTAAGCTAATAAACTTTCGCGGGAAATAAAGGAAGTAGCGGGAAAATAGCAAGAGCAGTAATCGTAATCAGCAGACGATAATCGTCCGAGAAAGAAATAAGCTGGAGAGAGTTTTGTGATCTCTGATGAGGCTCGTATTACTGAAATATCAAGTTTTATGACTTTGATTCTTGTTTTTTTGTTTTTTTTTACTATATGACGTAAACACTTTGTTTATAAGTGTTGTTAAGTTGATTGTAGGGTTGCAAGTTTAGGGAGCTAGTTCAACTCAACCGTTGTATCTGTATTTTTTTTAGTATTATTAACGAACTTGAAAAAAAAAAAAGGCTTTTTAAAACAAAAAAATTACTTGCATCTAAGGTCAAAATGGCTAAAGTATCAATATATTATTATAAAATATATTTTCCATTTATTAACTAACTCATGGAACGAAATAATGTCTGAAATGTTGTTTTTAAAAAAGAATTTTATTATTTTTATTATTAGTTCAGACGAATGATTTTTAGATGTTCTTTCTTTCAACAATCAAAACAAGACTATGGCTTGAATATTCCTGGTCCATTGGTGAATTCGATGGGGGCCGCCTCTAAGTTTGTTTGATAACACAAACTCTCTTTGTAGCCTAATCTTGTTTTCATTTTCATGAATAGCTTTAAATTCCAATGTGCTTATATGTAAAAACACAAATGTAATAATAAAATCTTGAAACAATTTAATCAAAATACAGCTCTTAATTTGTAGGCATGTCTGAGTAGATTCTCAAGTAATCTTTGAGTGACGTTACAAACGAATGTATGAAAGTTGAAATCTGGAAGGCGAGCGTATATTTAATTCTCCCACACACACTCTCGAATCAAGTTTGCAATTATGCATAATTATTTCTTTTACCTGACAAAACAAAAATCAATATTAAAAAAAAACAATAATTAATTAATTAGCAAATGGTAATTAATTATTTTATTTAGTATCGAACATGGGAAAGAATCCGTAGTTGACAGCTCTGGCGGTATAAGTTGAATTAGTCAAACTGAGGAGGCGTTAGTCCTAAGTGAACAGGTTTTATCTATGTATTTATAAAACGATCACGGTAGCATTCACATAGATACCTCCATTCCCCCCCCCCTTTTTTTTTCTCCAACTGATCCAGAGTAGTAATAGGATCATAGTGCATTGAGAAAGCTAAACGCATGAAAAAAAAATCAGCAAAAAAATATTTCTGATCGCACAGATTTATTATTATCAGTCTAGATCTATTACAAATTTATTCCAAGCTAATTCTAACAATCTCACTTAGATATCGGCTTTTTCTTTTAAAAGTTTTTTTTTGTTTTCAACTTTGTGTTCTAGATTCTGGTCTAAAACGTTTCCAATAAAACAGAGCAAGAACAAAAAACAAAATGGGGCTATGATCTAATGGGAAGAAAAAAGTACGAAAATGAAAAGAGGATTTCGAAAGAAATAGACTAAATATCAAGGACGCCTTTTTGAAAGATAACTGTTGCCAACCTGAATAGTAACAAACAAAATATAAAAATCCTTTAAACAAAAACCTTATTATCTAAGGGGAAGAACTCCGCACTTACAACAATATCTCTCATTAATGTAAAAGTTGTTGCCCTAATTCCATATCAAACAAAATAATTAATTACCAATAATTAAATGACTAATTGGTTAATTTTTAAAAAATGGATTCATGTTTTGTTAGATAGAATAAACAGGTGTTTAAAATTTCAACTTTATTTGAGAGTGGATGTGAAAGAAACAACACGTTAAACTTTCTCAGAGGACCAAAACCTACATGACCATTTATGTGAATACTGAAGGAGTAATTTACCTTGTTGGTAGCAAAAAATAATAAATAAATAATTAATTACCATCAATTAATTGACAAACTGGTTAACGTAACTTTTTTAAAATTGATTCACGTCTTGTCTATTGCCAATAAAAAAATTGTGCAAAGTTTCAACTTCATCCGAGAATAGGTGTTGGAGAAATAATGTGTACAAACTTTTTACCAGACAGACAGAGTTGATATAATTCTGTAAAAAATTACTATGTGCTAGAAGCAAAAGAGCTTAGAATTTTTTTTATTCGAAAAAGCAGAAAATTGAGAAAGAAATTAGGACATGCATGATTTTAATATTTCTATTTATAAGTACGTTCGTACTTTGTACACCGGATACAACCAAAATGTTTGAAATTTAATGAATTTACCTCCATGTGTGATAATCTCCAATATTTGGAACATTCTCAGATTCAGTTTTCAAAATCACACACACAACGTAACAAATCCATTCTGAAGTACTTTTATTATACTTTTTTTTTAAATTTTATGTGTGTGTATAATAACTCTAAATAGTTCAAAGTAAATCCTCAAAGATGTTATCGTTTTAAAATATAAAAAGCGATTAGCCTTTTTGTTGTTGGGGGTCATTTCTTTGATGGTCACCACTTCTTGTGTCCACTCTTGTTTATTTTGGCCCGTCCTTCTCAAAGTTGATAGCCATATCAAATATCCACACGACTTTTACTAGCGCTAAGACGAGCAGAACGCTCTCTGATAAGGTTCGGCCTCTGCGCCTTTGATGCAAGCTACCACTGAGAGTGGACTGCATTCCCAGGCAGTCCGTAAGACTAGTGACCCGACCAAGGGGGATGAGTGTTTGGCTGTCCACTCAACCACCTATAAAAATGGACGGTGACATTTATGGATGTGTTTATTGAGATTTTGAGTTTATTTGCTGCAAGTTGTTTAGAAATATTTCCCTGATTCCATCAATAAATTTGTTTAAGTTCTAGTTTCTTTTGGACAATGTTGCTGCAATGTTGTGTCACGTGTTTTAAAAATAATAATAATAATAATAATCTTGATGACGTGACGTCTTTGCACCCCTCTTCCCCCCGCCCATTTTTTTTTTTCACCTTCATTTTGTGTCTCAAACTGTCAAGAAAAGTAACGAAGAGTCTCACCATTCTAGAGACACCTGAACACGTGACCTTAACCCCCCCCCCCCACACCCATCTCACGACCGCCACCCAGAACAGTTTTGAGTGAAACCGGTGGCTGGCTTCAGTGGAATTGGATGAATGGACAGAATTCCCTTGTGGACACCCCTGGCACCCTCTCCCCCCTCCCTTAACGTCTCGGCTCCCCAGCCCCCAGTTGTATTTTTTTGCTTCTCCCCTACCCCTGATACCCTTTTCGTGGATACGGTGCAATGCAAACAGTGTGCCCAACCTATCACAAACACTGCACACCGTGGCCCAAATGCAGGAGCGTATCATGTGGGTGGGAGCCTTGAAGACTTCTGTGATTCCGGGGTCTGATGCTTGGAAAAACACACACCAAGTCTTCCATCTCCTTGGCGTCCCATCTCACGGCGAACTTTCACGTTGAGAGAGAAGAACAAAAAAAAAAATAGATGAGTAAAAAACTTCTAATACTATTAAAGGTCCTTGTTTAAACAAACGAAGGGGGCCCCGCCTACATCGACTTCAGTGCAGTCGATAAACAAAAGTAAAGAGAAGGGAAGCGACAAGAAAACACAATGAATAGAAAAGTTCATCTTTCTTTCTTTCTTTTTTTTTTCTTCCTTCCTTTCTTCCTTTCTTTTTTTCTTTCTTTCTTCATTTTTCTCTTTTTCTCTCCGCCTCCATCCTCTCTGTCTAATACCACTCTGTCTAATACCTCTCTGTCTAATATCTCTCTGTCTAATACCTCTCTGTCTAATACCTCTCTGTCTAATATCTCTCTGTCTAATACCTCTCTGTCTAATATCTCTCTGTCTAATACCTCTCTGTCTAATACCTCTCTGCTCATATTTCCTTTACTCTTTTCCAGCACTTTCTTACTTCTTTCGCTCTTTCTTTCTCATAAATATTCTCTTATATCAATCTCATTCTATCTATCCGTCTCATAATATTTTTTTCCCTCTGTCTCCACCCCCCCCCCTCTCTCTCTCTCTTTGTTAGGCCATTTATGCAAATGCTAGAAGTCACGAGGTAAAGGTCTCAGAAAAAAGAAAAACAGCTTAAACGTGAAAGTCAGTTTATAAAGAAAGAGAAAAATCACTAGAGATTCCTCTATCTAAGAAAGGTAATTCAACTAAACTTTAATTCCGCATTGTCGACCTTTGATAGGCTATAGATCGCACAGGTTGCTTCGTCACAAGGCAAAGCGCGGGAAAATACAAAATTAATTTCTGCTGGAATTATTGTGTGATGCAAAAAAAAAAAATCTTAGAAAGAAATTAAAAGTAGCGTAGAATATTTGGAAGGCGTCAGTATCCAAATGATTGTACTAAAATTTCAGTCTAGAGTGTGACTACATATAAATGTATAATCTTTAAAATTACCAAATGTCATCTCATTTAAAAAAAAAAGAATATATGTATTTTATTAAATCATGAACACAACATCCATAGGGAATTCTGGCAGGAGATAAAGAGCAAATACTATGTTTTATTCTGTTACTGTAATGGGCACCTGATAATAGTTGCTGACCCCCTCGTTAACCGTGGGCCACTGAAACAGTTGACCTTTACATTACTGCCTTCATAGATCGCAAGGTTTGAAAGGGGAACTTTACTATTTTAAAACTGTGACATAGGAAAACATATAGTGCCAAAATAAAATGTGTTTGTAAGTAGTAGCTCTCTGAAATACAGTAACAAATAAAGTAACATTTACGCACTTATATAGTAAGGGAAGAGAAAGAAAGAAATGAACAGAGAGAGAGAGGGAGAGAGAAAGAGAGAGAGGGAGAGATGGAGAGAGAGAGAGAAAGAGAGAGGGAGAGAATGGGAGAAATAGATTGACGGAGAGTGTGAATAAGAGAAAGGTAGAGAGAAATAAAGAGGGAGGGGCAAACGATGGGCTTACTGTTATTATTCTGTCAAAGCTTTAGCTGTTTATAATTTCTTTAAATTTTCATTTCCTGAATTTAAATAGAAGCTGCTTTAGCCTAATTGAAATCTAAGGTTGCAAATAACAAAATTTGTTACATCGTTGCATGCGATATGTGGATGGTAACTTTCAGAAATGTGTACACAACCAAAAGACAAAAGGGACACTGTACATGTGTACGCCTCTACTGCTCTTGCTCTTCACTCTGCCCTTCCCCACATGCTTGCCACGTGTAAACGTGAGCAACTGTTCCCGAGTCAACAGTATCCACTACACTGGCGTGGTGTGATCTAAACTAAGATGGGCCATTACACGCCACAGCTCTGCTAATGATCCGCCCTATTACGTCAACAGTATACAGCCTTCGCCAAAAAATATCAATTGCCCCCCTCGCCGCCTTTAAATGCAACATTTTTGTTATTTATTGGCGTACGATTTAGGGAGAGGAGTAGAGCATGGTTCAAAGACTACCGAACTTCCTTATCATTGAGTTCAATGTTGTTCCTTCACCCTCTATGTTGTTGTTAGGGGCTAATAGCTCTCGCCTTATAACGCCCGCCTGGACCAAGCTTTTTAAATTGACCCCACTCGCCACTAGCTATCGTTAAGTACCGCGAAAGTGGTTTCAGATCTTTCCGCTGTAGTCCCAGACGTGGATATTAAGCCACATTGTATTGCAGACTGCAGCATCGGCTCCGTCGCTCTCGGTACAGCGCGCATTGAATGGGCGACTCACTAATGAGCCGTTTTACAGGGCGGATAACTCTAGATGAAAGCAACACCAAAACGGAAACACCACCTTGTAGCAAGCAGCGACCTCTGCAGGAGACAAAGCGTGAAGAAGTTTGGATAAATAAACAGCTATTGAAATTGCGCCATAAAGGTTTCCAGATACTAAACATTAGTCATCATTACTAAATCACAAACATCGTCTAATAAAATGACCATATGTTTCATTACATATGTGGCTGTCTCTTTAATCATCATTTTCTATTAAGAAAGGGAGGAACAGAACGATACTAGCAAAAGGTCGTGTGAAATGACTCTAATAGCAAACAAGTTCTTTAAAAATTTCTTATCGATATAGACTATATTATAAACATAGGCTTTGAAATAATAACTAATGTGCTTATTTGTAAAGCCCTGAATACAAAAGCCTTAGTAGGCAAATTGTTTACTTAAATGTTCATGAACGCATTGATTATATTCGTAGAATTTAATGTTTTTCATATATTATATACTATCATATATAATGGAAAAGAGCATCTACTGAATGAAAAACATCGTGGTGGCAGTCATAGACAACGTTAAGCTTCCAAAATGAACGCCTCAAGTTCAAATTCCGGTAAAGGATAAAATTATTACTAAAATTATTACTGCCTTAATGAGTGATAGATATGATTTAAGTTGGATGTGGAATGTGGCCGAGTAGCATGAACCGATGGGCTACTCATCATAGTGTTCGGGTTCAAATTCCGACTCGAGCTGTGTTATGTTTTGGAAATCTCCTTCTCCTACCCAATATTTATCCTCCCCCCCTCCCTCCTCAAAGGAGACTGGATCACAGCGCACTGAGCACGCTTATTTAAAAAAAAATATGATTTACAAAAGCAACCTTTACAAACTGTTATAGCAGCAGGTGAGCTTTATAGCTACATACCTCCAGTATGTAACCTCAGCAGTTAAAGATACCTTTTTTTTTTTTCTTTTCACTAGAAACTTACCTAAAATCATCGACTTCGCAAGGCTTTTATCGTCTATGAAATTCTGATGTGCCACTACTTTAAATGATGAAACATTTCATTGTACTGCAGCAACTCAATACGCCTCACACACAAAGTTCTTAAAACTTTCCGTCAAACTTTCCCATGAAATAAAGACACAAGTGGAAGATTGGGGCGAGCCAAAATAAAGAAACAAAAATTGCGCACCTCCAGGAAAGAAAGGAAGAACAGTTTTACATAAAAATAAACCGCGTATCGCTGCCCGGCTCGGTTACGGAGTAAAAGTTAAACAAACAGACACACGTCCTGAGCAAAAATAGAGTCCGAGGGCAAGAATAACAGTGTTTGATTTGGTAATGACTTTATGAAGGGGCTACAACCAAATAAGCAACTGTTTCAAGGGGAGGAGGCCCCGCGAGTCTCAAATAGTTTGTGAAATGTCATCAACCGTGACCCAAGTTTGTTGACAGTAAACCGTTAAAGTTCGGGGCCATCTCCGGGCCGAGTGATACGGTTGAAATCGGATCTGGGAATGGGAGGGATGAGTGCTAGAGGAGTAAAGAGTCTGCATGTGGTTGGAGGGGAAGGAGGGTGAGTGTATTTCTTTTAAATAAAACATTACAAGAGACTAGTCAAACGCAGGAGTCAAAGGCGAAGACGGAACCCATTGATGTGGGAGACACAAGAAGATAACTTGATGAGTTTTTTGTGTTTGTGAACTCGGGGAAGGAGGCTCGAAAGGGCGGACTTTAGTAAAAAGACCTTCATAATGTTGGTAAGTGCTAAGACAAAGGCGTGACGCCTTCGACTGCCTTTGTTTGAATCTTCGCAAAGGCGTTGATTTTTCTGACCTTTTTAAATCAGTTCTGAAAGTGTATCGACTGCGCTATATCATGCTCACCAAGAAGTGTTGCTAGGTTGGGGGAAAGATAGAAACGTTTTATTGGGGGTAGGGGGGGGGGGTGGATTGTTTGGATGCCCCTCTGCAAAGTTCTCACGCCAAAAAAAAAAATGCCGAGAAAGTGTTGATGAGGAGGGGCTTGTCCATGTCAGCTCTTTGATCATTTTCCCCCCAACACATTTCGTTCTTGATGTTCCGCTCCGTCGCCCGCACTCCAAAACTCTTTTTTTTTATTTTTTATTTACTATTTATATTATAAAAGGTAACAAAAGTTTACATATTCTCTCTCTCTCTCTCTATGTCCTATTCCAGTCATATAGTTATACTTTGGGGCCAGGGTTTTGATGTTCTTAAGTGTACGGTTGATTGTTTATTTCACTTCATAAAACAGGTGGCGGGAAACGTACACTTTCAGGAGGCGGGAAAAACACTGGGGGGATGTTTAGACCTGGACGGGATGTACGACGATGTTGCGTGGAAAGATGAATCGACTTTTGATTCTTTTTGCTTGAATCTTAAAAGGTCAGTAGCTGGTGAGTTTGTCGCTACCATTGCTACAATTGGCGATCTAAACCGCCTCCATTTTTTTTAATACAAAGATTATATCTACTCACTCTGTCTTTCTGTCTGTCTGTGTGGTTCAAGTTGAAACTTTGCACAATTATTCATTGTACCTAGCAAGACATGAATCAATAAAAAACAACAACAACAACAACAAAAGATTACGTAATTACTTTCGAGCTACGTGTACCCCTTTTGTAAATTTTTGTTAACGCTGAGTACCCTCGAACCCCTTCCCCCCTCTTTGTACCTGCATCTATGAGAAGATTGAAATGATTTGTTTAGGCAACATTGTGTGGATATGACATTTAGGGCAACATTGTGTGGATCTGACATTTAGGGCAACATTGTGTTGATATGAAATTTAGGGCAACATTGTGTTGATATGAAATTTAGGGCAACATTGTGTTGATATGAAATTTAGGGCAACATTGTGTGGATATGACATTGAGGGCAACATTGTGTGGGTATGACATTGAGGGCTACATTTTGTGGATATGACATTGAGGGCAACATTTTGAATTTAGCAACGAGTCCTTTCATTATTCCTACCGTAAATGTTTGCTCCGTCTGTGCTTTATCCAACACATCTATTCCAATCAATGGAGTTCTCTTGCACCATTGTTTTCATAACGTTAACATTCGACATGAATTTCTTTTTGAAAATTCGAAATGTCAACATCAACTTGAAATCAAATAATATTAAATAATGTGAATTAATACCTATTAATATATTTTTTTATTAATTAACAGAACATAATAAATGGATACTTTAAAAATAAGCTTAGGTAATGAGGTGCACCGCTTACCCCTACCTAGTCTTCCGGTACCCCTGAGGGGTACGCGTACCCCCACTCTGGGAAACACTGGTCTAGATCACGTGACCTATCCCAACGAATTGATATAATTAATTAATAAGCTATAAGATTTCTTTTTTTTTTTTTTTAAAGTATTTTTTTTTGTTTTTGTTGTTTCACTTGTGTGTGTGTGAGTGTGTGTTTGTGTTGTATTTTCATTGCCGTGGCCCTCTTGTTTTTTAAACTTTGCACTTCTCTCCGCAGCTACATTTAGAAGCATGTGCAAGCCACGCCCTCTTTAAAAGAGATATTTTGAATTAAGTCGCTTTTCTGCGGTGTTGGTCATTCGATAATCGTGCTGTTCGACATCAAAAGCAATTTCTAAATCTTCATTCATCACCAAAATAGAGCAATGCTTTATTACCAAAATAGAGCAATGCTTAAAAAAAAAGTTCTTTATACTTGCTCTATCTTCATTTGATTCCCTTTAACTGTTCTAATAAAATAGTTATATCAGTTTGAAGTACTCCAATGCCGCTTTATTGGCTAAATTCTTCTTTCATCTAAAATTATATGGAGTGTAGACGCCTCATTTAGCGCACTGTTTAGTCCGGCCCTCCATGACGCTCGCACTGTTCGGATGTTTCCCTTCGAGCTTCACCAAAATATCAACAGTTCAATTTTATGTTTGTTGTGCTTACCCCCCTCCCCAACTGTTGACTCGGTCCGTCTGTAGCGTATGTCTGGGTTCAAAGCGTTGCTTGTCTAAAGTTTGTGATTTCAATACACGGCGTTGAAGTTGTTTTGTAGTTTAATACTGTGACTTTCAGAGAGACAGAAAAGATGGTCTGAAAGAGTCGAGAAATGTTTGTTATGAGAAATGTTTCAAGTTGAAAGTGTCTCTTATTTGTTATGCTTTTTTTTTAAACCTAGCTATTTATCTTTTTTTTTTTTTATGAGGGTATCGTGGCCGTGTGGTAGCGTGACCGACTCCATATCAAAAGTGCCGGTGGTAGACCTATTGGCAATCGAACCTAGGTTTCACGAGTTCGAACCCAGGTGATAACTTTGATTTATATTTTGACATTTTGATTTTGTTTGGACGTCCTTGGTAGTCATGTAGCGCTTGACTTCCGATTTGAGGTGTCGGGTTCAAATACTGATAGAGAATGGAATTTACATTTTTAGGAATCTTTAATACGTCCATGAGTCCATCCAACTCAAATGGGTGTTAGTCGTTGTGCTAATCGTAGGCCATAGAAAAAGAAGAGCTTGGCATCGTCTGTCCAATAGATCGCAAGGTCACTAAACTCAAATTGGTAACTAGAAGATATTACTGACCACACAACACCATAGTTAACAGTAGGTCATAGAAACCTTTTATTTCTTCTTCTTATTATTATTATTGTTACGATCTTCTCTACCAGGCCTGCTGCAAACACTACTAAACACAACACAGCACATCTAACACAAGAACCTGACAACAAGAGCTTCAATAAACAAGGTGGCGTTTTAATTACAATTACATCGACAGCCAATTCAACACAATTGGCTACACTAACTTCAAATGCTTTCTTGCACTTAACAGAACTGCCTAACTAATCACTACAAGTCTTTCTAGCTCGTACAGCTACATTTTCGAGGATTCATTTTGTAGCACACAGTCCTTACTGCTTGCTGTCCTGGACTCAACTGTCCTTTTTAACACACTGTCTCTCGACCGTGAAGGCTTTCGGTCACATGACCATAATACTGGTCATATTTGCGCGTACTAGCAGTAATGTCTCTTTTTCAACAGTCGTTGACCCGTTGACTTGTGTGATTGGCCTGAGTCGTGTGTATCAGTAGGCCGCACATACATTAACCCATTCAGTCCGCCACTTGGAGTTACATTATTTTTGTAGGCTGTGATTATAATAAAACCTATAACAGAGTGCAGCTTCTATCTGTGACTATAGCAATGAATGTGAATTAGTCACGAGTTCATGTAGCATTAGGTGCTCAGTTCTTAAGTGCACCCATTGATGTGCATTTGTTGAGGTCATATGGTGTAGCGTGGTGCAAAGTTGTTGACGAATACGATGTGACGTTCGCATAGGAATTGAACAAAATAGCAACATCTAAAAACTGTCAAGATAAAATCAAACTATTGGTCACATATAAAGACAAAAAATAATAAATGCCAAGATTTATTTTTGTTTTTTTCTTATTAGGTCCTGATCTAGTTTTAAATACCCTATTAGAACAGAAGTTCCTTCACAATTGATTTTACTATTCTGGTACAACCCTTCTACAGGACGGCATAGGGATTGCAGCGGGCTTCGAACTCTGTGCCATCGTGACGACAGTCTGAGGCGTATAGCACTCGAACAAGCAGCCATCCAAAAAAAAAAGACTTAGCCTAGGTTCAAACGATAAAACTTTGAAGAATTCTGTTTAACATACCGACCTACTGCAGTGATTCAGTAAGAAGGTAAGCAAATAATAACCTCCTGGCTATAATAATGTACTTTCGTGTATAAAATTTGATCACATGAGTTGTCTAAATTTAATTAAGTAATAATACTTTATTGAAAAACAAATCAAGAAAAATGACATAATTGCTGCCATATCTCTCAATATTGCAAGATTTACTTTTTTGGGGGGGCTGATTTGGGTGTTGTCATTGACAATGAATAATTGTGCAAAGTTTCAACACATCGGACAATGGGAAGTGGGAGAAAAAAAAAGTGGAAAGGAATCCACCCAGACAGACAGACAGACAGTTAGACGTTGTGAGTTAATATAATGGCATTTTGTATATACAACAACATGAGCTGAACCTTTTTATAGACATATACATAGACATACATATATACCTGCATGGTAGATGGATGACGAATAACAGAATACGACACAAAAGCCAAAACTATTTGATTTATTATCAGAATACATCTTTGTAGATATATTTGTAATTAACCAAATCGATGTTAGACTGAACGGATCAATTAATGGAAATGTGGTTTACGTTTCAGTTGTTGATATTTTAAACTAAATGAAAGGCTAAAAAAAAAAACACTACCCAGAATACAAACAAGAAACTAATTCGTTCACAGAAAAGAAAAGTTACGGCCCTTTGATCTTAAACAATAACAGTGCTTTTTTTTTTTCTACTTCTGCTCGCGCTTAGCCTCGGTTGTCGCCCCTGGCTATTGTACTTATTTTTCTGAGCGATTTTCTCACCTTTTAAACACAAAGAGATCTCTCATTCCCTCCGTCAAGACTTCAGCATTTTCTTTCCAGAGAACACAAATACAAAATTTTAAAAAAAATGCTGTTAATGATTGGCCAGATTTTTTGTAATAAACGAAAGGAAAACACAATGGTTAAACAGTTATTTCATTAACATTCGACCACCATTCAGTGCGATCTGTTGTTTCTCCACACTCACGATGCACACGACTAAGCCTCGGCCATTTCGCTTCATTCTAGACGGAGCACTGGAAAGGATACACCAGTCTTACACGCAGCGCCGTACTAACCTCGCTCCACCATTCACGCGCCCGCGCCTTAAGGCTTTTTTTTTTTCTTGTTGATGTTAAAGAGTTATTAGGGACCTTGAACCAATGTCTTCACCCGAGACAGTATCGAGTGGCGGACTAATGTTTTTATTGTCATGCGCATCAGGGCGTAAGATTTGCCTCCATTTCTGATTCTTTTGTTGTTGTATTTTTCCCACCATTCGACTCCAATTAGCAATGCTTAAGTTTGGCGGTGGTCGAAGAACTGGATCCTTTTCTCCGGCTATTAAAGATCGACAGAGCAAAGACTAAATAACCATATAAATTTGCATAATGGTGACGAGTTCAAGAGATGGCCATTAGCCAGCTGTTTAAAATTCCACCAAGCTAACTTTCAAATTTGTTTACAATGCATTCATTTTGCATAATTTTGAAATGAAAGGATAATGATGTTGGTAAGATATTAATGCAGTTGTTAACCAAAATATGACTAAAATTAAAGGTGACTTGAATTCGTAGAATCTGTCGCATCGATACTGTATCTAGACATCTGATATGTCGATACTGTATGTAGAAATCTGACGCATCGATACTGTATCTAGACATGTGATGTGCCAATACTGTATCTAGACATCTGACGCATCGATACTGTATCTAGACATGTGATGTGTCGAAACTGTATCTAGACATCTGACGCATCGATACTGTATCTAGACATCTGACGCATCGATACTGTATCTAGACATGTGATGTGTCAATACTGTATCTAGACATCTGATGCATCGATACTGTATCTAGACATGTGATGTGTCGATACTGTATCTAGACATCTGACGCATCGACACTGTATCTAGACATGTGATGTGTCGATACTGTATCTAGATATCTGACGCATCGATACTGTATCTAGACATCTGACGCATCGATACTGTATCTAGACATGTGATGTGTCTATACTGTATCTAGATATGTGATGTGTCGATAATGTATCTAGACATCTTACGCATCGATACTGTATCTAAACATTTTATGTGTCGATACTGCATCTAGACATCTGACGCATCGATACTGTATCTAGACATCTGACGCATCGATACTGTATCTAGACATCTGACGCATCGATACTATATCTAGATATCTGACGCATCGATACTGTATCTAGACATCTGACGCATCGATACTGTATCTAGACATGTGATGTGTCGATACTGTATCTAGACATCTGAGGAATCGATACTGTATCTAGACATGTGATGTGTCGATAATGTATCTAGACATCTTACGCATCGATACTGTATCTAGAAATGTGATGTGTCGATACTGTATCTAGACATCTGACGCATCGATACTGTATCTAGACATCTGACGCATCGATACTGTATCTAAACATGTGATGTGTCCATACTGTATCTAGACATCTGACGCATCGACACTGTATCTAGACATGTGATGTGTCGATACTGTATCTAGACATGTGATGTGTCGACACTGTATCTAGACATCTGACGCATCGACACTGTATCTAGACATGTGTGATGTGTCGACACTGTATCTAGACATGCGATGTGTCGATGCTTTATCTAGACATCTGACGCATCGACACTGTACCTAGACATGTGATGTGTCGACACTGTATCTAGAAAAGTGATGTGTCGACACTGTATCTAGACATGTGATGTGTCGACACTGTATCTAGACATGTGATATGTCGACATTGTATCTAGATATGTGATGTGTCGACACTGTATCTAGACATGTGATGTGTCGATACAGTATCTAGACATGTGATGTGTCGACACTATATCTAGACATGTGATGTGTCGATACTGTATCTAGACATGTGATGTGTCGACACTGTATCTAGACATGTGATGGTTAGGTAATGTGATGGTTACATAAATATTTCATGACCTGAGAACTAGAGGTCGACCAAAGTACATGCTACAGACCTACTAGAGATCTATTAATAATCAGCTAAAGACCTAATAAAGGCCAACTAGAGATGCTAAAGACCTACTAGAGATTAATTATAAACAGTCATAGACCTTTTAGAGACTTTTTAGATACATGCTAGAGACCTTTCATAGACCTTCTAAACTAGAGACTTGCTAGAGATCTTTTAAAGAACCAGAGACCTTTTATAGACATGCCAAAACAACTAATATTGATTTATTATTGATCTTCTTGTAAAGAAATAATAATACTAATACTAATAATAATAATAAGATTTGTCTTCCAGCCTGAAGATAAATGAGGAATTCAGTATTTCCCGTGGCTACACAGTCCTAGCTGCGACCTACAAAATTTGCCACATCTAGCTCTGTTCGGAAGCCGACCGCTTTATCACTTAGCCAGATTATTAATTACCAAAAAATCTAGGAAATAGCCTTGACAATCAAAATGGAGTCGGAAATTTATGTAGAGAATGTGAAATATACTAGAGGCTTGTGTGTGTCACTTCTACCGAGATAGTGGCACATAACAAAACCTAGAGAAACAACAATAAACACGGTCAACTCAAGAATAGGTTTAGCTTAGCTCTGTGAGAACTCACTAAAGTGGTAATGATGTAGGTACTGGTGGATCAATTGGGTGGGGGAGCGGTGCTAGTGTAATGTTTTTGTGGAGCTAATAACGATCTAATTTTTTAAAAATTGTATAAATGCTACTTTTACTTGCTCAAAATAAAGTCCCTTCTCCCTGTCTGTCTCAAACGTCCTGAATCAGAGCCAGTGGTTGTAGGAGAAATTAAGGAAATAGAAACTATGGGCTATTGCAAACTGTGTGTCTGCTTGTTTGCATAGCAGACGACAATCTTCAAAACTTGAAGCAAAAAAAACGAGAACAAAAAAAAAATGTTGGTAGATTTTTAAATGAAGCTTAAGACTCTAACTACTGGTCTGCTCGAGACACAAAGTAGATGTAATGATTATATTAGTAGACTTGAATACTTACCTGGTGAAATTCAATAAGGATGACAACACACAGTGGCGTTGCTAGGGGGGGGGGGAGGAGGGGGAGAATTTGAAAATCCCCCTGTGTCCCCATTTGAGTGTTTTTTACATTAAAAATTTAATATTACGCAAAATGCAGGGTACTCCATAGAGGTTAAGCCCCCTCCCCTCCCCAGGCCCCCAAACGATGGAAAATTCTTTGCTACGCCCCTGACAAGATATAGTAGTTGCTGTTCTTGAGTCACAGCTCTTAGGAGCTTTTGATCAAGTTCTTATTTAGTAAGTTTGCAAGTAAGTTTGGATTTTTTAAGATGAATCATTGTGTGTGTATGTGTGTGTATGTGTGTGTTGAATGTTAATATGTTAGTACTCACCACACATTAGAGTCTTTAATAGTTCTGATGATGTCTGCGTATACAACTTCAGCTAAAGCTAGCAATACACATTTTTTTAATGTGACAACATAAATTAATTTTGTATTTATTTAGGCCTACATAATGATGACATTTAGATTTAAAATGAAGTATACTCTTAACAATTTATATAATTTACAATCTCGAACAGACGTCACGTTTAGGCCTATTAGTAACAGTTGAATGACTTGTGGTCTGCAAAGCAAATAAACTAATGAAACGAGACTGTCTATAGCTCTACAACAAGGAGAAGGAAACCGTTATAAACATATAAATAACGACTTCTTTATTCCAGTGACAATGGTAGTGGAGTGTATAAAAGGGACAAAAGCTGTTGAATTCAGGGGGAGGGGTGACGAAATGAGGGTTGCCCATAAGTATGTTCACGTCTGCCCTTTTGTTATTTGTTTACATTCTTGCTCTGCATCTTATCCCTGGTGGTAGCCTTGATGTAGGGAGGTGGTCCTAACTCCTCTTTCAAATTAGCACAAAGTTGCCTCATTTCTCATTCACTATGGGATAACATTATGAACAGCTGCGGTCGATGTTGGGGGGGGGGGGGGGGCAGGGGGTCACTAAAGTCTACTATCATGCTTCACTAACAGGCCGCAAGATCAAAAGTAGCTTCTCTAAAAGGTAGCCGTCTGGAAACACATTGGCGACTGATCAAAGGGAGGCACGCTGGCACCGTGGGCGATTTCCTATCAGCGGAGGGTGTTCCTTACGGGCATAACTGATGATTCCTTTCTGTTGGACGAAGCTGGATGTTGATACGTATATTGTTGTCCGGTTTTGTCCAGCAAGTGTCGTGTGGCGTCTCTCAACTCGTGCGCGAACAACAAACAAATCTATGACCACGGTGGTTCTTTTCTAGTCATTCTAGTCTGGGTGTTTCTTTTGATTGCCACATTCTTGCATTCATTAGAAAGGTCTGATGATAGGTCTGATGATAGGTCTGCTGATAGGTCTGATCTTACTGCGGGGTCCTCACTTTCCTCTTCCCAAGTATCACCAATGAATAGATTTATAAACCCAACTCTGAACTCTTTAAAATTTAAGGATAGTTATATCCATTTAGTTAAGTGATACTATGAGATATTATAAATACATTATGGAATACTAGAGTTCTTCAGATAAATAGGTATATTAGCTACTGCAAAGTGTTTAGTTTTTCAATCTTATGTACAAATTTATAATTATTTAATAAATGTCAATAGTCTTTAAAAAAAAAAAAATTATCTTCAAATGTAGCGTTCTTACAAATTTATCAAAAATAAATAAATAGACTATGACTAAAACTGCTTTATTGATCCTTATGGAAATTTGTTGTGATTAATAAAATAAATAGAATAAAAATTTAAAATAAATGTGTTAGGAATGTTTAAAATATATATGCTCCTCTCTTTTAGATATCTGGTGAGTCTCAGTAAGTATATACACTTCTTTTGCGTTTCAAACGATAACAAAAGATGTTCTTGTACACTATTAGTTATTGGATGGATCCCCGATTCCTTATATATAAATATAATATGTAAGGATTTTAGCTCGTGCGCTTTGCACTATGTAATGTATCGATGTATTTCCTTTTTTTTTTTAAATCTTTGCAAAACAAAAAAAAAAAAAACAAAAAAAAAAAATAAAGTATTTCATGGTATCACAACAACAAATGTAACAACTTTGTTCAGAAATTGTTCATAATTCTTGCTTTCATTTGCTTGTCCTTTTTCCACATGGGCTTACATCTCAGGCGCAATGTGGTTTTGTGTTACAATTATATTATATGCATTATGGAATATACATACCGGTACGGATACAGATATATATATATATATATATTAACCAGCATATATAAAACTTTTTAATGTAATAAGTAAGAGTTACATTGAATGAATAAAATCTAGTCATCAGATTCACGCTTTCAATAAACACAGCCTTTCCTAATTTTATTTGTATCACATACTGACAGAGTTAGAGAACAATAGGAGAGAGAGAAAGAGAGGAATAGAGAGAAGAGAAAGAGAGATCTAATTGTTTCACACTTACTTTAACTGGCTCAGACGAGATAAAAAAAAGCAACTGTCCAGCCAATGGTCAGTACTATTGCTATTCATTAGTTGTTTACTGACTGGCTACTTTATTGTTATGGCAAGCGGGGTGTTGTTTTTGTTTCATGATCTAACGAGCGTGACCATACGTGTCCACTTTGCAAGACCAAAGTGAGAGTGAAAACAAATTGACCGAGTCGTTGAACCGAGTGATAATCTTTCGGAAGATCAAAGTCCAGTGCTTTAAACCAGGTTCGGTAACTGAGTTCGTAAAGAGGGGGGCGGGTGCTGATAAAAATAATAACTATCGTTGTAACCTGGCGAAAGACTCAAAGAATGGAATGGTCAGCAGCACTAGTTTATACTAAGGAAATAGAAACAAGGCAAAGTGACCGCCACCTATTGCATCTAAGTCTTTTTACGCCTTTAGCCCCTAAGACGAATCAGCAACAACAGCATACTGTTTCAGTTTTTGTTTTGCATAGTACTCGATCCCACACCTTTTGCATTCATGGACACCGGTATGCGCCTCGTAACACTATGAAGTGAATTCGTCTGATCTATGTGTAGTAATTATGTGATGGCGTGTGTCTGTCCAATTCAACAAGTCCAAAAAAAAAGAAATGCTGGTAGATTTATGTCAGAGGTCTTTGTTTTGACTTGTTGAAACATTTATTTCTGTGAGTTCGTGCGTGTGTGTGTGTGTTTAGTATTACTCAAAAGAAACTAAAGCAAAATAGTCGCAATGTTTAATAAACTGTTCTTACTTAATTATGTTTAGAGATTTTAATTAAAAGAACACTACAATTTCAACTAAAAAAGTAATTGACCCGTCTTGGTAAAAAAAAAAAAAAATAAGGTTTAAAGCATAGAGATCTATCAGTATCTCCTCCAACGCTTGAAAATTGTTTAAGACAGTCAAAGAAAAGAAAGTCATTTGATTTCAATAAAAAGTCCAACCATGGGAAGTACCGGTATTGAAATAAATAAATGACATAAAATCACCTGGTTAACTAGCTATCCTTTCATTTTCTCTTATCTTATCTATCACAGACGTAACTTCAAAAAAGAAGATAATTACGTCCTAGACATTTCATGTGTCAATCTAGTCAGGCAAGTTAATCAATGACTGCTCAGTCGTTGGTTTTCCTGGCTGATCCAGGCAACCCATTCCATTTTCTAATGGCACTTGGGAAGAAGAAGCACGAATTTGTTATAACATACGGACTAAGAAATGTGTCTCTATCCTTGTATCTAATTTGTATCTTTCAAAGTATTTTATTAGGTTTTGTTTTTCTATTTGTAAATTATGGTTTAGTGTTTATAGTATTATAGCTACTTTACTTTTTATTCTTCTGTCCTGAAGTGTATCTAAGTTTAGTTACTTTACTAAATGGCGTTACTCTATAATCAAATTAGAATATTCGTTTGTTATAAATATCACTGTTCTATTTTGCTAGTACCATACTAGTCTGATATAAAGTGAGAGAATTTAAAAAAAAAAAGAATTATGGGACGGTTATACACACACACACACACACCAATAAGTTTTAATGAGAATAACTAACTGAGGAAATATTGAGATGTCCCAGAATGCAGCACTCGCAGTCTTGTCTCGTGTAATCACGGAACAATCACGAGGCTTCAACGAGAAGGCTTCATTTCCCTTGTCTCTGCCCACGTGGATGGACGGACAAAGGATGTCCATCTGTCTGTCTTGTCTAATTCCAGTCAAACAAAAATTTTTAGAAGGTTTCTTGGAATAACGAGTATCCTGACCGATGTCCACACCTGCCCGCCCCCCCCCCCCCATCCTTTGTCCCCCCACCACGTCATCCTACTGTTTCTGTTTGATCTCCTTCCTAGACGATATTATAAGATAGATAAGATAAGATATTTTTTATTGATCCAATCAAATGTAAATTCAGTTTGACTACAATTGACAACCTCAGCGTAACTGCTGTACAATAACATTATAGATGCAAATACGAACAACATTCACACACGAAAGCACATACACACTCACAACCAGCGCTTTATAAATTAGACGTCTATGTACTTCTCGATGACGACAGATGATCTTGTAACACTCTGACCGAAAGTGGGACGAAGAAGTTTTTAAATCTTTCTGTTTTAGTTCTAATGGAAGGGAGACGACCACTTCGTTCAGATCTGTATAGATGTATATTTCAAAGCACAAGCCTCCTATTCTCTCTCTCTCTCTCTCTCTCTCTCTCTCTCTCTCACACACACACACACACACACACACATACTCTCTCCTTGTTTATCTCACTACTACCATTCTGTCTCTCTTTCTTTATCTCGCAGTTTTTTTTCTCTCTCTTCTCCCGTACTGTCACTTCCCTCTTTCTCTCCCTGTCTTTTATTATCTCTGCCTCTCTCGAGTTATCCTTCTCTCTGTCCCTCGAGTTATCTTTCTCTCTGTCCCTCGAGTTATCTTTCTCTCTGTCTCACTCAATCCCATACGCCTTCAACACATATAACGCCGTCCTTTCAATTTTTTTTCCAATGGTAAACAGCTGACATAATAAAAATTATATCTTTAAAATTGCACCTTTAAAATAACCTCATTAAAACTATACCTTTAAAATTACACCTTTAAAATAACCTCATTAAACTATACCTTTAAAATAACCTCATTTAAAATAAACCTTTAAAATTACACCTTTAAAATAACCTCATTAAAACTATACCTTTTAAAATTACACCTTTAAAATAACCTCATTAAAACTATACCTTTAAAATAACCTCATTAAAACTATACCTTTTAAAATTACACCTTTAAAATAACCTCATTAAAACTATACCTTTAAAATAACCTCATTAAAACTATACCTTTAAAATTACACCTTTAAAGTAACCTCATTAAAACTATACCTTTAAAATTACACCTTTAAACTACTTTTTTAATACTACATCTCTAAACTGGATCTTCCACCAAAATAAAATGAAAATTATTAAAAAAAAATATTTTTTTTTACTAATCAGTATCCAAAATTTTTTAACTCATCGATTAATCTAATCGATTCTAAAAGAATATACTTTCTCTTCATTTTGTTTCCCACCTAGGGGGAGGCTCACTGCTCTACCTAACTCGCTTTTCCAAAAAGAGACGCACTATCTGGACAACACCGTAATTATTACTTGTTATTACTGTAAGTATTGGATACCACCATTTCGGAAGTCACATGACTTTGGTCATGAGAAAACATTGACTGACGTCTCCGGAATTTGTGAGATTTCTTCAGTAGCCAGCCACAAATCTTTAACAAGCAACATTTAACTAGATAACAACAGGCCAGCCAAGAAAACAATAGTACACTGCCAGGCCGGACATCACAATTAGAGTAGTGGGCTTTCACTCTCGAAAACTTTATCAAAGAAAACGGCTTCTCTCGCCGTCTTTCAAGAGCTGTAAAACTTCTTAAATTTCATACCATTTTTTTCTCTCTTGAGAATTAAGCTTATCGTTTGATCTTGTTGTTGCTTTGTTGAGATTCATCAAAATTAATGTAAATGGTAACCTTGATACCTTTAAATAATATGTTAAGCAAAAAAAAAAAAAAAAAAAAAAAATTTATTGCTATTCTTCAACCAACACATTGCTACAAGCAACAGAAAAATGTCAAAATAGAAACATTAAAAAATATTTTTCATACAAATAAATCAAAATGAAAATTATTTTATATCTTTTAAACCTCAATAAATAATTAAGTTTTTCGCTCAGAGTTTTTTAGTGGAGCAATTTTATATTTAGATGGTTTACAGTATTCTCACGTGCTCTAGGGAGTAATGAGACCAGAAATTTGTATTTCGTGTCTTCTGTGAGCCGCCAAATGAAGATGTCACGTGTCGTTTCTTTCTCCTTTCTAGAATATCATTGACTTCGCTGGGGCTTTAGATCTTAGCTTTGAGAAAACATTGATGAGAATTTTTTTGGTTCCGTTAATATAGTGTACAGGAGATTTCGGAACATCTTTAGCACCCGCTCTATAGTGCTCTTGCCTCAGCCGCTGTTCCACCAGATGCGGTGAGACTGTTAGGTGTTGATCTCATGCAGATTCTCAACATGTGAAGTTTGCGACATGAAATAACACCATAAACTGACGTTAACAATATGGTTCAACCATTTTTGACAAATAATTAATTTCAGTGAAAGACTTTTTGGCGCAGCCTGTTCTGACCACACACATCATGATGTTATGATGTTATGATGTTAGGGATAGCAAACCCGAATCCCTAATCTTAATGCAATAAAAAAAAAGGAAAGTTCCCTTTTCAGACTTTGTGGTCTATAGGGCAGATGATTTTTTGTAAAGGTCATCTGTTTCTGTGGCCTAGGGTGTCATGTGGCCGTACCCATTTAGAGCTGGGTGGACTCAGAGGCGCCCAAAGATCCCGAAATGAAAATCCCAGTCTTCACCGGGATTCGAACTCGGGACCTTCGGTTCGGGAGTCAAGCGCTTTATCAGAACTAAATTTATATTAAAATTTATATTTAAAAATACGTTTGGATATATTGGCCTTACAAAACATATGTATTATTATTTTTAAAGAAATAATATAAAAGTCAACGTGTACATAATGTGTCTAAAACATTTAGCGTCAAAATATAGGCAGACAAAAAAATGGCTGCTGCGAAATGTCCTGCTTTAGCCTACATCGTTCTAGGTCAGCGGTTCTTAGCCTTTTAGATCGGCGACCCCTTTTTACAATTCCTCACTTATTCGCGACCCCCAACAGTAAATTATTTTTTGGTTACTAGTATGATGTTACAGAATAATAATTGGAGGCCTAATGTAATTGATTTGCATTGCCAACGCTTAAAGTTTAATCACAGTACAAAATGTCATTATATTCTTGAAATATCCATTTCTCCTTACAAATCAATGAAATAATGTCTTTATGACGTGCATTTATTTACATTTGTATTTCATATTCACATTCCACACAAGATGCAATTGTCTGTATTTAAACTTGATAACTAACACGATGTTTCGACAAATAAATATATTATTGTAAATGGAAAAAGGTGCAACACAAACACACTTCATCATAAATGCAAAAGCTTGATCCAGATTTGTATAGGCCTAGTTAAAGTGAAATATTTCACAGTTAAACTATTTCTGTCTCCTAAAAATCCTTAACTTTGACTTTCATTAGATGTCTGGCCAGTGCAAATGGGATGTGAAGTAGATTTGGAAAGTATGAGGGAATGTTCAGAGAAGTGTGCAAATGTTTTTTCACAGAAATTATTATTTTGATCTGTTTGCCTGGTTTAAAGTCATTTCCCTCATAGAGAACAGATAACGTTAGAAGCTTGTAATTATTATTTTCATTACAAATGACATACTGTTTTGTTTTTTTAATTCCTGCTTAAAGTAATGTGGCAGGCAGAGGAAACAGAGGTCTCACAAGAGTGTCCAAGGGCTTCAGGAGGGTCACTGGAACTGCATGGGAGCTATAAGGAACTATGCTCAACAAGAGTTTCTTACCAGAGCACTACGGGAGGCCCATGCTTTCCTTCCCTGAAACCATTGGGAGTTCATTCAATGTTCATGTTGTCCAATGCGTTATGGATTTCTAAACAGTTTACGTATTAAAATGTATGTATGCATTATTCAACCTTTTTTAAAACGTACATTGTTTAGTCCATATATTACTGTTTAAATTAAATTTAAATAGCAAAATATAATCTTCACTTAATTCTGGCATTATAGTTAGGATTTTCTGTATGGTTGGGAGATATCTCCGTAATATGTTACAAGTGCCTCTTTCTGACACCATATTTTGTGGGCTCAGCACATAATTAGGGTTTATTATCTATCATAGAGATCTAAATGATTGTTATGCAAATAGAAAACATGTAACATTATTAATAATTAAAAAAGTATGCACATTGCACAATTATACAATTTATTTGAAAATCGTGTACATTTTATTAATTTTATGTCAAAAGAATCGCTTCAAATAAATAAAAGTGTCTTCCACTCATTAGACAGTAATTCTAAAAAAAAAAATATAATATAATAAAATAAATAAATAAATAAATAATAATAATAATAATGTTGCACTAACATCTCAAGTGTGATGACTAAGACTCTAAGGCTTATAGACGAGAGTGCAGAAGTAACGATACGTCATGCATTAATCTGCATTCATTTAAACGTGTACTAATATATCTACTGGACAATTAAAATGTTCGAAATCAATTCTGAATCAGTTGTCTGCAGCATCTATCCTCGAATAGCAATATATTTAATAAATCTCAATATAAAAAAGTAATTTGTGACAAGTTTTTACATGTTAAAATGGACAAAAAATTCACAATTTCGATGGACATAAGTGACCCCTGATAAATTGTCAATCGACCCCCATGGGGGTCTCGACCCATAGGGGGAGAACCCCTGTTCTAGGTCAATCAAGAGATCTGTTCTCAGTCACGAGCCGCGTCATCAGAAATGGAGTAAGGAAATAAAAAGTGCACGTACACAACAATTGATGATGTCATCAAATGACCAGCTTTTATTTTGTTTTTATTAAATATAACTGGATCTTAGCAACTAAATTTAGGAAGTATGCTGTGAAACAAAACACATCTGCATAATAAGCAAACCCCAGAATTAAGAAAAATTACAACAAAAAAAAAAAAAAAAAACAACAACAAAAACACTGGAATAGAATGTGAATAGATTTAACAGAGTTTCACTGTACTTTTTTTTTTATAAAGCTTATATCAACTCTGTCTGTCTGTCTGTCTGTCAAGTAAAACGTTTGTACACGTTATTTCTCCCACACCCAATCTCGGATCAACCTGAAATTTTGCACAATTATTATTTTTTAACCTGACAACACAAGAAAAAAAAATAGCCAATTAGTTAATTTACTACTGCTAATAAGTTGGGTTTTTTTGTTTGGAATCTCAAACAAGGGAAAAAAATGGTCATTGACTGAAGTGGAGGTATAACTTGAATAAGTCCCCTTTACACGTCGTCGTATGAGTCTTAGTGAACACAATGCTAAAAATAGGACAATACTATAGAAACAATAGAGAATTATAATATCTCCCATGTTCATAGCTTCTCCGTTATCAGAGTGTTTGTCGTGTTGGCTTGAAAAGCATGAGAAGATTTTTTTTTTAATTTTTATATTGCTTTTCTTATTGTTAATTTAGATCTATTATAAATAAATTACACCTCTGATCTAAACTAATTGATACAAGTACGCTTAGTGTAAGCTTTGTTGTTGTTTTTTTAATTAAGTATTTTATAAATATATTGTCCTATTACGTATACAATTTCTTTTAACAAATAGCGTTTTATTTTATTTATTTTTTACTATTAAAGACATTATTGTAATAAAAGGAAACTACGATAAAGAGCTTGGTATAGTCACAATTCTTCCGAGTTGTTTTGTTTGTTTATTTTTATGTTTGTTTGGTTTTGATTGGATAGGATAGCACACGTGACCATAAAACTCCCCGTGCGTCACTCCACTCTAGAAGTAGGTTTCACATTGGTCTTGAGCCGCTTCAAGTCACTCGAACCATTCCGACAAACTCGTTTCAAACGACCTAGACTCTACTTACAACTTGTCTGAACGACTAATTTTGACAAATACAACACACACACACACACACACGCACGCACACAGCCACCCCAAGCGTCTCTACTTATAATCGATTGGGTAGAGGGGCCTCCTACCGCTCCAGCTGTGCTGCTGATTTGACCCCTGGTGACCTCGGGTTTAAAACAGTGCTAATTATTTCACATATCAATATCAAAGCTGCCCGAGTGTTTGGCTAAAGGAGAACCTCTTTTGGAGCAAATCACTTGATGGGCTTCAAGGGAGCTGAGCTTGATCAACAGAAAAATGTGTAGTCATCAGAGCGGATCTCAAATCTCGAACTCAAACACAAATATTTGTTTAAAAGTTCTTTTTATTAATATTAGTGAGCATCATCATCAAACTCCATTTCAGTGAGGGCTTGAGAGGCTCAAATCCTCTCTTGCAAAAGCCCCGGACAGAAACCCTGCTGTCTTGCGTAGTGCATAAAAGTCGCCATACAGGTCGAGAATTTTTGGTTTCCCAGACCTGTTGAGACGAAGATTATCAAGTCTGGGGCAGTCAAACAGAATATGAGGCATGGTTTCCTCTTCTTCCCCGCAGCGGGGGCACTGTGAGCATTAATCGTGCTCATTTTTTTCATTGTAAGTTAGAAAAGTAAAGGACCCGGAAGCTGAGCGGACCCTTAGGTCACAGGTTTACGTCCACCTAGAAGAATGGTGATTTATTTTGTTTTTCACTTTAGTTGTAAGTATAACTTGTTAACCAACGGATGACGAAACATCGATTGCGTAATATGTCTTGAGGACAACGGAATCGCCGCCTACCCTAAACACCAGCCCTAATGGCTTCTGTAGATTCATCACTAAGAGAGTTCTGGCTCACAAGGCTCTAAATGAGTACCTGGACTCGGCGATTGGTCGTCGTGTTGGCTCTTTGTCTCATTTGGCCATTGGTCACTGTGCTTGATCCTGGTGTCTGTTGACCATTAGTCATTGTGATGGCTCCTGGCCTCACATAACCATTGTGCTGACCCCTGGTCTCAGTTGACCATTGGTAGTTAATCCGTCTATAGCTATTGAGAAATAATGTCTTCTGTTTGTTTCTTAGCTGATGAAGGCCTTGTGGCCCAATCGCCATTTGTTTTTACTTGGTCCGGCAGTGTTACCTATAAGAATGTTTATTGTATTTTCTATAAAGTCGTTCAACCCTGCAGCAGTAAATCTTAAAAAAAAAAAAAAAACAGAGACAATTGCACGGAAGTTAAGATAGTCACGAAGACAAACCAGAATTTTAAATAAAAGTAATACTAATAATAATTATTATTATATAAAATAACAATATACCCAATTGTTATATCAACCGAGGGGATAATAACAACTGACCTCACCGATACCTTCAAGGCCCTTAACATTCCTAGGAACATCCTCGTCGCCTGTCAGAGGGCGGTACTGCTGCAGACCTGACACATTATCAGAAAATTCTTCAGTGGAAACTGTTTAAGGGACTACGATGAATTTTGTTTCTCTCTAACGAAGCTCAACCCTGGCAGTGCCAGAGAATGAATATTAGTTCGTCTTTCATATAATAATAATTTTGAATTGACTTATGGATAAATATGAAGTCCCTTGATTTAAGTTTAAGGTATAGGTCATACGTACGTCATGAGATCCGTAAGTGAAGAGCTGGGGTTCGGCTCCATAGTATAAGAATGTAGGTATATGCATATATTTGTGTAACAGTTTATTGTCAACCGTGAGTTCATCCGACAGCGTCATCCATGCAGCAATTCTTATCTTTGTGCAATGAGTGTCCCCCACCGAGTGACATCCCAGATACCTTTAAGCGTACCATCTGACTAAACACTAGCCACTGAATTGATAGGAGAAATACAAATAGAGCAACTCTGGGATGGGAAGCTATTGGGGGAGGGGTGGAGTGCGTATTTCACACAACACATGGGAAACACAGAAATCTCACCAAATCAAATTCTGTTTGCGTTTTTCATGTAGTCATTTAGGGAATGTTGACGAACCAAATACGTTCGCAGCTTTCAAGCGATTGTCTCTTGCCGCCCTGTCTTTTAACATCGCATCCCCCCCCCTAGAAAAAAATCGTCGCCCCCCATATTCTCCGTCATCACGACCACCGCAGCTTCTGTTTGAAGATGGCAAGAGGTAGGGGCGGGAGCTGTGTATTACCAGTTGGCACCCTATTAAAATGTTTTGTTTCTGGGGCGTTGTCCACACGCCGAGAAAGGGGGAAAGGGAAGGGTGCGGATGAAAAATTGGAATGCATATATATAAATCTTGTAGGATGAACTACTCATCAATGAACGAGGGAACAGGAGGGGTGGACGAGATAGAGTCTTTGAACAGGTGTTAAACGGTGCTCTTATTTTCTAAGCTAGGGGCATCAACTCTGACATCAACAGGGTCCACTCGTATGTGTATGTCTCTACAAGAGGGGTCTGGCTTCGTCTTGTGTGCGTGTTTGTGATGAGTCTTTTTTTTTTTCTGTGGGAAAAAATGAGACTTAAATAATGAAATGTATTTACTGACAGGAGAATCTATGACGAAATTAAAATGGCTAACCCTCTTGTACAATCTCACCAACCTATTTTGTCGAAAGGAAAAAATCGTATTTCATGACAAACCGGCATAAATTTATATAAGCACAGTCAGGTTTTTTCACATTTGTGGGAGTTATGAAAATTTACCGAAATTTGTAATGTAAAAAAGATCATTAATGAGGATAATAGTTTCGGATGTGCTATGCTTTTGGTAAAGGATTTTAAAAGGAAGTAATTACTTTTAAAGAAAGTAATTAAAAAAGTAATCTGGAAATAAACTAAAAACCTAAATGTGTTCTTATTTAATAACAAAACAATTCAAAAGTCACAAGTAACGCAACAAGCTGTGAAACAATACTCCAATATGTCTGAAAACTAACTGGAACTCTCTATAAAATTATCTGAATCTCAATCTATTGCTGAACCTCAGAAAAAAAAAGATGGGGGGGGGGGGGGTGGGCATCCTTTAAATTTGATAGTATCTGCAGTTTGAACGAGTGAACGGAGAGAGGGTGAGAGGTCGAGAGAGAAGCCGAGGGAGCCAGTTGTTGGGGGTGGGGTGGGGGTAAAGACGAAAGGAGTCTCAAAACGAACATCCGACTCGACCTGTGCGCTAAGATATTTAGGGCGCAAAAGGATCCATATTCACCACCGTGTCCTGTTTGCTTGCACCCACTCACCCTGGCGGTGCTTCAATAAGAGGTGTTTTGACGGAGTTGTAGCCGTAGGGGCCAAGTGAGGTGTAGCACTGATCATTGGTATCGACGGTAAGGGTGCGGGGGGGGGGGGGGGGGGGAGGGGGAGATCGGTGTGAAGGGCGGGTGAGGTTGAATGTGCGGTTGTGGTTCGAAATGAAAAGGATGCTAAATAGAAGTCGTTTGGGGGCAGGGGATAGGGGTAATATTTACAGTAGCCATTGCGATTGCCCCTACCCTTTCCTTCTATAGTTGAACCTCACTACTCCAATCCCCCCCCCCCACCTTCCCCATTTCTCCGCCCCTTCATGTGCGGTAATGCAAATAACGGTTAAAACAATAGTTAAGAAAATATTAATCTTTCTATCGCCCGCACTTCGCCCGCGGCCACAGTTTCTGGACTGCGCGGAACCTTGGCAGTGTACTCACTCGGAAGCCAGAGCCGAGCTCTTTAACACGAACTGGCAGCACCCACGCAGGCAAACACTTGAACACACACTCAACATTTGTTGCTACAATCAAGCTCAGTGCACGGCAGATTCGTTTATTCATAAAAAAAAAAAACAAAAAAAAAACAACTAGTGAACACACTTGCACCATAACATCAGAAACATGTGTAGTTATCGATAATATGGGAATACATCATTAGCAGACGATTGAGTTTTCCAAACCAATTATTTAACGTTCTCTCCCCTGAAAATACAAATTAAAAGGTTTGTAAAAAAAAAAAAAAAAAGTGGTTGTCGTCGTTTGTCGTAAACAGAATTGGCCACTAGATGTCGTGAGTGTGAAAATAGAAGAACGTTATTGCTATAATAACCAGTTATCGATACATCGATACGATCTATAATAGGTTGTCTGTGTGTGCAAGATGAAAGCCAATTGAAATGTAAAAATAGAAACAAAAACAGTGTTTTAGCCGACGGCTTGGAGTCGATTGTGTATGCTCCATTCTTGGGAAACAAATGTACAAATTGAATACTCCCGATTTCTGTGTTTTGAACTGGGTAACACTGTAGTACTGACTTGACCTTAATGGCAGAGCAAAACATAGCGCCAGAAGCGGGATTTTATAAAATAGGTTTTCTTATAGCTCTTGCGATATATGGGGCAAATGATTTAAAGCTCTACTGTTTCTTCGGCCGGCGGTTTACAAGAGTGTCATGTGGTTAGCACAACGTCTATTAGTTTTTACTTCCCCAACTAATATCAGGTGCCCATTACAGTTCTTAAAGTGTCCTAAAATCTGATGATCGAAATACTAGTTTTCCTCTTTTATCTTATAAATTAAAGACGTTACTTAAAAAAAAAAGAAGATGGTTACCTCCTACGCGTGTCCCTAAATCTAGTCATGCTTGTTAATCAATGCCTTAAAATCTGCTAGGTCGTTGACTTTCACACCCACACACCCACCCACAAACACACAAACACACACACACATATATATATAAATAGTTAGACACTTAGTATTTTTAGTTTATATAAAGACGCACCATAATTGACTGACTTTGAACGCGACTAGTGACGTTTGAGTTTTGGGTTAGAGGCTACTTAGAGACAGAAAATCAGTTGGTGATAGGATTTCATAAGGGTTGGACGTATTTATCGACAGATACGTCGACTGTGGCCTTTTGTTAGATTAAACTTAGTATAAACTGTTCAATGGTGTTTGGATTGATCTCTCCACTTGTTAAAACTAGATGTGTCTGTTTGCTTGTTGGATAATCGCATTGAAATACACCCGCACAAGAAACCCAGACATCTGCACAGTAATCTGTCGGAATCAGACAGGCATCAATTTACTATAAGACAAATAGCCATAATCACAATATATATATATATATATATATATATATGTATGTATGTATGTATGTATGTATGTATGTATGTATGTATATACACTAGTCTTAATTTGCGTATCACTGTCGATATAGTCACTGACAGGGTTTTGGAAACAATTAAACGAAATAATAATGCTAAAAGAAAGCGAATGCGTGAATTAAAAAAATAGTATGAATGGAGCTATCAAAATAGTTTATCAACCTAAATAAATTTTTTAAAATAAAAAAGTAACATTTGCTTGTTGTAGGTCTACATATATTTAGATCTTGAGTCTAGATACTATTATAATAGATGTAGACCTACTATTATAAAAGTGAATTCAATGGCTCAAGAAGCTTATTAATTATTGTATGTTAGTATATGTAATATCCTCCATATAGAGCCTCATGTAGCCTGTCCAATCATAGCGTGTTTACATGTGCACGACACATGAATGGGACTATTAAAATGCATGTGTGCATGGTGTGGTAATCAAGCCAATTCTGGAGCGGCAGAGTTTGCCACAGTTCGTGCATGTATATGCATCTGACTTAGGGCTAGTTGACATGGCAGCTTTCTTCTTCTTTCTCTTGGCTGACGCAGCTTCCTTTCTTTTGCACTCGGCAAAGTTCGTACCAGCACGTACAGTCTGTCTTCATGCTGTCTGGTCTTGGGCTGTCTCCTCCTACATACTTGTTCGATGCCTGTGGTTCTCATGTCTCGCTTACAGACATCTCTGCAGGTTAGTCTTGGGCTGCCCCTAGGTCTGACTCCGTTTGCTAGCTCAGCGTATAGTATGTCTTTAGGGATTCTTCCATCTGGCATGCGAGTGACATGTCTGAGCCAGCGTAGTCTTCTCTGTGTAAGAAGAGCGCATATTGGCCCGTTTCAAAACGTCCTGGCTGGAGACAAGATCCCTCCAGGGGATGCGCATTATGCGTCGCAGGCAGCGTAAGTGGAACTATTTAATCTGTGTTCTTGATGCAAGTTAGTTGCCCAGCTCTCTCTACCGTAAAGAAGTGTGCTCAGAATGCACTAGGATTTTGGTTGCCGTTGTCAATTTGGTATACATATATATGAGTTGTCCTGGCTGGTCGTAAATATCGTTGTCTAGGGGTTCATATCACAGGGGAGCTACTCCAAGCCCTAGTTCAGTTTTTTCACCTTTACCAGTGGAGCGTTAACATTCTCTCTAAAGAAACACAAATCGAATTTATAGGTAGCTAAATACTTTACTTAACTGTATCTACACAAGACATCACATCAACGAAATTACCATACCGTCCAACAGACTATCTACGATTGAAAAAACTTTCCTACTCTCTCAACTCTCTATAGACTCCGAATCTGACAATTTCCGCACTCAGTCTCTCAGAGCCCAGTCAACAACTAACATAAAGATCACACATCTCTTCCTGTAGGCCATTATAGAGTAGAGACTAATCGATATAGAAGGCCTCATCACTGACCTGCAACGTCACAATCTGTGTGCTGTTTAGACCAATAGCTCTTCGCCAGACCTGTGACGTGGCAACGAGCATTTGGTCTAAGGTTCCCACTGGTTTTGACGTTGCAGGTCAGTGATGAGGCCTTCTATATCGATAAGTCCGGTAGAGTGAAACTCTAAAATAAGACCTACCTTTACAATAATAAACACAGCTTGCAACAATCGACATCAATGTCTATATAAAAATGAGTCATTTCCTGTCACAAAGAATTTGCTGGGTCAAAATGTAGCAGAAGTATATGGCCTCCTTCAGTCGTGAAGTGACTACGGATCATCTCATGGAAATGAGACGAATGCCTGGGCATTAGCTGTGGTCGGAATGATGTCGCCACACATCAGTTTCCCCTCCAAGCATCCGATGTATCCAAAGGAACGGCAGTGCTAATACAGTTTGGGGTCAGCGGTTTAGAAAATTCTACCAGGGCATATAAAATATTTTAATTTTCTTTGATAAACGACATAGATAATAGATCTTTGTGTACGATTTTCAATAGCTTGCAAGTCTTTATCTTTAGCACGCACACAATTAAATATTCGTCTTTCTGTTGCAGTACAGTTTGATAATTTTCAGTCTTGTGTTGCTGGCCAATGGACAATACAACTTTCTCGAGTATGTTTAACCATCAAAATAACATCAGCATGTAAAACTAGATAAGCATATTGAGAATTATACAGAATTATGATCATTATATAACAAGCTAAGTGGCTCACGATGACAACAAATAGTCTTTAAAGATGCTTTCATTATTGTACGTGGTTCGAGGATCCTGTGTGGCCTAGATACTAGATACAACAAGATACAACTAGATACTAGATACAACTAGATACAACTAGATAAAACTAGATACAACTAGATACAACTAGCTACAACTAGATACAACTAGATACAACTAGATACTAGATTGTGGCTTTTTAAAACGTTTACCAACTACTGCTGTCTATTCTCCTAATGTACTCTCTCCTCTCTATTCTCCTCTCCATTCGCCTCTATATTCTACTCTACAGTCTCCTCTCTATTCGCCTTTCTATTTTCCTCTACAGTCTCCTCTCCATTCGCCTCTATATTCTCCTCTCCATTCGCCTCTCTATTCTCCTTTCCATTCGCCTCTCTATTCTCCTTTCCATTCGCCTCTCTATTCTACTCTACAGTCTCCTCTCTATTCTCCTCTCCATTCGCCTCTCTATTCTCTTCTCTATTCTCTTCTCTATTCTCTTCTCTATTCTCCTCTCCATTCGACTCTCTATTCTCCTCTCCATTCGCCTCTCTATTCTCCTCTCCATTCGCCTCTCTATTCTCCTCTCCATTCGCCTCTCTATTCTCCTCTCCATTCGCCTCTCTATTCTCCTCTCCATTCGCCTCTCTATTCTCCTCTCCATTCGCCTCTCTATTCTCCTCTCCATTCGCCTCTCTATTCTCCTCTCCAGTTTCCTCTCTATTCTCCTCTCTATTCTCCTCTCTATTCTCCTCTCCATTCGCCTCTCCATTCTCCTCTCTATTCTCCTCTCCATTCGACTCTCTATTCTCCTCTCTATTCTCCTCTCTATTCTCCTCTCCATTCGCCTCTCTATTCTCCTCTCCTTTCTCCTCTCTATTCTCCTCTCCATTCGCCTCTCCATTCTCCTCTCTATTCTCCTCTACATTCTATTCTCCATTCTCCTCTACATTCTATTCTCCATTCTCCTCTCTATTCTCCTCTACATTCTATTCTCCATTCTCCTCTACATTCTATTCTCCATTCTCCTCTCCATTCGACTCTCTATTCTCCTCTCCATTCGCCTCTCTATTCTTCTCTCCATTCGCCTCTCTATTCTCCTCTCCTTTCTCCTCTCTATTCTCCTCTCCATTCGCCTCTCCATTCTCCTCTCTATTCTCCTCTACATTCTATTCTCCTCTCCATTCGCCTCTCCATTCTCCTCTCTATTCTCCTCTACATTCTATTCTCCATTCTCCTCTACATTCTATTCTCCATTCTCCTCTACATTCTATTCTCCATTCTCCTCTACATTCTATTCTCCATTCTCCTCTCTATTCTCCTCTCTATTCTCTTCTCTATTCTCTTCTCTATTCTCTTCTCTATTCTCCTCTAAATTCTCCTCTCTCTTCTCCTCTATATTCTCCTCTTTGCCAGTTAGGTTACTAAAGAAAAAGATTGACTTTAGATACGATCAGCCTCCATATCTAAACGGTGTGTCAATACTTAGCTATCGAATGATAAACAGTACTTATGTTCTGTGCGGAGGCGCGCTGGATGAGTGGTAAAGCACTTGGCTTCTGAGGGTTCCTTGGTTCGAATCCTGATGAAGACTGGGAATTCTAATTTGGGGATCTTTAGGGCGGTTGGTTGTTGTGCTGGTCACATGACATCCTTGTTTACCGTAGGCCACAGAAACATATGTCTTTTACATTATCTGCCCCATAGATCGCAATGTCTGAAAGGGGGACTTTACTTATTTTACTAAATTTTATTATATTCTGTGCAATCTGACTTCTAAAAGAACATCAATATTGTCAGTTAAAGCTCTGATCCTTATTAGAGATTTTTTTCTGAAGATAAACTGAACTATGTTAAGGACGCTAAGTGTTGCTTATTCACAGCCAGTATCAGAACTCTCAAAGGAACTCATCTGCAATAAGTACTTGCAATGACCTGCATTGGCTTTGAAAATGTCTGCTTCAGGACAAGGTATTTGGTGACTAAATAATGTTTAAATATCACAATGCTTATTGTAATGAAAAAAAAATATATTGCAGGTTAGTGTTTACATAGGATTGATTATCATTGATATCGTCTTTCTTAATATATATATTTATATTTATTAATAATATAGGAAACAACATGAGTCCATTTCATTCTAATACCATAAGTTGGGTATATTGGTGGTTGTGTTGGTCACTTGACACGTCGTTAACCGTCAGCCATATAAACATATAAGCTTTATATTATCTGCCCACATAGATACAATTGCATCAAACCTAATGAAGTATTTGTTATCATCATGTTATTAGTATTGCCGCTGCGATGTTTAAAACATATGGATTTACTGTGAATAGTGCATGCCCTGAACAAGAGTGAAAGGTCGTAACTTACAGGCCTGCCTTATGTATCTTTCTGATGATGAAAATTTATCAACTTTTAATTAACTTCTATTAATGTGTGTGCGCAAAAGCAATAACAACAACAAACAACAAAGCAAAGCGAGTCTGTCTCAGAGCATGCAAGAGTGTTGATAGTAATAAAAAAAGAAGAAGAAGAATGATCTTTATTTTCTGTGAGAAAATAAGTTTTACCATTGTGCATTACACATAACAATACATTAGGACAGCTAACAATGTATAAGAATGCACACAATATAAAACTTGTTTAGCACAGTTTGTGTTTAACATTACATGTGAAATTTAAATCAGCTAAATGTATTTTATTCAATGATTTAATTGCCAGGGAAACAAAACAGTTTTTGGGACTGTTTACTTTTGTGATCAGTGTCTTGTATTTCTTTTGTGATGCTAAAATCATGAATCAGAAGGTGATTTTTTTTTTTTACAGTCGTAAAATCTGCGTGCTGTCTGAAATACTTCCAGTTCTCTATCTCTAATATGTATGTCATGAATTACACTCTACACATAAATGCGCCTACAGTTCTGCCAATCTGAATATGTAAATGAAATTTAGCATTCAGAAGGACCTCATATTGGTCCCATATTTCTCCGCATCGATTTGTCTTTATTTTTAATGCTACTTTATGTCACAATTGATAATGTTGATTAATACGGCTTAACATTTTCAGAATACTATCCAGTGACCGAAATTTCTCAAACTTTGACATAATTTTGCTTCGGTAAAGATTTAACATAATCCATCTTTACGAAATAAAACATTTTAATTTTCCAAGTTGAAATGATCAAAAGAGTAAACACACATTATTAACATACGATATAACTTAATTTCAATGATAGATTCACTATGATAGATTTAGCATGACACATTTCTGATTTCATTCGCAGTCCTCTTTGTATCATCTAAAATTAGCTTCTTTTATAGACAAAAAAGAACCAGAACTTAATTTATAACTCCCGGGGCTATATTACTACTTTTGGTACTGTTGTTTCTCGAAATAAAAATAACCTTCTGTTGATTATTTATTAATTAAAAGAACCTTCACCTTGACATTTTTTATTACGTGACTCGGTATTTTATTACTAAAGAATGTAAACTAACAAATATAAAAGGCGATTATTTTGTGTAAATAGTTTTGAAAATCCCCATCAATTGACTTTTACATGCCTTAAAAGCAAATAAAACTTTTTATAAGACTTTTATAATTGTGAGACACTATCTGGGTGAGCAGTGACATATCTCTGTTGCAGCATTATGCACTCGCTTAAAGAAATGCTTCAACAGCGACCATTGTCCGATTTCTGCTCCTTTCTGCTCCCAGGCATTGGAACCCACATTCGCCACAACGTGTCCTGGAGGTAAAACCAAGCTACATCTCTAGCAATGGCTACAACACCAAATTGAACAATACCATTGATTCGACACCTTTAAAAGAAGGCTACTGCTTATTGTATATGGAAATTCCCCATTGATCATCAGAACAGAATTTTCCTTAAAAATTTAATGCTTTCTAAAAAAAAAAAAAACTTTCCATTACATTTAATATTAACAATGGGCGGACTGGGTGTCAAAATTTGCCCGGACATTTGCATATAATCCAGCCCAAAATTGTATATTAAATATATGTTGGGCATCTAATTATAGGCCTACTTGTCCTCAATATCAAGTTAAATTTGATAATGTATCTGATATTAAGTAATGTAACTGTAACATGCATGTAATGGACTCTATATCTTTAAAACAAATACATAGTCCATATGTTGCTTTTTAATCTCTATGTCTGAATATCCTAAAAAGATGAAGCCTGCAAGTAGCAATGTCTACGCATGTGGGCTATTACATTAAGTCGGATAATGTGCCAAGATTAAATTAGTAATACACTGTATAAGATTTTTTAAATGACTTTCAAAGGGTCACGTTTATTAGAGAATGTTATACATTTTTTAAAACAATTTCATACGTGTCACTATGTCCCTTCCAGCACATTTGGGTACCGGCCCAAAGGACATTTGCCTGAATGCCCATAAACCTACCGCCCCTGATATTAACCTAACATGTAGTTACAAAAAAACTAACATCTTGTGAAAAAAACAACCAACATCTAGTTATATATATAACAAACATCTACTTAAAAAAAACAACCTAACATCTAGTGAAAAAGAAAGAAACATAATTAACTTTGTATTGTCTTCTTAAGTGTGCTATAGTCTAGTGCATGGGTCTGAGAAGGCAAAATGCCCATGTTCAGCTGAAGGTGACTTTTGCAAAATTACTCTGGAGCCTTTTGTAACGGGTAAGTTGCATGATAATTTTATACTTTACTAGCTAAAATACCCGCCTAGACTGGAGTCAATTCTAAATGTATATATATATATATATATATATATACATGTATTTAAGAAAATAAGAGAGTATCAAAAATGCTCCGATACGTCCCTTTTTTTTCCATTAGAATTTTCTTAATTGTATAACAAGCGCTCACCCACACACATACACACATCTAGTCGCTATCACAAAGCACACACACTTAGTAAATATAGTAATAAATCTAAGACAAACATTCACTGATAAGAATAAACAATTACACAAGTTTAAGTGTTAACTAAGTTAATAGGGAACACCATCACACATGACACAGACAACTATCTCGCATGTCTGCCTTCAATGCGCACCATGCATTGGATCTCAAAAGTCTCTTCCTTCTCATTAGTACTCTTTCCAGTGCTAAACAGTGCGATGGTGCGCATCATATGCGTCTGCGCTATTATAATCTAATCAATAAATCAATGTGGCTTGTTATTGTTTTGTTTGTTTATTAATGGCTAGTTTGTATTAAAACATATTTGAAATATAGGATTTTGTTTTCAACATGTCTATAAGAGTGTACTGAGTTTACTGAAATCCATATTGCTTCATCTTTCTGCTTTCAGGGATTTGCATATAAATTCCAGCAAAAAGTGTATCAAGTCAAAGGGAAACAAACTGCAATGTGCCTATGATGACGGCAAAGACAGAATTCATCATTTGTTTCAGATATTATATGAAATTCAAAAATTAGAAAAAAAAAATATTTCTTGGGTGATTATGTTTTATATATTTGAACAAGTAATGTCATTATGTCAATAGCTCATAATAACTTCATATCTATGATAATTCACTTTCAAACCCCCACCCCCCTTTTCCAGCTTTTAAACGCTAGTAAATAAAATAATTTTGAAATAAGGAAAGCAACAGCACAACCAAAGACAAAAGCATTAAAAGCTTTTTGTATACTTCGATGCATATAGGTCTAATGATAAAGTTCTGTCTGTCTTGACATTGAATCTATGGGGCTACCACAACCAATCTGTAACACAAGAAACGTTAAATTAAAAGAATCTAGAAGACATTCACTTCGAATGTACATAAGAATACGGGAATACAAATTTTTCTATAATCAATAGAGCAAGAGCCATATCAATAGTTTCATAATTAGCATTCTAATAGAAAAATTAAAAAAATAAAAAGTCAAAGTGAATAGATTTTGGCCTAAATAGTTAATGAAAAGAAAGAGTTAGATAGTTCTCACCACTTTCCACAACCTCACCTCTCCCTTTGTCTGTTGGACAGTTGGGGCACCATACGTAATCTGTCTGCAGCCTTTCTCCATTCCTTTCGGTCTTTTGTTTTTCAAATAGAATCTCTTTCAATTACTGGTCTGTCCATTCTTTGATGTTGTCTTTCCATCGTTTTCTTTGCCTGCTACTTCTTTTTACTGGTACAGTTCCCTGAAAGAAGGTCTTTGCAAACCCTGGGGACCTCAGATATGAAGTTGTTTTTATTATCAGACAAAACGTACAGTAATGATGTCGTAAAGTGACAATGTTTGAGAACCCCTGCTTTTGAAGTCATACCGTGTGTACTCTCTTGACTCTGCGCAATCGTCAACTTCTTTTTTGTGTGTTGTCTTAAATTTCAATACAATAACAACAACAAGAGAGAAACAACTTCTATCTGGAAGTGTGATAATCCTAGGATAAGCTTCAGACTTCACAGAGGAGCTCCCAGCAACCAATAATCCTAGATAACTGGCTGCAATAAATGGTTCTCGAATTAAACGAATCGGGATCTTCAATGTTAGTTGCTATTGTTCGGTCTCCAGTGTCTCAGTGACCGTGATCCCAAACTACGATCCATCGAAGTTGTGACCTTCTGTTATTGAAACATAAAAACAAAAAAAAACATTCTCAGAACTTTTCGCATCTTTAAATGAGCAGAAAAAAAAATCAAGTTTTATTATTTCCTTTCAACTCTTCTTTTAATGGTTGGCAACATGTTTAGCTGACAAACAAAAAAAAAGCGACGTACATGTTCCATATATGGTTTGGGGAAGCAGTAAATAGCACTAAGGCGCGGGGGGGGGGGGGGGGGGGGGGAGGCGCTGACTGCCTAAATTGTGTATGCTATGGGGGAGATATAAAAACGATACCTGGATGAAGTTTTTTGATCCAGTTTTATAGCTTTCTAGATGAACTCTCGAACCAAACACTTTGTGAGAATATTTCTCGTTGTAACGTTTGGCAAGTGCGGTATTAATTTAAAACAGACTCCATGTGAAGTGCTGCCAACTTAAGCAATTTTGTATTTTTCTTAGATCAAACTAGGACACAAGCGTTACATTTATTTATATGTTTTTGGTGTCTAAAATAGCTGTATTTGTCTATGCAATTAAGTTTATTCAAGAACTACATCATTACACAAAGCGATTACATTGATATGTTTTAACAGGACAAGATTTAGACTTGATGTGGCCAACATAAGGCAATTTATTCCTTTGTTTGTTTTTTCTAAAACAATATTCGAGGCTCCCCCCTCCCAAACAAGTGGGGGGCCTAAGCTGTAGCTTATATCGCCTATAGGTAAATCCAGCTCAAGATGTTTATACATACAGGGGCGCAGGGGCGGACTGGGTATCGAAATCGGCCCGGGCATTACCATATAAACCGGCCCACAAATGGCATGTCATATATTTTCGGTGTGGGGGGGGGGAATTTTTATCCCACTCCGCAATTTATTATATATATTTCAATATTAGTATGTGTGTATATGTATTAATCTTCATTACATTCTGATCTTTCATTCTTTCAAACGTTTTTTCTACCCTAGAATACTCTCTTCCTATAATTAGAGGAAAGACAGTACACACCGCCAAAGGGCAGCTAGGGAGTTCGGGGGAGCGTTGTGAGCTCCCCCAGCGAAGCATTATTTTCGTTATTTTAAGCTTTAAAAATGCATATTCTGAGGTATCTACAGTGGAATTAGCTTGCTACTCTTCCGCTAAAAAAATTCAAAAACCAAATCTGCTATTCAATGGAGTGCAGCTACTGATAGAAAATGGTAAGTATAGTTTGCTTTAGCTTTTGTATTGGATGGGGGAGGGAAACCGCTAAACCCCTTTTGGCTACACTCATGTTTTCATGTCTAGTTTTTAATCTTTAACCAATCAAAGCATTGTATCTGTGATCAATCAATAGACATTACACACAAAAAAAAAAATAATAATTATAAAAATAAATCTATGCTCCTCACTAGATGTCGCTCCGTAGTTAAGTTTCATCAATAAATTGAATGCTTAATGATAATGTCGAATCCTATTTAGTTTTACATTACAAGTCAGATTGAAAGATTACCCCAGTAACTTTTTTATTAACAAAACTACGCCCCTGGCTTCATGAGCTTGGTTCTTATCTCTTTGTCTTGCTTTATGTATCTTTCATTAGACTAACCAGATAGCTATAGTTTTGTCGCCTTATCAATCGATGACCCACCCCGTGGGTACGCCTAAACAAAGTCCGTGATTTATGTTCTGGATTTATGCTGCAATAACAAATGTTAGTTTAGACTTGTTGTACGCTTAGAGGGAATAGAAGAGGTGAAAGAGAGACTGAAAGAAGAGGAAAGAGAGAGAGACAGAGAGAGAAGAAAGAGATAAAGAGAGATCGTGAAGAAAAGAGCGAAGGAGAAATGAGAGAGAAAAGAAGGAAAGGGGAATGAACTAAATGGAGAGGAGAGAGAAGGAGAGAGAGGGAGAGAGAGAAGGAGAGAGAGGGAGAGACAAGGAGACTTTGTTAGAAGAAGCAAAAGAGAGATGGAAAGAACAATATTAACGAAAAATCGATTTCTAAGTAAGAGAAAAGAATGGAAGAGAAAAAAAAATGATTTGATTCGATAAACTTCCAAATAGAAAGAAATACAAATATTTAAAAAAAATCGGTTAGTAAAAACAAAACAAAACAAAAATTTTTGTGAAGTTTTAATTGAAGCAAGAAAAGGAACAAGTAAAATCAAAGACAAAAAAACATCAACATATGTAAAAGGAAGGGGGGGGGGGGGGGGTGAGTAGGGGGAGGTAAGAGGAAGAAATATCAGTAATCCAAAGAGTTATAAAAAGGAGAGAGAGAGTGTGTGTGTGAGAGACCAATCGTCATAGAAGGCATGAATGCTGACCTGCAGCTTCGTAACCTGTGGTCACCGCGTCACAAGTCTGTTCGACGTGGCAGGTCAGTATTGAGGCTTTCTTTAACGATTGGTCTCGGAGATAAAGAATGTGAACATTCTAAGAATGATAATGTTGTTTTTTTTTAAAATCACACTATTTGAAAACTGCTACTGAGAGATCATCCCCTCCTTTAAGCCGTCATCCTTGTACAGGCGAGAAATGGCTTTCCACTGTCATTTGTTCAAAACACAATCGATAAACTTCCTAGAGATCTATCTATACATTTCTTCACAACTATTTTTTATATTATTACTTTCTTGTTCTACACAATGGCATGTCTGTTTTAAATATATTATCCACTAATCACTGGACGTCAACTGGTAGAGAGTTGGTCTGCAAAGATAAGAATAAGATTTATTTATTTTATTTTACAGCAAATAACAATAACATTCTCGATAATTGTCTTACATTAAAAATATGGCTTGTAATTATTACTTGGTTATTAAAAAACAAAGAATAAACATACCCCCTGGATTGAAACAGAGTTCCGCCATATTGATCATTCTCCTCTCTAAGCTTTAGAACTTTTGAATACAACTCCTCAGCTCCGTTACCTCGTTATGACAACGAGGCATGCTTGAAAGTAGGTCAACTTGCACGGGTTCCTCGCCGGATTAATCTCTTTGATTTTTCTACATTAGCTTAATGTAAAAAAGTTCATTTTATTTCGCCGATAACACTTAATCATTGAAAAGACTCCCTAGCACGCAATTGTAATGAATACTCACCGATGACTATTATTCCACTGCAGTCACCTTACTAAAAGGCCGAACGCGGCAATCCCCTTTACCCGCCTTATCAACTTGAAACGGATTCGACCCTGTTCAAAAAAATACCTGACAACGGACTTGATCTCTGGCTTTTAAGTGGCTCTTCTGGACATTAAGGGTTGAAAGCTGTTACTTTCTGGGGGAGGTCTTATGGAATCAGGGTCTTTGTACTGACTCTTTTATCGGGTCTTAGGGAGAAGGTAACTGTATCGAGCTTAGAGGGAGGGTGCTAGGAGGAGAGGGCTGGATTACGAGCACAGGTGGTAGATACTTCATAATTAAGTACGACATCGCTCTTGCTTTTATGTACTTTTCTCTAAGCTGTATCTGGCAATATGTCTTCTTTACCCCCCCCCCCCTTTTTTTCAATTTTTTCCTCTTTACTGTTCCTTCTATAGACAATGTAGATAGATAGATAGATTAGATAGCTAGATATATAGATTAGATAGATAGATAGATAGATGGATGGATGGATGGATAGATGGATAGATAGATAGATAGATAGATATAGATAGATAGATAGATAGATAGATAGATAGATAGATAGATAGATAGATAGATAGATAGATAGATAGATAGATAGATAGATAGATAGATGGATGGATGGATGGATGGATGGATGGATGGATGGATAGATAGATATAGATAGATAGATGGATAGATAGATATAGATAGATAGATAGATAGATAGATAGATAGCTAGATAGCTAGATAGATAGCTAGATAGCTAGATAGCTAGATAGATAGCTAGATAGCTAGATAGCTAGATAGCTAGATAGATAGATAGATAGATAGATAGATAGATAGATAGATAGATATAGGTGCAGGCCTTCTTTTCACTATTCTACCTTATGTTGGGGAATAATTATTTTGATTGATATAGCAGAATTGGAGATAATCAGTAAATAGTGGTTCTTTCCTTTAACCAAGCTTGTTTGTTTTAAAGTATTCTTATTACTATTGCTGGTTCCTTTTTATTTCCTTTTCGTACTTTTACTATTCTCTCTCCAAACTCGCCTGCCATCCACTTAAAAACAAACCTTCTTGGCACAGGCTCATTTCTAGCTTTGAATTCCAGGACGGCTGTCTCAAATCACGATGACCTCAAATCCGCCTGCCGTTTTCCCCTGCACCACTGCAGGAAGTTTGGGTAAGGACGAAATAATCTTCAGCTCTGAAGGAACTCTGAAACACGCACACATAAAGACGTTTCCTATTTAATATTGCCTAACTCTGCAAGTTCCACGGGTAATTAAGTTCCATTTACTTCATACGCAATATGTAGTGCATTTGAACCATCCTTGATTATATGTGTAGAAATTGTTGTCACGTTATTGAAGTTTTTAACAACTTCTCTATGATTGAGCCATAACTTCTCTGGGAGATCGAGCCATAACTTCTCTATGATTGAACCATAACGTCTCTGAGATTGACTTTTTTTCACAACCTTTCTGGTGATTGAAGTTTTCCCTAACCTCTCACTACTCTCAGTGATTGATAAACATGGATTCGCCTATGTATCTCTAGCCAGCTACTTTTCAATAACTGTTATCCAACTTCCTTGCAAACCCCCTCCCCCTACGAGTCATCCCCAGGACGTATCGTTTAGGATTTTTTTTTTATTTACAACGCAGCGTATGAGCCAAACGCCGTGTGACTTATTGCCAAAAGTCACAAAAATGTTGTTTAGATCCCTACCGAGAAGTTGACTTAACAGCAATAACTAAAAGTGGCCTTTTCAACACTACATTGCTACGTTTCACTTTCCCTCCCCTTTCCTCCACGCTCTTTCCCCCCCCCCCCCTTTTGGTCATTTTGTAATAAACGCCCCCCCCCCCCCCCCGAGTCAAACCACAAACGCACCTTCATATCGCTTCCTCCACCACCCCTTCCTCCCTCCATCTATTGTCTACTCCAAACCCTCAACTTTACGTGGCATTTAATTTATCTTCAGAACGCGGGCTTTGAAGCTACACTTGCAGAAGATTATCAGTTCTCCCTGGCATGGTGCGGTCCCCCCCCTCCGCCCCCCCCCCCCCCGATGTTTGCTTTGCGTGTCTTTGATGCTGCTCGCTGGGTGACTAAAAGGGGGACCTGGCCGCGCAATAAATAAGTCATGATCTTAAGACAAGATTGACTGTCTCCAAGCTCAAAACAATTGCAGTTCTCAAAATTTACGATCGTGCATGGCCGTACTGAGTTATGTGTACATAATCTGGGGATCTTTTTTTTTTTTTTTTTTCATATTTGACTTGCAAGACCCGAATGTTGATAAAAAAGAGAGGACCGAAAAATGAATCTGTTTCCAATGTTCGTAAAACATAAAATGCAATATGAAAGAAGAAAGGATAAGAGGGCGTCCCGTGCTGGTCTGGGATGGGAGGAGGGTGGGGAGGGCGTCTGTCGTGGTGTTAACTACTCGACAAAATAACGATCGACACGAGAGAGAAAGAGTGCAGCTGAACAGGGGTGGCCCTTGAGAGGTAAGGACATGCGTTGTGACAAGGTATATATAGCCAACACTTACGAATCCAGTATGCCCCCGCAGATGACACTCTCAATGTAAGGCCGCCTCTGAGCAGAGAGGTAAATCTCTTCTAGTAGGTATGGACGCAAGCGTTTAAGGACTTATGTCCTTTTATAAGGTGTAATTTAAGACATACTGTAAGTATAAACTGTTTTACACAAGTAATCTGTCGTCACAGATTTATAAAACAAAAATACAATATATACTGTGGATGACACTTATTGTAGAGTGATATTGGACTGCGAAAGCCTATTATCACTTGAAATAAATACTCAGCGCTCACTGTCGATCTTGCAATATCTTTACTCACAGAGAAGCGACGCCAATCAGATTTCTTATTCATTATGCTAGGACGAACACAAGAAATTTTTTTTTTTCAAAATGCTATTGAGTGCAATTGCCAACTTTTTTTTTTTTAAAAGGAAACCTCAGAATTTTTCGCTGTTCAATTTTAGCTTTATCATCGTATAAATTTGCCACATTTTATTATGTTTTCAATTTTAACACACATATTAAGTTGTTTATTGACTTTGATTAGGTGTATTTAGTTTGAATAAGTACCATCGGTTCCCTGCCATGTCATGACAGAACTTGTAAACTTCTTTTTCGATCACACGGCCAAATTAAACCTCTTCAGTTCGCTCGTAACTTCTCCACTAGTAGCTCACAGACTCATGAGTGGACTAGTAAATTCTAGGTCAGGATGTGACGTAACAAGTTGACCTCTACTTATGTACTGAATCAAGCCCAGTAGTAAGTGACTGCTATAGAGATTTCTGTTCTCCGTTTCATTCATTACTTATAGTTGTAGATTTAAGTAGATTATTTCCCCTTCTGCTAATGCCGTGCTCGATGGCAGTACGAATGTTGTAGAGTTTTTAAGGAACCTTTATGAATTGTATAAGACTTAGGTTGATAGGTCATGATTTTATTAAACAGACTAGCCTCTAACAGATGGAATAAACTGCAAAATCATCTTACAATATGAGCACTGGCGAATGTTGGAAGTTGTGGGATTGTTGTTTACGGTGGTAGACTGCTGGTAGACGACCAAACCGCTCTAGGGGTATTATATTAGAGCGCGTAAAACTTATACCAGGCTGAATAAATTCTTTGTAAACAAAACTAAATATTTATTACAATATAGACACATTTAGATTGAGATGGAATGAAACAGGAAGGAGGTAAACAAGACACACATGGATAGAGTGACAAAAGCATACAAATAAAAAACAAATACATTTTAAAGTTTAAATTTATTTTTTTGTAAACTTTGGACTGTTTCATGAAATTTAAAACTTACCCTTACGTTTTTCAAGTTTATTTTCAGATACGCCAAACGAGTAGCGACTGCGATTTTGAGCCCATAACTGTTAGGACGCCCTGTGTCCAACTAACTATAATGGCTGCTTGCTATACATGAGGGAAACTAAACTCAGTTTGTCGTTGTGATACATCATCTGCTTCCATCGCAAGGTCTGAAAAGGGAACCCTTAACCATCTGACCATAAAGAAAGACCAAGATATTGTAGAATTACTTTCTTTTAAACTATCTGGATAAGTTTTCCGGTCAAGAAGATAATAAGATTTACAATTTCCTAGGGAAGATGGTCATTTTCGGTCACTTTTATTTGAGTCAAACTGTTTTATAATTAGGAATTTGTTTTTCGGTGTTCTGTGTTTGTGTCTGTTTGTGTGTGTATAAGTGTGCGTGCGTGGACAAACTGTAAATAGTAAAATGAAGCCCAACACATGGGGCCGGCCTTTACAAATCGCGGGGCCTAATTTAATGGATGCTTGCGAGGCCTCCTCTTCTGTATAACAACTATTACTATTAATCAGATCATCATACCAACATTTGTTATACAACATGCTTAGGAAGCAACTCAAACGCAATAGGCGCCAGTGGGTTAATTAATGTTATGTCAATCGTACGGTAGGCCTACACTTAATATGTTAACCCTTTAAGTCCTACATCTCTCAAAGCCATTGACTAAAGTCATGAGAGATTGTGATATAATTAATGTGGGGCCCCTGCCAGGCGCGGGTCCCGATTGGAGCAATCAGTCACATCGGTCTAAGGCCGGCCCTGGCAACATACTAAACACTGACCATTCATAATGTAGTTCTCAGACGTTGGTAGTAAAACATACTGTTCAGTTTCTAAAAAGAAGTCTCAAGTTTATTGCTGACTTGTTACTAGAATTTAGCACGAGTTGGGACACTCTGTTTATTTAGTGCACTCAGTTCAGGTATTGCACTAAATTCAGCTAGGGCACTAAGTTCTGTCAATGCCCTCACTTCAGTTAGTGCACTTAATTCAGTTAGTACAAGCATTTGAGATAGTGCACTAAGTTCAGCCGATGCACTCAGTTCGGTTTCTGCACTCACTTCAGTTAGTGCACTAAGTTCAGCTAATGCACTCAGTTCAATTTCTGTACTCGGTTGAGTTAATGCATTCAGATGAATTAGTGCACTCAATTGAGTTTAGTACTAAATAGTGTACTTAATTAAAATAAGCACGAACTAAAGCACTAAGTTAAAAATTCAGCATAAATTTGTACACCCCGATGAATTTAGCATAAATTTAGGGTTATCAACTTTATTCATCAGAATTAGCTGAAGTTAGCACAAATTAGTGCACTCGAATGAATTTAGCACAAATGAGTGCACTCAAAGGAATTTAGCACAAATTAGTGCACTCGAATGAATTTAGCACAAATTAGTGCACTCGCATGAAGTTAGCACACGTTTTAGGCACTCCAATGAATTAAGCTTGCTAGTGTCATCACACAATTATATTTCCATTTTAACAGTTGTTTAATTTTTGAAAAATTGTTTGGTTAAAGCTGGGAACATTTATGAAATGTAATTAACACATTTTGTTCCGCCTGAGGTGACGAGAATCCATGCAACGCCTCTGCTTGACCTTAAACAACCTTAACTGTTGTTATAGGTCATGTGTGTGTGTGGTGGCTGAGCGTAATAGGAGCGTAATGTTTGCTTTTTTTTTTTTGTTGTTTTTTTTTTTGGAATTTGGGATTTTTAAGACATTCTAGAGTCCGCATTAAATGTAATAGTATCAATTAGTTTAGGTCAGTCATGTAATTGTATGTATGATTAACCTAGACATAATAATTATGTGCCATTAGAAATATTTTAACAATTTGTTAGTGCGCTATAATCCTATCACTTGTCTGGACCAGTTGGGAAAAGGGGAAGGGGAAGAAGGGGAGTATCTTGTTCAATGTTTAAATGATCGTTTTTCAAATGCCTAAAAAATGTTCACTCAGGGCTCAAGAGTCCTCAAGGGGACTAATTCCACTTATATCATCCATATGTCAAGTACGATTTCTTTCCCTTGTTCAAGATACCAAATAAATTAATTCAATACCAATAATTAATTAACTAAGTGGTTATCTTTTTTTTTTTAAATTGATTTTTGTTTGTTAGCTAAAAAAAATAATTGTACAAAGTGTCATATTAATCCGAGATTGTGTGTACAAAAGTTTTACCAAACAGACAGTGTTAATGTAATAAAAAAAAATAAATAAAAGAATAGAATATCCAAGTCAAAAAACAGAGAGGCATGGAAAACGACGGTCAACAGATCTTGTGTGATGCCCCAACAAACTAAAGGATATGTGAGGGTGAAACCTTTCATGTATTTGCCACATAATGTATGCATTGGGCATGCTTGTGAAGTATTTGCTAAAGCTGTCGTGTATTAGGCAACACTCTCATCTTCTTGATAATACTATGGCTTCCTAGGCAACAGTGTCTTGCACGAATTCTTGGGATGAAACATTCACATTCGCATGTTGCGCCTAATGAAGAACGCAGGCATTTAGCTCAGCAGAGAAACATCAAGAAAAAACTTTGATCATCATAAAATATCAATTTATTGCACAGGAAAACAAAATTTGAAGGTCAAATGTCAAACAAATTGAGAAACAAAAACTAATTGTGATAAATTGTTTGTTTTAAAAATGGACATGAATACATTTGACCAAATTTTTTTTTACCCTGTCACGCGATAACAGTGAGTACTCTACAGGTCAGTTCATTGGGAAAAAAAAATTTCATAAATGAATAAACTACCATTTAATGTATCGTACATGAATACTCATGAACATACATTAAAACATAGGAACATACATGATTTACGAACATACATAAAAATATATGAATATATATGATTTATGAACCTAGGCCTACAGGAACATAGAATTGTGCAATTGTGCGACATTTCTACACACAGTGTTTCGGATACTTGCTATGGCTAACACATTCACTGTACATGTGTAAGACAAATTGATGAATAGAATGACTTTTTGACTAATTGTAGGACCGGTTTCCCGGTTTCAATCAATACAGCGAGTGCTACACGTAAACCTACATATTATTGTGGTGCCTCTGGCGTGGATACTGTTGGAACATGATTAATATTATATTGATTAATATTGTATTACCTTAATTGGTAAGTATTTTTTTTTAATGTCTTAATTCTAAAAGTATTATAAAAACAAAAAGTACATTCTCAATTGTGTTGTCAAGCGTGACATTTATATTTATTTCGATATCAATCAAAGTGTTTTATTTTAATTTTATTAAGAAATTGTTATTTTACTAATTTTTAAAAATTCAAAACATGAAATTTGATTCATTTTGTCTCCCCTCTCTCTCCCTCCCCGTCTGCTACTCTTTCTAACCTGAAAACAGAAAACCACTTCATTCATTACTCCGCCACTACACCCGAGCAAGCCAGACATTGTAGCTTTGGTTTATCATGCTACATTCATGTAGCCACAGCTCTCGGACTAGTACTACAACCTCCAAAGTAACAGCAAACTATAGAGATACTCATTTTATTACTAACTTTTTTAAAAGTCTACCTCGCAATTAAAATTTGAATAGGTATCCTCGAAAGTAACAGAGAATTAAAGCTTTGGTGTTTTCAAAACAAGTTGGCGCATATCAAGTGTGATTATTTAAAGACTCGAGACTTGTCGAAACAATATAAAATACTAAGTAATTGGGTTTCCGATTCCGGTAAAGAAGTAGATGCTACAGTTTAATTACAAATGGAAGGAATATTTCCATGTGACTATACAATTACTTCGTCCAATCATACAATAGCTCGACAGAAACAAACCTTCCAACGGTTGAGTTTAAAAACTTAGATAAGCAGACACCAGGCACACTGCTTTGTGTTTATATAAACTAAATATCCGACCTTCTTGTGTGTGTGTTTTTTTTTTGGCTTCACTTTAAATAAAGTATTGATGATATTGTAGTGTATTGTAGTGTATTATAGTGTATTGTAGTGTATTGTAGTGTATACGAAAATTTAAAAAATGTTAATATAATTATAAAGAGTTTATTACTCATTTCTGGAGGTTTTCATTTTTTTCTTATAACAACATACGGCTACTGTGACACTACACTCTAGCAACAACACTGGAAAACAAAAGCTTTGTGATTCTATTACTGGGACATCTTTTAGAAAATGTCTGGGTTTTTTGTTTTAACATATTTTTCTTTTTTCTAGTTATTAATTTTTATTTATATAAAGACCTGATACTCCAAACACATAGAAATATCATTTACAATTTCATCAAACTTTGACTAAAAGTATTCATTTTATCAGACAGTTTCGGTACTAAAAAATATTTACAAAATGGTAACAGCCAAGTTGAGTTATAAAAAAAAATGTTCATAGTATTTAAATGTTATTGAACAAGACAAGCATGTAAAAATAAAAAAAAGGTTGTAAAAATCTACTCATGTTTAAATACAACCAGGCAGCATTTCAAATGGTTTGACTATAGATAAACAATTTTAAATTTTAAAAATATTTCTTTGGTATTTTAAATTTAAATCTATGCTTCTAATTACATATACATTAGATAATACATTATACACAGTTGTTGTTTTTTTAAATCATTCCATCACATGGCAACATTAGAGGGTCAATTTTAAATTACAATAAAAGCTTCTAAATCATACAAGAATTGGTGTCCTGGCACCTCACATCCACACATAAATATTGTTTTGAGATTTACGTTTTTAATTTGTTTTGTTTCAATATGAAGCGATTTTTGTTTTTAAATCCTGAGATTTAAAATTTCGAAAGTAAAATAACATTGTATGACTAAACTACATATTTATGTTCAGTATACAGTGTATGTTATAAAGATATAAACCGTTCCAATGTATATTTGATTCGGCTGGGGTCCTATTCAAATCTCTAGCAAAGACTTATGCCGTTGTCTCTTGTAAATTCACTGAACCCCAAAGCGAGTCAGAAATGAAAAAGGAATACTCTCACTCAAAGTAAGGTTACGTTTTAGGTGTAATGGGAGATGAAATCAGGCTCGAAATCAAACTACGCAAAGATATTCAGTATTTTGAAATGTCGAAGCAAATTGTCTTTGTATCATGACGATACCACCTCATCGCTAGCAGTGTTCTCAGTTTCCTTTTGCTATTCATCTTTGTACAGTTTTTGTCACTCGAACTGAGACTTTAGAGACCATTTAGGGCGGAACTTTTTTCTTTGTAAGATTTGTTATTTAAGTATTTGTCCACGAAACAAATCACGTACAAATTCTTACATTGGCCTTTCTTCTTGAGAAGTTCTGAACGACTGACCTTTTATGACAATTTTTGTGAAGAGTTTACAGATAATATCAGGAATGCACATGATGAAAAAAAAAGGAATTTCTAGCGAGGCCACCCAGAAATAGCACACGCTTGAACATATTGTCTATACTTTTCCAGGTCCATTGGGTTTAAATTTGGAAGCGCCCCTGAAAAGGGCGATGCAAAAGCACTTCCTCCTCCGGCCGCTCTGCTAGAGATGTCCCACGCCCCTGACCTCAGCGCCTGAAGAGAGGAGAAGGAGGGAAATGTTGAAGATAAGTTGAGTCCTGCAAGACTCGCCCTGTACGCGGGGAGAAGGGCGACCGCTGCCGCCGCTGCGGCTGAGGCGGGCGTTGGGGGCATGACCGCTGATGGTGATGATGGTGACGAGGTAGAGATGGACTTAATTTCGGACTTTATGGACACTGGAGAGGAAACAGTGGGGGAAGGGGGAGTCTGGACGCTGGAGGTAGACGTCCCAATGATGTTATCAATGGTAAACCCTTTCTTGGTGGAGGTGGGAGGAGATGACAGGGGCGTCGATGGAAGTTTGGACGCCGATGATGTTGGGGGAGGAGTCGAGGATGTGGGGGATGGTGATGAACTCGGCGATGAAGATGGAATGGACGTTTTGCGGTCACTGGATTGACCCATGCTTTCGGGAAGCTCAATTTTCTCCAATTGGCGTAGCTGGCTGTTAGGGTTTCTGGGTATAGGGATAGGACCAAGCGGTGGGAGACTGGGCAATCCAACTGGACCTAATGGAAGATGAAAATGCGGGGCGCCCGGGTGTGGAGAGTGGTGCCCTCTGACACCATATTCACTCTGCATCATTGAAAGCGGATGCGATAAACCTGGTGGTAGGTAAGGATAGCCCAGGTGGCCGGGACCTCCGTGAAACGGTCCTGGGTGATGTGCATGAGGATTCAGGAACCCGTGATGGTGAAAGTAGGAATCAGCGGCGGACATAAACGCTGGGTTATGCCCCATCATATCCATGTGCGATGTGCGCTTATATCTTTTCCTTCGTCTCAGAAAACTTCCGTTGTCAAACATGTCTTCGCTAGCGGGGTCAAGTGTCCAGTAGTTGCCTTTTCCAGGGTTTCCAGGCTCCCGTGGAATTTTCACAAAGCAGTCATTGAGCGAGAGGTTGTGTCGAATGCTGTTCTGCCAAGCGGGGAATTTTTCTCGGAAATAGGGAAATCTGTTCATAATGAACTCACATATACCGGAAAGTGTGAGTCTTTTTCTGGGAGATTGGAGAATGGACATGGTAATAAGAGCTATGTATGAGTAGGGAGGCTTCACCAGGCTTGACTTTTTCTTCATTGAAGATCCGCTGGAGTTGTCTTCGGAGTTTTTATTGTTCTCTCCTTCGTCAGCGCCATAGTCTTTGCACGGGGAGGTTTCGTCGTCTAGGTTATCACAAATGTCGTGGTCAATGTCCTCGCTGTTGTACCGGGACATAATATCTCTGTCGTCATCGATGTCGTCGTCGCTGCCCATAGAAGGGTGGGGCGAGGAGCGGCGGTTGGAGGTGGGCAGAGGAGAGTCCACCTGAAGTAATTCATCGTCGTCGTCTGCGTGGTGGTACTGTTGTTTGCCAAAGTCCTGATGATGTCCACTGGATGACCCGTTGATCTGGTGGTCATCGCGCGGTAAAAAGTGAGAGATCGAATGAGGAACCCTGTCTGACTTTTGCGAAGATGCATCTCTGGATTGAGTGTCACTCGCGTTTCGACGCTCTTCGTACAACGAGCTTTTGTCGAGTTCATCTCCGGAATCGTTGTTGCAGCTGCTGTCTGTCTGCGACGTCTGCAACGCGTTTGTCGAATGCGGAGATTTAGGACTGCGACTCTCACGTCGTCTAGACTCCTTGAGTAAAGGCACGGATTCAAACCGAGCTTGATTCGCCGTCAGCTGTCGAAAATAGTCAGCGTAGCGATCCTGGTGGTAGGTATGCAACGATTTAGCAGCATTGCTTTCATCTCCAGGGTATCTTCTAGTTCCACACGGAAAGATATTTGAGTGCAAGTTTTGAAGTGCAGCCATCTGACTGTAAGCCGCAAAGTGCGAGTCCAGGTTAGCAGTGGCAGTGGAGGATATCGGCGACAAGGAATCGTGAGCGTTCATCGAGGGCGGCCCGAGTTGAGGGTCCGATCCTCCAAGAGGAGACGTCATATGTGAAGAGCCCTTGTTCGACGCCATCATTAAAGGGTACAGGGCTTGGTGATGTAGAGACATGTGAGGTACACCGGGGGCCGAGGAATAAACAAGAGACATGTTCAAGGAGTCATAGCGCATCGCCGGAAGTTTCGTGAGTGTTGTCTGAAATCAGAAAAAAATCATAGAGCCAACATTAGCATTTACTAATAGTCAAGTACCAGGAAAAAGAAGACGAGGCAGAAGAGAAAGCGATGGGAAGACAACATCAAAGAATGGGCGGGCCTGCCATTGAAAAAGGTTCTAACTAAGGCGAAAGAAAGACAGAGAGAAATGAAGAAAGACAGTCGACAAATCTTGCATGGTGCCCCAACGGTCCAACAGATTAACGGATACGTAAAGGCAGTGATTTTTTTTGTGTCGGTACGCACCGGTACGTTATACCGTTTTCAATGTGGGGAAAAAATATTACTTTTAATGTTTGTTATTAATTTATGAGTAGATAAAAGGCAATACATCACTGAGTAACGGCAACTATTTTTTTTATACAAAATAAGCATTGGGTAAAGTTAAGGTAAAATATAGTCAAACTAATTCAAAGTAGATGTGGTACAACAGAATTGAACAGATACTGGCACATACCCACTTCTGTCATCATGAAAGTTACACATGAGATCTCGACATTTACAATATATTTTAAAAATGTACAGCGTCAAATGCTTTCGGTAGCGATGTGCTCCAATCAAGACTTATACATCACATGCGAGGCCGCGCAGCTGCTCAGATTTTAAAACGCTCGATAAGGAGCTGGATAACGCTTTAACAAACCTTCGAAACCTTATTCACTGGGGAAGTGGTCGTCGAGTCTTCTAAGCGTCTCTATTGTCTCCCTTTCGGATTGTCTAATTCTATCTATTCTTTTGGTCCCGAGATTAATACTCAAAATTTAAAACACTATAAATATATTTCATAATAGTAACAATTTTATTTCTTAACGGCGGTAATATATACTGCTGTATGAGTCGGGAAGAAAAAGTTAGACATTTTCTAATGTTATCATAAAGAATTGATATTTCATTATAGGCAAGTAATTTTAATTTTTTATTACAAAATGCGATATCAACCATTGTCTTTTTAAAAATGTTTTTTTTAAAGACCTAAATAATTTCTTTTAAAATGATACTCTCATGAGCTGTCAGTAGTCATTAGATAAATACGAGTATCTTATATAAAAGTCTATCCATTCAACGCATGTTGGTTCGACACAAAATTCATTTATCTGTGCTGGATAATTATTGCAATGTAGCACTAGGGATTTATTACTTCATTTGACATTTTGTTTTTTAAAAAGTTATATTTACATATTCTTTATTTTTTAAACATTACTTGACATTTAAATTTAAAAAAAAATTAAACTAAACTAGTAAAAGACAGAAGACGCAAATGCAATGTCTTCTCAGAGTGAACAAAGTTTGTTCTAAACCACACACGCAAAATTTGTTTTCCATATTGTAAATGACCCGCTTTATATCGCGTTATCGGCATGCACATTTTCTTAATGTAATTCTTCATAAAATAAAAATTGGATCTAAAAATATTTTTTGTGTGCTTAAAATCAAAACAAAAGTATTATAAATCTAAATATTATTTTAAAGTTTAAACCCAATCATCTGTAACACGCGAGAAATAATAATAAATCTAAGTCTCTGTCTGTTATGGATGTACGAACAATAGAAGCTATACAGAATATAGACACTAATTTGATGAATCTGTCATTTGAATCGATTGTATCCATTTCCCATACCCTTAAAAAATAAAACAAACAATATGATCATGTTGATGATCTCGACAAGTTTTTATGCAATTTAAAAACTGTGAAATATTTTATATTTAACTTTAAAAACAAAATAGACTTGATCTTCGATTCTATAAGTCGGCTAACGAGAGCTTAACCCATCAACAATCCATCCTGCGTAAAAACTAAATAAAGTCCATTGAATTTCATTAAATGAACTGTTAAATAGACTTAATGTGTAAATTAAAGAATACAGTGACACAGAACGCTCAATATATATCTGTTTTGTATGGCTCTTGATATTTGCGAAATCTTCTTCTGTTCTATTATAATGAAGATAAAACATCCAGTGTTGAAACGTCCGGTATTAAAACGTCACACAAATGTCGATTAGAACAAGCTATTTTTTGTTTCCCCTTTGTTGATTTAATCGGGTATTAAATATTGGATGGGAATACAAAATATTAAACCTCAAAATTATTTGACAACTTAACGGAGCAGTAGATAATAAGACATTTTTTTAAGGGTAGCAAGAGACCAGAGAAATAAAAGAGAGAGAGAAAAAAGAAAGACAAAAAGAAAGAAGAAAAAAGAAGAAAGGAAATAAAAAGACACAAAAGAAATGAAGCCCTTAACGGAACATCCTCTCTCCTTCCTTTGTAAGAATATGTCGCCCAAATCAAAAGTTGCGAATGCTTTCGGTGTAAGAAATGAAACTTGCATTCAAGCTAGAAGGTAGCTAGAATTTAAACTAGACTATTCATTATTGAGAGTTAGCGAGGAGGAGGGTGGCGTTCGAAGGTCACTTGGGTCAAGTGAAACGTAATATAGGTTAACTCTAAGACAACAATGGCACCTTGACTCGAGCACTAGGTAACGCATGGGGCGCTAGTATCGTGAGCACGAGGCGCCCCTGTAATGGCAGCATCCCTTGTATCCACCTTCATCCACATCATACATAAGATTCAAAGATATCAAATCGACATATGTGGGCGCCACGAGCCGAAATCCGCCTCCCACCAATGCTGGATTAATAGAAACTATTTCTTTATATAACACTTAGATTGATCTTAATATAACACTTAGACTGATCTTAATATAACACTTAGATTGATCTTAATATAACACTTAGACTGATCTTAATATAACACAAATGCAAGCAATAAAAAAAGAAAGAGTATAAGTTTAAAAAAAAAAAAGGTACACATCGCTCCAATGACAATGTGGCATCCAAGTGGTTAAGTTTTGTGAGAGGGGAGGGAAATTAGCCGTTTACCAATCTATAATGAGATCATAAATACTGAAAACCGAGGTAAGTGTGCATTGCGCGTGTTTAATTAGACATTTATTTCTAACTATTTACTAATAAATCCAAAATGTAAGGGAGGGCGTAGTAGGTGAGTGGTAAGCGCTTGGACTCCGTACCGAAGGATCCTGCTCTAATAAGTACCTGACATTAGTTGGGGAAAGTAAGGCCCTTGGTCTTTGTGCTGGCCATATGACACCCTCGTTAACCGTCGGGCATAGTGATAGATTACCTTACATTCTCTGTCCCCATGGACCGTAAGGTCCGAAAGTGAAACTTTACTTTACTTATAATAGTTCACCTTAATGAAAGTCCACTTTTAATAGTTAATCTAGTAAATTGATGTGAAATACAAAGTCAAGCGTGACACTGGGTCCGGAGAAATACGGAAATAAATTTAAAATTAATATATGTTTAAAATATTCTCATCGTAACAAATCCACTTAATGCAGAACAACCATTTATTTTACGTACGAATTTTTTTATAAAATTTTTATACAAATACTTTGTATACTAGCCACATGTGAACTGGGTTTGAAATAAGGAACCTTCAAAATATATACGCTTAAACTTCATGGTATAAACTTCAAAGGTCACTTCCGGTTTATTTAGTAACTGAAAACACTTCCAATCATGTGTCTTACAATGTTATTAATTACTAAAAAGGCTTATAATCAGCGATTAAACAAAAGTCGATTGCCTTCACATTACGCCATTATGATATTGGCTAAGTTTAAAGAGAATAGGAAAGTATTGAAATAGAATCACCCTAATTATATTTTCATTATATTTACACTACGATTAGTTTCTTTTGATTAACTCTATACTGGTGTAGGTTTAAAATCTATAAATGATTCCTGATTTTTTTGTTGTTTATAAATCTACTTTATCCCTTGACTTTTATTCTTGATCGGGGAGGCAAATTTAAAATTAATTGGCAACTAATATTGTTAATTGACACCCATTGTAGCTGTTAATTTTTTCTATAGATTAAAAAAGACCAAACACTTTGTGATACAAGTGTCATACAGTTGATAGGTTGAGATTATGATAAACCAACATTGTACATGAAACAAAATATTGTTTTGTTTTCAAAACAGTTCAATTTTATAATAATCTAAATTCGAACTGGTTTAAAAAGCAAAATCTATTCTATGACAAACCATGACACCTAGCACTGATCTACTTATATCATTTCAAATAGACTTATGTGGATTGGCGTGGACATACACTCAGCGTGAATTAGAGTTCTCTAAATAGATAATAAAAATTGTCTTTACTGTTGTCTGCATTAGGGGGCTTTGATAGCCCAACTCCCCTCCCAGACATTCTACAAATTCACGACATGGAGTCTATGTAAACAATTAGCCAGTAGAAATTAATAGCGATGAGATCATGGACTAGCTCTTTTAACGATCGGAGAGTTTAATATGTTAGAAGTTAGAAAAAAACTCATTCAGTCCTACTCAAGAGGCTGGTTGTCAAGTTTATTGTGATGTATGGCAATTTTAAATAAAAACTTCATATATCCCTAAGTATTATCAATCCATGTAACATCTTGTCTGTCTGCTATGTAGTTTAGTAAATAATATAATTTAGTGACTATTATATCCAAGAGACAAGACCCTCGGACGCCGATCCTGGATATTCAATAATGATAGCGGAGTTTAAATTTACATTAAAAATATTCTTAAATATCTTCACTTTGTTAACAACCTACACCAGTCTCTGATATTTAATTCAGTAGGGATTTTATTTACTGTGCACTACAACAAAGAAATGACTTGTCGTAATCTCATTTCTTCCGTTACTGAATTTGTAGGTAAAAATGTAAAACTTTTATCTTAATTTGGAATTAAATGGTTGTAAATTACTTTTAATAAATATAAAAAAGCAAAAAAAAAAAAAACAAACTAATATAAAATTAAATCGAATCTATAAATAAATAAATATATTTCTAATCAACATTGTTTTTTATCAATTAGTGCGTAGTCTAATTAATACTTTAACCTTTATTATTTGTTATTTCAGATCTAGATCTAGATAGTGGCAATGTCTTCTGAAGAAGTATAACCATTAATGAACCCATCCTTAACGGCACCACCGCTGGGGAAACCAGCGATTGCCAGAATTATGTTTTAGGTTGAAAATGTGTGTTCCAAGTCCAAAAATCTACTCTATGGGCTACTGATGGCTGGCTGGTCGTGTCGAAATGCGCTACAGACTATTAACTCAATGTTTCTGGGTACGAACTCCAACTGCTGCCCTCCCCCGCCGTCCTACGAAAGGTTTGGCTAGAATGTAATAATCTTCCGACCTTAAGAGACATTCTAAATATTGTAATATAACCGTATACCGAAATCGCGCACTACTGATTAGTTTTTCTACAAAACATTTTTCCAAAGACGTTTAAAAGCTAATCCGGTTAATATGGTTTAAGAAATGTGCAATTATTTGTATCGACATATGTGAGTACTTCTGACCCTCAGGATCCACCTATGAGTTTGTAGGTAATTCCTTTTATTATTTTACGCAAACATGTTTTTCCTTTTATGATTTTTATATTAAAAAGCATTTACACTAAATTAATACATACTAATTTGGACATAAATCCAGACCTAAAGTTATTATAATGTAATTAGGCAATCAGTATAATAATCAAACAAATTAATTTTACCAAATATAAAATGATGTTTTTTTTATTATTTAATTATTTATTTATTTTTAATTTAATTTTTACATCTAAAAGCAAGACATATATATATATATACACACATTATTCTATTTTATTTTGTAGTGCCACTAGATAAAGTAACTGGTTGCTTGAATCAGTCAGGAAAACCAACGACTTAGGCTAGCTGAGTTTTAAGATGAATTCAACTGCACGACTAGAATAACGCATGAATACAGGTCGAGTGTAATTATCATCTCTTTTGAAAGAACATATGCTGCAATTTATCTTGTTTAAAGACAGAAAAGTTAAAAAGTATTATTATAATATATATTAATAATAGACATGAATCACGTGATAGCCATATTATGATATACCAAGACGTTACTTACATTCAATGCTATCTCCCGATGATGTCTGGACCAGATTCTGACAGCTGATGAAGTATTCTCTATAAGTCCAAGTTCCAGATCAGTCACTTATTAAGACGAACACTCGGCACAGAATGTCTTTTAATTTCCTAATTATTGAATTCCTAGTCAAAGAAATACACAATTTCAAAATTGTTCTAACATTTAAATGCTAAAGTCTGAAGCAGGCTTAGTCTAGGCCTACGTCAAAGAACGAGCTTGACGCCGAGAGACTCTTCAGTCTAGCTGTACACCAGACAGTTCCGCTAAGATGTACAGATCTCAATCTTTGGTAGGTGGCGAGCATGACCGAGTACCAGCACTGTTAAATTGTTCGTCGGGTCTTACGTATATTAGCCGACAAGTCGAGTCGTGAAAATGGCGTGGAGGGGGATTCCATCATTCCAAAACGAAAGGAAAAGGGGGGAACAAGAAGAAAAAAAAAAGCCTCGCAGAAGTAGAGTTATCCTCCCTGTCAGCAAACAATCAAGATTGATACCTCGCGTCTTGTACTTTCTACACGCTACGCAAGAATTTCGCGCCTTAAGCCACGCCCATTCTACCAGCAGACTATCGGCCAAGCTAAACATTGATCCTAATGTTAATTCACTTTTTTTCCCCGTCCACTTTTCGTTTTCTATTTTTCCTTCCACTCTCTCTCTCTCTCTTATTTTTCTTTGCCACTCTCGACTTCGCGTACGCGCAATTCTTTAGTATTGTTTTTTTTTTCCCTACGCTCCGCCCATCTTTCATACAGGTTATTGACGTGTGCGGTGTGACAGCTGGCCCTGCCCCCTTTATTACAACGTGTTCATCACATCTTTTTGATCCCGCCCACCACGGGATCTGACGAAGAGCGCAAGCAAATCAATCGGGAGCCCGAGGCGAGACAGCTTACTGAGTGACGTTCAATTAGAACATTTTGGAAAAGTGTTGACTTCCCAAGAACATTGGCATAGCTTGAAATTTAAACGAAGTGAAAGGTGAAAAAACTCATAAGAGAAAGGATTAAATAATATTTTAATTCTAAATGTTCAAAGAATTGTCTTCCTTATTTGTTACTAAATATATACGTCAACGCTTATTGTGCCATCCTAGACTAGTTCCGGTGTTAATTCATAAAACTAATTAAAAGCAAATATCTAGTATTCATATAAAGAACTCATCAATTGCATTCCTCGTTAATCTTCGGACTCGAAGACAAGCCTTATTATTATTATTAATTGTTTGATGTTGTCAAAACTCATTAAACTAAGACAATATTTGACATGTGGACAAACGGTCAATTATAACATAAAGTTGCAATTAATTGGTGAGTAGTTTTAGTTGTTTTATCCTAGTCGTCAATAGTCTGAGGGTAAAACAAAACCCCCACTAAAAATACAAATGTATGTAGAAGCCCTAACTTTGAACTCATAGTGCTGTCAAAGGCGCAGGAGAACGAGGACTTTAATGGTAGAAAGACTGGAAACGAATGAACAAAGACTCACACATGGTCTGGAATCAGGGGCGAAGCTAGGAATTTTCCATCATTTTGGGGGCCCATGCAGTTTGCGTAATATTTCATACTTAATGTTAAAAAAAACCCACTTCTCTTGGGGCCCCCCCCCCTCAAGCCCTTGGAATTTTTTAATTCTCTCCCTCCTCCCCTCACCCTAGCTACGCCACTGTCTGGAACTAGCCCGCCTTCGTCCTTATAGTATCATTCAAATGAAATATTTAATCTATTTATATGTACACAATCGTACAATAGACTTCGCTTATAAGAACTCAAGTAATGTGGGACATTGGTTTCACTGAAGTCTTGAACCGACGGTTAAAAAAACCCTAATTCAATTGTATTGATAAGGGGGACATTAAAGTCAACGTTCTCTACACCCCCCCTCCCCCCCCCCCCCCCCCCAAAAAAAAAAAAGCACCGATTGGTAAAACAATTTTCTTGTTTGCCTGTTTCTAGCTTAGTCTTTACCAGTGCTGTAGACCAACCAAGCTTCTGTATAATCTATATGTACAATCAAAAGATGTATGAGACAAGCCATCCACTTATTACGACTGTGGGGGGCCAACAATACCAAGTTTATACTGAAGTCCAGAATGTCTATTTTCAGTTTCTTTCGTGTTTGTTTTAAAGTGATATTCCTTCAGAAATGAAGATTTTGACATCCTAGATCATAAGATAGGAAGGATTCGAACGTGGGACCGTCGTGACGATAGTCCAGAGCGCAAATCTTATGACCAGGCGGACTTTTTTTTGGGTTGTTTTTTTTTGCTCGTGTGATGAAGTTATGTGTAAGTTAAACGAATATTGCCAATCCTTTGACATCGGTCAAATTCTTAAACTTAGATACAGCACATGTCAAGTAGACTAAAAACTAAAGTATCAATAAGTGATCAAAGACTAAATGTCTAAATAATCCTAGGACGCAATGATCTTCCTTGCTGGAGGGACGTCTGTTATTTATAAGATAACAAAATAGGGCAATCAGCAATTCAAACTTAACCGAAAATTATCATTATTTTTTTTTTTTGGAATCAATGCTAGATCATTCTTTAATATACTTTAGATTACAATGTGGGCCTTCCATGTCGTGGAATTGACATCACTGTCAGACTTACATTTTCTCTGTCCTAGCTAATAACGAAAGTAGTTAAAACCGATAGCAATAAAATCATCACTTGATTGACAATGTACTTACATACACTTGCTATACATTATTAGTAAACCAGTTTGATATCCGAGTATCCCAATCCCCCATCCCCCCCCCCCCCCCCCCCACTTAGGTTCTCTTGTCGAACGACATCCATCCTTGCGATCAGTGTTCTCGCCTTGATTGCTTTACCACGTGGAAGGCAAATAATGATGACGTCATTCGAGGCGCGGAAGGATCTCGCGAAGAGTGGAAGAGCCTGGCATGTTTCCCGTGCGGCAGTTTTATGACCCCGTGTGAAAAGATCATTATGGCTTGGGACGACTGCAAGGATAGGAAGGGAAACAGAAAGGGCGGGGAGGGGCGAGGTTCACTGGCGAGGAGATAGCCTGGCGAAATGAGTCAATAATTATATGGTACATGTCCGATAACAAACTGACCGCCGTGTTTGACCGCTAGGTAACATTATGTCCACCTTACAAACCAGTATGATCGCTAAAAGGGGGAAAAAGTGCGACACTTTAGATCAACACGAACAATCTTCTGGTACTAAATGGCAACAATCACTCATTAAATATCACGACTCCTCGACAATTTAATCCAGGCCAGACCTAATCTTGACCGCTGGTCATTTAATCACCCTCTTCTTCCAATATTTACACACCATACGTCGAGTGAATAACCTTGGTTAATGGAAGATCCGTCTTCAGATCAGAAAACGCTTTAGCTACCGCTTTGTTAGAAGCGAGTTCGAGCCTGTCTTGTTTCTCTTGCTGTTTTGTCCACCTACAGACCTACATTGAAAAGATCCCGGAGAGATTGAGACATAAAATAGCCAGAGGTCAATAACATACAAAGCCGGGTCAATCTGCACGTGTGGTCAGTTCGGTTACTAACTACAACGGTGTTTCGACAAGCGGATCTGTTTTGACGCTCGGGGCGCAAAGAGCGCATTTATAATTGGTACAGCGCTCTCTTTAAGTTCAGTTTGTCCCCCCTTCTTCAAAGACAATAACAGACACGCTCCACCGCATTCTCTTCCTTTCTTTGTTTTGTTGCGGTATGTTTATATTATAAGCATTGGTTCGGTGACACAATATACATGCTTTTAACTGTAACACACTATTATTAAGTAGTTGAGTTACTAGAGGAAAGACAACTCTTGTACCATGGTATTTTTCTCTTGTTCACTTTCTTTTAATCGCCGAAAAAGTCAAAGGAAAAATGGGGAGTGTGGGCGGGTGGAACTAACAATTAGGGAATTTAGCGATTTTTTCTTTGGTATACAACCCCCCCCCCCCCTTTTTTTTTCTTTCTCTCTTAATTACTAAAAAATCAATTTTGGTTTGGGGTTGTCTTTTTTTTAAAGACCAGACGTCAACAAGGAAAAAACTTAAAATACTTGAAAATAAACAAAAAAATAAAGCTTATATTAAATTTTACATGCATGTTTCATTCACATTGCAGTAATTGTTCTAATTGATTTCGGATACAAATTAAGCACGGGTCTATCAAAGTGCTTTCATAAATAGAAGGCATTACCGTTGTTTTAAGTTTTTATAGCGGCAACATATTTCTCCACATATACTTTGGATTAATACAACTTATAGGGCCACACGTGTCAAGTACGATTTCTTTACCTTGTTCGATACCCCAAAAAATATATTAATTATCATAGTGTATTGTTAATTTTTTTTTTATTCTTGTTTTGCCAGGTACAAGAAATAATTGTGCCAAATTTCAACTTGATCCGAAATTGGGGTGTGGGAGAAATAAAATGTACAAAAGTTTTACCAGACAGACAGAAAGTTGATGAAGCTTTGTACCAGACAGGCAGACAGCCAGAGAAAGTTGATGAAGCTTTGTACCAGACAGGCAGACAGCCAGAGAAAGTTGATGAAGCTTTGTACCAGACAGATAGACAGCCAGAGAAAGTTGATGAAGCTTTGTACCAGACAGACAGCCAGAGAAAGTTGATGAAGCTTTGTACCAGACAGACAGACAGCCAGAGAAAGTTGATTAAGCTTTGTAAAACAGAAGACGATCACGTCCGTGTGTTCATTTTGGCGTGCTTGTTAATCAGAACTAAAACTCTGATAAGATATTCATTTTCATGGCTGATTTTTTAGTTTGATTTCCCCTGAAAAGATGGAGAACTTGTATGAATTTTTCTTGGTTTTTGTAATATGAACTATGTCTTCATCTTTGTATTTGAGTATTTTATCAGCTTTTTTTTATTAAAGCGATGGTTCAATGGTTTATGTATTATTGCTACTTAGCTCTCGATGTCTCCTGTCCTGAAGACCTTCTAAGTGTTGTGATTTCACTTATAATGTTACTCTAATAAGATGTGAATAGTGGTTTATTATAATTATCACGGCTCAGTTGTAAATATAGTTTTCGTAAGTAGTTATTGAAAACAAATGTAAAGTTCCCCGTTCAGACCTTGCGATCTATAGGGCAGATGATGTAAAGGTCATATGTTTCTGTGGCCCACTGTTGACGAGGGTGTCATGTGGCCAGCACAACGACCAACCACCTTTACTTTTCCCCTAGTCTTCGCCAGGTTTCGAGCCCTGGACCCTCGGTCGGGAAGCCAAGCGCCTTGCTGCTCAGCCACCGCGCCTCCAGGCATTATATTTATCTAGGTCGCCTGGAAGATGGTGAATGTTGTCAATATTATTATCACTGTGTTTCTCGCAACACGAACGCAAAGACAACATAAGATCTATTGCCCGCTGCCAACCCACGCATTTTTTAGGTTTGGGGGGGGGGGGGTGCTAGGAGCAATAACTCTTCATCTCTAATGCAACGCAGGAAGCTAATAAAACAAATAATTAGTATTTAAGGCCCAGGAAAGTTGACTGTTTGTGTGTTAACTCTTTCTCTCCGTAATTATTTACCACTTTCTGGTGGAATCAACGCTGGTATCGTCAGTTATGAAATTTAGAACTTTATTTTTTTTTTTTTTTTTTTTTTTTTTATTTTTGTATTTTTTTTATTTTTTTTTTTTGAACCACTTATAGCGTACACTTCTATAACAAATACGTGCTTACGTTCCAAGTTTTATTCTCTTTGTGTCCTGACTAATTTTATAAGAGATTTTAAAAAATTAATGATAAAAATAAATAAAAGCAGAGAAGGCTATGTGCAGCATTTATCCGAACCCGATACTTATAAAAATACTAATCTAGCGAGATAACTCTAAACGTAAATGGATCTTTTTTTGTATTCTAGTCAATGTTGTCTTCCCTTGTCTGCGGTATAGCCCCAGACATCAAAGGGAGAGTATCGACTGTTCACTTTAAACTTAAGTATTGAAAGAAGGTGGGGCCAGAGACTCGTGTCTTGTTCTTGGAGACGCCGCACTGTTTCTAAGTTACGTTGCTACTGTTATCCTGTCATTACGCATCATCTGGGGACAATTTCTTTACCCGCGTTCTTTTCCCTCATCTTCCAAGAGGTTATGAAAATATCGCTGAACAAATTTGAGTCCGCGCCAACGCGGACGCTTTTCCAGTCGCCCTACGAAACGCCATACGGTAAACCTTTACAGAGACAATAGCGGGTGCTTGCACACAAAACGAGCACCCTCATTACATTCACAAACATACATTAGTTGTAGAAATGTCCTCACCCTGCCCTCATTATGTATGCTAATAGACATAATCGCTATTTTCCTTTTGCATTTTTTGTTCTATTTTAATCAGATAAATAAGCATCTTACCGCCACGGCCACGTCTCCGCGCCCTTTTTTTTTTTTTTCTTCTTCTTCTGCTTCTGCTTCTAAACCATCTTAGGACAAATACTGTCTCGCGATTTGCGACCGACGGTTCCTTTGCTGTTTAGATTAGGACCTGAACAACGTGAAACAAAACTAAAAAAGTTTCATTTACCAAATCCTGTGTGTTAACACGATTAAGAACAGAAAAAAAAGAACTTTTGTAAAACAAAAAATGAAATGATTGATAAAATAAAGAGTTTTGTAAGTCGTGTGACTAAGTGGAATAAACTGCCTTTCTCCATGTGGGGCACAGAGTTTGAATCCTAACGATAGACTAAGAATTTAACATTTTTGACTCGACCTGTGTTAGACGAACGTCTTATGACCGTTGTGTGTGTGTGTTTTATATAGGCTTCGGATCCTCCTTCAGAAATGAATAATACTACGTCCTAGCTCAAAGATGACGTATGGATGGCGGCGGGTAGATTTTGAACTCGGAATCTTCGGTCACAATCCGAAGCGCATATCACTCGACCAGGTAGCCTTTTCTCAGCTTGGAAACCACCTTACAACTTGCACACTTTCTCTAACAATTCTTCCCACATTTATTGGACCTGAGCACAGTAAGCAAGCTAAAGTGTCACGGAGTTATGCTTCACTAAATTATAATCACTTTAATTTATTCTTGAAATACTACGGCAATGGCAGTAAACAAAAAGCCTTTGACAACCATTCCATTTCCTGGTCTTCACGAGTGGCTCAGATATTGGGTCCAGAAGAACTAAACCAGTAAGGGCCGGGCAGTAGGGGGGCTCGTTAGCCATTGCTGGCTACCCAACTAAGAGAAGGAAAACTCTGAATTCAAACTTCTGCTGTCTTGTAGCTATACCCAATCACGGGAAAAGGCTTCGGGAGTAAACCCTGAGGGAAAAACAGGAGCCGGCGAGCCTTAGGTAATTTGCAGCCTTCAGTGCTACACACTGACAGAGACTATGACGCCTCTGACCCCAAACTGTATCGGCACTTGCTGTTCCTTTAAATACATCAGCAGCGTAGAGAGGTGGGAACTGATGTGTGGGCGACATCGTTCCGATCATAGTTAATGCCGAGGTATCATCTATCATCATAGTCGTTTCGCGACTGAAGGAGGCCATATTATAATCTTCCCTTGCACACCGCCATTCAAGTTGGTGCAAAAGGGGCTCTAAGTTGTGCACTGTTAGGAACTAGATTAAAGAGGACTTATGAGAAGCTATGCTAAAGGAAGACCATGTTTTTATGTGTTTGTGATACCCTGTAAATAAACACCTGTCCTGTCATTCTTAGATGTATTTTACCATATGTTATTGACACTATGAATAATAATGAGTAATTGTATCAAATAGACCAAATCATGATATTACCACTAACCAAGTCCTTGTTGCCTCAAGTTTTGATAATATTATAACTCTGCTCCCGCACCGACACTGATGGTGCGCGCCAGCAAACCGATCAACACCAATTATAGACGACATAGCGATTCGAGAGGAAGGATTGTTTTAGATCCGGCTGAAGTGATCTCCAGGTTATGGGAGTCGGAGCTGTCTGGGACTAAGAGCAGCCAGTCGTGCTACTGGTGAACTGTATTGAGGACCTGGAGCGTCACTGGGAAGTGGTTAGGTAGAAAAGGACTTGTAGAACTTAAGACTTGATAGCCAAAGTCCATGTCTCGCTGTGTATTTTATAACTGTTAATAAATACATCGTCTATTGTTACATCCTCTCGTGCAGTGCTCGACTTAGATTTACTACAATAACATAAAGCGTCAATGCTTCAGAAAACATACATCTAAAATGGTATTTCTTGAAAGAAATCACAAAACTGCAAATGGCGAAATACAGTTTGAGGACCGTCGATGTTAAGAATTTCTTCATGGCGTTGGGGTTAAATTCGGTTATAAGTTGTCCATATGTGTTGACGTGTGTCAATGTTGGTCTGTGTCTGTATATGTGTAATATATCTGTCTCTGTGTCTCTGTCTATTTATGTGTGTGTCTGCATAATTATGAGCTAGATAATAGGTGTTTCAAAACGAAGAAATAAAATAGATCACGAACATAAAGAGACAGGGGCGTAGCTAGGAATTTTCCATCGTTTGGGGGCAAGGGGGGCTTGACCTCTTTGGGGCCCCTGCATTTTGCGTAATATTTAATTTTTATGTAAAAAAAAACACTCATTCGTGGGCCCACCTCAAGTGTTGACCCGGGGGGGGGGGATTTTGAAATTCTCCTTCTCCCCCACCCTAGCTACGCCACTGTAAAGAGAAAAGGAGAAAGAGAACGAAAGAGATAGAGAGAGAGAGAGTGGGAGAAAAAAGAATGAGAGAGAATGATCGAAACGGAGTAAGAGAGAGAGAGAGAGAAAGGGTAAAAGAAGAGAGAAAGAGAGAGAGAGAGAGAGAGAGAGAGAGAGAGAAGCAGAGCAGGTAAAAGTTCTAGAAGACGTAGGATAGGACAATATTTTTCCAGGGAGGACCCGTTCGTGGCCGTCACTGTGTATCTCGGTGATGAACGCGACAGATCGATGTCCAATGATTAGATCACACTTCCCTGCAGAACAATGGCATCACGTCTGCTTGATCACAATGAGACGCTCGGTTCGGATCTCGTCACGGGGATGAATGTTGGCGCCCTCCCAAGCACGCTTACAAACACAGCCACACACACACACACATGCAAACATACGTAAAAAAAAAAAAAAAAAAAAAGCTAGGACCGCTACATCTTGCTCCAGCTGTTGTGGGGGCGCCCCTGGATTCATTCCCACGTTTGTCCCTTACCACTTATATAAAAGAAGATTTCTATTTTTAAATCAAGGGCCCTTACTCATTCATCATATTTACTATATTATTTGTCCGCGTTCATTTATAATAGGAAGAAAATAAAAAAGCTAGGGTTTTACCTTTGCTAAATTTCATAAACAGAGGGACAGAGTTCATAATGGGTAAGTTGTTATTTTTTTTAAAAGCCATCATATCGTCAAAATAGATGTGCATGGCTGTGGATGTGTGTGTGTTTTGTTGGCCTCCCCGGGGGGGGGGGGGGAGCAATGGTTTAGCTATAGCGTCCTAGCGTTTTAGTTGACACGGAAAATTGCAATAATATTTTCGCATCGGTTTGGACAAGGGAGTGCTCCATTTAAATACTCGCGTTTGTTGACACCGCACCACCCGGTGTATTAATCTGGTTGAAGAGGGAGGGGGGGGGGAAGGTCTTGAATAATTATTTGGATAAACTAAACGAAGAGAGATAAAGTGAAGTCCCCCCCTCCTCCTTCCCGTGTCTCTCTCTCTCTCTCTCTCTCGCGATCTCTCATCGTTCGCCCACCAATTCGCGTATAGAGAGGTGTAAACAAATTTTTACATCGCGGAAGAATACATCGGCCTGAAACGATTATGAGGTTCAATGAGAAACTGAAGTTGTGCGATCTTGTTTTTTTATTGTCCAAACTTTTTTTTTTTCTTTTAAAGGAAGGGGTGGGAACTCTTTTTATTATTATTATTACTATTACTATTAGAGTAATGGAAATAGAGAGATTCTAATTCTTGCATTATATTGCTAACAATAATTTGACAAATAGTGCCAGAGTTCTCATTGATCGTGTTGTGGCTTAGGGTAGGTCACCCTTGACTTTTTTTTTTTTTGAAAGCCAGGGGAAGCAAGCGTGAAAACGAGTCATGATTTATCTGAAACAAAATATTGTGAGACAGACTGTTCAACGACTCCATTTTCCTGTCCCGTGATTCTCGCCTTTCTGCCGCGCGTCTTAAATCTTAAATATTACTTTTTATATTTTATTTTGAATGGTGATGGAACATTGCTGAAAGCATATCCTGTTGGCGAAGTTATTTCAATATTTTAATTAATTTTAATTTATTTTTTTTCTGGATATGTATTTTTTTAAAAAAGCTTATGTCATCTCGCTTTATTTGTCTGGATGAACTCACTCTCACGTTTTTACTCCAACCTCTATACAACAGATCAAGTTGACAATTTTCATAGTTGAAGACAAACATGAAGCAATAAAAAATATTATAATTTATTTAGTTCATGGCAATTAATGTTGTTTTATACCTTAAAATGTAAGATAAACCGTGCACTATTGATAGACGTGGCAGTGTTTAGCAGTGCTTTCTCTTGTATATATATATATATATATATATATATATATATATATATATTATTTTTTTAAAATTTTGCTTTCCTTCAGAAATGAAAAGTGTTTCATCTTTGCCCAAGACACCTGATAGACACGTTGCTATCTGTCTATCTATCTATCTATCTATCTATCTATCTATCTATCTAATCTATCTATCTATCTATCTATCTATCTATCTATCTATCTATCTATCTATCTATAATATATGTATGCATGTATGTATGTATGTATGACCCGCACAGAAATCAAATTCGTTTCACCAATCTTGATAAAACTTGTCATAAATGTTACTAGGATCCTGCCGGAGACCGTAGTGTATGTTTAATGTCCCTCCCACATCTGGAGAAACCTAAAATTAGACAAAAAAAGGATCTAATTGTACTTCTAATAAAGTACTAAACTTGAACAAATCGGGTAAACCCGTTTTCACAATATTTTATATTTGATCTGAATGTGTCGTCAAAACGGGTAAACCCAATTTTGACACTCTACTTTCATTTTCGTGGCCAAATAAAACATGTGAAGAGAACAGTATCTAGTTTTAATATTAATTAATCTAAATTCAATCCAGTAGATCAGTAATACACAAACTAAGGCCCAAAGGCCGCGGGTCATATCCCACTAGTCTAAAATATATTGCGTTAGGTCCTTCGATCGTTTAGTTATCTATGAGCCATGGGTCATACCTTTGATTAACACCTTTTAAACCGCTCTGGATCTATCATCTGAGTCTGTAGGTTACATGAGTACGTCTATGTGACTGTATACTAGATCATTCCTCCACTTCAAGTTCGATTCACCAAGTACACATGTTCACAAGTTTCAATGCAAATGTAAAAATAACAAACCAGGTAAAATAAACAGAATTGATCTTCAGCCAGCCAGCTCAATAGGCTTGATCACTGCGTTCTCCCTGAATGACCCTTACACACACACACACACTTCTTTTTTTTTCTGTTCTATTATAGCTCTTAGCTACCTCGATACGACTGTCTAAAGAAAGAACGAAAGGGAGGTAAAGGAATTTAGGGCAAGGTATATGGCCGGTTTTCATGTGTGTTTTCTCCCTTGAAAATAAAAAAAAACTACTGCGACAAGAAAAAGATGAATAAAGCTACAGTACTTACTCTGAGAATGGAATCGGATGGGAACGCACCGCGTGACCCCGCACTCGCCGTCGGTGTGAACTAGTGCAGCGCGACACAGGACAGCACGTGTGGTGTGTGACGAAACAGCGTTCACCGCCCCCTCGCGTGTTCTACCAGCTGGCTCAAGAGGATACAACTCTCTATTTTTTTTTTCAGGCCTCTCTCTTCACCTCAAGATGGAGAATAAAAGAAGTATTGCTTATCTCAATTTTTAGACTTGTCTTGTAATGTTTGAGTGACGTCGTCCAAGCATTAAGAAGAGAGGGAAAAAAATAACAACATCGACCAGATTTTTTGTTGGTTTGAATGGGTTTTTTTTATTTCTTCTGTTGCATGATTTTGATGTACAATGCTATAATGTTTGCAAAGAAATGAACCCTTTTTGCACATGCAAGATATCATTCAGTCCAATCCATTTCATTTCATTTTCTTGTTTTTTTAAATTTTTTTTTAAAGTTGTGATTTATTTCTGACGCTTTTTTTTTTTTTTTAAGAATTTACTCAAAACCAATTTCTTATCTCATTCTTTATACTTTTATATCTGCGGTCTTCAAACACGCCATGGGCAGTATGGCGCATACAGCTGCACTAGGAATGGTATGTTGCAGTCCGCTAGATTGCCCCCTTCCTAAAGAAAAAAAAAAGGATTGCCTTCTTGGGTGCCTCATAATCATTACTCATTTTCCAGTCTCCATAAACCGTTGTCGTCTGCCAACACAGACTTAGACAAGTGATGCTATCAACAATGTGCTTAAGCGTTTCTGCTGACACCATGTCAGGCAACGGTCAGAAAACAGCCCTTCATAAGGAAAACTCTACGGAGAGCTGCTTGGTCAAAACAACAAGAGAACAAAAAAAACGAACCGTTCATTCTCTGGCACTGCCAGCCACCCGCCAGGGGTCGAGCTTTGCTAGAGAGAGACAAAATTCACTTAAGTCCCTTTAACAGTGTTCGCTGAGAAATTGTCTGGTGACGAGGCAGGTCTGCAGCAGTACCACCTTCTAACAGGCAACGAGAATCTTTTTAAATAAGGACGTTAAGAGCCCTGAATGTGTCCTTGAGGTCAATTGTTGGTATTATTGTTATTTTAGACAACTTCCATAATCGCATTACCTGCAAGCTTAGGTTTCCATATTTTCTTTCTTTTTCCATTTTGGTTTTCCTTAAATTATGGGATGGTGGTAATGCAAATGCCAATGATGGTTGCCTATTATTATTATTATTATTATTATGTTAGAAACGACAGTTCATTCTTTGGCACTGCAAAGGTCGAGTTTCGTTAAAGAGAAACAAAATTTACTGTAGACCCTTTATCAGTATCCAGTGATGAATTTTCTGGTAATGTGGCAGGTCTGCAGCAGTACCGCCCTCTGACAGGCAACGAAAATCTTCATATGAATGTTAAGAGCCTTGAAGGTAACTGTGAGGTCAGTTGTTATTATCCCCTCGGTTGATATAACAATGAGGTATATTTTTGTTCTAGATAATTTTCATAAAGCTTAAAATCCAAGCCAAGGTTCCCATATTTTCGTTGTTTTTCAGCTCAGTTTTTCTTAAATTGTGAGATAGTGGTACGGCAATGTCAATAATGGTAGCGGTTTTTTCTTTTTCATCGATGAGCAGCTAATAATAATAACACAACTCTGCCCGAGTCGGGTGTCGAACCTCGAGCCCCCTTCTAGGTAGCCAAGCCAAGCCAAGCTCAAGCTCCTTTGGCCTCTCGACCATTATTATTATTATCATTATTATTATGTGCTATCTGTGGCCGGGAGTGTCTCTCCAAAATAGTGCTCCACAGCCACATGAGGAAGTGTGCTCTGAGATGAACCATAGTCGTTCTACGACTGAAGAAGGCCAAGTCTGAATTCTATTATTATTATTATTTTTATTATTATTATTACGAGGGTACATGTGTTGGCAATGATCTAGACGGGTCTAACGGTTTGGTCAAAAAGTGATACAATAGAAACAGTAATTGCTTTAGTGACAATTGGTTCACAGACAACGGATTCACTGATGCACTAAAGCTTTGTTCACTAAAAAATGTATCCACGACAAATTGTTCACTGACTATCGCTTGACAGGAGGTCGTGACAAGTTGAACTCGAACCTTCTCTTACCTCGTAGAGAAAAAAAGATTTTAGCTTAAATACGATACATATAGGGATCGCGTTTGAGTTTATAAAGATATATGCATATATCAACAAAACGAGATATTCTGAAAAAAAAATTAAATAAAAAAAAAATGTGGGGCAAATGTCCATCTGGCGAATATAATAGTAATATAAAAAACTTGACTCCAACCATTTTAATGCCGGACACTCGGCTATTCTCACACACGGAGCTCATTCTCTGACATAGTCTTACAGATTCTAGATGAGTGTTTGTAAACCCATGTTCTAGATCCTGTGTGAAGAGAAATGCACTAAGACACTAGAGTCGAAATAGTGTGTGTGTGTGTGTTTCAAAGAAAAGTGGGAGGGGAATCTACCCCGTTGAACTACTGTATGCTTAAACACTGTGGCCGGGAATTCAAGGGAACTGTGTGCTGATAGGGAGCGATCTCCAGCGGACATTTAGCCCAGGTGTGGGGACGCGAACGCTGTCCGAGACGCGCACATTTCAATAAAAATAACTGTCAATAGATGATGTTTTCAAATGTAAATTTGATTAGCAAGGGATTCTTGAGTGCACGCATTTTAAATTAAGATTTGAAATTAACAATTCAGGTTACAGTGAATAGAAGAAGGTCCGGATGGAGGAATCTACAACGTCATTATACATTGAAAAGGAAGCAGCGTCATCTTTAAAAAAAAATCTGTTTATAAAGACCACTGTTTATTTAAGGTCTTAAAAATAGATTCTTTTGAAAAGTTAGTTAAAACATTTTAAAAGTGGGCATATGTTGTCAAACATCTGGGGACGAAAATAGTCGGGGGGGGGGGGGGGTGAGCATGACGTAGTGATCTTGATGTGTAAGCACTTGGTGACGTAATATAACACGGCAGGGCCGGCCTTGGGTAATGGGAGGCCCTGGCGAAGTGAATTCGGTGACCCCCAAATGAAATTAAAAAATACAAAATAATGAGGCTATTTATTTAAAACCAAGAGACTCCAAAAACAACAACGTGGGGCGCAGGTTTCGCTATTTCTTGTCTAACAAAATTGCTGTTCGATCTCCACAGCAATCGGAGGCACTAGGCGGCTGCCCAGTTTGCCTATGCCTTAGGCCGGCCCTGCACACAGCTACTTTATATGTCCTGATAACAAACGAATATCTTCGTCTTCACATAAAAAAAAAAAAAATAAAAGCAAAAAAAATCAGTCACTAAATTCCGACCCCCCCCCTCCCAATGGCTACGCCCATATATACATGTTTCTCGACGGCTGCCTGGTCGTGTGGTATGCGCTTCTGATTGTCGCGATGAACCCGTGTTGGGGCCCCTCCTCGTTACTGCGTCCCTGCCATCCAACAGGAAGTTTGAACAAAGTTTTCATATTCTTCATTCTTAAGGGACACGGCTATGAATGTATATTGTATATGTCAGTTGCAGATCTTTTGCTCTGATAAGGATGAAGATAAAACTTATATAAAGTCAATGTGAAAGTCAGAATATGGTTGATGAAATTTAAATAAAAACTTCAAAGAAAGAATATAATTATGGACCTACCACGTATCTAAGAACTTTCCGCATCTCCTGAATTCTGCGTAGAGCTCGTATTTGTCATGTAGTGATACAGTAGATAAGGAAGGGGGATTAGATCTTATATCTCACACACCGAACTAGAATGAGGTTGAAATACTGAAGAGAGGTTAGAGGAAAGGAAAAAGTGAGTAAGATTTGTCCATCCAACTGACTGAATTTCCACTTAGCATCAACCTAATCCGGAAAACATGTGATAGGGTTACGATAAATATATGAAATCTTTTTAGCTCCACCCCCCCCCCCTTTTTTTTATTCTCTCACTTTTAACATTCATTTTAAAAATTCATCACTTCTCGCCGTAACTGTAAGAAGGGAGAGAATGAAATAAAGGGGGACAATAGAAAGAACGAATAAAATAAAAAAAGAAAAGCACGCGCGGAATGTTTTGTTGGTTTAATTTCAGCAAACTACTTTCAATAACGTTACAGTCGATAGAGGCTTCTTTTTTTTTTCATCCGAGTTGTATTTAATAGAGCTCACATTTTTTGTTGTGCACGGTGCGTCCTCGGTTAATCCGTTTAGAAAACAGCCGAAAACAGTTTTTCATCAAATGGTAACTTTATTGGCATTCGAAGACACGCAGCTGTTGCTAGCACCCCAACATCCCCCCTACCCCAGACCATTGTCCCCTCCCCCTCAATACATACATGTACAATATGGTGACTGTGGACTGGGCGGGTTAAGAACATGACAATTTTTTTTTTGAGGGGAGGGTAGGGGAAGAGGCAGGGGGTAGATGGAAGTTATTTTCAGCGGGTGGTCTTTAATTCCTTAGATTCAACTAATTAAAACAAATTATTTACCAATTTGACAAAACTGTGTATCCTGTCCATGTTTTTAATCTGACTACTTACACAAAAGCTTGCACTTTTAAGGTATAATTAACAAAAGAATAGAATCACTTGGTGAAGGATTAATTTTGAATCATTCAAATGTAATTAACACACAACAGGGTAATCGTTTTAGTTCTGTTTCGATTCATTCCAAATTTAAAAAATAATAATCTTGCATTTAGCGCTAAAATGAGGAAAAAAAAAAGATTTGCGGTAATTTATTTAGACAATGGAAGAAAAGGAAGTGACAACTGCAGTGCTAGGCTCAACGATCTTCTATTCAAATACAGGATTAAAGGGGCGTTCACAGATGGGGTCATGTCGTTGTCATTTATATTTTATGATTTATATATATACATGTATGTATTTTATGTTTGTATTTTATGTATTACATATTTGTACTTTAGACATTTGTTTTGACGAATAATTTACTTCATAATTTTTTGTGAATAGAGATTTCTGTCCCAGTAAATACATTTTTAAAAAAATAATAACACAAATATTTAATGATCTAGGTCAGGGTCAAAGCTAACTGAAATGTAGAAATTGAATGAATTGAATTGAATGCCAGATTTTGGAAGAGAATGAATTCATTTCTGAATTTCATAGGAGTTGTGGGTATATTGACTCAGTATTAGAGGTAGTTCTACTGCCAAGGAGTGATTTAATAGCAGTTTATTGAGTTTGGTTCTCAGTCAGGGTTTAGATGTCACTTGTTAGCATGTGGCAATGGCAACATGAAGGCAAAATGTTTAGAATGACCGTCATCGCCATCTGGCAGCCATGGCATCCTGTTACAATCAATCAATCAATCAATAATCTATGTATCTATCTGTGTATCTATGTATCTATGTATCTATGTATCTATCTATCTATTTATCTATCTATTTATCTATGTATAGGAAATTTACGGAGATGTTTTTTTCTTGAGGATTTGAATAAGAGACTGACCTTATACAAAACAATTAGATCAATTAGATATTCATTATAAGACATCAGTTAGGCCAAGTTCATACCTAACTTCACATTCACTTTCACCTATCCTTTGATCTGCTGGACCGCTGGGGCACCACACAAGATCTGTCAACCTTCTTACTCCATTCTTCTCTGTCATTTGTCTTTGATAGAATTTCATTCTGATGTTCTTTCTGAAAATATTGAAACCGGCGTTTTTACCTGCCTGGGTGGACCACTTCGGAGGCCGACTTTGAGTTTGTGTTTCCACACAAACTGTCTTTGTAACCTTGTTTTGTCTTTAAAAAATCATGACAATCTGGTTGACAATATTGAGAGAAACTTTTTTATCATTCTTCCTATTTTCCTTTTTACCATTTTCCTCTTTTTCTAATAATACATGGCACACCATCTACCAGTTTCTAATTGTTTCAAGCGGCTAAGGCTACAATCAAATACGTCAAATATTTCATAACATATTTAGTGCAAATGTATGTAAATCTGTGGTTTTAAAGTAGTTTCAACAAAAAGTGATTCAACCTCTCATCAGAGTACGCATTGGAACATTTGATCAGGGATGCTTTAAAGATGTATATTATAATAAGATACTTAAAAAGATAATATTAAATGTCTACTTTCTCACCCCGCCCCCTACTCTAATACATTTATCACAAACTCATGGGCTGAGTTCACGCCAAAAATGGTCATTGAAGCAGCCTGGTTCTTAGCAACATTACTTGCGACCTTGTTAAAATTACGGTCATGTTAGTCACACCACCCATCAGATCAACAGACAGACCCCTACCACAGCAACAGCAGTTCAAATCTCACATATGCATCTCCAAAAACGCTAACCATCGACTCCCACAACTGTCTCCATCGACTGACGCAAAGTTTTTCCAAACCTTGCGCTCAATGTTTTCTCCAAACCCGCCAACAAATCCCGTTACTTCTGTCCCATAAACACAGTCGTAATGTTTACTGGGGCCCCCCACTTCATCAGGAGAAAGCGAGAGTGGGGCCACTTGATCGGGGAGGACTTGGCGTTGGCCGTTACGGCAGCTGTGCAAACGGCCAAACTTCGTCAGCTCGAAACGTGTGCAAAGATCTTCCATTTAGGATTAATGCTTTAATCTGATTCAATCTTCTGGGAACGTTGTTTTCAAACATCCCAAGCCTGTACAAAACCCGGACTTTCTAATGTAAATAATTGCTAGGTAACAGAATACGTAATACATAGAACATACAGTCCGCAATAATAGCGGACAGCCGTAGGTCTTTTCTGTTCTATCCAAAGCAACCGAAGACTATTTTGAAATCTCATTTAGTGTAAACCTTTTTTTTCAGACTTATTAAAAAAATATCCAAGGCACACATGAAGCTAAGTATTTCTCACTTTGTCCAGATGTATGCGTTGATTCATCGACTATCAGACTGGTAATCTACGAGTTAGAAATTCCAAAGTTATTGCTTAGTCATTTAGTAAGAAATGCTTAAAAATGGAATGACTGTAAGTCATTTGACTATTGACGGTGAGCAAGAACAACAAATGTAGTGGAAGACATAAGCTACTAGGTATTATAGTGGCCCCCGAAAGGAAAATAGCCCCTTTTAGTTTTGGGTGGTCTGTCTGTCCGTCCGTCCGTCCCGTTAGATCTCATAAAGTAGAAAAGATATTGAGAATCCGATTTCATGATATTTTAGATCTTTCAAAGTTCTAACACAACGGTTAATATTTTTTTTTTGAAAGTTAAAAAAAAAAAATACTTAATTTTTTAAATCAATTATTCAAGCGTTTCTTTTTTTTTATTTGTTTATTTTATTTTTATTTTTGTTACAGTTTCCATTATTAATAGTAAAAAAAAATACAGGAGATTATTTAGTAGTCGGTCTTTTATGAGAGCTCTCCAGCTGTCCAGTTCCTTGCATACGTTCTTCTCTGTCGTTGGACATATATCCCTTCCCCAAATATATGAGCACATATTTATAAAACATTATCACACAAGGAAATGTAATATGTTGACATAGAGAAGTAAAATAGAATTTATTCCCTTTAATACATCTATAAGCACACGCACTAAAGACATACACACACAATCGTAAGCACACATTGTGTATGTGTCACACTTCAGTGGTTTCTTATGTGACGTTGCTAATGAAAACAAACCGCCAGGTACCGATGTTGACGCAAGACTTGTAAGACTAATCCACTGCTAGGCCTCACTTTTCCGTGTCACGTTGGCAGACATAAGAATTAAGAAATACAGACTTTCAGGGTTGAACTTAAATCCTGGACCCACAAGAGTCCGAGAATTGCATAAGAGCAGTAGGGAAATGGCTGACCAATAACTAAATTGATTGCTTGTCATTGAACCATGAATTTGGAGCGTTGTGTCATTTGTTGGACGCCCCCGAGTCAACACAGATCTCAAGGGTGCATGCCATAAGTTGGGGGAAAAGTAAAAGTGGTTGTTTGTCCTGCTGGCTTTCGTTAACGTTGACCACAGAAACTGACGTTTTACAGTATTTATTTATTAAACGATGCAAAAGTGATTTGTTTGAATTCAACTGATCATAGTAAAAACCAAGGAATAAGATCTGAAATCTAAAGACACATTCCAAACCGTGCAGTTAACTATAATTGCAGTGGGCTTAAGTTTCTGTAACGACACACATTTAAGACCCCCAAAGAAAAGCCCTTATTAAATACAGACAGAAGACAAAAAGAAAACTTAAATAGACCGCCGGCAGACAACGGCTTTGTCTGCACGAGATGTAGAAAAATATGCTGGTCGCAAGTCGCAAGACTCGCAACTGGGTTTGAGTAGTCATGTGAAACAGTTCGCTCATCCTTAACCTTCGGGATCGAAGACATTGCCATTATTAATTTCTGTAACATATACAGAAGCTGTTAGCGTATAAAGCAACTGGGTATTAGGGGGCACAGTCTATCTATCTACCGAGACGCAAAAATCACCAACGGGGAGGAGTATAATTTAAATCAATGCACTTATGGTTGTTGTGTTGGCCCCATGACACCCTCATTAACCATGGACCACAGAAACAGATGCCCTTTAAATCATGTGACATGCAGTTAGCAAGGTATGTAAAGGAAACTCTCTCTGTATATATTCATATATATTGTTTAAGTACTTTCTAGGTTATGAATAATATACTGTTTTAAAATGTACATTTTACCTAGATAACAATGGACATCTTTGCTTTATAAAATTGGACACACCAAGGATAGAATGTCACACCAATTAATAGGTATGTGATTCATACATCAATTAGTCATAAATGGATAGCAGCACCAGGGACCAAGTTTTTAAGAGAAAGTAATGCATTAAAATGCTACGAAAATTAGAGAATGCGCCGACCGAGGCGGTGGTGTCGAATCCAGAGTCACAGGTTCGAGCCTCGGTCGGCGCATTCCCTTATTTTCGTAGCATTTTAATGCATTACTTTCTCTTAAAAACTTGGTCCCTGGTGCTGCTATCCATTTATGTCTAATATATGTATGTATCACATTTGTTTCAGCACCTAGCTTCAACTCCATATTTACAATTAATACGTAGTATTACTTAATCTGATTATATAATATAATAAAATGAAAAAACCTTGCATAAATGAAAAAAAAAGTTCAACTCTATGTGGTTACCTTATAACCTTCAGAAGCTTCTCCAGAAACAAAACCCTATCTCTTATGCATGTGTATTTTTTATATTGATTTTGATCTCTTTTAATCATTTAATAAAAAGGTGTTTAAGCTAAATACATAATTTCAGTTAATAGAAATCAATGAGTATGCATTTAAAAAATAGTATTTAATGAGTGTATTTTCATCACTTTATCGCCTACATTTAGGTGATATTTTCTTCAACAAACCTGTTCACACAAATTTAACATGTTAGATTCTGCCTGTACAATTACACAACGAAGAAGGCTTCACAACTATTTTTACAAAGCTTATATCAACTCTGTCTGTCTGGTCAAAAGTTTATACACGTTATTTCTCCCACACCCAATCTCGGATCAATCTGAAACTTTACACTTTATTTCTTTAGCGTGCCAACACAAGAATCTTTAAACAAAATTAACCAATAATTGTTTGCATTTCGCTGGTTTTTATTTATTTTTTGTCAGACATTTTGTTTTATTTGAAAAAAAAATCCTTACATATGTATGTTACAGAAAGGTGCATGATGGGAAAATAAAAATGGATCGGCTGGAGGGAATGCTTTGTAAAAAAAAAAAAAACCCAAATAAGATGCACTGATTTCAATAATTAAAATCTATCCACCCATCCCAGTGACACTACAGCCCATGATGTGAACCGGTCATCTACATTCTTCCATTCATATCTCTTTTGAGCTTTTATTTTAAATGGAACCAACGTTTTCTGATCAGAGAGGTCGAATGAATCATACAAGTTGGTAAGAAAAAAAATTTTTTTAAAATGTTCAAAACATTCAGACACAAAATTTGAATTTGTTTGGACTCTCTGACCTATAAAACAAAAATAGGATTTAGCTTTACTGTAAATTTTGTTACGGCGCTTACAAAAACAACTACAACAAAACAAATTTTTTCCTTGTTTGACTTGATCTGGCTTAAATAAAAAAACAAAAACCTCTGATTTTCATATTAAAAATTTTATTAGGTTTTCAACTGAGTTTGACGGGTCAAAACTAGTTGTTAAATTATTGACAAAAATCTATTGTGTGCGTACACACGCCAGAAATCAGAATCAAGCAAAGTCACATTGATCCAGACCTGATTGAATTCAAAGAATGAAACTCTAGATAAAGGCTGTTTTAAACAGTTAGACATTGGCCCATACATTGCATTCACATCCTGGTATTGCCATTAGCAAATAAATTATTCTTTCATTATAAATTGGCAAAACGCTCTGTAAAAACCTAAAGAAATATCGACAAGGATTTAACAATAATTGTATTGATTGCTTTTTAGCACGCAAGAAGCTGATCTCAATGCAAGAGCTTGCTAGCGATATATTCCCATAAGTCTTTGTATATCGGTGATCAAATAAGAGAATTCTTTTTGAACATATATAAACAGGGAGATGCTTTTCTTATCTTTCTTCTTAGTTCACATATTTGTGGACACCTTATTTCATATCTCTTATAGTGGAGACAAAGTCTTTATGTTGACTCGGGTAAATTTGATAATGAAGTGAAATAAATGCATTGTTTATCAATTAAATATTGAGGCTAGGTGAGTTCACATAGAATGGGTTAGCTCACTGATAATATCTGTCAATAGCAATCGTTACGTTAAATCAACACATGATCGCCATATTGATTAGTGGCATGCCCTAAGTGCAACAGCCGCTCTGTCGCGTCGTTGTAACAAGCCACTAATGTTACATAATTTTTTCTTAGCAATGTTCTGTTCAACCATACGCAGCAGTACTGTCACGTGATTGTAACAATCCACTGATGTTACATGCTTTTTCTTACCAAAGTTTTGTTCAACCAGTCGGATTATTAATTACCTTTTTTACCTTTACCTATCCCTTAGTCTGTTGGACCGTTGGGGCATCAAGCAAGACTCGTCGACCGACTTTCTCCATTCCTCCCTTTCTTTTGCCTTGTTTAGAACCTCTTTCAATTCTTTTATGATGTCCTCCCATCGCGTTCTCTGTCTGTCTTTTCTTCTTTTTCTTGGTACTGTTCCCTGAAGGAAGGTCTCCCCGAAGATCTTGTAATATGGCCATAGATTTTTAGGTTGCGTTTTTTAACTATAGTTAGCAGGTCATCATGGGTTCCCATCGCAGCAGTAACCCTGTCTCTAATCTCTTGGTTTGTGTTGCTGTCTTTGAATGTGATGCCTAGGATCCTTCTGTAGCATCTCAATTCCATTGCTAGGATCCTCCTCTCTAGCTCTGCAGTCAGTATCCAAGACTCACAAGCATATAACAATATGACCATGACCAGGGAGTGCATAAGTCAGATTTTGGTGCCGAGGGCTAAGCCTTTGTCTTTTCGTGATAGCTTTTTAAATGTATTTTATATTTAAAAAAAATTGTACGATATACATTCGAACTCCAAGGATCAAGCCTCCTTAAGCCAATACACTAACCACTGTGCCAGGGATGTGTTTATGAAAATAGAAGATTTCTAAGCTATCTTTTGTTAGTTTCAATCTTGTAAGCAACATAGTATAATGCAACGTATACGACCACATCAGTCAACTCCAATTTCTTTTCCTTGTTTGATACCAAACAGAGTGATTAATTAGCATTAATTAATTAACTAACTGGCTAATATCTTATAATTGATTCTTGTTTTGTCAGGTACAAGAAATAATTGTTCAAAGTTTGATCTTCATCCGAGATTGGGTGTAGGAGAAATATCGTGTTCAAACTTTTTACCCGACAAACAGACAAAGTGAGTTGATATAAACTTTGTAAAAAGAAGGTTTGTGACCGAAACGCAAAAATTATAATGAAATTTTTTTTTTTAAATCTCGAAAAAAATACTTAAGTTGTATAATTTTAACTTGTTTGTTATTGCCCCCCCCCCCCACCCCAACTAAGTATATATAGTAAAACGAGTCCAAACTTTCATGTCGCTGTATGAGAGCATTCAGGAAATAAAAGAATCAAGAGAACATTTGAAAAAAAAAAGGAGGGATAAAGGTGGGGGGGGGGGCAGGAAAGGTAAGTTGGTGTCAAGCGGTAGCTGCTTCATCGGAAAGGTGCACAATAGGTGATAATAGCCTCCCTTAGAAGTCTCTTCTTCAGGAGCCGGAAAGATAAACATGTTTAAATAAACATCGGACCTCGATGGGAGATCGTCAAACAGGTGGCCCTAGGAGGACAAGTTGAACACGCACACACACACACGCGCACATACACACATGCGCACCGAGGCAGTGATTCTCCTCTTCCTGTTAACACGGGTACATGCAATGACGGTGAAGTTGTAACGTAAGGTGCGCCACAATGACAATTTTTTTCTCACTGTGGAATAATAGTAGAACCATAGACTTATGTATTATATCTAGACTGGAAACCGGAAATAAATTCTTATCCGCGATTGATCGATTCACCGACCTATACATATATAGATTTTTATGTACGTAAACTCTTTTTCAGGCTCTAAGGGGAGTCGGCCCAATCAATTTTTTCTGTATTAGAAAAGTAATGATCTTTGGTTTTCAAAGTTTAGAAAAAATGCAAAATCATTTCTAGGATATTCACGCAAATATATGAAACAAAGCCATTTCCTGTTTATTTCCATTGAGATAATGTTTCGAAAATCCTAGATCGAAATAATTCATGTTAATTTAAATCACCTTGTGTACATTTAAATAGATTGATTACCTAGATCTTTCTAGATTATATCTATATCTAAAAATTGCAAAATAATAATTATGAGACGAGAGTACTCTTATTTTTGATGTTCAATTAATAGATCTAGGTATAAAAATTAAATTATATGTTACATAGGTTAGGGGTTGAAAAAACAAACAAACAACTTTACTTTTTGTAACTACTTTACAAAACAACGCCTTGATCCAACTTTCTAAAAAAATTTCACATTTTTTTGTAGTGCTAAAAAATCTACATGTTCAGTCTAGAGTAGTATATATAAGTGCATGAGAAGAACATAATAAGTTATTATAGTTATTTAAATATGTTATTGTTCTAACCCTGCTCCGAGGTAGACTCATGGTGCATACAAGCGCGCTGTTGGACACAAGACAAGTCTAGGGCGGAATGTAGGCATCAGAGAAGAAGACAATTGAGTGCCATCAAACGTTCACATTTTATTAAAAATGGAAAAGTTAAAAGGAACAAAACTGGACAGTATTAGGATAGAGCACATAACATGCGCGTTATGAGCCGGAAGCTCTATCAACTAAGCCCTTGAGTCATTCTACAATGTGCGATATTTCAGCTTTAAATAAATAATTCCATCTTGTGTCTTATAGCCAACTTTCACTTCTTTTTTTTTTTTTTTTTTTTACATTTCCATCCATAAAAAAAGGAAGTTAATAGGAGATGAAATAATAAATAATAATTTTTTTAAAAAATCATCATCATAATAATAAAAGATAAATAAATGAATCACACCATTTGAGCACGTTTGGCTCGAGGAAAAAGTCGGAAAAGGCCCCCCCCCCCCCTCTTTTTTTCCAAAAGTTTTCTTGATTCTTTTATTTTCTGAATGCTGTTTAAAGCTCAATTTAGCTGAGCATTCGCGTAGCACTATACACACAAACGTTCCATAGTCTATCTTAAAGTTATAACGGTATAGAGTTATCCATCAATGCGATAGTCACATGATCTTGTTTTTAGGAAAAAATAGACTGGCGTTCAACATCCGACGACATTGACACTGGTCGCAGCATGTACTCTCGTGTTCTGAACACTGCTAGACGATAAGACCTGTCATGGTTTTGATGACCTGGTGGCTACACCTATCTCTATTCAGGATCGATTGACCTTAAGTCTCCATGGGTGGCCTAATCTGCTGTCGGCTCCAGACCAGGGCGCTTATTTAAGCAGCCTAACAATGTCAGTTCGACAAATATGTTAGTTATTTATTCTGTTGGCAATGTTATTTTAACAACGGCTTTCTCTATGATAGACTTGCCAAATATGTAGGTTACAGCTCGATCTCCTTGTCTACGTGAAATACTACACTATTCATTAATCCTTAGACTCAAAGACATTCGCCTTTATTATTATTACTGTTATTTTAAACGCGAACTAATAGTCATTCTAGTGTTTAAAAAAAAAGCACAGGTGGCCATTTTATTCCTCTATGCACTATTAAGAACAAAATAACTCCGCTCCACACGCCACTGGTTTAATAAAAACGGGGCCCCATTTATTTCCTTTATCCCCCAAATATGAAATACAAACTTTAAGTGAACACAATGATTTTAAAATTGGGAAAACAATTTTTGTTTGCTCCTCACCATCAGTAAAGGTCGCCATATTGTGACCGTTTGTGTGTGTGTGTGTGTGTGTTGCCAACTCGAAACAGTTCAAAAAGTGTTTATGGGAATATCGAAAGACGTTTCTTTCTCTCCTGGCTTCACATCTTTCAAAATGAAACGAAGCTGCATTTGTGTGTGTGTGTGTATGTGTGTGTGTATATGTGTGTGTGTATATATATATGTGTGTGTGTATATGTGTATGTGTGTGTGTGTGCGTAATGGAGGGTTTGTTTGCACGAAGCTATGGGCATTGATGTTGGGGAATCGGGGTGCCCAAGTACAACTCCGGCCACCCTCGTCGCTTTAAACATGTCACTGCACAGATCAAATACAAATTTATAAACAATAAGACAGACAGGTCTATACCAACGAACATAAAATAATGTAAAAGAAAAATGGGCCGAATTATATTTTTTTAAATGCCAAAATACATATAATTTTAAGACAACATATTTTTTTTCTTTTTTTTTTTAAACTGGAAGATCACCAAGGTTTATTATGGTCAAGTAAACTTGGTTTAAGTGCTACTATATGTTTCGTATGGTGATCATGAGGACGGTAGGTCAATGCGTGCGTGGGTAGGGGTTTACCTATCACACAATCAGTTCCAGGCCGGACAACCCTGCGTGCCTGGAGTTGTCACCCCTGCTCATTCATCTGTGTTGACACGTCACCACCTAGGTTCAATCGGTGCGGGACACGAATAATCCGTTTCTAGCCGCGGTAAGAAAATATTATCTTATACGACTAGTCAAACAAGGGGTGGGGGCTCTAACTACTGTTCCCTCTCCCTCTAACGTCTCTCTCTCTCTCTCTCTCTCTTAGACCATTCCTTCTGAATCAGCCCTCCCGTGCGATTACAATATTTATTGGCCCTGGGCCAGAGACATTGGAAGCAAGTAGGATTCTGAAATCGATTATGTTTATTACGATTCCAAAAATTTAAAGATTTTTTTCAACGATTCCAGCGTTAGTGTCTAGGGTTCAACTTCATTCTTGCAATGGTCATTTTCCAGATTGCCTTTAACGATACCATGAACAATATTATGTACTTAATGTAAATTTATAATAACGCATTGGCCATGCTGGAATGATGGGCGGACACCGCCTAACAAATAAAAAGGTTATATCTCTTATTAATCTCTTTTTTGTTAGTTTGATGGAACGGATGTAATTGATAAGATAAGCATTCACGTATTAATAGACCTGTAATGAAATCAGTTAAAGCCGGTTAAAAAAAAATCAATTGAGAAGATCTTATGATAATGGACGAAGCAAAGATAATATGAAGCCGTTTTCGTTTACAATTTTGGGGTGTGATTCACCTTTATCTAGCCAAGCAAATTGAACATAAATGAACAGCAGCACCAGGGACCTAGTTTTTAAATGAGAGAAAGTAGTGAATTTGCTCCCTGGTTCTGCTGTTCATTTATGTTCAATATGTATGTATCATTCATTGCAGCACCTAGGTTCACACCTATATTGTTCTAGCCAGCTTGTGGTTGCTGATAGGTTGACTTTTCTTTGTTGCGTGCTGCTAACTTCAATCACGTAGCGTTCTATCTCTGAATCGCCTCCCCTCTTGGAACTCAAATTGCCAACCAAAACCCAGGGTCCATGTAGAATTTCTTTATATCAATATTATGTAATCACCAGATCCGCTGGAGAAGGTTGTCCCAACACACCTTTCATTTTTAGGCTTTGGCAAGAAGGACTTTTCTCTGTTGAATCCCAACCCCAAAGCCTCAATAACGTAGGGATCTCACAGCCAGGAGGTAAAGCTTCTAGGAGACAGTTTTGTTTTCAATTTTTTTTGACGTTTTCACCTCGCTGAGGCAGCAGACCTGGGATACTCTGGAGCATATAGACTCAGTCCGACTTTGATTTTATTTGGCAACATTTGCTTCTACACTTGTCATCATCATAATAACAAGCAAAATAAAAAAACAAGATATCAAAGAGAGTTTATGTTATCAAACAAACTCAGATGCGGCCCCTTTCCAATTCCCCGAGAACGAGAAATATATTTAAGCCTTATTCTTGTTTTGATCGTTTAAAGAAATTTAAAAAATGTGGCGTTATTTTTCACATAAAAGCAAACCGTGCAACACGTCGTCTTTGATAGGACTCTTCTAACTCTTCTGGAATAAGTAGAGTAGCGTTAAGTGATCACCTAATATCAGCAAGGAAACCTCCAAATACAGTGTCGGTGGCACCTAGTGTGTTAGCTCAGGGCGTCACCCCTCCCCATCAACTTTCTTGATACATGTTCCAATAAACACTATTCTAGTTTTTTTTTGTTTTTTTTTGTGGAACTATACAGTGAGCTGATTGCCTACTTTTATTGATTTTTACTCAAATGTAAAATCCCAATGTTTATTACATTTATTCAAATGTTAATACAAATTTTACAATAATATTTAATTAAATATTGTAATAACTTAAGTGAGGCAACTCAACGAGGCACATCGATATTTATTGACAAGACATCACAGGTACACAAACAACATCTATCTTAGGCACAATATCTCCATATTGGCTCTCTACTTGGGCGGAAATCGTTCTCCTCTTCTAATGTTGACATCCTTTCCAGTCTAGTTTATCACAGTGCGCACCTTCTAGCTTAGATGGCAGTGCGCATGGCGGAGTTATAACAATATATAAACAGACTTAAAATCAATTGAACAGGTTTCTTTTGTTATACTTTAATACAGAAATGGTATAACGTTGTGATGTATCATTTACACTTAAACTAACATCTAGATATGTCTAGGCATATTTGGGCATATATCTAGAGATTTTATTATTATCTTTTCCCGTGTGTCTGCTTTTACCAAGATATAATTTGTCCAACTTGGTTGTCACCCCCAAATTGGTGTCGACTGGTGCGGACCGCACCCCTCACACCTCCTCCCCCTAGTGATGCCACTGCTCCAAGATATATCTTGAGATTTTATTATTATCTTTTTCAATGTGTCTGCTTTAACCAAGATATCATTTTTTCAACTTGGTTGTCACCCTAAAATGGTGTCGACCAGTGCGGACCGCAACCATCGCAATTTTTCCATCTTTGTTGTTACCACCAAAATGGTGTCGACCGGTGCGGACCTCACCCCTCCACCCCCTAGACTTTATCTAGATAGAACTAGAATCTAGAACTAAAATCTAGAACTAGAATTCAGACTAGAGCTAGAATTGGAATCTAGGCTAGAACTAGATTTCTAGACTAGTTCTAGATACAGTGTAGATCTGGATCAAATCTAAAATCTAGACACATTTATAGATGTATAGTTTTTTGCACGGAAAAAAAGATTCAATGCCTATCTTATAATTACGAAGGTAGAGAATTAATCCCATTATGTCTTAGTTCTGGCCACCTAATTCTTAATCTTAGTTCGGAACAAGCGAAATATAAACAAATCCATCAAAAACAATAAAAAATTATCTAAAAGGTAAGAATTCCGTCCTTAAAACTATATCTTCTAATAATGTACAAGTTATTTCCCTTATTCGATATCATATAAAGTAATTAATTATCAATAATTATTTGATTAATTGAGTATTTCTGTTTATTGGTCAAGGCCCCCTTCGGACCCCTAAATCCCGAACTACGCCTCAGATGGCTGCATTCTTTTTAGCTCTCGATCTCTGTCATGTTCTCTCTATCTACATGATTCTCTCCCTCTATCTTTCCCTTTAGCTTTCCTTTTTTGCTTATTGAGTGAACTCCCTTCGTCACTAACCATAACAGAAACTATGTTCTGTTACATTACAAATGTGTCCTAAAAAATTGAGCAATATGTTTGGATCAGTCATGTAATTAAATTTGTAATAGAGCTGTTGGTTTTTTTTACCTATTGTTTTTGTTAGGTGCAATTTCATGCTCTTAGCTTTTTCAATGCGCTATGGTCATATCACCAGTTGAAAATGGAGGGGGGGGGGGGATTGAAAAGAAGGGGGTATCTTTCGAATGTTACCGTGATCGCTTTTTAGATACATAAAAAAGCTACGACTTGAATTTGAACTCACTGCTCAAGCCTCTTCAAGGAGACTAATTTAACTAATAATCATTAAATCTGTCAAGTACAATTTCTTTCACTTGTTCGATACCAACACAAAACAATGAATTACCAAAAGTTAATTAACTAATTTTTTCTTAAATTTGATTCTTGATTTGTCAGGTACAAGAAATAGATATAATAGTGTGAAATTTCAACTTGATCGGATCCGAGATTTGGTGTGTGAGATATAGCGTGTACAGACAGACAGAGTGTTATTTATTTCTGAAGAGAGGTCTGTTCAAAGGGACGTTATCGTTACATTGTTTAGCGAAAATGTTCTTGTCGACATTTATCTTCCTTGAGCTGTTATGAGTAGCCTCAGTTGAAATTCAAACAATTGAAGATAAATATTTTTGTAAAAAAAATCTAGAATAAAAACCAAAAGAAAAATTAATAATGAAAACAGAAAAGTATCTTTTGAATCATTCTGCTTAGAGCTATAGGTAATATAAATATAATTTATAAAATGACGTTAGAAAATAGAGCTTTACTGTATTTACAAATTATTTTAGAAAAAAATAAATAAAAAGGTTTGCGAAGATTAATGAGGAATTTATTATTTCCCGAGGATACGCAGCCCCAGCTGTGACCTACATATTCTGCCAAATGCAGGGAAGCATAACCATTGTTCAACGGTGGTCGATTATTTATAAAATAACATTAGATAATAGAGTTTGGGTTATGCAAGTGACATTTTAAATTGCTCACTATGCTAAAATCTAAACAATTCATTTTTAATTTGTGTTTATCAGATTTTATTCGTTCCAATGGTTACTATCATAGTTTTATTTCTCTATGATAATCATTTTAAAATGTTTGCTGCCAACTGCCTATAAGTCATGAAAATCTTGGCTGTTTAATGTGAGCTTTTGTTTTAGGTTTGAATAAGAGAATGAAATTGGGCATTGAAGAAACTTTTTCTTTTATGGCCTAGATCTCTGCTTCAGTTATCTACTATTTAGAATGATTTATATCAAATCAATCTGTCTGTCTGGTAAAAGGTTGTACACCCAATCTCAAGTGAGTGAATGCTGGGATTTTGCAGAATTATTTCTTTAACCGGGCAAAAGAAGAATCAATTTGAAAATGAAACAATTTGTTATTTCACTATAGGTAATGAATTATTTGGTTTGGTATCGAACAAGGGAATGTAGTGGTATAAGTTGAATTAGTCCAAACATCATCATGCATCAACAGTCTCTTGTGAACAATGACAGCTTTAGGTCCACGTTGTTGAAACCGTAATTGTTATTTGCCAAACTTCTCACGCTAACACATCGTTGATGACTCAGCGTTTCTAACTTGTCAAGAGTTATGTACCTGGACTACAATAGGTTTTATCCACTCTTAAATATAACAGTAACTTTAAAATCAAAGACTGTGGTGGTATCCATAGCAACGTGTAAAAACGTGATCAATGACAGTGACCCCCATCTCCTCCTTTCCCTGTGGAATAATAAACTGTAGAAACTAGTGCTTTTTTATTTTATTTATTTTAAAGACTTTTTCTTGTTGAGAATTAACATTTGAAACTTCTCTTCACTTGATTATTAGTATTTTTTCTTTTTTTCTTTTGATTATTGTTATTTTTTATTTTTTTATTTTGATTAATGTTGTTTTTTATGTATTTTCTTTTGATTATTGTTATTTTTCTTTTGATTATTGTTATTTTTCTTTTGATTATTGTTATTTTTCTTTTGATTATTGTTATTTTTCTTTTGATTATTGTTATTTTTCTTTTGATTATTGTTATTTTTCTTTTGATTATTGTTATTTTTCTTTTGATTATTGTTATTTTTCTTTTGATTATTGTTATTTTTCTTTTGATTATTGTTATTTTTCTTTTGATTATTGTTATTTTTCTTTTGATTATTGTTATTTTTCTTTTGATTATTGTTATTTTTTATTTTTTTTATTTTGATTAATGTTGTTTTTTATGTATTTTCTTTTGATTATTGTTATTTTTCTTTTGATTATTGTTATTTTTCTTTTGATTATTGTTATTTTTCTTTTGATTATTGTTATTTTTCTTTTGATTATTGTTATTTTTCTTTTGATTATTGTTATTTTTCTTTTGATTATTGTTATTTTTTCTTTTTTCTTTTGATTATTGTTATTTTTTATTTTTTTATTTTGATTAATGTTGTTTTTTATGTATTTTCTTTTGATTATTGTTATTTTTCTTTTGATTATTGTTATTTTTCTTTTGATTATTGTTATTTTTCTTTTGATTATTGTTATTTTTCTTTTGATTATTGTTATTTTTCTTTTGATTATTGTTATTTTTCTTTTGATTATTGTTATTTTTTATTTTTTTTATTTTGATTAATGTTGTTTTTTATGTATTTTCTTTTGATTATTGTTATTTTTCTTTTGATTATTGTTATTTTTCTTTTGATTATTGTTATTTTTCTTTTGATTATTGTTATTTTTCTTTTGATTATTGTTATTTTTCTTTTGATTATTGTTATTTTTCTTTTGATTATTGTTATTTTTTCTTTTTTCTTTTGATTATTGTTATTTTTTATTTTTCTTCTTTGTTGACTTTTGATGTTTTTTTTTATCTCTTCTCTAGTGATTTTGATAAATGGTATCTTCTTCAGGTCTGTGACGTAGGTAAAAGTTGGGAGGGGGAGCAAGAACTGAACACTCGCAGCCTTTAGCACTGTTGCTGAATAGTGCTCAATGGATGCTGGATGGTGCTAAATGGTGCTGGATGGCGTGGATGCCTTGTGTGAAAACCTTTTTGGAAACGGTCTGAACATATTTTTATACATGCTAAGTTAGGGCTAGGGCCACTCCCTGACAAGGCCATCCTTAGATAATTGGAGGCCCTAGGTGAAGTAAATTTAGTGGCCCCAAATGATATAGGAAAATAATAATTAGCATCGAAAGAAATAAAATTACGTAATTTATTTAAAACCTAGCCAGGCTAGTGTACTCTATTAACAACAGTGGCTACAAGTTTCGCTCTTTCCCAGCCCCTGTTAGCCACATCTTATTAAAGTTTATTATGAAAAAAAATGGTTCAAGGTCGCCGCTTGAAAGCAAATTTGAAACAATAAACAGATAAATTTATAACCTTCTATTTTCATGTGCACCTAATTAGCAAAATGTCTAGAATGTCGGCTTGAGAAGACACGAGATCTAATTCAGGTCGTTCCCCCCCCCCTTTTCAAAAAAATGCTATTTTAAAACGATTACGGTAAAATTTACCCAGGTATCTCCTCCCTCCCCCCCCTCCCATTTTCCGAACTAAACCAGATAAGTGATAACCATTTCCACTCTGTTAAAAACATCATCTAAATCGATACTGGCTAAATTGATATGCCAAATCACCATCTACCCCTTAGTCTGTAGGACCGTTGGGGAACAGTCTTTTTCCATTCCTGTCCTTTGGATTTTCAATGGTAGGACCATCCTTCCTTTACGTTGTCTTCCCAACGCTATCTCAATGTCTACCTCTTCTTCTTTTTGCCTGGTTCTGTTCTCTGAAGGAAGATCTTTCCAAGCCAAATACTTTAGTGTAATACAAGTCTTTAATTGTAAGATTTTCAAATACGATATACCATTATAGACCATATGAATTATTAAATAAACCTTGGTGATTCAATCAAGCCAATCTAAAATCTGGCCAACGTCCTCATCCATGTTAATCATTTACATCAACGATCCTCTTCATCTTTGCATTTGATAATAGGCGCACAACAATCTGGGTAATCGTCTTCGTTGTTGTACTCCAGGTGACAATTTCTGTTGCCAATGTTAATTGAAAACACACCGCAGCTGGGGAAAAAATATAAAGTTGTAATTATGTGTTTGAATACAAAAGAGAGTTCTAGGATTTGGCCAATCACATGCATCGTTTGTTGAGAGAAACACCAAGAAAGAAGAAAGATAACTCCAATTAGCTGTCTACCTAACAGTTCTCGATCATTAAAAAGCTTAAAAGGAAAAATTAGCTCAGATACAATAACAATATCAAAATAGAGGCGTAGCTAGGGTGGAAGGGTGAAGGGTAGAAAATTTACCCCCCCCCCAGGGGGGACCTTCAAATTGGTGTTTTTTTTACATTAAATATTAAATATTACACAAAATGCAGGGGTCCCCAAAGAGGTCAAGCCCCCCCCCGGGGCCCCCAAATGATGGAAAATTCCTAGCTACGCCCCTGTAAATATCAGACTCTGCCGCATTGCTTAGGATAAGATGTGTTTTTTGATGCAGCGACGTTGAACTGTGCCCTTCTCTTGAAATAAATAGTTGTATTTTGAACGAGGCTGTTTTATATTAATATTATCTCACTATGTTCTGGTCTGTTGAATCCTTGCAAGACTATTTTGAATACAAAAGTATTATTTTTCATTAGCTGAATATTTGCATCACAAGGTCATGGCGGCACGTTAATGACGGATGTTCCATGGCATAGTAGGACTGGTTGGGAAATTCCAGGCGCGCGCGAAAAAGAAAAAAATTGGAGATCGTCAAAGTTAGTTTGGAGGGCTGAATCGATGGTAGTGATACTTTACATTTGTATCTCCTGCATCACGAGTCTTAGGTAACTGTTTAAATGGAGATAATTGTACAAATTTATATATCAGAAACGCATTTTCGATCAACGTAATCTATTTTTGTTCTATACATGTTGTTCGTATTTGCATCTATATTGTTATTTTTACAGCAGTAACACTGAGGTGGTCACTTGTAGTCAAACTGAATTTCATTTGATTGGACCAATAAAAATGATCTTATCTTATCTTATCTTGGGTAAACACATTGTAGCATTAATCAAGACATCGTGACAGTTGACACCCGAATAGAACATGTCAGGCATCATGTTACTGGTAATTGAAAATATCAAGTAGCAAGACTTAATACAACACCAAAGCCTATTTACAAATTTTGTAGTTATAAATTGTTGCATACTAAATCCTCTGATAAAAGTTACCATCGGACTGCTAATCCTAATTTCAATTTAATACATTGATTTATCTGACAAAATTGAATACTACTTCAAACTCTTCCTTTCTTTGAACGCAATCAGTTTTACCTTGCAATTCTTCTATTCAAGTCAGAAATTCATGAGAGGTGAAGGGTCGACGCTGATCTCAAAAACGGCTTTAATGATTTTTCCTACAAATGTAACAGTTGATGTCTATCGTTGAGCCAAGAATGACCAGCTCGGTGGCCACACGGTGAAAACCCCTACTTTGACAGCCATCATTTTTGTTTCCAGATGCATAAGTACCATCGGTTTGGAAAGGATTAAAGGTTCAAAAGTTTAATAAATTAATTTTCAGCACAATGTTTCGCCTCTCGTCTGAAGGCCTATTATCGGAATATAATAAAGTCATTCACCTCTCGGGGGATTGGGGGGGGGGGGGGTAGCCGGGTAAAAATAGTGTTTTTTTTTTTTTTTTTAAATTTAGCATACATTAGTTTTTAAGAGACAAACAATTGCTCTATAAGTTGTATATCTTATCTTCGTATCTTATATGATACGGACGATACTTCAAAAAAGAAGATGATTACATCCTACGCGTCATGCAAATATAAAGGAGATATTGTCTTTTTTTTTTTTTTTAAAGTATTTCTGTTATGAAAATTATACTCTGTATCGGTTATCGTTCTTATGTTTACATGTGCTTGTAACTCGTCCGTGAGAATGTGTTCACGAAATGTGTGTTGTGTAGTCATTCAGTGTATCTGGAGTCTGGATAGCTTCATCAAATGTCTCTTTATCAAGTATCATTTGATATACACCAGGAGAGAGATAGTTTATCAGTAGTTTCTTAGTATCAAGATTGTCTACTGATACTACCGATATAAAATTTTTAAACGTTTCATACCAGTGCTGCCAATGCTCTTCTGCTTGAGGTGCTGTGGGCTCGATGTCAAACTTCTCTGGGCGAAATATCCTATCCATTTCAAAATTCTAACAACTTCACAGTTTTGGCTATCGCTACTGTGCAGCCTTTGAATTTAAACAAATCTACAATACCAATTTGCATCAACAACGTGCCATTGAAAGCCCTAGTAGACACTGGGAGCTGTGAAAGCTATATTTCGACGCACATCGCTAAGAAGCACAAATGGCAGACATGTTCCTCAGGCAACAGAATCTTTATGGCTTCCACCCATCTATCTCGGATCACTCAAGGGCATATCTACGCTAACATACGTCTCAAAAATGAACGATACGAGGGAGTTAGACTTTCTCTACTAGACAATTTATGCTCTGACGTAATACTTGGACTTGACTTTATAAGTTTGCACCAAAACTTGTTTATTCCTTTCGATGGTCAGAAACCATCATTATGCCTGAGTACTCTCCAGCCAGCGAAGGTAGAGGCTCCTAGCCTATTTAGTAATCTGTCACCAAACTGTACCCCAGTGGCTACAAGGTCTCGCAGATACTCAGTTCCAGATAGAAAGTTTATAGAGAAGGAAATTCAACAACTAATAAAGGATGAAATTATTGAACCAGCTAAATCTCCCTGGCGTGCACAAGTCCTAGTCACAACAAATGACAGACATAAGAAAAGAATGGTTGTGGACTACAGCCAAACCATAAACCGGTTCACTCTACTAGACGCCTACCCTATGCCCAGAATTGACGAATTGGCAGAGAAGATTTCGCAATACTCTGTATATAGCACTTTAGACCTGAAAAGTGCATACCATCAGATTCCTATAAAAGAAGAGGAAAGGCCGTTCACAGCCTTCGAAGCATGTGGGAAACTGTATCAATTCCGTCGGATTCCGTTTGGCGTTACGAATGGAGTCGCCTGTTTTCAGCGTACGATTGACAAAATCATCGAAGACGAACGACTCACTGACACTTTTGCTTATGTGGACAATGTGACCATCTGCGGTATGGACTCTGAATCACACGACCGAAACCTACAGCGATTTCTTGATAGTGCTCAAAAGTATGGAATCACTCTTAATGAAACAAAAAGTGAAATTAGCACTGCTAAAGTGAGACTGTTAGGATACGAGATTTCCAAAGGACAACTTAAGCCGGATCCTGAGAGATTTCGCGCTCTAAGGGAATTACCCGTACCAGTGAACAAGCATGAACAGAAACGAGTAGTGGGTCTTCTGGCTTACTACTCACAGTGGATACCTAACTTCTCAACAAAAATTAGCCTGTTAACAAGAAATCAACAATTTCCTGTCTCAGAAGAAGTCAAAAGAACATTTGAAAGTTTGAAAAATGAGCTTGAAAAAGCCGCTGTATATACTATTGATCCGAATCGCCCTTTAACCGTTGAGACGGATGCTTCTGATATAGGCATTGCGGCTAAACTCAACCAAGATGGCCGGCCCGTTGCTTTCTTCTCTCGCTCATTAACAAAAAGTGAAAGAAAACATTCTTCAGTTGAGAAAGAAGCATATGCCATTGTTGAGTCGCTGAGAAAATGGAAACATTTCTTAGTTGGTAAAGCGTTCACACTTGTTACGGATCAGCGATCTGTCTCTTTCATGTATAACAGGTCAAACAAAGGAAAAATTAAAAATGAAAAAATCCAGAGGTGGAAACTAGAACTCTCGTGTTTCCACTATGACGTCATCTATCGCCCTGGCAAGCAGAACACTGTAGCTGATACACTTACCAGAAACTATCTATCTGCCATCACTCGCAATGACCTTAAATTGCTGCACACTAGTCTTTGCCACCCGGGCGTTACTCGACTATTGCACTACGTAAGGACTCAAAATCTTCCATTTTCCTGTGATGACGTCAGAACTGTAATAGAACAATGTCAAGCTTGTGCAGAACTAAAACCCCGTTTTTTTCGACAGCCGACCGGAGAACTGATTAAAGCAACTCAACCTTTTGAGAGAATTAGTATGGATTTCAAGGGACCTCTCCCTACTGTTTCAAGAAATAGATATCTACTTACCATTATAGATGAATTCTCTAGATTCCCATTTGCATTTGCATGTCCCGATATGTCTTCCTCTACGGTTGTTAAATGTCTCAATGATTTATTCGCAATATTTGGATTTCCAGCGTACGTCCACACTGACAGGGGAACTTCGTTTATGTCTACAGAGGTGCAGCATTTCCTCCACGAGAGAGGAATTGCAACCAGTAGAACGACCCCTTACAGTCCGAGAGGAAACGGACAAATAGAGAAGTTTAACGGGACTTTATGGAAAGCCATCACCTTGGCTCTACATTCTAAGGAATTGGACATAGCTAAATGGGAACTAGTACTAAATGATGCTCTGCAATCCATCCGGTCATTACTATGCACTGCAACTAACAGGACACCACATGAACGATTTCTTGGGTTCAACCGAAGAAGTGGTTCCGGGACATCCTTGCCAACATGGTTGACCAGTCCTGGTCCTATCCTGCTGAAGAAGAACGTTAGATCATCTAAATACGATCCCATAACAGAGGAAGTTGATTTGGTAACATGCAACCCTCAGTACGCTGTAATCCGAACACCAACCGGTCGAGAGGAAACTGTCTCATTACGAATGTTAGCCCCTAGGGAGGAACAAAAAGTTATAGAAAATGAGAATCAGAGTAGAACAGAGCTTGATATTGGCTGCCCCATCCAAAGCTTACCTCCCAGGAATCAACCTACTGATTCTATCATGTCTGAAGAAACCACCAGCACCACTGAAGACATAGCCAGACCGTCCGAAACTCAAGCAGATGAAACTACACATACATACAATCTTAGAGTAAGGAGAACTAGGCCCAACTACAAAGTGTAAAAGCCCATCAGCTTACTAGAACTCTTACTTTGACATTCAGTTTTGTCTCCAAAATGACATTTGTTTATTTTACTACTTTCATTTGGTTTTGTTGACTTGCGTTTAATGAGATATTTGATCAGCTATATCTAAGCTATTTGATTTACACTTACTTATATCAACATGTAACATTATGTCATGCTATTCTACATTGTTTGTTTACTTGAATCTCTATTATTATTCTGCACTTAATTAATTCTTCTATTGTTTATAATACTAGTTAGCATTATTTGAACCGGGGTCGAATGTTATGAAAATTATACTCTGTATCGGTTATCGTTCTTATGTTTACATGTGCTTGTAACTCGTCCGTGAGAATGTGTTCACGAAATGTGTGTTGTGTAGTCATTCAGTGTATTAAAGCCATACTATACAGACATGGTTCTCGACTCTCTTATCTTTATGTTTATAACAATTTCTTTAATGTTTATTTTTTCTTCTTATTTTTCTTAACTAGTTATAGGCCATGAGTAGGTGGTCGACGTAACAGAGGTTCCCCAAGGAAAAGCTTTAAATAACAGCTTAGGCGCCAACTTGCCTTAGCTGAAGTAGAAGAGAGCACCTGGTGGCATACGGCTTCTGAACGAGACAGCTGGAGGTTACTCCCAAAAGGCCGCTGGAGACACATTTGAGACAAAAGAAATCTTATTCGACCACCGACGGACAATGGTTATGCTTGTCATTGTGTGGCAAAATATGTAGGTCACAGCTGGGGCTGCGTAGCCACGGGAAATACCGCATACCTCATTAATCTTCAGACTTGAAGACAGGCCTCATTATTATTATATTTGCAGAATCCATCAATCTTTCTAAAAATTACATCCACTTTTACACACACACACAATTCATAATAACACTTTAAGATATCTGCCTTTCAAAACATTATAAAACAGCAATTTAAAAAATAAAGAAGGTTAATTTTGTGCTAGTCCTTGTTTTGATAGTCAGTACCTAACCAGGTAACATGGCTGTATTTCCCAAAGAGAAACTTTACACGGTTAATGAGTTTCGTTGAGGACTAGACTAGTCTGAAATTATACGCATGTTGTAATTGTCATTGAAAGAGATTCTCATCTGATCATCATCTCTGCCTGTGGTCCCTTCTGGGGCATAGGCCACCAACCAGCTTCCTCCATGCATCTCGGTTCTGGGCGAGTCTCTCCAACTGTCCCCACGTCTTGCCCATCTGCTTGACATCTGGTTCCAAATCGCGGCGCCATGTGTACCTGGGTCGTCCCCTCTTCATCTTTCCTTGGGGATTTCAGGCTAGGGCTTGCCTTGGGAGATTCTATCCAAAAAGACAAGAGAGGAATGGAAAAAGACTGTCAACAGATCTTGATTGGTGCCCCGACAGTCCAATAGACTTAGAGAATGTGAATGTACACCATGTAACATACAAGAAACATGCAAGACTTGTAGGACAAATGTGAACACAAAAATATGAAGAAAATAAAAACTCGCTGTTAATGATTTTGTGGACATTGATTTTCCATAAACGAAATTTTCCACTTTTTCAATGCTGCAGGGAAATCCTGTTTTAAAATAATGTTTTATCTTATGTCTGGCTGAGTGGAAAAGCGCTTGGCTTCCGAACCAAGATGTCTCAGTTTCAAGATTCGGTAAAGACTGAGGATTGGAATTTCGTTGGCTTATAGGGCACCCATGTCCAATCATGGGTCATGGGGAAAGTAAAAGCGCTTGGTCATTGTGCTGACCACAGGACACGCTCATTAACAGTCATATAATCAAATGACCTTTACATTATTTGCCCCACAGATCGCTAGGTTACTAGGGCTGAAGGGGATAATTTACTTACAAAACATTATCTCTAATCTTGAGCCAGATCTTACCTACTTCCAACGACCCCTGTCTTAGTGCATCTTTCTTCAGCACATATATCTTCAAGCTGCCAAACGTCACCAACTTCTCGACCTTCCGGACATCGACCTGATCAGATTCCAATACAAAGACAAAATAAATTCTAGGAAAGTTTAGTTTGTTATGCTGTAAGTAGAAGTCATTGCCAAGCAGAAATTTCAAAATCCTTTTGGACCGACATTGAAATAATAGACGTTTAGCCCAAACAAAGACATCCAATGCATGTTATAATTATAAATGTGTCAAGTACCCATTTCAGACCCTGAGATCTACAGGGAAAATGATGTTAAAGGTCATCTATATCTATGGCCGACGGGTATTAAGGGTGTCATGTGGCCAACATAACAACAAACCGCCTTTAAATTTCCCCAACTAATGTCAGGAACCCATTAGAGTTTGGTGAACTCTAAAACTTGAAATCCAAGTCTTCACCTAGACTTGAACTCGAGGTCCTTCGGTTCGGAAGCCAAGAGCTTTATCATTCAGTCAACCAATCCGTGAATGTGTAGTGAAGCATTTCATTTTTTTTTAATTCTTTTATTCAGCTTGGCAATTAATTAATTTTTTTTTTGGTTAAAACCCTGGGTGGAAAAGCCTTCACACGGACCTCCAAAACAGCTCTAACGATTTTCCGAGAAATTTAACAGAAAATGTATATTTTTGGGAAAAGAAAAGCTTCCATTTGACCGCACTCGGAAAACTCTAGTTTAAACGTTATAACTTATCAAGTACAAAAAAAACAACATAATTTTAATTTTATTAGTAGTTTCATGGTTAGAGGACTAGACAATCTTCATCTTGAACAGGCTACGTCTTCGGGTATTTCTACATGTAGGCCTTATTCAATAAAGACTTTTATAAATTAATAGACGTTCATTAACATTTTGCTCACCATCTTCTAAGTCTAGAGCTATAGGCCTATCAGTAGAATTTTTTATAATCTGACTCTGGAGTAGATATACACGTTCGGCTAACCAGGATTTGTTTTTTGGTGGGAAAGGGTATTGGGGTCGGGGGTAAAAGAACATTCCATTTTTGTTTAAATCTATGATTCATCAGTTATGAAGAGTAATCTATTCGCTATCAGCTTTATAAAGGAGAAATTGCTTGTTTTTTTTTTAAAGTAATTTTTTTTTTATATTTTAATTCTTTGTTACTTTTTTTTTTCTGTCCACACTACATCTGTATCAGATCAGGCCTAAGAGTAGGGGAGAGATAAATCTGGGCATGGTTTCAGCGGCCCACCCCCTTCCAACAATCTGATTGCTTATGTAGTATAAGTAAGGTAAAGTTCCCCAATCAGACCTTGCGATCTATCGGGCAGATGATGTGAAAGTCAACTGTTTCTGTGGCCCACGGCTAACGAGGGGTGTCATGTGGCCAGCACAGCGACCATACGTTTTTACTTTTCCACAACTAATGTCACGTAACCATTAGAAATAACCATCAAAATAAACGGAGGCGCAGCGGCGGTCTTGTAAAATGCTTGGCTTTCGAGCTGCTGGTCCAGGGTTCGAATCCTGATGAAAACTGAGTCCAACCTAGTAATTTATTACCAATAGTTAACTAACTAATTGTTTTTGTTTTTAAATTGATTCTTACATTATCAGGTAGAAGAAATAATTGTGCAAAATTTCAGCCTGATCCGAGGTGGGTGTCGGAGAAATAACGTGTACAAACTTTTGACCAGACAGACAGAGTGACTTGATATAAGCTTTGTAAGATACATCAATATTTGGACTTACCTGTACTAATCCACGTGCCAGTGTAGACAGGGGACAAGAGGCAAGTGAGCAGGAAAACAGTAATCAAAGCGAGTCGAGCCATGTTGGACCTTCAGTCTATCGCTGAGTTCCTTCTTAGCGCTATCAGCTCGTGTAATGTTAGCATTTATGTTTCCTCTTATTTAAAGCGCATGTATCTGCCATCTGCTGCCATGGTGACTAGAACACTAAAGCTAAGCAATAAAAAATGTCATTATTGTTCTAATCTCTAGTGACATGACACCCTGCTCGTTAACCGTTGGCCAAAGAAACAGATGACCTTGACATCATCTGCCCTATACATCGCAAGGTCAGATATAACAGAAGAAGAGAAAAACAAACAATTTGGTCTATAGAACTATTACAAATTATAAGAGCAGTGGTTCTCAGCCTAAGGGAAACAACAACAACAAGAAGAAACAGTTATTTTGTTGACCCTATTGGTCTGGGGCTTTATTGAATTTATACAAGAAATGAAAAAGAGCCTCGACAGCAATATTCTCCCCCCCCCCCCAAGCGAAATAATGACTTGACGAGGTATGAGATTTCAAGCAACGTATTATATGATCTCTTCGCTTCATTATTGATCAATAAGATTTATTACATTCCAGCATCTGTCTTTATCATTGACTAAATTTTTTGTATAGCATTAAATTAATTATTTTTTAAAATCATCATTCACAGTCATAGTTGGTCGTAATGAAAACCTTATTAAACTGCTAACTAGTCCAAAATGATTACAAAGCAAGTATACACGAATTTCTACATCTCTTCTAGCTAGTAAATCATGTCTCTTCAAAATCTTTTTTTTTTAAATTGTTTTTTGATCAGTGCACTCTGGTCGAATCTCTTTTGGGGACATGTGATTGGTGTGGGAGGAAGGGCGTATCTCTGGAAAAGGTTTCTGTTCTGTCGTGTTGCAGGCGCCTCAGTAAAGAGAACTAAAGCTCGAACTTAAGCCACACATCTCAGTTTCCGAATAGTCGATTCATGGTGGTGAATGTGATTTAGGTGTTTTATTTGGATGTAGACAATACTTAGTCATCTGTTTTCCTGTGGGTTTTTATTTCATTGAATTACCCATTGTTGTGATAATCTTTATTCCCTTATGATTTTTATGTAGACGACATCAGGTGAAGGTCACAGCATGTTAGTTACTTTCCCAGTTTTTTTCCCAGTTACTTTTCCAGTTACTTTCATGACTTATCGTCTCAGTTTCCTCTTTTTGGTCTTTTTCATTACATCTCTGACTATATGACTCACTCTATGGCCTCCTTCAGTCGCGAAATGAGATGAATGCCTGGGCATTAGCTGTGGTCGGAACGATGTTGCTCACACATCAGTTCCCGCCTCTCCACGCAGCTGATGTATCCAAAGGAACGGCAGTGCCGATACAGTTTGGGGTCAGCGGCGTCGCAGGTTCTGCCAGAGTGTAGCAGCTCCTGATTTTTCCTCAGGGTTGACTCCCGAAGCCTTTCCCATGATTGGGTAAAGCTGCAAGGCAACAGAGATTTGAATTCAGAGTTTTCCTTCTCCTAGGTGGGTAGCCAGCCATGGCTAAAGAGCCCCTCCTGCCCGAAGATTACTTGTTAAGGCGCCAGTTACTCGCCGTTGCCCCTCTCCTAATAGTGAGAACAGTTCCGCCGGACTCAATATCTGAGCCACACGTGAAGGCCAGGAGTTGGACTGGTTGTCAGAGGCTATTTGAGACGCATGCCAATGGGAAGCATTTTATAGGTATTGGAGTGCTTACATCCATTACCACTTCCGGCAATGACAACCTTGCGAAACCAATACTCATACATTTCTAACTATGTCACTCATACATCTCTGATTATGTGACTCATACATTTCTAACTATGTCACTCATACATCTCTGATTATGTGACTCAAACATCTCTGATTATGTCGCTCATACATCTCTGACTATGCGACTTATTCATCTTTTATGTGACTCATACATCTCTAATTATGTGACTCATACATGTACTATCGTATATGACTCCGTCTGCTGTATCTCTTGTACTATCTTATGTAACTCTGTCTGCTGTATCTCACTGTATATCAATCACTGAAACATTGGCTGAACAATTCACTGAACTGTACAAAACTGATTGTATAAACTTTATTCTCCATTCGGATATGCTTACAAAAGTTCGGCAGCTTGCATCATACAGTGTTACACCCTGGCAGAGCTTCCGAAGAAACTGATCCCAAACTGTATTAGCAGCTTGCATTACACAGTGTTACACCCTGGCAGAGCTTCCGAAGAAGCTGATCCCAAACTGTATTAGCAGCTTGCATCATACAGTGTTACACCCTGGCAGAGCTTCCGAAGAAGCTGATCCAAAACTGTATTAGCAGCTTGCATCATACAGTGTTACATCCTGGCAGAGCTTCCGAAGAAGCTGATCCCAAACTGTATTAGCAGCTTGCATCACACAGTGTTACACCCTGGCAGAGCTTCCGAAGAAGCTGATCCCAAACTGTATTTACACTTAACATTCCTTTGGATACTTCAGCTCGATGGAGAGGAGAGAGCTAATGCCGAGGCATTAATTTATTTTCTATCAGATGATCATCTTATATCTATGAGATAATCCGTAGTTGTTTCGTGACTAAATGATACCTTAACTACCTTAACTAATAACTAACAAAAGCTTCTAGAGACCCTGAAATACATCAATAATTTCCTAATATATTCGCAACCTCGTAAGCATAAACAAACACATCAATCTTTGTGTTGATATGTAATGTAATGCTGTGTGAGAGTTAATCCCTTTAGCGGATTAGGAAGTGTGTGAGGCTGTTCATTATCTAATATGATTGAATTAAGCGTGTGTGTGTTTTGTAAATCGGTCTTGTATATCTATTTCTAATAGTATTTAAGAGTATATCAACAATTTGTTTATAAAGTAAAATAGTTTAAAAAAAACAGAATTGAAATACTCGTATTCGTAAAAAAAAAGCTTAATTTAAGCATTGCACATATGTAACTGGTCTGACGTGGTATTAATAGTACACATAGGACTGGTCACCAGAATGTAAAGGATGTGTGTTATGTTGAAGAATGCTGGGTTCGTGCATCCCGGGGTCACACTGAACACGTGACAAACGTAAACAGTAGAGATGGACTTGAATCCAACTTGTATTGTATTATGCTGCACTTCTAGTGATAACATGAAAATATCCAATTTGAAATAAAACTACATCCGAATAACGACAGGATTAATTATACAAGTCCTCTAGAATACTATTTCACTACTAAAATACGTCCGCATCACAGCGGGTTACAATAAACTTCAATAATATGTTTCCAGCTCTAAATACAGAAAACAACTACTAAAATATGTGTACTGTCTCTACTGACTTCAAGTGACTACTCTCAACTGAACTAAAGTTACTACAGACTAAAAGTCCATTTAAGTCATTCTTACTTCCTCTTTCTATCTCAGAGGTTTCACGTGCCTTTCACTCTCGAGGTGAAAATGTAACAGGTAATGTCTAGCGAGACTGTGACAACATTGCAAAATTTGCTAGACCTGTAGATAGGTCAGTTCTTTCTTCAGTTTGGATTCGTTCAATTTGACATCACCCCTACCTGTTGCAATGGGTTTACAGTTTACAGCTCACTGCGCTCCCCCCAGAACCCCTTGCTGGCAATGGCGGGGAGTCTACAATTTTTCCACTAACTCCAGGAAGAATCTATTCTAGGAGGCAATTAACGTCTTCCGAAAGAATGAAGGGTCAGAATGTAATAAAGATTAATTAAGTACACACACACGCATGCATACAAACATATATTTTTTTTGCAAAAAAAATCCTGGCTACGCCCATGCTGTATATTTTATTATAGTTTTCTGCTTAAACATTTTTAAAAATATAAAAATTTCAATATGGTTCAAATATTTTTATTATTATTTAAATTCAAATAAGAAATAATCCGACCTGTTAAATCTTGTCCACTTTTCAACTGTTTGTTATTCTCGCGATAAAATACGTAATTGCTCTTTCAGGGGCCATCTTCTGCCATCTACTTTCCTCTATACCAGTTGGAGAGTTCTCAAAGGGTGAAGGTGGGACTAGCCTTAGATAATTGGAGGCCCTAGGCGAACTGAATTTGGTGTCCTGTAATAAAACATTAAAAATAAATAATTAAACAGCGAAAAAATAACATAACGCAATTCATTTAAAACCTAGTGAATCCAACAATAACAGTAGGCACAAGTTTCGCCATTCATAAAAATAAATTGTTTTAAGTCTTGTACGAGGCCCCGAACAATCTTAGGCGGCTGCCTAGTTTTGCCTATACCTAAAGCTGGCCCTGCTCAGATCATTAGATTAAGGTTATAACATTCAACGATCAAAGCTTATAAAAAGAAACCGAAGACAACTGAATTAAATCTATTTATGAATTACAGAATTATCATTGAGATCTAGATATCTATCTAAATCTGGACAAGCTTGTCTTCGAATCCGAAGATTAATGACAAACGCAGTATTACCCGTGGCTACGCAACCCCAGCTGTGACCCTCTAAATCAGCGGTTCTCAACTTTTTCAGTCCTGGGACCCCTTTTTGCAATAGCCCACAATGCGGCGACCCCTAACCGTAAAATCATGTGTTTTGCTAATCTTAACAACCGTAATCATAATTTAAATGTATTGAATGAATTGCCAGAGCTGTATATTTACTTACAAAGCACTTCCTATTGCTAACGAATTAAAGACACTTTTTTTGTTCAACTAGTTTTTATTTTATTTTCAATTGCGTATTCATCATATTGATGTTTTATACTTATGACAGTGGCGTAGCACCCATGGCGCGAAGGGGTTCAATGAACCCGGGCCCATGACCCTTAGGGGCCCAAAGTCTGTGACGTACCAACCACGGCTCAAAGGGATTTATTGCGTCTGGGCCCATGACTCATGACCAGTTGGGGCTCACATAAGCCCTTGAGGATGACACCAAACTGGAATACATATTTGCACTTTCGTAAAGGTGATTAAAAAAATATTACCTTATAAGCCTTCCCAAAATATCCTTACACAAAACGTTAACTTCCAAACGTCAAACTGTACTAGAGTCTGTCTACCAGCTGCCTAGACCGCTTTGATGTATAGATCTGCTTCATTTCATCAGGTTTAATGTAATGATTGGCTAGTCATAATCGTGCGTTGGTGGTGTCAATTGTTGCCAGCTTGCACCATTTTCACAAAGCTTCTATCAACTTACTCTGTCTGTCTGATAGAAAGTCTGTGCACGTTATCTCTCCATAACCCATTCACGGATCAAGCTGAAATTTTGCAGAATTATTTCTTTTTTTATGACCACACAAGACTCAATAATAATAATTAAAAAAAAACAACAAATAGTTAGTTAACTATTGAGTTAGGTATCTCGAACAAGGGAAATTTGACCTGATTGACACGAATACAAAATTTTGACTCAGTTGCAAATTATTCAACTTTCGCAAAGCTCAATCTGTTTCTTTTTTTTTTCTGCATTAAATTTAAAAAAAAGAAGAATTTTTACTTCATGCTTAAATTCCTACAAAGTTGCAATGGATCCTTAGAGATTGCCCAATGGTAATTGGTTGAAACCTGGATCATAGTTCAACAACATCATATTACTATAACATTTTCATTTAAAATTGATATGAATATTGAGATATTTGACAGAAAAGCAAAGCCCTCACAGATTCAAAACGAGATATGCCAAACTGCGATGCCCAATCTATGATGGTAAATTCAATATGACACGAAAGTAAACTGGACCCGAGGCATTGCTTCATCCAAAGCAGCCGTTAGAGCACTATGTTCACCATGCTAACCAGGACTTATACTTGGCCTTAAATAATTCTGTCAGCTGTGTTCAAGAAGTTGCAGATTCTATGACTCTGCATAAAATATGCATATGTTTTTACTCACAGCATATCAAGATGGGCGCTTCTTGAATCCAATAGAGAGAGCATAGTTTATAGGACAGTTAAATAATTGTTCCCTACAAGGTGGCCATCAAGGAATAATGCTCTAACTGCTGTGAGATACAGATATTTTGATGTAGCAAAGATGATTACACAAAATACTTTCTGTTCCTCAAAGAAAAAAGAAAGCCTGGAAGCTGCAGCACTTAAAGGAAAATTAGAAACGTTTGATACTATTGTTCTGTACAAAATTGTGAGCGCAATCATCGTTGTTTAACAAATGTTGCAACGTGAGCATCAAGATCTACGCAAAGGTGTGTAGCATCCGGAGAAGATTTAGACTGAAGTAGGCTACAACATTAGAGAAGAATCTAGACTGAAGTAGGCTACAACATTGGAGAAGAATCTAGACTGAAGTAGGCTACAACATTGGAGAAGATCTAGACTGAAGTAGGCTGCAACATTGAAGAAGATCTAGACTGAAGTAGGCTACAACATTGGAGAAGATCTATAATGAAGTAGGCTGCAACATTGAAGAAGATCTAGATTGAAGTAGGCTACAACATTGGAGAAGATCTATACTGAAGTAGGCTGCAACATTGAAGAAGATCTAGACTGAAGTAGGCTACAACATTGGAGAAGAATCTAGACTGAAGTAGGCTACAACATTGGAGAAGATCTAGACTGAAGTAGGCTACAACATTGGAGAAGAATCTAGACTGAAGTAGGCTACAACATTGGAGAAGAATCTAGACTGAAGTAGGCTACAACATTGGAGAAGATCTATACTGAAGTAGGCTGAGACATTGAAGAAGATCTAGACTGATGTAGGCTACAACATTGGAGAAGAATCTAGACTGAAGTAGGCTACAACATTGGAGAAGATCTATACTGAAGTAGCCTGCAACATTGAAGAAGATCTAGACTGATGTAGGCTACAACATTGGAGAAGAATCTAGACTGAAGTAGGCTGCAACATTGGAGAAGATCTATACTGAAGTAGGCTGCAACATTGAAGAAGATCTAGACTGAAGTAGGCTACAACATTGGAGAAGATCTAGACTGAAGTAGGCTACAACATTGGAGAAGAATCTAGACTGAAGTAGGCTACAACATTGGAGAAGAATCTAGACTGAAGTAGGCTGCAACATTGAAGAAGATCTAGACTGAAGTAGGCTACAACATTGGAGAAGATCTATAATGAAGTAGGCTGCAACATTGGAGAAGATCTATACTGAAGTAGGCTGCAACATTGAAGAAGATCTAGACTGAAGTAGGCTACAACATTGGAGAAGAATCTAGACTGAAGTAGGTTACAACATTGGAGAAGATCTATACTGAAGTAGGCTGCAACATTGAAGAAGATCTAGACTGAAGTAGGCTACAACATTGGAGAAGAATCTAGACTGAAGTAGGCTACAACATTGGAGAAGATCTATACTGAAGTAGGCTGCAACATTGAAGAAGATCTAGACTGAAGTAGGCTACAACATTGGAGAAGATCTAGACTGAAGTAGGCTGCAACATTGGAGAAGATCTATACTGAAGTAGGCTGCAACATTGAAGAAGATCTAGACTGAAGTAGGCTACAACATTGGAGAAGAATCTAGACTGAAGTAGGCTACAACATTGGAGAAGATCTATACTGAAGTAGGCTGCAACATTGAAGAAGATCTAGACTGATGTAGGCTACAACATTGGAGAAGAATCTAGACTGAAGTAGGCTACAACATTGGAGAAGATCTATACTGAAGTAGGCTGCAACATTGGAGAAGATCTATACTGAAGTAGGCTGCAACATTGAAGAAGATCTAGACTGAAGTAGGCTACAACATTGGAGAAGAATCTAGACTGAAGTAGGTTACAACATTGGAGAAGATCTATACTGAAGTAGGCTGCAACATTGAAGAAGATCTAGACTGAAGTAGGCTACAACATTGGAGAAGAATCTAGACTGAAGTAGGCTACAACATTGGAGAAGATCTATACTGAAGTAGGCTGCAACATTGAAGAAGATCTAGACTGAAGTAGGCTACAACATTGGAGAAGATCTAGACTGAAGTAGGCTGCAACATTGGAGAAGATCTATACTGAAGTAGGCTGCAACATTGAAGAAGATCTAGACTGAAGTAGGCTACAACATTGGAGAAGAATCTAGACTGAAGTAGGCTACAACATTGGAGAAGATCTATACTGAAGTAGGCTGCAACATTGAAGAAGATCTAGACTGATGTAGGCTACAACATTGGAGAAGAATCTAGACTGAAGTAGGCTACAACATTGGAGAAGATCTATACTGAAGTAGGCTGCAACATTGAAGAAGATCTAGACTGATGTAGGCTACAACATTGGAAAAGAATCTAGACTGAAGTAGGCTGCAACATTGGAGAAGATCTATACTGAAGTAGGCTGCAACATTGAAGAAGATCTAGACTGAAGTAGGCTACAACATTGGAGAAGATCTAGACTGAAGTAGGCTACAACATTGGAGAAGAATCTAGACTGAAGTAGGCTACAACATTGGAGAAGAATCTAGACTGAAGTAGGCTGCAACATTGAAGAAGATCTAGACTGAAGTAGGCTACAACATTGGAGAAGATCTATAATGAAGTAGGCTGCAACATTGGAGAAGATCTATACTGAAGTAGGCTGCAACATTGAAGAAGATCTATACTGAAGTAGGCTGCAACATTGAAGAAGATCTAGACTGAAGTAGGCTACAACATTGGAGAAGAATCTAGACTGAAGTAGGCTACAACATTGGAGAAGATCTATACTGAAGTAGGCTGCAACATTGAAGAAGATCTAGACTGATGTAGGCTACAACATTGGAGAAGAATCTAGACTGAAGTAGGCTACAACATTGGAGAAGATCTATACTGAAGTAGGCTGCAACATTGAAGAAGATCTAGACTGATGTAGGCTACAACATTGGAGAAGAATTTAGACTGAAGTAGGCTACAACATTGGAGAAGATCTATACTGAAGTAGGCTGCAACATTGAAGAAGATCTAGACTGAAGTAGGCTACAACATTGGAGAAGATCTAGACTGAAGTAGGCTACATGATTTGAGAAATGACTTTTTAGAGTGTGAGCTTTAGTAGATCTTGGGGTGTTGATCCAGTTTTTTGTTTTACATGAGTGAGAAAAATCAAAATCCAATTTGACTACTGTAAACTTGTGAAGACAAAATTTAACATTCAGAGACTACTTTCAAAATCAACGTATTTTATCTAACTATCGATGTCATTGTTTCTCAATTACTTGACAGATTCCATGGGCATATCAAATGTCAATATTTTAAGTCGTTCATTTAAGTCGTTTCATTTAAAGTGCAAACGATGATGCCTACATGCATCTTGTCTCATCTGACACAGATGATATTGCCATAGAATATTATTCAGAGATGCAATCCTTGAAAAAGCCTTCTATAAACACATATAAAGTCTGTGTTCAGTACTTTATTTTGTTGTTTTATTTATCATAGACAACTACATTTTATCGTCAAGCTTTCCATTGTCACAGCATACATGTTATTTCTGGCTTTGTAACAGATTGTTCAGCTGAGCTGTTATTCTCGAAGTTGCGACTGATCAAAATTGATTGAAGAATTTCTATGACAAATAACATGTTGGCTTCACTTTGTGTGTGTGTGTGTGTTGTTTTTTTCTCTGAGTCAAAAAAAAAAAACTGCCGGGTTTTCATTAAGGAAATGTGTATAATAGGAAAAATTGCACATTAAACATTAGTTGGTTCGTTTATAACCCTTCAAGTCGTTTAATTCTGTTCAGAAGTTGAAAAAAAAATTGCAATTTAAGACACTGTTGCTCGTTGGAGTCCTAGTTGAATAAACTTAATGATATTATTACTAATAAAAAGGAGCAATACTTGCACTGGAATGTCTTTTTCTAAATACATTCAGATTACTCGAGTTTTTTCGTCACACACTAAATTAGTCTTTTTGAGGGGAGGGGGCCCACCTAGATATTCTTGAACCCGGGCCCACGACTACCTTGCTACAACACTGGCCACTGAACACTAGCATCTTTTATTTTTTAAATTACTTCTTGTAATTCTTGTGAAAATTACTAATATTCGTCGATGAATCATACAGTGAGTTCGGATGTTGAAACCAAGAACAACATCCAAGCAGAATCTTTGGAGACACTGCAAACTTGATTCCAAGAGATGTTGTACTTTTCCACAAATAAATACGTTGTCAAAGACACCAGGTGCTGTAGTTGTAGTTGCAAGAAATTGCAAAAGAGAAACGTGTCTTTAAAATCATCATTATTTAGTTCGCATATACTGGCTTTCTAGATTTCATGATTTCATTAAATAATAAAAAATATCACTTTCAAAAACAAGATGGCGTTTTACTGCTTATAAATTAATGTGCTCTTCAGTAACGTGCGTTCATTTCCATAATAGAAATAATAAGATTCTACAACAGTAGGCCTATAACGTAGCATTTCACTACGACGTTTGATGGACAGTAATTTAAACTGTTTTAAATAGGCCTGTATATGCTGCAACAATAAAAATGCTTAAATGATTCTGGTTCAGCTGTTTGTAACATCTATCTTTAAGTGACAATTATCAGGAAGACAAAAATGTTAAAAATTTTGAACAAATTTTTTTTCAAAAAGTTTACAACCCCTCAAGATAGTTTAAAATCCCCCTACAGAGCGTTTTAAGGTTGAAAGATTCTCTCTTCAATATTATTTCTAAAGCAAACTACAGTCACCAAATTCTATGAACGTAGCTAAATGTGGTTTTGAATTAAAAAAAAAAAAAAAAAACAACTCCAGATATATTTTAGTTTAAAACCCCCCAACAGATGATTTTGACGATAAAACTTCCCTTTTCGATATAACATCTAATGCAAAATAGTCACCTAATTCCAAGATCGTAGTCAAGAGAAGTTACACATGTCTACCAGTGGCGGGGCTCCATTAATAATTTAAAGTGCAATGAAATTTTAAAAGCACTAAATGTGGCTCTACAAAGATGGCTAAGACGGATTTTAGGAGTCAGTTATAGACTAAGACTAAGACTAAGACTGCTTTATTGATCCTTACGGAAATTTGTTGTGATTACAAGGACTCTTTTCTCATATAAAGACAACACAACAGAAAAATAAACATAACTACAACAGACAACATAAAGAGTTCATTCAGCGACTACACACATGTATCTTGGTGCATTTCATGTTCTCTGATCAATGGAGTGGAGTGGAGAGTCTGACCGAGTGAGGTTCGAACGAGTTTTTGTACCGCTCCGTTCTTGTTTTGATTGACAGCAGTCGCCCACTTCGCGACGACCTGAGGTAGTTCTGATAGAGCGGGTGGCCGTTGTCCTCCAAGATTTTTTCGATTTTTCTTAGGCACTTTTGTTCAAAAAGTTCCTTTAAATGTGGTAATGTTGTGAGTGTACTTTTTGATGATTTTTTAATGATGTTTTCTAGACGTCGCAACAGTTTAGATGAGGCGTTGCCTTGCCAACAACTTATTCCGTATGTTAGCAGATTTTGCATAGTCGCGTCGTAAAAAGTTTCAAGGATCTTCTTGTTTAGTTTAAAGCTATTGAGTTTGTATAGAAAAAAGAGTCGCTGGGCTGTTTTCTTTGTCAGAATTCCAAGGTGGTCTTCCCATGAAAGCTTGTTGTTGATGATAACACCTAAACATTTATATGCCTTTACTTGTTCTATGTCTATCAAGGAAATCCTATGCCGAAATGGGAGTCGACCTCTTAGTAACGTTGTGACAGAGTGTCGCATGATGTTTGTGGGACATGTTCTCCGACAAAATGAATTACGCATAATAAGAGTTGCGATGACATCCTAGTACAACTTGGCGTCACACTTTCAAGGAGGTCCTCAGAGCAGGTGGGAAGAGGCTTCAGACATTACCAGATTTTTGTTGAAACAACTTGCCAGCAAATGCGCCGAACGGCGCGGGAGGGTCTAAGTTAGTAAGAATAGTACATTAGGTTTTTGAAATAAAAAATTTTAATAGCAAAATAATGCACTGTAGGTACCTCAGAATATGTATTTAGTTGGCTTTCAACACCAGAAATAGTACTTGGCGGCGGACTCCGCCCCGCGCTGGGGGAGCTCTCAGCGCTCCACCAGACCCCTTGCTGGCAAGGGCGAGGAGTCTACAATTTTTCCACTAACTCCAAGAAGAACCGATTCTAGGGCACAATAAACGTCTTCGAAAAGAATGAAGGGTCAGAATGTAATAGAGATTAATTATGTACACACACACACATATCCATCCATACAAACATTTTTTTTCTGGGGGGGGGGGGGCCATAAAAAAATCCCCCCTACCTCCCCCCCCCCTTAAAAAAATCCTAGCCACGCCCATGATATATATATATATATATGGAGGCGCGGTAGCTGAGCGGTAAAGCGCTTGGCTTCCGAACCGGGGTTCGAATCCTGGTGAAGACTGGTATTTTTAATTTCGGGATCTTCGGGCGCCTCTGAGTCCACCCAGCTCTAATGGGTACCTGACATTAGTTAAGGAAACGTTAAGTCGGTTGGTCGATGTGGTGGCCACATGACACCCTCGTTAACCGTAGGCCACAGAAACAGATGACCTTTACATCATCTGCCCTATAGACCACAAGGTCTGAAAGGGGAATTTTTCTTTACTTTACTATATATACTAGATCTACATACAGGTTTTCACGACTTCAATGATATTGATGCAAGTGCAATAAGTGAAACTCTTTCTCTTTTAAGTTTCAAAACTGCTTCTAGACTAGATCTATTGTAAACAACTAATGGACTCTTCTTGACACTGTGATCCAATACCAAAACAGATCCTAGATCTAGATCTACACTGCCTAGAATCTAGATCTAGAGTGTAGCTTAAATTAAAATGTCGGATACTATTGAACCTGTTTATGGTATGACGCATCCATATAAATGACAAAAAATGAGTCCGAATGACAGTCACAGCATTGATTGTAATCATTTAATATTATAATGTAAACACTACTGTTACAGTACTGGACTACACAGTCACGTAATTATAATATATACTACCGTAGAAGGGTAGGACTGGAGTGGTGTAGAGTAGATCTAGTCTAGACTCTAGATCTAGAATTGAGATCTAGACCATATCTAGATTAGATCTAAAACTTTAATAAAACTAAACTTACTAAAACTATCTGTAAAACCAAAGTATTTTTTTTTTACTTTGTTTTAAAGATCTAGATTTAGAACAAACATATAGTATAGAATAATAGATCTAGTCTATCTAGAAAATTCTATATTAATATTCACATCATCAAGAAAAAGATCAATCTAGAATAATCTAGGTCTAGATTTGCTAAACCCTGGTAATGTGGTATGCTCTATGCCTTATGGACTAATTGTATGTTCCAGGGTTCAAACACTGCACACCACCATCACCTGCAGTTTTTCTGGAGATTTGGGCTAGGATTATATAATTTAGTTAATAATTATCTTCAAATCTAAAGGGACATACTAAACATGTAAACAAACAAATATAATGATCGTGATACTGATCTAGACCACAGCTATTAAATATCTTTCTCTTTTTTTTTTTTTTTAAGAAAGGAATAAACAGACCTGCCTACCGTTACGCTAAATGCGTATTCGTTACGCAAAATCTCCCAAAAATGACCGCCAGTACGCAAATACTAATTTAACCCGTCGCGTTACCTATTTCGTATCCTTTTTTTTTTCTGTCTAGACTAGCTTACAAGCGGTCACGCTAACCCGTCCTGTGGAGGGGGGGGGGGGGGGGAACAGAAAAGGTGGGGTGAACACATTGTGCCCAGATCTATACATTGATTGGTTCTTAATACATGTCTAGAAATGAAGAACGCGAGAGTGAGGGAGTGGCGGGTTGGTACCGTTCATTTAGCTGCTACACCAGTGTTTCTCAAACTGTGTGCCGCCGAAGATTTGCAGATGTGCCGCGGGAGTTTCAGAGCGCCATACGTGTAGCGTTACACAGGTCTGCCTAAATTTTTATTTTACGATGCGATGATATCCCTACTTGTTACGACCAGTAATAGTAGCCCGCACTTTCCCCTTTTCTCTGTCCTGCTAAATCGGATCGCTCCATTTTGAAGGAAAGGTGTGCTAGCTATTCAGGTTATAGAATTTCCCAATATACATATCTATCTATATATATATAATTCTCTTCTTCCCTCAACAGTTTAAACGAGAAGAAGAAGTAAAGGAAAGATCACTCTCTTATTTCTGCGGATAGTCCACGAGAAAACAAGAGGGGGGGGGGGGGGAGAACATATAGTCACAAAATAGCAAAGCCGGACCGTTGTTTTTTGTTTTTTTTTACTGTGCCTGCAGACAAAAAGTTTTGAGAAACACTGTGCTACACTAACGTGACTTTTTGTTTTGTAAGTTCTTTAGTAGAAATTAAATATTTTGGAGCTTCAAAAAGTCACTACAAAAAAGAATCCCCGATTTCCGTATTCCTTTTGATTCTAGATCTAAATCTAGATTACTTATTATAAAGGAATAGATCTAGAGCCGCACTATACAGTAATACTGTAACTGCAGTCTTGCTAGACGTTACATTACGATTTTCTACAGAGATCTAGATATTATATCTAATCTATATAGACATAGATCTAGACCTCCTCCAGTATGACATAGAATTTAGTTTCTAGACTCTCGATCAATAACGTCTAGATGTAGATCTAGATTCTTAGAATCAAGGTAGGCCTACGAAAGTTTGGAGTAGGCCTAGATTAGATCTACGACTACGTTTGTAGCGGATCCACGGGGTCTAGTAGATCTAGATCTAATCAATTCTAATCATGACATCTCTAATTTATTCTTTCTAAAGTAAAAGTTTCTAAATCTAGACAATCTACTTAGAAGATATAGATCTACTAGATTTAGATCTAAAAAATTAAATTTATATAATTTAGGCTATCTTATCTTATTTTATATAATACAGACGTTACTTCAAAAAAGAAGATGATTACGTCCTACGCGTCATACATCTAGTCATGCATATTAACCAATGACTTAAATTCTGCCAAGTCACTGGTTTTCCTGGCTAGCTCAGGCAACCCATTCCATGCTCAAATGGCACTAGGGAAGAAGGAGTATTTGTACAAATTTGTCCTAGCATATGGGACGAGGAAAGTGCCTTTATCTTTGTGTCTTTCAGAGTATTTTATTAAATTGTGTTTTCGTATTTGAAGATTATGGTTCAGTGTTTTATGTATAGTTGCTACTTTACTTTTGAGTCTTCTGTCCTGAAGGCTTTCTAAATTTAGTGATTTTACTAAATGTGTTACTCTGGTTAAGTGTGAATATTCGTTTGTTATGAATCTCACTGCTCTATTTTGTGTCTGTTCCAGTTTCTTAGTGTTATCTTGAGTTGAGGGGTCCCAAATGGAGGATGCATATTCTATTATTGGCCTAACCAAGGTTAAGATTCAAATACTTTCAAATAGATAGTATTAGAGTCTAGATCTAGATATTAATTTATTATAATAAATTAATGTGTTAGTATTAGTTAGGTAGATTTAGATCTAGTCTCTAACAGTCTAACTCTAGAAGTCTAGAGCTCTGCACTCAGCAACTATTAATTATTATATAAATATAGAATCTAGATCCAGTATAGAGATCTATAGATTCTAAATTTACTAGTGGCAGTTGTGCGACAGATTTGATGGCCTGTACTAATTAAAAGGATATTGTCTTCTTTAATATATATCTAGATCCAGATCTAAATATAATATTATTTTGCTTTTAAATTTTTATTATAAATAATAAATAAATATATATATATGACAAAGTAATCGATTGCGCAAGTGTTACACTTTCTGGTGCCAAAATACACATTTTGACCATCAGTGTTACACATTTGGACTTTTTTAGGTAGGCAGGTCTGAATAAAGATTTTTTAAAAAGTGCAAACAATAAATACACCTTTATTTTATTATCAAACACAAGTTTGAGATTGGACAGGTTTTATTTTTATTTAAATAGAAAAAAGATTATGTCAGAAAACATCAGTAACCAAGTTTAATAAATTCTCTAGAAATTTCAATTAAAAAAAAATATTTATATATTTTCAGTATTTGTACATTAAAAAAACATGTTATAAAAATTATTATGATCTTAGTTTCCTGTTGAATAAAAAGAATGTTTCTAAATATTTGAACACAGAATGAACAACTCAGTCACATAATTTCAAGTCTTTATATATAATGATTATAACTTAGTGGTGTAAAAATTGCCTTTACATATTATCAATAACTTTGTCACAAAATGTTCAAGTCTTTTATATATTTTGTTAGCTTTAAGTGAGCCAAAGAACAAATTGGGATATGTTAAAATCAAAGTGCATCTGAAAGGCTTGGAGGTGTCCTCTATAGAAAATGCCTTTTCAAAAGCTAAAGCCAAGAATGCAGATGTAAAGATAACTTTTGGTGACAGGTTTGTTTTGCTTTTCTTTTGAGCTTGCAATGTTAAATGTAAAAAAAAATAAAGATTAGACTTTGTTTAGAGATTTGAAAATTATTTTATTTTTTGACCAAATATCTAGGCTAGTTTTTTTCATGTTTATCTTTTTATTGCTTTTTGAAAATAATTGTAAAACTTCATGAGATATAAGATTCTTAGCAGTACTGATTGTAGAGTTCCATTTAAAAAGAAGATAAATTATTCCCTACCCCAAAGTCATAGTTTCATACCGCTGCATACCTCTTCATAAGACAGTGGCCTTTAAAGTAAGTTTGTTCTTCTTGCACATTGTAGATGGTAACCTAAATGTTCCCTAAGCATGGGAAAAAATTTTGGATACATAGCTCATTTTGAGTTTTTTTACTATGGTTATTGGCAATAAAATACTTGAAATTACAATTTAAAAGCATTTGAAATACTTTAATCTAAAGTATGTTTTTTTTTTTTTTCCAGTAATTTTGATCTCACAGTAAGCCCTCACTTGGAGGATAAGAAGATGAACGGTGTCCACTATTCTTTGGTAATTGTAAAACTTCCTTATGAAATAGACCCAAACAAAAGCCACTTTCAAGTAAGACATGATTAGTTGCAATTTAACTGCAAAGAATTTTTTTTTTATTCATTAATGGAATAGTTAGCTTATAGATCTATAACCACTATAATCCTATAATTTTTAAGGTATGAAATACACAATGAAAAATTATATTATTAAATTATGTTTGCATACACCACTTTATGTATCATATGAAATTTTTCAGTAAAAATGAATTTAAAAAAATGTGTTCACATAACAATATAAAAAAAAAGACTCTATACTTGTAATTATAAAATTATATCATAAGACATTATTAAACAATAAGGTTACAAAGAATATAATAGTCATACATAAGGCAAAATAAAACATCACCTCTAATCAGTTGAGGTAGTTCTATGATATCACCCTCAGACTTTAAAATTGACTCAAATATTGAACCCTTAAATTTAGGCAGCCTAAAGTACAAGCCTAAAGAGGATGACTACCTTAACAAAAAAGAATACATAATACAAACAAACAGAATACTACTGACAATAATGTAAGAGTAAAATAAAATGTAAAGGTCATCTGTTTCTGTGGCCCATGTGACCTGCAAATTGACCAACCATCTTTAGGTTTCCCCAACTAATTTCAGTTACCTATTAGAGCTGGTTGGACTCAGAGACTGAAATTGTCTTCAAATTTGAAGTAACATCTTAAATATATAAATTTAATTATCACAATACTGATAGATCTTGACTACAACTATTAAATATCTTAGTGAAATTTAAAAAAATCCCAGGATTTAAACCTGAACCCCCAGTTTGGAAGCCAAGTGATTTACCACTCAACAACCTTATGTCTTATAATATAAAAACTAGCGCCGAAATCACCATTTACCAAAGTTTTAAAAAAAAATCACGAGGCATTGAAGTCAAATAACTGAAAAAGCTTCAGATATTCTTTGATTAGAACACATAAGAAAACTATTTAAAAAACACCCACTTCAAAGCTAAAAAAACAATTGAAAGCTAATGAAAAACAGCTACACAGGGATTTTTCTCCTCTCAGAGAATAAACAAGAATATTATAATAATTAGTGGACATACCTTGAAATGTCACTTTCAATATTTTCATATATACAACCACACCCATTTTGACTATCCTCAATTTTTCCAGACTAACTAAATCGTTTCATTAGCCATGTTAAGCCTATGGTTTTATTAGCTATTTTAAGCCTATGGTTTCATTAGCCATGTTAAGCCTATGGTTTCTATGTCAGTGCAGAACAGATGAAGACATCAAGAAATTGTTTTATATCACACAAAATTTCAGCAATATAGAGGGGAGGTAAGAAACATAGAGGGGAGGTAAGAAGCATACAGGGGAAGTAAAAAACATAGAGGATTGGTAAGAAACAGAGGGGAGGTAAAAAGCATAGAGGATTGGTAAGAAACAGGGGAGGTCAGAAACATAGAGGGGAGGTAAGAAGCATAGAGGGTTGGTAAGAATGAGATAACCAAAAGACATTCTCCCTATATATTATGTATTACAGAATAGCCTCACAGGTCTCATGTTTGAAGAGAAACTGTGGTTTGAATGTATATTTTGTGTGCTATCGTTTGCATTCTTTGGTCTAATTATGTCATGTTATATATATATAACGCACAATTGTAAAACAAAGTTCCCCACAGATAATACAAATTATCTTAAAGAATTTATTATTAGATAGCAAGAGTGGCTATGAGTTGTTAAGGATATTAGAGTAATTAACAAATAAGAACAAAAGTTTAGGATGAAAGGTCTCATGGTTTGTGAGTTTGAGAATACGACTATAGAGATGTGACTTTAAAAACTGAATTGTATTGAAATATTTTTATGTCTCTCTGTTAGGTAAAAAATGACTGGGTTCGAGTTTTTCTGAAGAAAAAAGATGTTTCTATATCATGGGAGTATGAAATCAGAACAGGTCAGATAGCCTCAACAGGCTAAAGTAAAGTTTCCCTTTCAGACCTATAGAGCTGATGATGTTAAGAAACAGATGACCTCGACAGGCTAGGGGGAAATTAATATACCAGTGAATCTTTTGATAATGAAAACCAATGTCAGACTAATTAAATAAACACCTAATAATGGCATAGTTTCAGATTTTACAAATCACTGCACTTTTTATGTCTATTACTGTAACATTTGAGCATTTAAATAGGCCCAATAGCTCTTTACATTAAATTGCATTGTATATAGGCTATGTGTGTTGCCAACTAAAGTTTTTGATGTTTTACCTCGTCATTTATAGGCCTACTATAACATTTTTTTTATATGAGTATCCACAAGTTTTTGAAATAATAAAATTGACTCAAATTTTGACATATTATGATTTTAATCATAGTATTAATACTCTTGTTTATGACAATCTACACTGTTTAAAAATGTAGTAAATTTATTTTACTTTTTTTTTCACTCATCCATTTGTAGAATGTAATTTTTTCTTTATCCAGCAGAAAATTTATGTAATATTTATTTTTTGTCTATCTAAAATTACTACTTAAAAAAATGTGTGCATATTTTGGCTTTATTTTAGTATAATTGTTTTAGTTTAAAAGCTTGCTTACAGATTTAAATTTTGATTAATAAATTAAAGGATGGCTGCCTGGTTGTTTGCTTAACTATTTTGTAAAATCTTCTACATATTTCAGATGTTCCTTCATAGTTTAGGATAATCTACATCCTAGCCCCCTCATTCCCCCCCCCCCCCCCCCCCCCCCCCCCCCCCAAAGGACTACAGGGCAGTGGGCAGGGTATAAACAGGACCATTGAGACAGGCTTGACTGTTTCTCAGTCTCGATGGTCCTGTAGTCCTTGGGGTGTGTTTGGCTAGGATGTAGATTATCCTCAACTATGTTGACGATTTTACAAAATAGTTAAGCATACTATTAAACATTGTGCGATAAACTAAATGCAGCTATTGGATATTCACTCCTAGTTCGCCCTGAAAAGTTATCTAACATGGAAACTATTTTTAAATGAACTCTTCAATATATTAATCAATCTTCAACGTGGGTACCAGTTCAGTCACAGAATCAATTAGTATTTTTACACATATCTTTTTCAAATCTTGAGGTTTCTTTTTATTTCCATTACAAATTTGTTTATTTATTCAATTGATATAATTAATTTTTTTTCTTTTTTTTTTTTTTACATTTTAGTCTGTTGTTCATTTTTTCTTGAAACTACTATTGTATATTTTTTTTTTTAAATTTTATTCTGTGTTTAGTTAAAATAACTTCTTGCATACTTAGTCTAATACATTGCTAGAAAAATGTTCACTATTTTTCTTTATAGTTAGATCTTTAGACAATCATTATTTGTCCGGGGGGATTTAAGTTTACATAATATAATTATAATATAATTATATTTCATTTAATTTTTTAAAAATATATTTTTACTATTTTGTATTGATATATTTTTTGTACTTCTTTATTTCATACAAAGTGTTCATGCTATTCTAGTCAGCCAGATAATTTGAATTCTATATTTTAAATACATTTTTAACTCGTGTATTTTATAAAAATTAATACAAAAGTATTAATCTTGTGCAATTTATAGATCTGTTTATAAATGTCTATTTAAAATGAGTTATGCATGGATATATATTACTAATGTTCAAAAATAAAATTGAATTTTTAGTTTTTTTCTTATTTAATTTTCTTATATTTAAGCAACAGTGCAAAAATTATTTTTTTTTAATCACTTAATGAAATTGCAGTATTTTGAAACTAAAATATTTTTAAAAACTTGTGCTTTGTTATTTTTTTTTTTTTTTTTTTTTACATAGCTGAAGTTCTTTATTTAAATCTTTTAAATTACATAAAGTTTATAAGTTTTTTTTCAAAACAATCTCAGCTATAATTATACTTCAACAGATTTAATTTGATCTGTCACTTAACTTTAACTGTACATTATGCATGCATTTGAAATAGATAAACAACTTTAGAAGTGTTTTCATGAAAAAAATGAACTAAGGATATAACATTATGTCTCAAATTTACAAAGGAAAAACCACTGAACACTGTTTCTCATTTCCTTTACAATCAAAACCAAATTTAAAATAAAATCAGACAGCAATGCTATAAAAAAAAGCTACAATTCAGACATTTGCTTGTATACCCAAAGCATAGTTAGGTGTCTATATTCTGTGTTATTCATTGTGTACCACTCAATAAAACTTTGTCTCTAACTCTTTGCTCTCAAGTGATTTTATTATTTGTCAGTCTTTATTGCATCTTGAGAGTTTCAAATCAAATCATGTAAAAAAAATGTGCACATTGAAACACCAAGAACTTTTATCAGCTTGTGAAACTGCATGATACTCATGTGACTTTATGTTGTTTACAAAAAAATTGTAGAACAATGAAAAGTTCATTAAATTTCTTTGCACACTGTTTCTCACATTACGTTACAATGTTTATTTGGATTTACTTCATTCTATTTGATTAGAACATACTGTGTGCTCTGTAGATCAATCTGATTCTATTCAACACAGAGAGCAATCTGAAAAAGGCAATTCTTTATCTGAAATATGTATATATGATACTCTATCTGCTTGGATGTCCTTGTGTGTATCATATGTAAACTGGCATCATGCTCTTATAATACATTTGATTCACCTTTTGCAGTTACTTCTAGTTCCTCCATCTACACATAAATAAATCCTTCACAGGTCGAAGATGAGCCCATTATTTCCAATGAAATATACAATGGCTATATAATTCCATATCACTTTGACAAGGTCTGCACATACTGTTTAAGATTTTTAAATATTTCATATTTTAGATGAAAGACTGTTAGCTTTCTCTATTTATCCACAGTTTCATTAAAATATTTACACTTAATATGATCAGTTTCACAAAGTAGAGCAGAGAGAATAGTAGAATCTTCCTGGGTTCTATTCTTGTCCACTGTCTCCAGGCTTGACCAGTGGGGTCTCGGTCACTCTAATGAACTGGTCAATGCCGAACCTACACTTGCAGTCACCTTTCACCAGGAAAGTTGGTCTCTTCAGGTCATCAGGAGTGAATCCATGATCCACAAAGATCCCGGAGACATTGCCATATATGGTGGAGATAAAGTCTTTACCTTTCTTGTTCTCATACGTCACCAACACCTATAAAGGAAATGTTCATTTTCTTTTAAATCAGGGGAAGTAAAATCAGGCTACTCGTAAACACGTAAAGTAACTACATTTGTCTAACTATTAGAGTTACAACCCTTGACTTCGAGTTGGAAGGTAAAAGAAAATGGATTCTTTTCCTGCAAAATAATAAAACAATCTTTCATCTAAAATGTTAAATAGAAATATTTTTAAAATTTAATTGTGAAATAATAAATATAAGTTCATTATTACCAGAGAATTTCAGTAGGATGGCAAGTGAAAATAAAAAGTATAAAGTAATGTAATGACAGGGTATATTACACTACGCCTGTTGATATTGATGCAATCATTAGTATAGTTCCATGATGCAATCAAAAGATGTAGACCTACCTTGCCATCAAACGTAGTTAGCATCTCAAACTCTCCGTTCATTTCTCCCTCCTGGATAACCAGCTCTGCTTTGGTCTGGTGACCAGGACTGACTGAGATCTCACTGTCCATTCCCCATAACAGTTCTTGTTCTATAGTTCTGTTCAGACCTGGGGGGGGGGGGGGGGGGGGGGGGGGGGAGGTGTGTTTTCATTACAATCATTGGAAATTATATCTTGTATACTACAGAAGATAATTACGTCCTACGCATTACTTGTGTCAATCTAGTCATATGTGTTAATCAGTGACTTAAACTCTGCTAAGTCGTTGGTTTTCCTGGCTGATTCAGGCAACCCATTCTAATGGCATTAGGGAAGAAAGAGTTTAAATTTGTTCCAGTGTATGGAATAAGAAATTTGCCTCATATCTTTGTGTCTTTCTGAGTATTTCATTAGGTTTTGTTTTTCTATCTGTAAATTATAGCTTAATGTTTTATGCATTATAGCTACTTGACTTTTTATTCTTCTATCCTGAAGTGTCTCTAAGTTTAGTGATTCTACTAATGGTGTTATTCTAATCAAATTGGAAGATTCGTTTGTTATAAATCTCACTGCTCTATTTTGTATTTGTTTAGTTTTTTAAAATGCTTTCCATAGGCTTTGCTTAAAGGACCAGCTTTGGCGCCAACTTGCTTTAACTGACATAGAAGAGAGCAACTGGTTGTATGCGGGTTTAGAACAAGACAGCTGGAGGTCACTTGCTAAGGCCGCGGGACACACATTTGAGACCAAAAGAAAATCCGCTGCCGAGGACAATGGTTATACGTGCGCTTGATTTGGCAAAATATGTAGGTCATAGCTGGGGCTGTGTAGCCACATGAAATACTGCCATCCTCACTAGTCTTCGGACTATATATATTAATTAAATCTCAATCCCCGAATTTTAAAGTTGTTTTTTTTTTGTAATGTGTTTCCATCATTTCTGTTTTATGAGCTTGCATGTGTAGTATGAGCTTGTATGTGTAGTATGAGCTTGTATGTGTATGGTAACACTAAATGCACTATTACTCTGTATGAACGTTGCCTTTGAATGTAAGGAATAGAATGACTAAATGCATACAGATTTTGATCTGGCATTACTACTTACTTTTTTCTTTGGTTACGTCTGCTTTGAAGCCAGCGTTGATGTCGATGATTGGATTGGGTGGCAGGAGAGTCATCTTGAGTTCAGCACCGTAGGTGAAGGTCTTGTGAAAGTAGACCTCGCAGGTGGACCTAGTTCTCCTCTCTGTCTTCAAAGTGTAGGTCTGGGTTATGGGCGTGTCGTTGGAGAAGGTAGTAGAAAAGAGAACATGGGTCACTGGCTTGGAAGGCATGCCTTCGTTTGCATACTTGGTGTCACCTGAAAGAGAGATATTTTGATTGCTGCATCACACTATCATAACTTGATACTAGGCAATTTTATGCTTTGGACACTTCTTAAGAAATTAAGATTATTATGTCTGTTATGGAGTGTATGTATGTATGTTTGTTAGTGAGAAAAAGGTATCGGTTGGTTGATGGCTATGGAATGTGAATGTTGCAAAATAAGCGGCACTGTCGTAAGCTGTCTTGGGTAGTCCAGATGAGTCTAGGTCTAGAATGGCAGAGTAAAAAAAGGTTTTTTTTTTTTAGTGAGCTAGATTTTGTTCAAAATACCATTTTATATTATTACTTAATTCTGCTACATATATTTCATTTTCATCTCAAGTTAAAATTGCCTATATTGTAATAAAAGTTATATTTAGTATTATTCACAAGGAAGTTATTCAGGTTATTTTAAGTTTTACAAGTTGAAATATATAGTCAACGACCCTTGACAACAATTTCCACTCTAAAAACTCCTGCAAAATCTATAAATTCAGGAAGGCAGGATTTATAGTTATCAAATTTATATTTTCTTCTGGTATTTATATCGTCTGTCGTTCTTCAATGTAGAATTGGCATACTGTCACACCACTAGCTAACAATGAGAACAAGCTATGTAGGAGCCTTATTTGTAAATATTCATAAATAATGGAATTATACATAAAATGTGTACTGGGTAATTCTATAACTAATTTTATTTCGAACGCACGTGAAGATTTATATGCAAGTAGGCTAATAGGCTACTATAATACTTTACTACTGTACACTGGACACGTATTATTCACAAACTTTACAGTAAATGTGATGAGAAAATACAAAGTCTTCTGAACTGACCATAACTGATGGTCATTTTGGACCAATCTATTCGTGGACTAATCAAATCTGCTTCTTTCTTCTGATCTTTTTCTAGAAACCTTTCAGCGTGATCCTTGACCAGCTGCTCCAGGTCGACAACTTGAAGAGACATGTCCGACTATAGAAGTGTTCCCTTTACTTCTTCAGACCTGAACACCTGGTCGTAGTGTCCTGCCCACAACTTTAATCTTGATTAACTGTAAGAAAAAAAAGCGTACACCTCATGTAACATTTTAGTTCCGATTGTTATATCTATACACACACACACAAAGAGAGAAATTGTATCATTTAAATGGCATTGTAGGGGCGGCGGTGGTTGAGCGGCAAAGCGCTTGGCTTCCGAACCGAGGTCCGGTGTTCGAATCCTGGTGAAGACTGGGCTCTTCGGGCGCATCTGAGTCCACCCAGCTCTAATGGGTACTTGGCATTAGCTGGGCAAATGACACCCTCGTTAACCCTAGGCCACAGAAACAGATGACCTTTACATCATCTGCCTTATAGACCACAAGGTCTGAAAGGGGAACTTTACTTTTTTTTTTATAAACGACATTGTGTTGTTTCTTAAAGAGAAGAGCGAACAAAGATCTTGAATGTAATACGAAGTAACGTTGTGATGATAATAATTAGGTCACAGTCTAATACATTACGTTTTTTAAACCATTTTGAGGGCCTCAGAGCAGTGAACATCAGGTGCTAGGTGGGAAGAGGCTTTAAGGAGACAGCTAGACGCCCTTTGCGCAGAACGGCGCGGGAGGATTTAAGTACGTAATTAAGTCTTTTAAACCTTCACTCAGTTTAGAAATGTATCGTGCTTTACATTCTTATCTTATCTTATATGATACAGACGTTACTTCAAAAAAGAAGATGATTACATCCTACCCGTCATGCATTTAGTCATGCATGTTAACCAATGAGCTAAACTCTGCCAAGTCACTGGTTTTCCTGGCTAGTTCAGGCAACCCATTCCATGCTATAATAGCGCCCCCCCCCCTACAAATTATTTAACTTTAAATGATTTGCACTACAATGTCCACAATCTATTTTTCAAGCATTATAAAGAAAGAACACGCATGTGTCTTTAATTGGATACTAAAATATTATGTACAGATATAGTAACAGTAGGCATTTGATTTATGGTCATAATGATCAAGTAAAAGATTTTTTTTCTTAGCTCAAAAGGGGAATAGTTGAAGCTACAAACCAATCAAATGACTAAAATAATGCCAGTCTTCAACCAGTTATGAAGTTGTTTTTAAGATAACACAATCTCGATGTCTCAGAATATTTGTAATGGTCATAATCCAGAGGAACATAAGTACTAGGCTACCTTAATTATTTAGTATGTAAAGTCCCCTTTCAGACCAGACGAGAGTGTTATGTGGCAAGCACAACGACCGACCACCTTTACTTTTCCCCAACTATACTTTTCCCCAACTAATGTTAGGTGCCCATTAGAGCTGGGTGGACTCAGCGGCACTCTAAAGATCAGGGAAGTAAAAATCTTAGTCTTAACCAGGATTCGAACCCGTGACTCCAGGTTTGGAGGAACAAGCGATTTATCACTCAGCCAACGCGCCTCCTCACTTATTGAGTACTAGATATAGCAGCAAAACTATTTCAATTGATAACGTGCTATTCGGTATGGCACGGGATGCATGAATCAGCCAGGCAAACCAACGACTTGACATTGACTAGATTGACACAGGGACACACGAAGGACGTAATCAGATACTCTTTTGAAGGAACGTCTGTATTTTATAAGATAAGATAAGATAAGATAATACAACTAAAACAAAGACCATCAAGACAAAGTAGTTAAACAATAGGTTCCGTTTTCACAAACACTAAACAGCAGAGATCATTCGACAGTCTGATGAAACTATAAAACATCTCTGTCATAATGCTTAACACTGGCACGATTAAAAGGAATATAAGGACAGAACAATGTTAATACTCTCACACCCACAACCTGATGGGACGACACACACACTCTATCTTCCTCCTGAACACACGTGCTAAGACAAAAAACAAAACTTTTGACACGTACAACTCATATCAAAACTAATAATTCTACACACCGGCTCCTAACAGTCTAAAGTCTACCTATATTGTTTTTAATGATGATTGTTATAAGCGAAACTAAACAGTCAATATACTAGTCACTAGCTAGTGACTAAGTGGTAGGTTACTTTTTCAAAGATGTCTACAACAAAGGAAACTGTACTGTACTCTCGTGACTGCACGAGACCACAGGTTCTGACGTCACAGGTTTAGGAGGATACCTGGAAAAGCGTGAACCTATTCACGAGGGATACTTGGTCCAAGGCACCAGACGGCAACCGTTAAGATCAAGTTACAAGACACGGCTGTTTCAATGCGCCGGACGTTCCTTTTATCGCCCCTTCTCCATATAGTATATTTGTATCCAGTGACGTAGCATGGGATTTGTGGGTCCGGGGGCTTGGCATATTTAGGGCTCCCCTGCATTTTGACATTCTACATCATGACATGAAATAATGGCGTAGTATTTAATGTAAAAAAATAATTTCGAACACTCATTTGGGGGCCCCTCAAATGGGTGACCGGGGAGGGGGTTAAATTCTCCCCCATCCCCCACCATAGCTACGCCTCTGTTTATATCTACATGTAATGTGAAATCTGCCTTGCTCTTCATTTCTATTGCCATTCGGTCAAAACTGTGTATTGTGAAAACACTAAAAGAAGTCTTTTCGTACTGGGCCTGAATTAGAATCTTTCCATCCAAACAAATTTCTCTCAAAACTTAAACTTTCTTTTTTCATACATATCTGCTTGGAATTAACGAGGGTGTCACGTGGCCACCACAACGACCAACCGCCACGACCAAAGAACGGCAAGAAATGAGACTTTTAAACAATGTCACACCAAGTAGACAGACATATTTTACCGTCGATGGCCACCCTTTAACTTCAGTAAGAGAGTGAGCATCGAAGAATACTTAACGGGCAAAATTTGTTTGCTATGTCCGTATTTCAGGAAAATCATTTTACTATAATGTTGCTAAAAACATCATAGGCGAATTCATACTGACTTCTGCAAGTTACCTTACAATGCCCTTTTATTTGATCAATCAGCAGACGGCTAAACATAGCTTCCGCCTTCCGTAAACAAATAAGAATGAAGAATTTATTTAGGGCTACTAAGTTATTTGCCTACTAGATCAATGATATATTTAAGTGATATTATTCAGTTGTGTTAGATTAGTCCTTATACCTACTTATGTAAAATTGCGGAATTTTGTCAGGTGACCTCTTACTGATGCTCGGGTCGTGGTGGGAGAGCGGTAGAGCGCTTGGCTACATAACAGAAGAGTCTAAAGATCGAAACTCGGTGAAGTCTGGGATTTTGAATTTTGAGATTTTCAAGGTGCCCTTGAGTTCACTTGAGACCCATCGTCATAGAACACTAACCACAGGTGGCCACGTCACATGTTAGTGTTTAAGACTACTTTGACGATTGGGCTCGGTCCACCCAACTCTATTGGGTATCTGACATTAGTTTGGGAAAGTAAAGGCGGTTGATCGTTGTACTGGTCACAAGATACACTCGATAACAGTCGGCCATAAAAACATATAAGGTCTGAAATGGGTACTTTACTTTTTTTTATACTCATCACAAATTGGCAAATCGGTTATTAATTTCAGCATTAGGATTTTGTAGTCCAAGTGAAAAAAAGTATTAATGTGAAGCTTTTGCGGGTGCTGTGGGAGGAGATTCTACCGCATCCCAGATTTTTAAATCGTTAGTGTGAGCAGGCTAAAACTCATTACGGAGTGAATGAAAAGTGGATTTTTTCTTTGCCATTAAAGCAAACAATTATTTTTAATCAAGAAAAGATATTTCCTAGAAAACTTTTGAACATTTAAAAATAAGAAAATCTAAAGAATTTCTATGTGGTAAAAATATTGTATTAATCCACACCTATATGGAGATACAGAGAAATAACAAGATTACAAAGACAGTTTGTGTGGAAACGCAAACTCAAAATCGGCCCCCGAAGTGGTCCACCCAGGCAGGCTTCAATTTTCAGAAAGAACATCCAAATGAAATTATATCAAAGACAAATGAGAGATAAGAATGGAGAAAGAAGGTTGACAGATCTTGTGTTGTGCCCTAACGGTACAGCAGATCAAAGGATAGGTGCAAGTGAATGCAAAGTTAGATGTGAACCTGGCCTAACTAGTTCCCCTTTCAGACCTTGTGGCAGATGATGTAAAGTTCATCGGTTTTTGTGGCCTATGGTTAACGAGGGTGTCATGTAGCCAGCACAACGACTAACCGCCTTAACTTTTCCCCAACTAATATCAGGTACCCATTGGAGCTGGGTGGACTCAGAGGCACCTAAGGATTCCGAAGTTGAAAATCCCAGTCTTCACAAGGATTTGAACCGGGGCCCCCGGTTCGAAAGCCAAGCGCTTTACCGCTCAGCTACAGTGCCTCTCCTGACCTAACTGAAGTCTAATAATTGATCTAATTGTTTTGAAAATGTTCAATCTCTTTTTTTTTTTTTTTTTTTTTGAAATTACAATTCATTCAATATCCACTAATTTGAGAACGCTAAGGTTGTCAATTGTAGCCAAACTGAATTTAAGTTATCTTATCTTGTAGACATTTTCAAAAAAATTAAACGAAGCAAAAAGAACTCTGTAGTGTAATTGTATCCAATTAGTTTATGTTTCCTTTTAAGCACTTGGCATTTGTCGTTGTCACTTTATGGCTAAAGGGTACACAATGTATTGAACTTGGTGGTAGTACGAAGAGGAAAAAGTGACTGATTTCATCCTAAGCCTCCATTCTGTCTCGTCAAATAGTATTTTAGACATATAATAATATTTAATTTTACACAACAGAACAACATCTTTTCTATGAAGTAATACAGAGAAAAAGGAGTTCCTTGATAAGTAGACTCAGTATTATTGCTTTAACAGAAAAAAACTTCAACATAAATGAGTTCATTAACAAAGCTGCACAGCAACATTAACAATCTTTCAGGAAATTGACTTTGAAGCAATGCTATGTTCCCAGGTAATAGCAAGTAATTAGGCAAGGCAAGCTAATATAGGGTTTTATACAGCTGCCCTGTATGCCTTATGTATTTAAAAAAGACTGATCAGGGAACAGGTTAATTCCTCTCACGGCAATTTTTTAAAGGTCTCCTTGAGATGTAAGAGGGCTACCCTGGCATCATCAAGGTGGCTTTGGGTCTGTTAGAGTCATTCTGGGATATTTAACCAAGCAAAGGTACTGCTGTATCACAATTGTTCAGGGTTCTGATAGGAGGGTCATGTGTAAATTATTTCAGGATGGGGGTGTCGATTAAAGATTCTTTTTCCTCTCATTACGAGGGGTTTAAAATAAATAAATAAATAAATAATAGTTAATTTGTCTTAAAATATTGCATTATTCATAAAAGATTCTTGACTTTCAATTGTCTGCCCTTGTCTATATTCTTTAGGATTATTGGTTTTGGTTATTTTTGTTTCTAGTCTCTTCGCAGGCTCCATTCAGTTGCGTCTTGTTTTCTTGTTTCTTTGTGTCCCAGTATATCTAGGATGAGGCTGCCGCCAAGATATAGACATTGTCATAGTGTTCTTGTTACGTTCCCACGGGCTTGCCGTGTTCTGTGAGTGTATTACAGACACACTTGATGTTGACTTGTGACATGCTCTCCGATCATGTGATCAAAGGGACGTAACCGCGAGGGAGAAATAATTCTTCAAAAGTGTTGACTTCCCTTTAAAAGACAGTTCTTTAGTATTTTTTCATAGATAAATAAAGTTCAATTTGATTCCTATCCCGCATCTCTCAGCCCAAACTCTCTTTAACCCAGGTACATACACACTCTCACACACTCGCATAACCACTTAAACTAATTGACATAATACCAATAGAGTAGCTTTACAGATTGATTACAGTATATAGATTTCTATCTCTGAGGTCTGACAATTTAGTCAAGGACAATAAATTATACAATAATTACAATTTCTTTCCAACCAGTATAGTTATCAATTCTATGTTCAATTATTTTTCTAGATAGTAACTCTAGATTATAAGGATTTAAAGATGCATTGTTATTAACAACTTTAATTCTACTGTGCCACACAAGACTTCTGTATTCACTCACTATTATTAGATTTAATTTATGAATCATCTTACTTTTGATTTTAGGCAATTTATTTAAAACAATAGCTAGGTTAAGATTAACATTGGTGTTACAGTTTGCCTCTAGTAGGTCTTTCATAGTGCATCTAACATTATCAAATATTTTACATTTTAAAAACATATGGCTTTCATTGTTACCATTATCTGTATGACATAAAACACATGTGTGTACATTTCTTTTCTTACTTCCTACAAGGGTCATCCCGAAGATTATTCTGTATGTTATTTCTCTGGCTTTGGGTGTAATGTGCTTGCTGTCGCGTAGTATAGACAAGTGTCTTTTTCTTTCTCCTGTTTTCTTTTTTTTATTTTCTCTAGTCGTAGTACTTGTACGGGGCGAGAGTGTCTTGTATTTTTTTGTTTTGAATTGTTTTGCTACGTCACAAAGTCCGGTGACATCTATTGGTCATTCTTTTGTCATGAGGCAGTTCACCCTCTTTGGTTGAAACGGACGGTGTGTTGGCCCGTAAAACGTTCTTTGTCTGTACTAGTTTCTCGGACTTATTATTCAGTAGGATTTTTGAGACCCCTGTTTAGGGTGAGTTATTCGTTTGTGATATCTATTATTGTATGTTGTATGAGGTTGTCACTATTTCTATTTTTTAGTGTAGAAGTTGAGAGTATTGTTTATTTCGTTTATAGGGTGCCAGTGTTGGAGTTGTGGGCATCGCTGGCCGTCTCAGTTTTTTTCAGTGTCATTGTCAAATTGGCGATCATCTGAGGTCTAACTTTACTATTACCGAGGTTGGCAGTTTTTTGTGACGCCAGTCGGTCAGAGTCTGGTGGACTATGTAACTAGGGTGACAAAAGCAAAGGTGCTTAAATTAATTAGTGAATAATATCTTTATATATACCTATTATATATATATATATATATCCAATATATATATTGTCTATTTTTATCATCCTCATTGTACATACACATATATCAGTTTCACACAATTAAATTCATTTATTTTGTTGTTATTTAAACTATTCACCTAGTTGGTTACTGTATGTACGACTGTGTGTGAGTGATGTTCTTGTCAGGTTGACCCCGGGACCTTAATAGTATACAGCTAGTTAACAACCCAAATAAATCCTAAACCTGACAAATGGGGGCTCGGAGTCCGGCTGTGACTACTAGGTCATAGATTAATTTCTGATCTCGTCTTGTTATCTTATAAAATAATACAAAAAAATATATATACTGCCTAATACCCCTTTATTTCATTTATATTTGATGTTTCTGGGTACAAATTGCTGAAGAAAAAAAAAAAATTGTTTGTGTACTTCTCATAATTGTTTTGAAACATTGTTATTCGAATTCACCACTATATTAGTATATGTGTTGATTGTTGATATTGAGGATTGTACCAATGCTAAATTCATCATTTATGATTTTGAACTCATCATATGACTCTAGGTGTTGATATTGTGATTTATATTCATTTATCTAATTTTTATCTTTCATGTAATTTTGTGCTTCACTTATGACCGAGTGACGAGTGTCTTCTCGCTCCCGACAACAGACAAGTGTGTGGGGATTGACCGTTGATACCGGTGTTAGAGGCCATCCTTCCTGTATTGTTGTGTTGGAAGACTGTAGCAGCTATCTTTCTACGCATCGGCCTGGAGTGAGGCGTCTTCTCTCCGACGTTGGATACTGCTCAGATAGGTTTTCTCTTTCTTTGCTATACGACACACTCTAAGTTGTAGTTTACATCTTATGTCTGTATATTATAGTATATCATATTAATAATAATAATAGTATTAGTTGATTTAGCTGAACACAGTAAGGCACTTAGACCATGGAAACCAGGTTAACGGTAAGGTCACAGTTTATTAGTGATGGCCGTGCTATGGGCTACGAAGGGGAAAGGTTAGAGAAATATGTGAAGGAACGCAAAGATGAATATGATAGAGATAGGGAAGAAGCGAAGGTAGAGGAACAAGCGAGATTTGAACGTGATGAGAAGGCCAAACGCGAGGAGCACGAAAGATGGAAGGAAAGAGATGCCAAGGAGACGATCAAGAGGAAAGAGGAGTTGGAACTGACTAGGCTGAAAGAAAAGTCTGCGCCAGAGGCAGGCGGGGCGGCAGGACAGTCAGGGGATGTGCGATACAAGAATATCTTAGACAGGCTTGACAAGAGTTTCCAGGGAATGAAAGATGACGACGACCTCCTAGCTTACCTAACACACTTCGAGGCCGTTGCAGCAAGGTGCAAAATAGAGAGAAAAGAATGGTCCTTGCTTTTATCATATAAACTGACCACCGCACTCAGAAACTTCATGCTAAGGGACAGTCTGTTCCTTAGCGAGAATTATGAAGAAGTCAAGACTGCACTTCTTCGCCATGCAGACATCAACGCTGAAACCTGCCGCAAAAGATTCCATCTCGTGAGACCAAGCCAAAACGACTTTAGGAGATATGTAACAGAATTGAGAACAGCATTAGACAATTGGTGCAAGATGGCCGAAGTCGGTAAAACAGTGGAGGAGTTAAAAGATCTGTTGATCAAAGATAGGATCTTAGAAAGTGTTTCGAGTGACGTATACAGGCAACTAGTTTTGAGCAAGCACAGAACAGTAGATAATATGCTAGAAGTTATAGAAGGATTTAAGGTAGCTGGTTCTGATGTGTCCATTTGTAAGGAAGAAAGTGTATATGTTGCAGCAGCATGTAGTGAGTCGGGGTCAGATGTGTCCATTTGTAAGGAAGAAAGTGTGCATGTTGCGGCAGCATGTTGTGAGCCTGTGAGAAATAGAAATCCAGGGATTGAGAGTAACTTAATTATTTGTTTTAAATGCAAGAGGGGAGGCCACAAAGCGTCAGAATGCCCTCAACGTTCGCAACTTAACTCTAGTCCTGCTTCTGATGGGAGATATAGGAACGCACCCACAATCTCCACTAACACACAAAGGCCCAGTAGAAATGCATCACAAGGTCGCTACCAAAGGCAGTTTGATGGTAACGGTCGAAGAATCCGCGGCAATAGTGTTGGGAGACAAAGTTATGCTACATACGAGAATTCTTACAATAACAGGCACAGTAGAACGGGTGGTACTGGGGCATACCAGAACAGAGATGAAGGCCCAGGAGGTGCTTATAGATGACTGAGTGGTCCTCACAATATTCAAAATTGTGGAAATTGTACTTTAGGGAAAGGAGATGAGTATTTTTCCCCCTGTAAGAGAAAAACATTTTCATATGTGGATAAGACATTACGTGATAAGTCTGTGGGTAAGCTGAAGTTTGAAAAGGGGAGAGTAAATGGGATGAGTGTGTCTGTTCTGAAAGATTCTGGTTCGAGTGTTATAGGAATTAGAAGTTCATTAGTTGGTGAGAAAGATATGATTCCTGGTACTTATAAATTAAAACTTGTTGATGGGACAGTGAGGGATTATCCATTGGCTTGTGTGAGTATTGAGTCGGATTACATTGTCGGTAAATATGTCGTAGCTTGCTTTAAAGATCCGGTTGCAGATTTAATTCTTGGGAATGTTGACAGTAATGTGAGTTGTGAGTTTAATTGCTCAGCAGTAACTAGGTCAATGACAAATAATGAGATTGATGGCGGCACTGTTAGTGATTGTGGAGTATTGGAAGAATGTCGAGATGTGTTAGGTACAAGCGAAGAATTTTTATGTGAACAGTTGAGTGACCCGTCTTTAAAAGATCTATGGGAACGACATGTGGACAATTGTGTAGATAATAAAAAGAATGGAAGTGTGGAATATAAAGTGTTTGATAGACTATTGTACAGAGTGTTTAGGGGAAAGTTTGGTGAGGAAGAAAGACAGTTAGTTGTACCTTCAGCTAAGAGAGAAATTGTGTTGAAAACTGCTCATGAGAGTATGTTGGCAGGGCATTTGTCATTAAGAAAGACTAAAAGTAAAATCTACAAATATTTTTTCTGGCAAGGTTTAGATCGAGACATAAAAGAGTTTGTGAGGTCGTGTGATATTTGTCAGAAAGCTAGGATGCCACGTCGTTGTGACAGAGTGGAACTTGGTCGAATGAATGTTGTTACCACTCCGTTTTATAAAGTTGCAACAGATATTATTGGGCCTTTGGAGGTAACTGACAATAAGAATAGGTATATTTTAACAGTAGTAGATGTTGCTACGAGATGGCCAGAAGCAATACCTCTGAAAAATATAAACACAGAAACAGTTATCGAAGCACTAACTAGTATTTTTTGTAGAATTGGGTTACCGACTGAAATTTTAAGTGATCAAGGCCCACAGTTTACTTCGGAATTGTACAAGCAGGTCTGTAATTTTTTCTCTGTCAAACCAGTGCATTCTACCATTTACCACCCGAGCTCTAATGGGATGGTTGAACGACTTAATTCTTCTTTAAAATCCTTTCTAAGGAAAGTGTGTCAGGATAGCCCTTGTGATTGGGACCGGAAAGTCAATGCAGCACTGTTCGCCTACCGAGAGGTTCCTAACGAAACAACGGGTGTATCACCATTTGAGCTTGTCTACGGAAGACAAATGAGGGGCCCTTTGGCTATCTTAAAGCAAGTATTCATAAATAAAGAAGAGGAAAATGGGTACAAGAATGTGTTCAGTTATTTACTGGATTTGAAGACCAGATTATCTGAGGTGACTGCTAAGGCTAATTTCAACAGTAAGGCAAACAGAAATAATTACAAGAAACACTATGACAAATACTCATCGAGGCGTGATATAAATGTGGGGGACTGTGTTTTAGTCCTCAAACCACACAGAGACAGTAAGCTGTCCGTGTTTTGGCAGGGCCCGTATAAGGTTCTAAACAAGATTTCAAAATTTAATTATGTTATCCAGAAAGAGAATAAGACAAAGATATATCATATAAACAGACTTATGAAATACCATTGTAGGGTAAAGAAGGGAGATAACCTAATTGTTGCAGATGAAAATAGAAATGAACTGTTGTCAGCTAATATGGTTTCAGTTGTAGGGGAGGAAGACCTTGCTGAGCAGGATGAATATAATGATGATATGTTACCTAACATTCCAACGCTAGAAAGTACGCAGAAAGAGAAGATTCACGAGGATGTCTTCACACAGGTCAAAATTAACCCCAATTTGAACCATATGCAAAAGATGCAAGTAAATGAAATTTTAACAGAGTATAGAGACATTATATCCAATGTTCCTGGCAGGGCCACTGTCGAAAAGTTTAAAATTAAATTGATTGATAAGAAGCCTATAGCTCTGAAACCATATGCGGTGCCCATTCATATGAAAGAGAAAGTGAAGCAAGAAATCGACAACATGTTAGAATTGGGAATTATAGGGCCAACGGACTCCCCTTATGCAGCGCCAGTTGTTATAATCAAGAAGAAAGATGGCACACTCCGCCCTTGTATAGATTTTAGAAAATTAAATAATATTACTGAAATACCTGCTGAGGTAATTCCTGAACAAGAAGATTTGTTTAACATGCTGTATAAAGCCAAGTACTTTACATTGGTGGACCTAACAAAGGGTTACTGGCAAATTCCGATCAGTGAAACGAGCAAACCTTTTACAGCGTTTAGAGTCCTTGGGGAGCATTATATGTTCCACTACTTACCCTTTGGGTTGAGCGGTGCTCCAAGTCATTTTAATAAGGTTGTTAAGAGTATGCTAAGGGGAGTAGAAAATGTATTGTTCTACTTCGACGACATTTGTATTTTCAGTGAAGACTGGGAATCACACTTGAAAAGTGTCAGAAATGTTTTTTGCGCTCTAAGAGAGAACGGCTTTACACTAAAACCAGATAAACTTGAGTTTGGCTACACTAGTGTTAAATTTCTGGGTCATAATGTGGGACAGGGAGTTATCAAACCTGATCCTAGCAATGTAAAAAAGATCATGGAATTTAAAACACCCACTACAAAGAAAGAAATACGTAGTTTGATTGGTCTGATAAATTATTACAACAAATTTATTCCGAGTTACGCGGATTTAGTATTCCCCTTTACAGAGTTACTACGTCGGGGCAAGTCTATAAGAGTGGACTGGAACTATGAGTGTGCGGAGGCATTGAATAGAGTGCAGACTTGTCTGAGTAAGTATCCTATTCTTCGTTTACCTGACCCTTCTCTGTCTTTTTTTCTTCAGACCGATGCTTCAGATAAAGGAATTTCTGGTATTCTCTGTCAGTGTATCAAAGGTGTGTTACATCCCATAAAGTACGTAAGCCGTAAGTTGTTGCCTCGGGAGCAGAAGTACTCTATTATTGAACGGGAAGGATTAGCCATAGTATATTCTGTTAAGAAACTGGACAGGTATTTAGCAGGTAAAAGATTTCACCTGCTGACTGATCACAAGGCCTTATCGTATCTAAGGAGCACAAACTTTACAAACGCACGCATCACAAGATGGGCATTGATGCTACAAGACTACTCCTTTGACGTTGCCCACGTAAAGGGAGAGAACAATCTGCTGGCTGATCTTTGTTCAAGATTGATATAGACTTTCATCCGCCATTTATATTATGTTTCTATGTATTATAACATTTGAACTTGTGTTTTATATTATGCAAATGATTCGAATTTCAAGAATATAATGTATATTTTTTTTACCATGATTATTATTTGGTATATTATATTAATGTTGTATTTGTAAATACTTGGTTCTTGGCCCAAGTTGATATGGGTCACCTTAAAAGTCAACCAACTTTTCATTGTTATTGGATTTTTATCGTGACGTGTATTGTGTCTCCTTGGTTCACTATTGGGTGACTCCCCATCATTTTTTGTTCTTTCATTTTTGCATTTCGAAATGTGACATAGATGTGACATAGATGCACTTATAATCTTTTTGTTCTTCCTTGTTCTTTCTACAAAGTTTTTTGATTTTTGATTACTGGAATTTCTTTCAAAATTTCCAGTTCGTCGAGGAGGGGGGATGTCGCGTAGTATAGACAAGTGTCTTTTTCTTTCTCCTGTTTTCTTTTTTTTATTTTCTCTAGTCGTAGTACTTGTACGGGGCGAGAGTGTCTTGTATTTTTTTGTTTTGAATTGTTTTGCTACGTCACAAAGTCCGGTGACATCTATTGGTCATTCTTTTGTCATGAGGCAGTTCACCCTCTTTGGTTGAAACGGACGGTGTGTTGGCCCGTAAAACGTTCTTTGTCTGTACTAGTTTCTCGGACTTATTATTCAGTAGGATTTTTGAGACCCCTGTTTAGGGTGAGTTATTCGTTTGTGATATCTATTATTGTATGTTGTATGAGGTTGTCACTATTTCTATTTTTTAGTGTAGAAGTTGAGAGTATTGTTTATTTCGTTTATAGGGTGCCAGTGTTGGAGTTGTGGGCATCGCTGGCCGTCTCAGTTTTTTTCAGTGTCATTGTCAAATTGGCGATCATCTGAGGTCTAACTTTACTATTACCGAGGTTGGCAGTTTTTTGTGACGCCAGTCGGTCAGAGTCTGGTGGACTATGTAACTAGGGTGACAAAAGCAAAGGTGCTTAAATTAATTAGTGAATAATATCTTTATATATACCTATTATATATATATATATATATCCAATATATATATTGTCTATTTTTATCATCCTCATTGTACATACACATATATCAGTTTCACACAATTAAATTCATTTATTTTGTTGTTATTTAAACTATTCACCTAGTTGGTTACTGTATGTACGACTGTGTGTGAGTGATGTTCTTGTCAGGTTGACCCCGGGACCTTAATAGTATACAGCTAGTTAACAACCCAAATAAATCCTAAACCTGACACTTGCTGTGTAGATTTATAAAAGTGTCTCTGAAATCTATTACACCTAACTCTCTACTCCATTTGATCCTATTGAATAATCTTTCTTGTAACTGTTTCTTAAGTGTTGTATATGTGTCTTTTAATTTACTGTGTAATAGATGTTCATTGCCGGGGAGTATTCTTGATATGGATCTGTAAAATGGATGTGTGTTTGTACCAAAGTGGTGTGGGGTGTCATTTTGTTATTGGAATTATTTTATTTAACCTTAAGCCGTAGTAGTATATTGTTAATTGAAAATTGTTTGGGTTCTTGGCTACTTGTCCTATGTATTTTAATCTAAGTGCTTTTATTTTGGTTCTGATGTCCTGTAAGTTTATCCCCCCATCCTCTTTGTTTTGTATAAGTGTTGTGTGTTTAATGTTTCTGATAGTGCTTTTAAATATAAAATTCCTAATGATTGTGTTTATGCTTGGTATAAAAGTTGGTGGAGGTTCTGTGATGTTTGCTAAATAAGCTATCTTCGGGATGACCAGGTTGTTTACTAGTATTGCTCTACCAAATATAGTAGTTGCTGCATAATGAAATCTTTTAAGTGTGTTTTTGGTTTTCTTTAAAATATTTTCCCACTGCTGTGTGTGGTAATATGTTGGGTTGCTTGTCCACGTGATGCCGCATATTTTAATTTCCTTCTCTATTTTAAGGTTAAAGGGGATGTTTGAGGGGATTTCCCACCTGCCCAATCCCATAATACAAGATTTATTTATGTTGATTTTTGACCCGCTTGCCCTCCCAAATTGAATAAACTTATCTATGATTGCGGCTTTTTCTGAGGAGGGAAAAAGGGTGGTGTCATCAGCGTATGCTTTAACTTTAACTACGGGCGTGGGGCCTGGGATTCTTATCCCCGTGATTCCACTATCTAGCCTGATGGTTTCTAAAAGGGGTTCCAGGCAAAGGGCGTATAAAAAGGGAGAAAGACACCCTTGTCTATCAGATCTTCTAATAGGGATACTGCCACTAAGGGTTTGGTTTATTATAAGTTTGCTTGTGGCATCAGTGTAAACTAGCTTTATGTATTTCTTCATTCTTCCATCTGTCTTCGTCTTGTCTAGTATTTTGAAAAGGTAGTCATGGTCTATTCTGTCAAAGGCTTTTTCCTGGTCAATAGAAAAGAGGGCTGCTTTCAAGTCTTTCTCTTTACAGTAATATATAATGTCTCTTAAAAAATGGTTAAGTTCGTCGATGTTTTTGTCTGGGTTGCTACAGTATTGGTCCTGTCCTATTAAGTGTGGTATGAGGGGTTTTAGTCTTAGAAAAATCATTTTCGTCAGGAGTTTGTAGTCGGTGTTTAGACGTGAGATGGGTCGAAAGTCGCTAGGTGAGGTGTTGTTTTCTTGTTTTTTTTTTTGGTAGAAGTGTGATATAGGCTAAGTTGAAATCTCTAGGTAACTGTTCTGTCACTAACATGTCGCTGTATAGATTTAATAGTAGGGGTCCTATTTGGGGAAAAAAGGCTTTGTAAAATTCAAACGTCAGACCGTCTGGGCCAGGGGATTTGTTGTTTTGTGTTGTATCTAAAGCAGCCCTCAGTTCGTCTAGCGTAAAGGGAGCGTCTGTCTCTATCATTGGTATTTCTTTGCAGTTCTGTAAAAATACTTTTTGTGCGTTGTCGTCCGTCTGTTCCTTGTCATACAAATTAGTAAAGTGTTTCGTAAATGTGTCTGTTATTTTGTCCAGGCCGTGTATAGTTTCTCCTTTACTATCAACAATGTTGTCAATAGTTCTGTCAATTTGAATGTTTTGTTCTGCTGATAAAAAAAGTTTGTTAGGCCCTTCGGTTATTTTTTTACTTTTGCACCTCAATTCCGCTCCTTTGTATTGATAGTTAAATAGTTCTTCTAGTTGTGCTAGTATATGTGTTTTGGCTGCTTCGTCTTCTTCGTGTGTTAGTAAATTTTTAAGTCTTTCCTCTTCTTTTTTCCTTTTTGAGTTGACTTGTGTGGCCAGTATTTGGCTTTGCTGCTTAATGGAGCTTTTAATTAGCGCCCATATTTGTCTGACTTTGAAATGGGGTGTGTTTGAGTCATGTATTATATTTTTGAGTAGGTTTGCGATTGTTTTTAAATAGAGCGGGTCATTTAGGAGGTCGTTGTTAAGTTTCCAGATCGGTGTTTTTTGTTTATTCTTTTTTTAGTTTTGGGTTCAGCAGTTCCACTAAGACTCCTTTGTGGTCTGATTTATTGTAACGTCTCTACGAGATGTGTTACACTTTTTGTTTCGCACGTCTTTAGCACATACACGGCTAGATAGAGCACATACACTCTAGATAGAGCACATACACTCTATCTAACCGTGTTTCTATTCGGTGTGCCTTGTCCTGAACGTGGTGACCCGGCCCGTGACCTCTACTTCTTTATAGGCATCTACTAACCGGAAAGCCTTGATGACTCCCCCCAAATAGTCATGCGTTTTAATTGTTACATGAGGAGCAGGACCCTCTGTGTTTGTGTTTTGCTTGTCTAATTGGGAATCAATGTAATTTAAATCACCCCCTACTATCAAATTTTCTCCTGCGTACTGAGTGTGTAGAATGTCACTTAGCATTCCAAAAAACTCGTGTTTCTCTTTTTTTTGAGCGGATGCATAAATGTTGACTAACGTGTATGTGTGTTTTTGTGAGCTTGTCCTAATTATTACTATCCTCCCGCTATTGTCTTGATATGAGTGTGTGATTGAAAACCTATTGGATGTTTGTAAAATGGCTGTCCCTCGTGGCTTTCTACCTAAACTAAAATAACCCTCCCGGAGGCCCATAAGAGAGACTGCTTTTTTGGCCTCTTGCAGAAAGATAAAATCTGGCTTGTATTTCCTTGTGAGGTGTGCTATGTATGTGTGTTTATTGTTAAGCCCTCTGATGTTGAGTGTCAAAATTTTGATGTCTGCCATGAGTGTATGAGATTGGTTTGCGTGTTTGTTATTCTATTGTGTGTGTATGCATTTTATCTTTAAGAGTTGCTTTGTTGTTTATGTGTTTGAATGTGTGTTAGGGTCCTCGCCCTCATCTATGACTAGCACTGACGGGGAGTCTGGAAAGTTCAGCTCGAGCTTGAACTGTTCTTCCTCTCTTTTCTCCTCCTCTACCCGGGGATCCTCGTTTAGATCCTCTGATGAGGAAGAGAGAGAGAGAGGGCCCTCTTTCTTGTTATTTTGGATGGGGTGGTTGGTGCTGAACTTGCCCCTCCGGATATTTTAATTTTTTTACTTTGCTTAGATTTGTTTTCAGGGCTGTTAGGTGGGGGGAGAGCACTTGGAGTAGCTCCCATAGCTTCTATTTGTTTTTCCCCCTCCTTTGCTGCTTTCAACCATTGTGAAGCCATCTTTTTTTAGCTGTTGATCAATCTCGGATTGCTTTTTCTCTCCCTCACCTTTAAGGACCATGGCATAGGAGATTTTCCCTCCTACCTCCTTTGCACCTTCTGTGGGGTTTTGGTCCCGTCTGGGGTTCGCCCTATTTGGACACTGGTTTGACCAGTGCTGATCCTGTCCGCAATGCCAGCACTGTTGTCTACGTCCCGGGATGGTCACGAGGACCTTGTAGGTCCTCGGATCGTCCTCGTATCGTAACTGAATATAATGGGGGAGTTCAGTCTGTTTGCGGATTTTTATCCAAGCCGCCCACTTATCTGAGTTGCCTAGCTCGATTGGCTCTATCTTGGAGCCTTCTTCTGCAAAGGCTCCAAAGATTTCTCCTATCTTTGATTTGTTTATGGTTGGTGCTACCCAGTGAAGGGTAACCCTGATTTTTTCGTCTTCTAAGGTACAGACATCTGCCTTGAAGTCCTTATCATTCCCGAATGATTTCCCTAGTATACGGGTTCTCACTCGGGCGGATGTTGGGACCAGGAACCAGACAAAGGGGTTCTCGAAGCGATAGAGAGAACTCACTTCGTCCGGTGTTAGTTTCAGGCACTCTATTAGGCTCGCCATAGTGGCCTTAACAGCCCCTTGGCCTGACAGCTTTAGAAGCAAGGTACCTGGGGCGTGGACAAGTCCACCATCCAGGTCCTTTTTTTCAATAAAAAATGTCTTAACTGACATTTGTACAAGGGTTTATCACAAGTACAGAGACAGGAAAGAGACGATAACTACACTACACAGTACTTTACTACATAACCCTCGCGCCGTCCACTCTATACAGTAACACACAAAAAAACCACAGAATCACAAAAAAACCACAGAAACATAAGTAATCCACAGAATAAATCCTCAAGTGTTAGCTACTTAATCTATCTCTTATTCGAATGCTCAAAACTGATCAGTAATAATTAATATGTTTCACGTAAATAAAGTTTACAAGATTTCTATTTGTTTTAATTTAGGTCAAACTTATAATGCATTCTAATTAGCTTTTTCTCTTAAAAAAACTGCTTGCATAACTGATTTAAAAATTAGATTTTTCGCTTTCAGAAAAAAAAAAGTAGCCGTTGCATCAGAACTTTGAATGGTCTAAAATATTGTGATGTCGGATTTTCAATATCTTTTCTAGTTTACGAGATCTAAACGGGACAGACGGACAGACGGAAAGACATTTCGCACAAAACTGATAGCGTCTTTTCCCCTTTCGGGGGCCGCTAAAAATGGTCAGCTAACTTGACCACTGGTGAGTCACAAGCTTGACCCGGTCAGCCAATATGTTTGGATTCGGGCTGATAAGATTGAGATGTCCAGTAATCAATATTAGAAATTCAGACCAATGAACACACGATCCACTCGGCCACACAGCAGATGAACAATGCATTGATTTTCATAGCCACTGGCGGCGTTGAAAACAATGCACAATTGCACATAACCTAATTACAGTCTGGTATCCAGAATCTAGAACATTCGTTTGGGATCAGCTGAACTTAGCAGCTCATTTTCTGCATAATACTCAAGTAAATTTTTTTTCAAGTAGTGAACCTCAATGCATTTTACTATCTGTATTAACTAGAGATATATACTTACAATTGGAGAGATTAAAGAAACACCTAGCTGTCTGATGGTATGGTATTCGCTACGGACTGTCGTCATCATGGTTCCGAGTTCGAATCTTTTCGCTGTCCCTTCTTTGCCATCCGGCAAGAGGTTTGGCCTTTGACCTTATCATCTTCACTTCATTTCTGAAGTAAATTTGGCAATTTTTGAAACAAAACACAATTTCATTATTCTATTCAACACCTTACTTCATTAGGCATGCGCTCTTCCATCAACTGAACCAAAGTTGAATTTGTCTCTTGATACCATACAGCTGGTTTTGTTACGTGAACTGTCCCAGCACCTCTACAAATTGACGGAAGTCAAGGGACAGATAACAATGATGACAGTAAATTTATTTTCTCCTTTAGAAAAATAGATTGGATCTGTATTTGGATTTAACATGATGTAGAGTTTATTAATTTTTGAAGCCGTATGCTGAAAAATATTCCAGAAATATCCAGATCTATTTTGTAATTCTCATTAGAATTTGAGTCGTAGGAACAAAAAATTATGCTAATGTTCATCACAAAATCAAAATGGCTGTCTATCCATTAGTAAGGAGAGCACATAAATGCATTAACAATTCAACAGAATGTAAAATATTCCTAAAATTTAAATTAAAAAAAAAATACATTTTCAGAGAAAAAAGCTTTCACGGGCCGCAGTTCTATTTTAATACAGAACTAAGAAACGTTTTGACCACTGCTTACAGTTAAAGAAGTGAAGACCGGCATGTTGCTTATCATCGAGTAGCTTCAGAGACAAGGACAACAAAAATAAGCCAAGAATCAAACGTATACAAATGTGTCCTGAATATATCGTGGTATTATGTGGGATCATTTTCATCTCGAACGGTTGTAGTCTTTAAACACAAATTAGTTTTATCTGAATCACAGAAAAATGAGACAGCCAGCTTTGTTGTGGAGAAATGTTAAGAAACAAAAATCCAATGAAAAAAAAACACACAAAAAGCAACAACAACAACATGTAAATAAATGTTGTGACTTACCGAACATAGGAACAAAAGTGCCCAAAGTAAAAATTATTCTTATCATAAAGCATTTAATCCAGTACTTCTATATTGTAAAAAATTACTGTGATATGGATATAATTAATGCGAATATTTTCAGCTATTCCTAGACACTATCCACTATAGCTTTGTCCACGAGCATGAATTGTTCCTTATAGATTGAACATATTGCGAATCAATTTCTAAAATGATTTTTTTTTTAATAGACAGAAAATTTTGAATTTTTATTATGAACCTATGCAACAAACTGACCGCTGGTCATTTAGCAAAGCCAAAAGAAATGAAAGCTCCGGGTACCATGAACAAGCACTGGCTTCGCGACGTCAGGGATGTCCGGTTAAACTTGGACTGGGCCGAGCACCTCCAGAAATCAATACAAAGCCAAACGAGGCTTTCATAACTTGATGTGGCTTTTCTAGTCACGTCAATAGCTACATCAAAAAAGCTCAAGCCATCTTAATTTTTTTTCTCCTTCTTTTTTTTTCCGATTAATATATTATTTATGTCGAATAGGAATCAAGTTCACCCATTGATTACAATATTCAGCAGTGAGAGTTCGATGGGATTAATATAGACATTTGATTAGAGTAAGACCTTTAGTAAAATCATTAAACTTTGAGACACTTCAGGATAGAATAATAAACAAGGTTACAAAAGACAGTTTGTGTGGAAACACAAACTCAAAATCGGCCCCCGAAGTGGTCCACCCAGGCAGGCTTCAATATTTTCAGAAAGAACATCCGAATGAAATTATATCAAAGACAAATGAGAGATAAGAATGGAGAAAGAAGGTTAACAGATCTTGTGTAGTGCCCCAACGGTCACGCAGATCAAAGGATAGGTGAAAGTGAATGTAAAGTTAGATGTGAACCTGGCCTAACTAGTTCTCCTTTCAGACCTTGTGGTCGATAGGGCAGATGATGTAAAGTTCATCTGTTTTTGTGGCCTACGGTTAACGAGGGTGTCATGTAGCCAGCACAACGACCAACCGCCTTTACTTTTCCCCAACTAATATCAGGTACCCATTAGAGCTGAGTGGACTCAGAGGCGCCCAAAGATGAAAATCCCAGTCTTCACCAGGATTCGAATCCTGGACCCCGGTTCGGAAGCCAAGCGCTTTACCGCTCAACCACCGCGACTCCCTTGCCTAACTGACGTCTTATAATTGATCTAATAGTTTTGAAAAGGCTCGATCTCTTATTTGAATCCTCTAAAAAAACAACAAAAAAAAACGAAAAAATTCGGCTTAAAAAAGGTTCAGAAAAATGAAGTTTACAAGATAACTATTCATTTTAAATAAGGTCTAACTTATAATGCATACTAATTAGCTTTTTCTCTTAAAAAAACTGCTTGCATAACTGATTTTAAAAATTAGATTTTTCGCTTTCAGAAAAAAAAAAGTAGCCGTTGCATCAGAACTTTGAATGGTCTAAAATATTGTGATGTCGGATTTTCAATATCTTTTCTAGTTTACGAGATCTAAACGGGACGGACGGACAGACGGACAGACATTTCGCACTAAACTAATAGCGTCTTTTCCCCTTTCGGGGGCTACTAAAAAATAATGTATCAATTATAAATAAAACAATTCAAATACAAAAACAAAACCTAATAAAATACTCAGAAAGACACACACACTAAAACAAACAAGAAAAACGTTGAAAATACTTGTTTTAAAAAGACAATAATTCCTTTATGCAGCTTTTTAAGCGATTGTTTTCCTCTTTAAAATTAATGAATCTTAAATTTCAAAACATTTTGTACCCCGATCTATTCCCCCTTTTCCCCGAGAAAGAATCATGGTTCCAGGGAAATCGTTAGATCCTCTTTTATAAGCAGCGTAAATTCGACAGACAAACAGCACAAATGAAAAAGAATCAATTTCCTAAAGGGGAAAAAAAATGTGTACAGCCAGATAAACTTTTATTGACAAACGATTTAAAATATTGTGTACGTCCGTCCGTCCATCGTGTTTAAATCTTTAAAAAATGGAAAAGATCTTTAAAAATCCCTTTTTATGATTGTAGCTTGCAAAGTTTAATATAATCTCAAACAGCTACTTTTTATCTTCCGAAAACGAACAGCTTTGTTATTAAAATAAAATAGGCTAGCCGTTGTTTTTTTTTTAAAATAAAAATAACGTCATTTTTTAACTATTAATTTTTAATAGTGTCTGATTTGATCACGGGCAAACGCCATTTTGCATATTTTGTAAAAATCCAAATTATCTTCAAAATTTATTGCTTCATGGGCAAGGCCAGACTGACTACTTTGATATACTCGTGCTAAATGTATGTCTTACGCTAGACCTACTTAACCCTTTAGCCCTTGAACACTAGGATTGTAATACCATTTTGTAATAAAGCTCAGCACTTTAAGAGTTAAGTAAAAGTAAGGTCTGGTCAAGAGATCTCTTACTTCTGCTCGTGGGTGTTGTGGGTTAGCGGTAAAGTGCTTGGCCTCCAAACCGAGAGTCTCGAGTTCGAATGACGGAGAGGCCTCTGGGATTTTGAATTAGGAGATCTTTTAGGGCGCTCTCGAGTCTCCCCAACTCTAATGGGTACCTGAAATTAGATGGGAAAGTAAAGGCGGTTGGTCTTCATGTTGGTCACGTGACACCCTCGTTAACCATCGGTCAAAATATTTTGTTTAGACATCACCACCTCCACAAGAATCAGTTATAACAGTTTTCAAGAAATAATACAAATATGAAAGCACTTTATTGGGATAGGAAAATGAAAATCGGTGCAGCCTGTTAGGACAACAGATAGCTAAACAAACCAATAGTGTTTGGGCAACAGGTAGCTATATGAACCAATAGGCCTACTGTTTGGACATAGATAGCTAAACAAACCAATAGTGTTTGGGCAACAGGTAGCTATATGAACCAATAGGCTTACTGTTTGGACATAGATAGATAAACAAGCCAATAGTGTTTGGGCAACATATAGCTAAAAAAACAATACTGTTTGGGCAACAGATAGCTAAACAAACAAATACTGTTTTGGCAACAGATAGCTGAAAAAATAAATAGGCCTACTAACTGTTTTGACAACACATATCTGAGCAAATAAATGTTTGGGCCACTTATAACTCAACAAAAATATCAAAATTAACTATAATGACAGACTATTTCAATATTCATAAAAATTAATATATTTTTTATTATTTCAATGAAAATAAAGATAACAAGTTTCTGCACTTCCTTTCAGGTTAAATTTATTGTACAGAATGGTTCCCTGACTACTCTGTATGGAGACATACAACCTCCAAGCAGTTCTTCAGAAAGTTGGGAAACATACATAAATATGTTTATTCCACAAAAGTTGTATTTCTTGTAATATAATACTATTATTATATATTGAGCAGCCATTTTATATTGAGTATTAACAAACAAATACTGTCAACAAAAATGTCAAGTTATATATCACAATACATTTTCTTTCACTCTCTTTGATTCATTGGTATAACATTTATTTTTAAATCTAGCATTCTCTCCCTTGTCCTTGACAACTCTCATTGATAAACTTTTATGTACATTCACATTAAATCATTTTATCACTAAGTCTATATTTCATTCATTTTACTTACATGAGGCAGAGTGGCAATCACTGTTAGACCACTTTTGGCTACCTATCTAAGAGGCTCGAGATTGAATACTAACTCAGACAGAGCTGTATCTGCTGAGCCCCTAAAGGCAACATGTAAACTTTCTTCCAGTTAGCCCCGCCTGGTTCCCTCAATCCCTCCTCCCCCACACGTCCACAAAAGAAAGGGGACCAGTGAGCACTAAGCATGAAAGGCACACTGAATAAAAGCATTAAAAAAAGTTTTAAAATATCATTTACATATAGTAAGAACAAAAAATAGTAGGCATGGTAAAATTGTCACTTGTTAGAGCAACTGAAACAGCAAAAAGACAATGTATAGTTTACTTACACACCATCTAGAATATAGAAATTACAGCAAGGAAAGCAATAGAAAATACATCAAGGGAAGCAACTTAAAAAAAAAAGCCTCAAGGGAAGCAACTTTAAGAAACTGCATCAAGGGAAGCAACTTTAAGACAATGCATTAAAGAGGCAATAGTCTTGTTAATAATGTATATAAAGTTCCTCTTCAATACATTGTACCCATTTTCAGACCTGATGAACTGCAGGGCAGAAAATGTCATCTGCTTCAGTGGTCAACTAGGGTGCAATTGAGCCCATCACCAAGATCAACCGTCTTTACTTTTCCCCAACTAATATTAGTTATCCATTAGAGTTAGGTGGAATTAGAACCGCCTTTAAAATTTCAAAATTTAATATCCCATTATTCAATCAGATTTAAAACTGAGACCATCAGTTTCAAAGCAAACTGATTTACCACTTGGCCACCATGCCCCCCTTATTAAATACATAATACTGCTAAATAATCTAAAGCTACATTTCTGTGGCTAAAGATTGACTAGGATTCAATGTAACCAGCACATTGACAAGCAAAGCATTTTTTTCTTGTATTAGGCTTAGTTTTTCGCTCCTTCAGTCTACATATTCCAATGAAAAAAACAACTGTTTAGCCACTTTTGGCTATCTATCGGCTGGAGATTGAATACTAACTTTGGTGTGCAACCTTCTAATAATAATACTCTATACAAAATTTTTTATAAAAGGTGAAAAGTGAAAATCTTGGTCCACATTGTCCTGAATAATGGCATACAAAATACATTTAGATAGCACAACATCAAGCTGCATTAAAAATTGTCCTGTAAGAAATGTTTTATAGCTCTTACAGTGGCTTGGAACTCAGCAGCTATTCCCGAGATTAAAAACATAAAGTCAGTGCTTTTGAGAATTCAAATTGAAATTAGGTTTGAGTTCCTTATCTGTTGAACCAAACTTGTTCATTATCCCCACTCTACTTGATTTAATTAAAAAACATTTTGGGACATTTTTAGACACCTTTTAAAATGGCTGCCGGCCATGTGATATGTACTTCAGACTGTCATAACAATGATCCAAGGTTTGAGTCCTGTTCGCTGCCAACCCCAGCCTTGCTGCAGTAGGTTTGGACTAAGTTATAATAATATTCATTTGTAAAGAAATTTCAGAAACTTACAAAACCACAAAATGTACAGCTTTTTTTTTACTGTCTAAAGGACTGTGTTACCGTACATATAACATCGTACAATGTACATATAATGTACTTATAACGTACTTATATAACAGTTCATATTGTTTCTTTGTTTTTCTCTAGACAAATGACATGTTACCATTTTTATCCCAACTATGTTTCACATAGTTTGATACATTATTGTCTCTCTTGTAAATGTTGCAATGATCATTATCTTCCAAGATTTCAGGTTTCATCTGTCTCTGCTCTTTGCATTGTGTCATAGTCACAAAGGTAGACTTATTTTGGACTGTGTCAGGGCTAGTGTCAAAGATTCGGGCTAGCTGATCACCCATTTGTGTTGTACAATTATTTTCATGAATATTCATTTGTCGTGTGTAATTATCTTCCTGAATATTTTTTTGTGGTGTATATTTATCTTCTGGAATATTCATTTGATAATCTTCATGACTGAAGAGGTTCCTGCTACTTCCCTGTTTCTCATAATTTCTTATACAATCTGGATAATCGTTTATAGTATTTTGACTACTATTTTCAGCATAATTATCAAAATTGTCATTATCATTATGAAAGCTATTATCTTCTTCATTACAACTATTATCAACATTGTGATCACTTCCTAACCCTACTACTTGGCAGACTTTAGTTCCATCCTCATATACCCTATAAGGTAATTTAGAATCATGTGAACCATTTTGCACACCAACAAGTAGATCTTTGCTGAGCTCAAAATTATGTTCTTTCTGCTCTTTATTCTTAACATAATCATTAGGGGAAGTAACCCCACAAAATCTTTGATAACCCTCGTTATATTTATAATTATCATGTCCTTTGTCATATACTTTTATTTCACTGATGACACCAAGTAAGTCTGTGTTTGAGTCGGACTTGTCATCCACCTGGTCTTGCTTAGGGCAATCTGCCATTGTCACATATTCCTCTATTGGACATTTGCAGTTGCCGGTGACAGGTAAAGACCTGTGTTTCTCAACATCAGTTTCTAAAAATGTTTTATCATGAGCAATGTCAGTAGATCTAGACAGGGCATTATCCTGAGCAGTGTAGTTAGTACTAGACACACTATCCATTTTTTGTTTGGAGTCGTCAGGTTTTGGAGTTGGAAAATCAAAACAATTTGATACAATCAAGTCTGGCTTGGTTGGACTGATGGCTTTAGAATGTAATTGATATTCATTATTCCAGTTAGTCACTGGTGTAAGGTTAGGATCATTAGATGTATTAACAGATGTTGGTTCAACATGACCCATACGTGTGTAGCCTGAAGGGGGCAGTTGGCTTATCTGGAATTCATTAAAAGAACTCTTTGTCTGCTCTGTTTCAGAAGTGATCTGTGGCTGCAATGTAGTGACTTCCTTATGCTCATTGGAAGAGCAGATTGATTCAATTCCAGACTCATCACTGTAGTCTTGAGTAGAATCAATCTAAAAAGATAAAAAATAAAAAACAAAAAATAAATAAACATGAATTTTGAAGAAATTTAAAAAATTTAGCTATCTCTACATTAAGAGCAAGATGTCAGATAAGATTTATAATTCTAAAATCTAATATATACAAGTGTAAATGTTAATGAATTCAGAATTGTGTTGGAGAAAAAAAGCCAACCAAAGCTACAGAATTATTGTTTTAATTTCTTTTCCTTAGAGAATGTAATAAACTAATCATTATAGCTAGTAGGCAAATTGAAAAAACTAGACATTTTGATTGAATAATATGTAACACTAATTTCATTTTCTATCTACTTTTATTATAACTATATTAAACAATTGATATTTTTTTTTTTTAAGTTTAAAATAAAATAAAAATGAATAAATTTATATAAAACAACAAGTTACATAAAAAAGTTTTTTTTAAAAGACATTCCTCCTTTATTAAGTTGTTGTCCATTGCATTAGCCTAGAAAGATTATTTTATTACTTTATTAAATAAATAATGAATGATAGATTTAAACAAAAATGGATAAATCTACTCTGGGTATATAAAATTCTAATAATAGGCCAATAGAGCTAGACTTAAAAGATGGTGCAGAAAAGTTTCTGAATGTCTATTTAATAAACTATTTAATGAATAAGGCCTTCAAGGGTTATATTTGTTCAAGATATATATAGCTCATCCCTTCATGGTTCGATGATAACCAATTTCATCAACCTGGGGACTGTGGAATTAGCACTGCAGTTTTGTGGCTCCTCATGTGGCTGGTGAGGCCTATGTAAGCTCCTAATGTGCAGTTTAGTTGAGCTGGGGCTTGGGGCTTGTGTCAGTTGCATTTATTTTTTTCTCTGGCACTTTTATTCTGCCAGACTGTTCTCTTGAATTCTGCAATTTTTTTTTTTTGCCAGTTTTCACAGTGTGATACCATGATTCTGTTCAAGATAAAAATTGTCTAGAACTCAAGCCAAATTTAACTTAATTCTTTGTATTATACTTTGAAAAAATTTAACAGTCAAACTAGTGTTTTCCTAGTGTGACCAATTAGCTTGTATTCTTTTTCCATATACTACATCAACGTTCACATTTCTAACAAAATCCTTAGAGCCTATTTTGATAACTGTGTCCATCACCCTTTTATTTTTGGACCAGATGAAGAATTTGGAAGCTAAAAAGATGAATTGAAAACAAAGAAAACAAAATTACATAATATTATTGAGCTTATTTCTATTTTCAATATTTTCTACTTTCCCTGACCTTTGTTTGCCTGAAGGAATGACTTGATGTTTTATCTTCTTCAGGCTGTATTTTTATTTTATTAATTTGTTTTCTTGACTTTATGCATGCCCTAGAAAGAAAATTTCATCATTTTCAGCAAAGAGTTAGGATTGAACTACATGAGTGTAAAAGAAAATAAAAAATTAAGGACAAAATGAAAATAAAACCATAATTTAAAAATAGAAAAACAAAACCAAATAAAATACTCAGAAAGACACAGAAATAGAGGTACATTTCTTATTCCATACGCTAGAACAAACTTGTACTATCAGCCAGGAAAACCAACGACTTAGCAGAGTTTAAGTCATTGATTAATATGCATGACTAGATTGACACATGAAATGCGCAGGACATAATTATCTTCTTTTTTGAAATAAAGTCTGTAATATATAGGATAATAAGGCTTGTCTTCGAATCTGAAGATTAATGAGAAATGCGGTATTTCCCCTGGCTGCACAGCCCCAGCTGTGACATACATATTTGGCCGCATCCAGGGCCAGCGTAACCATATAGGATAAGAAAAGAAAAAACACTATCCATGATATTTTATAAAGTCAAATGAATATTTATACATATAAAATTTTTGTTTTCGAAAATGGTGGACAAACACATATAAGGTCAATGCTGAATAAAATACACGTAAGAAGATTATCATTTATATACGTGCTGCTGTTTTAGTTAAATTTAATGCACAATACAATGTCTTGTAAATAGTCTTTTTAAACAATTTAACTTACCAGCAAAAGTAAACAAATACACCAGAGATGGCAAAGAGTATGACCAGTGACGAGACTATAGCTGCTATTGTTGTTCCTAGAAAAAAATTATTTACAATTTCAACTGCTTAAACCTTAGATATTAGTTTAAAATGTGTAATTCAGTTTTATAAACAAGCCTCTATATTTTATACAGCAAAATATATCAAATCTGTTTTTTTAAACATGTTCAGGCTCTGTGAGTGCTATAAATTATGTGCAGTTAATTAAATCTATTGTAATGACTTACTGCTTTTCATCTTTTCCCTTACTTTTACATTATGCTGTTTTTATACATGATACATTTGGGATACAAAAGTTGCAAATGTCAATGTCACATCAATGTGTCTAATCTTAAATAAACTAGGTAACAAAGACAGTTTGTGTGGAAACACAAACTCAAAATCGGCCCCTGAAGTGGTGCAACCAGGAAGGAAAAAAAAGCAGGTTTCAATATTTTCAGAAGAATACCAGTATTAAATTCTATCAGAAGTGGTCTACCTAGGCAGGTAAAAAGGCAGGTTTCAATATTTTCAGAAAGAATATCATAATGAAATTCTATCAAAGGTAAATGACAGAGAAGAATGGAGAAAGAAGGTTGACAGATCTTGTGTGGTGCCCCAAAGGTCCAGCAGACCAAGGGATAGGTGAAAGTGAATGTGAAGTTAGGTATGAACTTGGCCTAACTGATGTCTTATAATGAGTATCTAATTGATTTAATTGTTTTGTAAAGGGTCAATCTCTTATTCAAAGCCTCAAGAAAAAAACCTTTCCGTAAAAAAAAAAAATTCCTTTTGTTTTGTGTTCCATGGCATTCAGGATGCTCTGCAGTTCACATGACAATATGAAAAACTACTTATTAATTGTTGTTTTAAATTGTCCAACTTATTTGCATAGTAAATAGATTTTTTCTCTTTAAAAAAAGTTAACAATTTTTTTGTAAATGTAGTATTTAGTATGACAGAACTTACATAACTTAGCAATACAATTTTATCGAAAATCTAAAACCATTTGCCTAAATGTTTTAAATATATGGTTAATTGTTGTCTCCTTTAGTAAAAAGTCTCCAGTGTTTGTTACTATTAATACTGAATAGTTGTAAAACTGGCATATTTTTATAAAAAAACTGCTTGCAAATTTGATTTTAAAAAATTAGATTTTTCGCTTTCAGAAAAAAAAAAAGTAGCGGTTGCATCAGAACTTTGAATTATCTAAAATATAATGATGTCCGATTTTCATTTTCTCTGCTAGTTTCTGAGATCTAAATTGGATGGACTGAGTGCTTTTGAGATCTGTTACCATATCCAGCAATGAATAAATTTGGTTTTATGAAATTGAAAGCTTATTAAATCTAAATATGCTTTTTTTTTTTTTTTTTTTTTTTTTTTTTTTTTTTTGTAAAAAAGATGACATAACTTGATATGTGAGTACAACTGCCCTAGATGGGCTGCCTACAAGTTTGTGTGTTTATTATATTGTGTAAATTTTCTTTATGCAAAAAATTTTTCAGATTTTATATGGCTGAATGGACTATCGTTAGGTGTCCTGATGGTCCCGGGTTCATACCTTGCTTTGCTGTCATCCCCATGTTGTCCTGATGAAGGTTTGAGCTATGATGTAGATAATCTTTAACCTCCAAAACATACATATGATAAATCATTAATGATGAAAGAAATAAAAAAAAGAAACGTTGAGGTTGCTTAACAGATTTAGTCTATATCCATGAGATTACCACTTATTCTGTACTTGGTTTTCCCTACTCTAAAATCTGACAATTCTCCGTGAACTGCAAATGGTGATGTTGCCCGGATGGACACGTTGTACTCCTTATCATCATCCAGAGATTGGACTGTAAGGTTGTTACTGGAACTAATGACATTATGTTCTGAAACAAAGAGGACATAATTAAGAGAAGAATATCTAAATTCCAACTTAATAATAAAATAATAATAAAACAATAAATGAGACTTTATATTCTCTAAGCACTCAGTTATTATCAAGGATTTACTCAAAAGGAGTAGAAGTCTAAAAACAATACTGAAACAATAATTAATTTGCTACTAATTTAAGACAATGCTTAACCCTAGAAGGCCCACTTTCTTCCAGAATGTGTCATGCTATAGTATTCATCAAGCAATAGAAAAAAGAATAATTTAAAAACAAAGGGAAAGAACTGCTATGAACTGCCATTTATCTGAAACTTATGGGGTTTATCTCCCTTTCTGTCATATAAAACAAAATGAATAAATTAGTACTAAATTGGTTAATTTTGGATTGATTCGTGAATTGTTATATATATATATATATATATATATATATATATATATATATATATATATATATATATATATATATATATATATATATATATATATATACATATTTATATATATAATAAGGCTTGTCTTCGAGTCTGAAGATTAGTGAGGAATGCAGTATTTCCCGTGGCTGTGTAGCCCTAGCTGTGACCTACATAATTTGCCACAATCGGGGCAAGCATAACCATTGTCCGCAGTTGGTCGATTTAGATTTTCTTTTCGCTGACTGCGTTTGTCCTCGGCAGTGGATTTTCTTTTAGTATCAAATGTGTATTTTGCGGCCTTGGTGAGTTACCTCCAGCTGTCTCAGTCTCGTTCTATGGCCGCATGCAACCAGGTGCTCTCTTCTATGTCAGCTAGGAAAAGTTGACGCCTAAGCTGGTCTTTGCAGCATTTCCGTGGGGCTTGTCTTCGAGTTCAAAGATTAATGAGGAATGCAGTATTTCTTGTGGCTGTGTAGCCCTAGCTGTGACCTACATATTTTGCCACATTCAGGGCAAGCATAACCATTGTCCGCAGGTGGTCGATTTAGATTTTCTTTTCGCTGACTGCGTTTGTCCTTGGCAGTGGATTTTCTTTTGGTCTCAAATGTGTATCCTGCGGCCTTCATGAGTTACCTCCAGCTATCTTGTTCTAAGGCCGCATGCAATCAGGTGCTCTCTTCTATGTCAGCTAGGGAAAGTTGACGCCTAAGCTGGTCTTTGAAGCGTTTCCATGGGGCGTTTTTTTTACGTCGACCACCTTTTAGCTCACAAAAAAAAGACTGCCTTTGGCAGACGTTTGTCTCCCATACAGGATACGTACCCTGCCCAGCCTAACTGTCGGACCATAAGAAGTCCCTCTATACTGTCCATACTGGCATTCGCAAGGACATCGCTGTTTGTAGTGCGGTCTTGCCATGGTATGTAAATGATTGAGCGCAAGCATCTTTGGTGAAAGCGCTCAAGAAGTCTTAGTTGTTTTCTGAATAGTGTCCATGTCTCAGATCCATATAGACATTGATTTATGTAAGCAGGCAGAGCTTTTTGTTCCGCCAGACTCTCGTCTTTTGGTGTTCAAAAGAGCTACTGGCCCTGGCCAAACGGTTATCAACTTACCTAGAAATAAAGGCATTATTTGATACTAAACTACCTAGATATGTGAAGTGATCTAGATGCCTTCGTGCAATCGCTGTTTCATTTGACCCAGCATTACGCCAAAGAAGATAGCGAGCAGCCCTGCTTCACGCTATTTTCTATTGGGAAGTGATCAGACAGGCCACCATATATATATATATAATAAGGGGAGTAAATTCATTTATGTATATATATATATATGTATACATATATATTTTTTTTTTTTCACATCTCTCATTAAGTAGCATTTAATCCCCTTATTTTGAAAACATACAAAAAAATTAATCACCAACAATTAATTAAGTAATTTTTAATTTTTTTTTTTATTGATTTAAAGAATAATTGTGTAAAGTTTTAACTTGATCCAGGAATGGGAAATGGGAGAAAAAAAATATGTTCAAACTTTTTACCAGACAGACAGACAGACAGACAAACAGAGTGAGTTGATATAAACTTTGTAAAAATGGACACTACACTAGTTGACCGATCAATAGCAAAAAAGTGTCATGCTGTGTTGATCAAAAAGATTGTCCTATAACTACAAAATGTATTGTTAAAGGTAATGTACTAAACATGCATCTAATATTATAATGATGATTTGGTTGAATTAAAGAACCTATTTTGTCATAGAGGAGTGATGAAACTTTTAGATTAAAAATATGTAAAAATAATGTGGGCATTAAACTTTGACTAGCTAGTGATGACCAAACAACAACCCATGGGCCATATCAGGCCCACAAAGTGGTACTATTAATCCGTCTATACATCTACCAACAAAAGATATGTTTAAAATTTATATGGCCTCCAGGCAAAAAAAAGTTTAATATCACTTATCTATGATATTATTTTAGGATATCTAAATCATAACACATACAAATTTAAATTCCTTTTTGACAAACTCCTGACATTGATTTTATTTTCAAAATTAGATAAGAGTATGTATTTATAAAAAAAAACACAGTACAAATTGAAATATTAACATGGTAGCATCTTTAACATTGGAGACAGAACAACATAACACAAACAAATTTTGATTGAAAATCTCTGTGGCTGCTGTCAAGATAAATAATTTTTTTTTGGGGAGTGAGATATAAAATATTTTGTTGATATCTCTCTTATTTGATGAAGGAAGAAGTAAGGCAAGTAAGTGGCGCCTAAACCAGTAAGCTTCAGGCAGGAGGGGCTTGTTAGCAATGGCTGGCTATCCACTTAAGAGAAATAAAACTCTGAATTCAAACCGCTGCTGACTTGCAGGTAAACCCAATCATGGGACAGGCTTCGGGAGTAAACCCTGAGGAAAAATCAGGAGCTGGTGATCGTTAATCAGTTTTCAGCACCAAGTGCTACACCCTGGCAGAGCCTGCGATGCCGCTGATGCCGAACTGTATCAGCACTTGTTGCTCCTTTAAATACATCAGCTGTGTGGAGAGGGGGAACTGATGTGTGGGTGACCTTGTTCTGACCATAGCTAATGTCCAGGCATTCTTCTCATTTTCATGAGATGATCCATAGTTACTTCACAAATGAAGAAGGCCATGTATATTAAATGTAACACAATGACTGACAACTGAAAAAGGTGATGAATAGTAAACAAACAATTTGATTAAAAAGAATTGTACACTGTTAACTGAATGTTCTGATACCTTTACATTAAAAAACAAGACCTTAGAGGTATATGCTGCATTTCTTTGTGTGACTTTGCATAATATTTAAACTAAGTCAGAGTTAGGAACTGAAATTACTTACCTTGACATTGAGTCAGTCGTGTAAAAGTCTTGTCACTACATATATAGATAGTGTAGTTTTCTATCAATGAAAATTTCTCTTTGTTGCAGGGTTCAGGCAACCAAGTAATCTTAAGTGACCCGTAGGTATCTCCTGAGAACACCATGAGACCTTCAGGCTTTCTAGGTACTGAATGATGTCAAAAAAAAAATATAAACATTAGAAATGTCAGATAAAGATTTAAAAAAGAATGATGTTTAATGAACATATAAGCAAGTAGGATATCATATGAGAATATAAACATGAAGGATGTCAGATAAAAATTTAACATAAACCACATTAGTTAGTAGTTCACCTTTCAGACCATTTATTCTATAGTGTATATGATGTAAAGGTCACCTATTTCTGTGGCCCATGGTTAACAAGGGTGTCACAATGACCAACCACCTTTACTTTTCCCCAACTGTCAGGTACCCATCAGAGTTGGGTGGACTCAGAGGCGCTCAAAGACCCAGAAAGTAAAAATACCAATCTTCACCAGGATTTGAACGCAGGATCCCCAGTTTAGAAGCCAAACACTTTACCCCTTAGCCATTGTGCCTCCATAAACCACATTAGATGAAATATAAACCTTGTTTTGGCATGAGTATTACCATGTCAAAGAATAGATAGAAAATATTAGAAAGCCTCAAATTGAACAGCAAAAAAAAGGCATTCTCTGTTATTTAATTCTGCTATTTACATCCTATACATACTTGTAGAAACTATTTACAATTGAATCATAAATAGAGCCAGTAACATATAAGAATTTAAAATAGAACAGTTACATTAGCTTTAATAAGTTTAATAATTTTGAATTGCGAATTAATTATGTCTTAATGTAAACCTTTCAGACCTAACAATCTATGACGGAGATGGTGGTGAGTTCATCTGTTTCTATCACTGATATTTAAGTGGGTGTCATCTGACCAGCACAACAGCCAACTGCCTTTACTTCCCCATTGTAAGTCAGATACCCATTAGAACCCAATAGTAAAACACAATGAATATTCTAATGGTGCACCAATTAAAATATGAAGAAATGTTATTTACCAGTATTTCTCCTAAATACACATTTGGTAAGACTTATACCCTGTGTTTCACCATTGCCTAGGACCAAGGCATAGCCAAATAAACTGTCATGGTTACTGACATTGTAGATGGTGTAATGTCCAGATTTAGCTTCAGTTGAAAGATGCACATAGCCATTCTGGAGAATAAAAAAAATATTAACCAACAAAGAATATAAAAAAAAAATGAATTAACTAAAAGCAGCACATTAAAAGGGTAGATTTAATGTATTTTGTGTATTTATATATTTAATGTATTTTGTGTATTTATATATTTAATGTATTTTATATATTTATATATCGTAAGTATTTTCTGTATTTATATATTGTATGTATTTATGTATTAATTGCAAGGGAAATACAAAATATTAATGGAGAAAACAATTGTAGGCAATAAAGACAGTTTATGTGTAAACACAAATCAAATTTCTGCCAAAGTCAAAAGGCAGTTTCAATATTATCAATACAATAAACACACATTTAGGTAACTCTGCCAGACCAAGAAAAAACAAAGGACCTCTGGGCATCGATAGAGAACAACATCAGAAAGATAAGTCACCTTTAACCTATTTAGTGTTAATTGTTAGTCATTTTTGTTTGCTTTGTAGCTGATGAAGACTTTGTGGCCCAAACATTCTTGGTCTGGCAGGGTTACCTATATGAATTGTCAGGGGCGTGTATGGCGAGATTGAATATATTGTTTATTTTTGATAACTTTGGTATGAAAGAGTTATGTCCCTTTGTTTATGTCTTCCCAGGGTAGAAATGGGACTAAAAGGACAGAGCATCATGTCTACTTACTGAGCAATCAATATCTTTATTTTCTTTGCAAATATAAAAGACTAATGTTGCATTCATTTTAGTAAATGGCTTCCAGATTACATCCAAAGTCTGGAATTCATATTGAGATTGAATTTGTTCAACTTTCACATCCAGGCTATTTGTAAGACCTGGCAAAGAAGAATAAAAACTAGCTTTAATACAATTATTAATATACGATAACAAAGCTAAGATAATTATTGTAGCTTCATCAGTGTGTGCATAACTATATACACAGAAAACTTAATTAACAGTTGACTATATTGTAATCAGTATGACTAACTGAATGTATGAACTAATGGTTCAAATTGCACAGTCCACAGCAGCTCTTTCAAAATCTAAAATAATATGGAAAGACAAAGGCATAGCCCTCTACACCAAAATCAGGCTGATGCGCTCCCCGGTCATGGCCACATTCTTATATGCTTGTGAGTCTTGGACTCTGACTGCAGAACCAGAGAGGAGGATCCTAGCAATGGAATTGAGATGCTAGAGAAGGATCATATGTGTCACATTTAAAGACTGCATTACAAACCAAGAGAATAAAGACAGGATTACTGCAACAATTTAACACCATGATGACCTGCAAACTATAGTAAAAACATGCAAGCTAAAAAAACTATGGCATGAAGACATTCTAACCCTAACCCTAACCCTAAAGGTAATGAGTAACCACTTACCATAGTCTTGAGGAGGAATAGAAATCACTGAAGGAACCTGAGCTTTGCCTGTTTTTGTTGATGTGTATATAAATACATCATACTTTTGGTCACAGTCGAGTTCCACTTTGTGAGAATTAGTTTTTTTCAGTTCATGACATGGTATAGTCTCCAGTGATGAATTCACGCAAACTTCATAATGGTCCAGCAAACCTTGCAAGGATTTGGTATCTGGATTCTTTCATGAACAAAGTAAATATAAATAATTTAATATATTTCATAGTTTGTCTTAAAAAGGTTAACCCAAAAGTTCTAGCCTGTGTCTGATGACTTAAGAGTTGAGGGTTGGACCTGTTTTAAGTGTACTTCTAGAGAGGTATAACTTTAACAAATGCATATCTGTAATTATCATCATATTATTTGTACTATTTAAAATTGTTTAACAGATTAAAAACAAACAATATGATAGCTGCCTGGCAGAGTGGTATGCACTTTGGACTGTCAACACGATGTTACCAAACTCAAACACTACTGAATTAGGAAGTACCAATCTTTGATATAAATGTAATGTCAGAAACTTATAAACAATTACAATAAGACTGGAAAAATGCAATTTGTACATTTTTAATTTTCACACATTCTATAAAGCTTACATAATATTTGTAAACATTTAACAAAAAAAAAAGAGAAGGTTAGAAAGTTAAGACACAGCATTTTAGATACTTTTTAAGTCATGCAATAAATCAGGTAACAACAGTTCACCAAGTAGGTCTGAAATTGTGTATTAAAATATATGCAGCCTATATAAGTTACTGAAGTAACCTTAACTAGATGTAGAATTTTTATGTTTTAATTGAAAAGAAAAATGGAGATTGTGATATATGGTGTCTGAAAAGACTAAATGGCATTCCGAATGTACATGCTATATACACAATGACTCCCTGATCATATGATATGCGCTCTAGACTATCACCTCGATCATCCCAGATTCAAACACTGCCCCAACGTTCCTGCCCTTCTCTGTCACGCTTTGGGAGATTTAGACTAGGTTGTAATTATCTTCAAATGTACGAAATTTTAAGCAAATTCTAAGCAAGTACAACAAACAAAACAAAACAAATACAATATATGATTAAAGTTGGCAATAGAACTAAGACTAAAAACATTTGTTTTAGATGCATAAAAGCCAGACAACTCTTTCATAAATGTTTAATGTGATATATCTCAATCTAAATTTTAAACATCTAAATACACATAATTACATAATTATTTAAGATTATAATACAAAAATATAATACTAGACTTACCTGCCAGTACACGGTGACAACACATTTTCTTCTTTCAGTAGACTGAGTAGAGCATTCTGTGCTATGAAAAGATGAGCTTAGTGTTGGTGGGCCAAACAAGGGAGCTAATTGTAAAAATAAATCATAAATATAATTACACAATTATTTACCTTTTTTTTTGTAGGATTTGTATTGATTAATTAAGACACATTTTGTAAAAGTTAAATTGCTAAATATATAAAGAATCGAAATATAAATTTCATCAAAGCATTATATTTTTTGAGGGAGTTGGGTATGACAGTTTTAATATAAATAGGTAGATATAGATATAGGCCTATGCTTATATGTTTTTGCCTCCCTTCACTTATATCTGTGATGGGCAAACTAAGGCCTTAGCCCGCAGAAAGATTATAACCAGCCCGCCACATAATTTGTAAAAATATTTTACATAATTTCTCTCACTATGTAAAAAAAAAAAGTTTTTAAAATCATCGTAATAGCATTTCAAATTTAATTTCATGTATGATTTTTAAACCTATTATCTCACTTTGTGTGCATGCTCAAAAAACATTTTAACTCAAAAATCGGAAATTAAAAATTTAGAATTACTTCAGAATACCAAGTTTTTAATGATGAGTGGACATGCAGTTTCATAAATTTCAAAGACAAATTACTAAGCCTTATTTTTGATACAATCATGGCCATTTGCATTGTTAATAATATTCCTCATCACTTTACTTCTAAACACAGTAACTGATGATGAAAGAAAAGATAAAGTAACGTTGTAAGACAAGACAAGACCTGCAGCTTCAACTAATTCCTATCTAAAAATCATCCCAACAATTATTTATTAATATCTAAGATTATTAATAATTATGGGTTTGTCAAAATTTAATTCCCCAAATTTGATGCTCAAAGAATTAGTGCAATGTTTAAGTCTTCATATATTTTTAGACGCTTTTTTCAATAATAAAACTTTTAAAAAGTTGTGTCAGAAATAGATTGAAAAATGAAAACCTTAATTAGCTCTTCAGAAAACCACGTCCCAATTTAAATTAAATTATGAGGAATAATTATCCAAACAATTACAGCATTATGCATCACGTTTGTTTAAATTTCATTTCCTGAAATACATTTCTGTATTATTTTTTTAATAAAAAAAATTTATGGGCCACCAATTTTTGGCCCACTCCTAAAAAAGTTTGCCCATCACTGACATAGATAGCAGATTAAAAAAAAAAAGATTTTAAGTCTGATGAAAAAAAAAAATTGCTTACTGTCTTCTTTAGTCTGCATGACCACTTTTGACCAATCACTCCACGGTTGTTTATCTTCTCGTCTAACTTGAACAGAAACTGAGTAATTAGTAAATGGTGAAAGCTTGCATATAAAGACAGGCAGGTTCGATGTTCTGTATTTAGCCTCCAAAGTCGTCTGAAGTGAAAAAAACATGGGAGGAAGGGGAGCTATAAGAAAGTCAGTAAAAGAATAATGAGATTATATTAAAATATAATCTACTGCCAAGGACAGATGTAGACGGCAAAAGGAAAATCTAAATCCACCACCGTTTGACAATGGTTATGACTGCGCTGGATGTGGCAAAATATGTAGGAAATGAGTAGCCACAGGAAATACTGCATACCACATCCGACTCAAGACAAGCCTTATTAAAAAATAGGCTTACACAGCTAACCAGTTTATCATATGGTGTCATTTACAGCAACCCTAATCTTTAGATCTAAATACTGTGTTTTAAGAAGCAAAATATATTATCATCTGTCACATTAATATTGGATCCCTTGTCCTTTATGTCAACAAAATATGAAAAGCCACAATCACTAGTGGTACTGTGATTTTGAATTTTAGGACTTAAAAGGCGCCACTTGAGTTCACACAACTTTAATGGATACCTGATATTAGCTGGGGAAAAGTAATGGAGGATCAGTCATTGTGCTGGCCTCATGACACCCTTGTTAACCAAAAACCACAGAAACTGATGACTTTTACACCATCTGCCCTATAGATACCAAGTTCTGAAAGGGATACTTTACTTACTTTTACACTAACTATAGTTCAGACTCGAGGCAAAGAGAATAGCAGACACCAAAGAAAAATGACAAACCAAAAACTCATGCAAATGCAAACAAGGAAGCAATAGGCTAAGCCTACCTGCTCAACCTACCCTCTTAATCTATCCACTAAACATACCCATGCCCTGAATGTAATTACATTTTCATGACAAAGACTAGATTTCAGAGTCATCTAGAGATTTCCTGGAAAATAAGATTGAACACAAATAAGAAGCTTATTGAGTTTGATATTAAATACAAGCATTTAGAATTTCTTTATATGATCCATTGAAATCTAGGTTTCAATCAGAAAGAATAATAAAAATAAAAAATTAAAGATTAAAATTATGTCTGTAGAGTGACATACGTTGCGATGACAAATCCAAGAGAACAGTAGAACAGTGTGATAAAGAATGAACTGTGTTTGTTTAGGGCCTTTTGCTTGAGAGTCTTGGATGCTAAACAGAGAACTAGAGAGGAGGATCCAAGCAACAGAAATGAGATGCTACAGAAAAATCCTAAGTACCATATACAAAGACCACATCACAAATGAAGAGATTACAGACAGTATTAATTCAGCAAGTGGACTAACTGCTAACTACTGTCAAAAAATGCAAGCTAAAATTCAATGGCCATATCACAAAGTCATTAGGGCACGCAAAAACCTTCCTTAAGGGGTCAGTACCAGCAAAAAAAAAAGAAGAGAAAGTGATGGAAAGACAAAAATAAAGGAATGGACAGGCCTGTCATTGAGGATTCTATCAAAGACAGGGATGAATTGAGAAAGACAGTCAACAGATCTTGTGTGCTGCCCCAACGGTCGAACAGGTGAAGGTGAAATGAAAAGATTGTACCTCCAAGAACTCATTGTAGTATAACGACCATAGTGAATGACCATGCTAAGGTAGCATTGAGACCAGAATGCACTAAGCATGTTATAATAATTTGAAGACCAGGGTCCATTGAGAATGTCATAACATATAGATAAACTGTGTTGAGCAAGGAGACGAGAGGATAATGAGGATCTTGTAGTATCATAAAGTCAGACTGTACAAAAATCAATTATCAATAATGACAATTAATATGTGGAAATAAAATATTTATATTTTTGAATCTCTAAAAAATATATTAAAAAAACTAAAGCAAACGTACAATGTTAACACTTTGCCCAGCAACTGGAACATAAGTCAACTTATACCCGAACAAAGAGTTGCTTCCCTGGCCACTATTAAGCAAGTATTCAGGATCTTTCCATGTCACACTGACACAGGTGCTGTTAGCGTCCACAAACAGATTGTCAGGAGGTCCAGATTTAGCTGAAAATAGGGCAAACAACTGTAAGACTATTGAAACTATAAAGTTAAATGAGCTTTTAAAAAATAATATATCTTATCTTATAAATTACAGACATTACTTCAAAAAAGAAGATTATGTTCATCACGTGTTCCTAGGTCAATCTAGTCATGCATATTAACCAATGAATTAAGTTCTGCAGAGTCATTGGATTTCCTGGCTGGCTTAGGCAACCCATTACATGTTCTAATAACACCAGGGAAGATGGAGCATTTGTACATTTGTATATGGAACAAGGAATGTGCCTTTATCTTTGTGTCTTTCTGAGTATTTTATTAGATTTTGTTTTTATATTTGAAGGTTATGGTTCAGTGTTTTATGTTTAATTTCTACTTTACTTTAAAGTCTTCTATCCTGAAAGCTTTCTAAAGATAAAGAGTATACAATTATAGGATAAAGATTCTAAAATATAATTAGCATTCTAAAAAATGGATAATGATTATAAACTAAAATTAACATTCTAAAAAATGTATGACTTTATTTTTCAATACACTCTATATACACTATATATGTTTTGCTTAGTTTCCATTTTTGATAAAAGCAATAATCACTGTTTTTCAGCAACTAACATTTATTACTATAAAGATGATGAGAAAAGAGAGAGATGAGAGATAGAGGCATAGGCCCAATATTACTTGCGTTGTATATGTAAACTTTAAAATCTGCTGTCGCATTTACATCCAGCCTGTTGGTAATCTCATGACTAAGATTTAGACGTTTCTCCAATTGCTCAAGGTTTGACAACATCACTGTAATTCTGACATAGACATAGTTTATAATCGCTTCTGAAATCTCATTTCCGAGAAAACATGATGCACTTGTGTTACTGCATATTATTATACAGGACTCCAAGGTAGAAGTACTGCACTTCAAATACCTATTTCAATGAAAAAAAAAAGACAATATTTATCAGTGAAGTGGACAAAAAAGCATGATTTTTACAAAGCTTATATCAACTCTTTTGGGATCTTTAGGGTGCCTTTGAGTCCACCCATCGCTAATGGGTAACTGACATTAGTTGGGCAAAAGTAAAGGCGGTTGGTCATTGTGCTGGTCACATGAAACCCTTGTTAACTGTGGGCCACAGAAACAGATTTGCCCCATAGATCACAAGGTCTGAAAGGGTAGCTTTAAACTTGAATCAATCAAAAAATTAACCAATTATTTAATTAATTGTTGGAGATTAATTATTTTCAAAGTAAGGAGAATAAATGCTGCTTAATGAGACATGCGAATGTAAAAAAGGATTTAATCCCCTTATTACATTTGACATATTTTTTCTTCTAATTCCCATTTTTAAATAAGTTGAAATTTTAAATAATTATTCTTAGTTGATGACAATACACAAATAAATCAAAATTAACCAGTTATTTAATCATTTAGTACTTAATTAATTAATTTGATTTTATACAGCAGAAAGGAACTAACTTTTAATATAATTGGCAGTCATTAATTAGTTCTTGGCCTTTTAAAGGCTTTGTTTTTTAAAAGTATTCTTTTTCTATTGCTTGTTATGCACTACAAACAGAAACTCACTCTGTTGCCCGTATTTCTTTTGAAATGTACCTATTCTTAAACTAAAAACCATTTTAATTCATCTAGCAAGCCAATAATTAAGCCACTCAATTTTAATGTTTTCAATTCTGCAACTATATCACTAAACTAGAAGTTTCCATACTCTAGATTTATACATGGGACTTTCATGGGAGTAGCCAGGATTTTTTTCGGGGGATTGGGGAATTGGGATGGGATAAAAAAAATCTTTTTTTTTTTAAATCTATAATATCACTTCTTAGTTATTAAGAGACAGGGCCGACCTTAGGCTGATTTGAGCGATTGCTCCTAATTAGACCACATGCCTCGCAGGGCCCCCACAATGTACATTTAGAAAATCACTATCAGTCATGGCTCTTGTCACAGGCTATTAAAGATGTAGAACTCAGATGGTGAACATATTTAGTGTAGTGTACAATTGTAGTAACTTTAATTAACCGACTGGCATCAATTCTATTTGAATGTTTCATGTGCATGTTCTATAATAAATGCTGATATAATGATATAATGAATGGCTGCCTGGTCGTGCGGTTTGCACGCTGGACTGTTGTTCAGATTTATCGATGGTCCCGGGTTCAAACCCTGCCCGCTCCCATCTCCCGTCGTCCTGCGGGAGGTTTGGACTAGGAAGTAATTATCTTCAACTCATTTCAACAACATTTTTTTTAAAACATGATCTAATATTAATAGTAATAGTTGTTATAGTTAAGCATCCATTAAATTGGGCGCTGAAATTTGTAAGGCCGGCCCTGTTAACAGAGAAGTATAAAAAGTTATCACCTTTGCAGGACGAATTTTTTTTTTTTAAATTATGTTACATGTTTTTAATGTTTTTAGAACAAAGTTGGTTGCGTTGACATACTTTGACCTTTTGGCTGAAAGATCATAGTGCCATCCCACGTCAACAGTAATATTAAATTTTCCCCTATAGTTTTGATCTAATGACCAGGTCATATTCACACGGTCCTTGTACAGATAATATGCAGTAAAATTGGTGACGTTCCTGATCGGATCTGTAACAAAAAATATTTGAAAAAAAAGAAGTTTATATTGTAATTCTTTTAAGGTTTTGGGCATTTAAATAAACTAATCAGAGTATAAGTATATTTAACTTAAATCAGTGGCTCTCATGGTTAGCTTTAACAATTGCATTTATAACCATGTATATATATACATATACTATAGGCTTTATATATTTTATGATGGGAAATGATGTGTAGACCATGGCGAGTTATTCAATTACTTATAAAAAAAAAATCAGATTTAGTCAAAATAGCCTATAGTTGAAATTATAAGCAAATATCAAGATCAATTATTTTGACATAGTTTATATTATATATAGCCTATATATATATATATATATATATATATGTATATATATGTATATATATGTATATATATATATATATATATATATATATATATATAGGCTATATATATTTTATGATGGGAAATGATGTGTAGACCACTGCGAGTTATTCAATTACTAAATCAAAGATTTAGTCTAAATAGCCTATAGTTGAAATTATAAGCAAATATCGAGATAAATATAATCAATTTAAAAAAATATTTATCTCGATATTTGCTTATAAATTGATTCTTATGATGTCAGGTAAAAGAAATTTGTGCAAAATTTCAGCTTGGGTGTGGAGGAGTAACTTGAACAAAACTTTTGACCAGACAGACAGAGTTGGTATAAGCTTTGTAAAAAAAATAAACAAAGTGTTCTGTTGAGTAATCTGAGTGAGCGAAGTGTTCGCTAAATACTCAGAATGAGCGAATAAGTGTTCGCTAAATACTCAGAATGAACAAAGTGTTCGCTAAATACTCAGAATGAGCGAAGTGTTCTGTAATGGGAAAAGTTTGGGAAACACTGTCGTAGGGGATAGATTAGAGAGGACGTTTTTTTTTTTAAGGTGATGCGGTACTTGGCTGATGTGTCAGAAATGTATATGGCGCCCCTGGCATAACTGATCTAAAAAAAAAAGATAAAATGAGTTTACCTCAAGCTGAATTACTTACTTTCAACAAAAATGAACATACTTTTCAGCTGTTTATCAACTTTATCGTCAGCGCTCTTCAACAGGCATTCGACTGTTAGGTATGTAATATAATCTTCTTTAATGGTGACATTCCCCGACACTGTCATGTTGTTCTTAATATAATGATATTCTTTGGGTATTGGATCTTTTTTTTCTTTAGAAACAACGTTAATATACACATCCTCAATGCTGTAGTTTTTTTTCAGGACACAGGTGACAGTCAGAGTCTCACCAACAAAAACAAGCACATCTTTAGGAAATATATCAGCTAATGAGGAAGAGAAACAAATCTGGTTATCATCCTAGTGGTTTTAATGTAACATTCATATTATTTCTGCATGTATTTTTTAAAATATTATTTTGGATACATATAAAAAGCTCTATTTAGAATAAAGCCAAAAATTGTTATAATATGAAACGACAAACGTGAATACAAGTTTACTTAAGGATCCACTTGAGAGTTGGGGTTACAATGTATAGCCTGATAGCAGGTCAATATAGAACAGATGACAGACTTGTGAATCAATCCAAGCAATGATACAAGTTTTTATATATATATTTACTAAGAGAGTGAGAGAGAAGAGAGAGAGAGAGAAGAGAGAGATAAAGAAGAGAGAGACGAGAGAGAGCCTTAGCAGTGCGCGGGGCCCTGGGCGAGCGTCATGTGCGGAGCTCTTAGCCTCAAGGGTAGACTATATATACACCTTACCTCATCACGCTGACGGGCTAATCCGTCTCTAACAATAACAATACAGTATGTCCGCCTCTAAGCTGTAAGACTTTTTTTTTTTTTACAAAACTTAGAACACGACGTAGGTACTGTAGGCCTACTATTGGCCGCTTAAGTACATTATATACTGTATTCAGTGTACTGTAATTGTTCTGCATTAACAGAAGCAAATAAAAGGTAAACACTCGTACACTACTAATATTATGTCTCCTCTCTCACGCTGCAAACTGAAGCCAGTTGGACGTCCTATAAGAACAAAGTGTGCTATAAGAGCTACAGTGGTCCTTACACTTTCGCAGACCCGACTTGTGAGGAGGGGCTATACCACGGGTTTTCAAAAAACGTAACTAAAAAAAATACTCCCGCATTTTTTTTAAAAACACAATGACACTGGTTTTATCACGGCCGCAATATATGTCTATGCAAAGTAGTCTATAGGAAAAAAACAACTTAATACGTCATCGTCAAACTTTCTGGAAGCTGATTGGCTAAAATAGCTGTACAAGTACATCAACTAGTTCAATACAGGCCAGGTTACAGTACCAAATAAGGAATCCTTCTCTTACACCCGCAACCCTTTTTTTTTTTCATTGCAGACTAAATTAAAAGTATATTTAATGTATACGTAACAATTCTTTTTAGACAATAATGCGATATAACAGTGCTGTAGGACACTACGTTGTCTAAGGGGTATCCATAAGGTGCGTTGGTTCAACCACATACCAGATGGTTGCCTGGTCGTGTGGTTCGCGCGCTGGACTGTCGTTTGGATTTATCGATGGTCCAGGGTTCAAACCCTGCCCACTCTCATCCCCCGTCGTCCTGCGGGAGGTTTGGACTAGGAAATAAACTATCTTAAACTCTGAAAGAACATCCGAAACATGTAGGCCTAAAACATTTGACAAAACCTTTTTAAACAAACAGACACAGAAATCTTAAAGCTGTCCAACATGAACAGTATCGATGTGACAATAAAAAGGTCCCAACTTCGATGGGCGGGGCATGCCAGACAATAGCCTTTTCAAACGTCTTCTGTACGGGGAGTTGTGTGCAGGAAAGCGCTTCCAGGGTGGTCAATACAAGCACTATGAAGACACTCTCAAGAGATTCTTTAAGGAATGCGATATCGACATTCACGGCTGGGAAGCACTAGCTCTCGATCGCTCCTCATGGAGTGAAGCTGTGAGTCTCGTAGTCTCAAGATTTGAAGCAAGAAGAGTGGCCAGGGTGATAGAGCGCCGAAACAACAAAAAGCTGAGAGTGGGTCTATCTGCAACTGACCAAACCCACCCATGCCACGTATGCGGCCGGCTTTTTAAAGCGAGGATTGGACTTTACAGTCATCTTCGAGTCCATAGGAAATGAGCAATGTGCTTATCTTCGATCACGAATGAGGAGCTATATATATATATATATATATATATATATAAATGACACTTTTAAAAAATTACAGAACATTTAGAGTTTTTAGAAGGAACAGCATGTGAAAGTTATTAATGAAATGGGAAAAGGTTATCTAGGATTTTAAGTGTTTGGGGATGTCCCGAAATACTATTTATATCCGAAAATAGTGTACGTAGCATATATGAAATAAAAACCGCGAAAATCTGACCTTCGTGTGTGGTCTTAGAACGTATCACCAGCAAAAGTCAAGAAAATGCTGTATATTTGTTTATTAATTTTCATTTTAAAAAAAGATCTTTTTTTAAAGTTGCATTTATATTACTACAAATATTATAAATGACTTTTTCAGATACAATTTCTCATAATGCATATAGTAGTTCAAACTTTATCACTACGCATTTTCCTAATTAAATCCGATTGGACGTCTATGTTTATATCCAAAACAAACGATTTGGATTGGTTGCTTCCACGTGTTTTTATTAATGCCAAGGTGAACTGTTAAAAGATGATAGCCTCTTGAATCGGGAGGTCTCTAGATCTCGCCTTTACCAAAACTGAACTGTATTTTGAAACCAAAAATATATGTTAAGAGCTTAAATAATAATTGGTATCATAAGGATACTGGGAAATTACTGAGTAGCAAGTCATTGTTTATAAGAACTGATTTGGTATTCGAAGTTGGTGGCAATAAAATCTCCGATCGCGGGGCCCCCCACATGCATGGGGCGGTAGCCCCACTTGCCACCCCCTAAGGCCGGGCTTAACCGTCGTGACCAAGATGTCATGGAAAGATCAATCTTTTTTTCTCCTATCTATGTATCTATCTCTCTCTATATATATAATTATCTACGTCGCCCAACCATGCAGGACAAGACGCACGCACGCAGACTTTCTAACCCTCGATGAAAAAGACATGGAAAGATAACTCTTTCATTTCTGCAATTCGACAGAGAGCATGGCTTAGAAAAAAAAAAGAGAGGGCGGAGAACAAGTAATCTCTGTATATATAATTCTCTACGTTGCCCAATCACCCATAGCATTTGGACAAACGTGTCTTTTAGGATTTGTTCACCCGTCACTAAAATAGCGGCGTATGCTACGCCGCGGGTTGGATCGTATGTTATAAACTAATACTACTATTTTTAATAATTTATGTAATAATAATAATAAAAAAATAGCTTTTTATATAGCGCTTCTTTCATGTTTATAGCATGCTCAGAGTGCTATGGTCCAATCTCATTTGTGGACCAGTGGGGGTGGGGGCGGAGGGGCTATGTAAAGAAGGTTTATCCATGCTGCCTTCAGGCGCTCAGTAAACACAACTCTGATCGAGTCAGGTGTCGAACCTCAAGTCCCCTTCATAGGTAGTCAAGACAAGCCAAGTTCAAGCGAACTTAGCCTCTCTACCACGCTTCCCACATAATAAGCCCCATTATCTCTATGACATTTCGTTATACAATTATGTGTGTTTTACAGAACTAATACATGCATTACTTTTCTCAGGCCTAGGTGTATGTCGTGCTTATAAACTATTTAAAGTCCGACTCCTTAGTACAATAGCATGTGCAGGGGCAGCCTGGTCGAGTGTCATATTAAGGCCCCGCATATTTGTGTAATGGGCTAATGGTAACCAAAACATCCCTTTATCACGCCCAGGACTCCACAAGACCCCACTGTAGCTTTTTATTTACTTTTTTTTTTGGTGGGGGGGGGGGGGTCACACAAAAGTTATCAACATACGATGCACAACAGTCGGGAGAATTTCGACCATGCTAACATTAGAAAGTCGAGAAGGAAACGAATCATGATAGTGAAGACCTTTTCAAAAGCTTCAAAAGGTTTGAAAGTCGATATTGTTGCAGACGCCTCTTGCAAAAACGGTAGGCCTTTACGCTTTATGGGGCCTTACTAGAAGTGAAAGGGCGTTTAAATATTTTAATCTTTCAAATATTGGTAACAACAGTGGCGTAGCTATGGTGGGAGATTGGGGGGAGGGGAAAGGAGAATTTGAAAATCTCCTCCGGCCCCCACTTGAGGGGGCCACCAAATGAGTGTTCAAAATTATTTTTTACATTGAATATTAAATTATACGCCTCTATCTCATACCATGACGTAGAATGTCAAAATGCAGGTGCCTCTAAAGAGGCTAAGCCCCCCGTACCCCCAAATTCCTTGCTACGCCAATGATAACAATGTCATTTTCACTTAATTTTTATTCTACAAGCGCCAAATATTCTCAAAAAACGTCGGCGCTAAAACGACCCCGGCTTCATCTGTGTAGGATTCAAAATCATTCTCTGACCTCTGTACACATTAAAATTAATTCTGTGTACAGGTGTAAATTACTACTGTGTAGACTTCTTTTTCTTTTTTTCTTTTTTTTGTTCAAACTTAAGACAGTCTCGTCTTGTTAGTTTGTGACAGACTGAACACTGAAGTGAAGAGGAGATTTTTATCCAAAGGTGGAGTTAATGACAATAGATTTGTAAAAAAAAGTACAACAGGAAGCAAGCACAAAGTATAGCGTCCCACGCTGCAAAGTCTATAAATATTTACTGCTGTAGTGTTAACAACTGTCTTATGAAATACATTATCAGTGTTATAGCAAACCTTGCTGAATAAGACAGAAAAAATAAAAGTCTTGAAGTCCCATATCCTGGTTCTCTTTTTATGCATTTCGCAACTTAAAATTTTTATTTGTAAATTATTTAGACATACCATAGGATGTGTGGTGTAGACCATCATCATCAAACTCCATTTGGGTGAGGGCTTGAGAGGCTTAAATCCTGTCTTGCAAGAGCCCTGGACAGAAACCCTGCTGTCTTGCGTAGTGCATGAATGTCATAATAGAGGTCGAGAAAAGAGGTTTTTTTTAAAAAAGCACATCCTTTATTTTGTTACCACTAAGCCTAACAAATCTTTATAATCATTTCTTTGACATAAACCAGAAACATAATTGCTTAAAGCAGAGACAAAATAATTGTTTAAATATTTTTCCTACTCTGTTATTGTCCAGAACGAGGATTTGTTTAAAAGCAATACATAATTCTACAGTCGAATCCTGTTAATGGAGCCACCGTTTAACCAGAACAGCTGCTTATTCGGACTGAATTTTAAAGTAAAGAAACAAATCCTTATAAAGTTAAATCGGTTAATCGGAAAAGTCGTTTATTAAGATCATAACGATTGAGTCCCAATGTTATCCTATTAACCGGATCTGACTGTATTTTTGCAATGCTTAGTAAAACTAATAAACATGAAATATTTATTTCTGTCATCTGCCCAAACAACTGCGACATAAATAAATGATGTAGTTGCCAAATTTGGATTTTAAATCTAAATTTACTCTTTTTCAACCAATAAATTTCTCTGCGCGATCGTAATTTCTTTTCGAGTATAGCCTGAATGTCTTGAACATCGACTTCCAACATCATAATGTCTGCGATCATTTCGTTTTCGATGAATGGCCAAACGTTTCTCTTATTTTGTTCAGCCACCGCGCATTCCCTACCCTAGTAGGAATCTAAAAAAAAAAAAAAAAAAAGGTTTTCACTACAATGTCTAAATACACTTTTTTTCATGAGTGTAGCCGGGGGGTGGGAGTTGGGGTTCAAACCCACCTGCGGAGGGGGAACGGAATTTAGTGACTGATTTTTGGCTTTTATTCTGTTTATTTTAGGTGAGATTTTAATACTAAAACATCACTTGCCCCAGCGCAACCAAGGGAGTTTTGTGTTCAAAGCCCCCTCCAGCGGGTTTTGAAGTTAAAATGTTTAAAAAATGCCTCTTCAATATAAAAAATGCAAATTACATACTCAAAAATCTATGAGCGCAGCTAAATGGGTTTTGAGTTTAACCCTCCCCCCTCCTGCAAAGTTTGAAGCTAAAAAAATACCTTTTCAAATATAAAAAGAGTAAATTACACACTCAAAATTTTATGAGCGTAGCCAAGCCAAGGGGGTTTTGAGTTTAAACCCCTCTCCTCTCGAGGTTTTTTTTTTTAAAGTTTAAAACCCCTTCCGATGGTTTTGAGTTTAAATACCCCCATACAGAGAGTTTTGAGGTTGAAAACCTCTCATTTCAATTTTATTCTAAAGCAAACTACAGTCACCAAATACAATGAGCGTAGCTAAGGGGGTTTTGAATTTAAGAAAAAAAAACTCCGCAGATTTTTTAGTTTAAAACCCCCCAAAAACTTATTTTGGCGATAAAACTTCCCGTTTCGATATAAAATCTAAAGTAAACTACAGTCATCTAATTCCAAGAGAGGTTACAAAATTTTTACCAGTAGCTGGGCTCCATTAATAAAGTACAGTGAATACTCATCTGTCGAAATTGAAAAACACTAAATGTGGCTCAACAAAGATGGCTAAGACAGATTTTAGGAGTCAGTTATAGAGATCGGGTCTCAATCAAGGAAATCCTATGCCGAACTTGGAATCGACCCCTTAGTAAGGTTGTGACAGAGCGTCGTATGAGGTTTGCGGGACATGTTCTCCGACAAAATGAATTAAGCATAATAAGAGTTGCCATGACATGGAGGCCATTACGAGGAAAGCGCAAACAGAGACATTCCAGTACAACTTGGCGCAACAATTTTATGGAGGTTTTCACAGCAGACAGGAAGAGGCTTCAGACATGGCCAGTGATAGATTTTAGTGGAAGCAGATTTCCGCCCAATGCGCTGAACGACGCGGGAGTATCTACGTCAGTAAGAATAGCACATAAGGTTTTTGAAATAAAACTTTTTAATAGCAGGATACCTCAGAATATGCATTTTGTTGGCTTTTGTTGCGCTCCCCAAGACCCCCTTGCTGGCAATGGCGGGGAGTGTACAATTTTCCCACTAACTCTTGGAAGGACCTATTCTAGGGTAAAATAAACGTCTTCCGAAGAATGAAGGGTCAGAATGTAATAAAGATTAATTATATACACATACACGCACACACACACACATTTTTTTCGAGGGGGGGGGGGGAGAAAAAAAATTCCCTCCCAAATCCCTCTCCCCCGCCCCGAAAAAAAATCCTGGCTACGCCCATGCTTTTTTTTTTTTAAAGTCTAGTTTGTATCCATGCTATATTTAGGGCTGTTCCAGCGTCAAGCTAATCAGAGTGATCAGCTCTTGGAGCACTTAGATTTGTGAGTTCCGGTGTAAGATAGAACTGAAGCTAGAGAGAAGTGACAGAATGAGATATAAACAAATGCAAGAGCAATTGAGATCTCGCGAGACCTGGTCATCACAAACAAAAATAAACAAACACAAATATACATCGTGCACTTGGCCTTTCAATTTTTAAATATATAAAAAAATATATCTTATGTCCCCCATTCCAAATGTTAGTTTATATGCCACTGCCGAACTAGTTCTTGATTTGGCCAGCCAGATCGCGAAATGGCCAGGGACGATAGGTCAAAGTCGACAGGACAATGGTCATGTGCAGATTGTGTGTGTGTTTAACAAAGCTGTAAACTTACGTTTAGAAATGGACCAATTTCATTTATTACACTCCTTATGACATGAACATTTATGACATTTCAAAGAAAACAACAGATTGTAATTTTTAATCCGCATTGATTTGTTGAACACTTGGTAGTGTAACTGCATTGGGTGTAGGCTATAGGCCGCGAATGTAGTGACGTGACAATGTGAACCATGTATAACAACTTTAATTTTCAAATAGTACAAGTTAACTAAATAATATGAGCCTTATTAAGATCATCTGTTTATTTGGTCAACGGTTATCAAGCAGGGTGTTATGAGGCCAGCACAACGACCAACCGCCTTTACTTTCACCAACTAATGCCCGGTACCCATTAGAGTTGGGTGGACTCATGGGCGCCCTAAAAATCCAGGAATTCACAATCAGTCTTCACCGAGATTCGAACCCAGGACCACAGGTTCGGAATCCAAGCGCTTAAGCCACTCAGCCACCGATGATCTTAACATCAAAGCCCTATAGATCACAAGATCTGAAAGGGGTACTTTACTTTTTTTTTACTCTTTCAATTAAAGCATGCATATATACCTACACGAACAACGGTACCCAACAGGATTTTTTTTTGCGCGGGCTATTATAAAGGTCTGATATCTTCCTTTTAAAAAAGGAAACATTTTTACTATATAATACATTCTCACCCCCCCCCCCCCCACCCCCAAACAAAAAGTTATAACAAGGTTTTGACTATTACATGAATCCATATTGCAAACTATGATACATTAGAGTCACACCAAAGACCACGATATTGACATGCCCCACCCCCTCCCCTCTGTTTCCGCATTATATTGTAAGCAAGGTGTGCAAATCGCACCTGACAACATTCATACGTTTTTCTTAAGCTGTTGTTTTTTTTTTTATATTTATTTATTTGGAGATGTCAATAATATCTCTCTAGCTCTGTAGGAAGATCTTAGCTATTGAATTGAGATGCTACAGAAGAATCCTAGGTATCACATTCAAAGACCGCATCACAAAAGAAGAGATTAGAGAGATTCGGTCATTATATATATAAAAAAAGTTTTCCAGTCTTAAATAAAATAAAGATAAATTTCAGGTTTGACGTCACATCTCCAACGCAGCATATTGAGTAGGAGGGGCCCAACCTTACATTCCCTTTCCATTTGAAGTCCTGCACATCAACAGAAGATAACATTTTTAAATATAAACTGATTCCATGTTGAAGAGTTAATGCTTGAGATAAACAAGATAAGCAATGTAAAGGCCTGACTAAGGAAACGTAACTCTGCGTGATTCTCAAGACTAGTAACGAGGACTGGAAGCACCAGATCGCATTTAACTCTTTCTCTCCTAATCGACGAAACCATCGTTGATTTGACCTTCATAAATTAAATTAATGTTTAATTTTAAAAACTTTACTTTACGTTATATAGAAGGAGCATGCATTCCCCTTTAGTTCTCTACCAAATAAAGCATTTTCTGATCACAAAGAGCAAAGCTATTGAAGCTTAATCATAATATGGTAGTAAATTAGTAATGAGCAAAGTGAAGAATTCCGTCTGAATGTGCAAAACGTAATTACGGAATTAAAGAGTTAATAGCTCCTCTTTCAAAAGTTCACATTTCATTGTTTTCTTCAGAGTTATACTCCTTTATACCAAATGTGGATTTTTGTATGCTATTTATTTTGAACTAAGAATTTCGTAGTGCTATTTGAACAAGGAGCGGGTTAAATGGAACAATTATGCATAAACTTAATGTAATTATTTGTATACATGCAATCCAAAACTTCTCTACGCTTTTAGTATTGTCACATATCTTGTAATAAGCATACTTTTACTAGAGTTTTAGGTGTAAATTAGTCTGTTGTCTATTATTTTCATTCTCTCTCCCGGATAGAGAGGAGTTTTAAAATTGCTTGCTCGTTCTCCCAGATTAGGTCAGTACGTAAACCTTTACATTTTCTTCTATTGTGTCTTATTAAATTATAATCTTCTTGTTATTATTGTAAAGGTTAATAAGAGCTGGCCTCAGATGTTGGATATAAGAGGTTTCTGAGTGTTTTTACAATGCATATATTCCCTCTGTCTATCTGGTAAACATTTGATACCAACAAGGTAAATTGATCCTCCAGTAGTTAAAGATATGGCTAATTATGTAGCATTTTGTCGCCTTCGATAATGGAACACGTTATTTCTCCCACATCCATTCTCGGATCAAGTTGAAATTTTAAACAATTCTTTATTAGATTACGTGGGTCATGTAAACTTATTTATATTTCTGAACTAATGTCATTTATATAATATTAAGACTTGTCTTCAAGTCCGAAGATTACTGAGCAATACAGTATTTCCCGTGGATACGCAGCCCCAGTTGTGACCTACACATTTTGCCACATCTAGCGCAGTCATAACCATGGTCCGCGGTGGTGTAATTTATATAAACTACTTAAGAGACCTGCCAAAACAATAAACGTATGTATTCTTGCTTTAAACTTTAAAATGTACCAAAACATTGAAACGATAAACATGATAATAACAGCAATAGCGATGTCCATTAACGCCTGGTCTCAGCTACAGACGAACTTCATGACGAAAAAAAAAATATCAATACTAATCCTTTTTTGAAGAGCTCTATCAAAAGGTTACGTTTAGTTATGAGATGTATTGTGTTTTATCAAAAGGTCAACAAGCTGAGAGCCCTCTAACTGTCAGCACTTCAGAGACTCTTGTTACATTTAAATTAACAGATAAGACCGACATAGTCAGGCAGTCCTAGTCATAGTCGCTTAAGTCGCATGGGCATTTTCAGAAAAGTGTAATTATCAATAGAAAACAAAACTTGAAAAAGATGTGTAAAAAAATGAAGCGATTATACCATTCCAATAAATATATATTTACAATTGACGTGTTAACCAATATACTTTCAGAGCTGGTTTATGTTTGAAACATTCAAATAAGGTATTTAAGAACAACTTAATAATAGCAGTATTAGAATATTGCTATAAACCGATATATGTCGATATAGGGTTAGGGACTTAGTATAACGACGCTCAAAAGTTGACGAACTCTGAACACGACATCTAGTGACGTCACGGATAGTGGGGTTGAGCTTGTTTATGTCAGTATTCAGTTGGTGTTAGGTCTTCAAGGTGAGAACATCAAATTAGGAACAGAGGCTCGACTGTAGGTTCTTATGCATTAAACTTCATTCAAGTATCTAACGGCCTGGGCTTAGTCTTTTCAACCTGTTAAGGTGTAGGTTTTGTTCTGTAGTAGTTTAAACGCATCTAACAAGCCTACGACCATACAAGAAACTCAAAACATCTTCTGAGTAATCTTACAGCCATTATACAACTATAAGAACAAGGCCTGTCACAAAAGAGAGAGAGAGAAAGAGAGAGAGAGTGAGAAAGAGAGAGAGAGAAAGAGAGAAAAGAGGGAGAGAGAAAGAAAGAGAGAAAGAAGTAAGAAAAAGGTGAGAGAGAAAGAGAGAGAAAGAGAGAGAGAAAAAGAGAGAAAAGAGAGAGAGAGAGAAAGAGAGAGAGAGAGAAAGAGAGAGAGAAAGAGAGAGAAAGAGATAGAGAGAAGTGAGAGAGTAAAAGAGAGAGGGAGCGAAAGAGAGAAAGTAAGAGAGAGAGGAGGAGGTGAGAGATTTTAGTTTTTTACTTTATTAAGTGCTTTGTAAAATGTACTGTTATAGAGAATAAAATATCATTATATTATATATATTAAAAATGTTTGTTAAATGATTTAATTCATTCGTTTCAATTATCAACATTATGGTCAATACAACTCTATACTGTTTACGTGTATGTGAATCCACAAAGACTTGGCACTCAATGAGCCTTCAAACAAAACTTTCAAGAATTTCAAATACGCGTGACATGTGTATTGGTCACAACAGTGGCGTCAGTAGGGGGGGGGGGTGCGGTACGCACCGGGTGACACCCTCGCTAGTGACGCCACTGACCAGTAATATTCACCTATTCTCTTACAAGTAGACTAAAGATTTGTATTTTATATTAATATGATCATAGATCTAGTTACTGCGTAAGGCCCCGTTATTTAAACTATTGGTGGATAGGATAGGCCTATATGCCCTTTTGAAAAAGGGTAGAGGGCATTACTATAAAATCTTTCGCTGTTATTTCACATTAGATCTAGAGTCTATAATGTGTTTTTTAAAACGCAAACACAAATAGTCATGCGCAAACACACTCACACACTTGAACTTAAACACACATACAAACACAGTGTTTTTTTATTATTATTTTTTTTTTAAAAAGGCACTTACCTTCATAATTAAAGAAAAAACAATCCGCGAACATGAGGAATAAGGCGAACCAGCACAGTATCCACATTGCCTTGAATTATAAAGATGTAGACTAACTCATTTTGAAATCTTTGTCAAAACACACTACTCCTAGCTACACCGTGTAGTACACACTGCAGGTCCTTGAGCGCAGCTAACAAACATTTTAGTTGTGTCTCGACGGCAGACCTAATTTTTTTTCCCCCACAAGCAGCGATGTGGACACACAAGTGCGGAACCAGTTAGAAAGGGAGAGATAGGTGTGAGTTACCGCAAAACAAATGTCATTACAAATGATTTTCTACTAATAGCAAAGTAAAAAACAGACCGATATTTACATACAAGTGTAAATTTACATTTAGCCCCCACATTTCCCCGAAATACATAAATAATGAGTTCAGACAAGGTCTATTTTTATTTGACAATAAGTGTTACAATTATCTAAGGTAGGCCTTAGCTAATTGGAGGTCCTTGGAGAAGTGAATTTGGTAGCCCCAAATGAAATAGAAAAATAAATAAATAAACGCCATAACCTGAAACTAATGCAATTTATTTATAACACAACATATGGCACAAGTCTGGCTATTTCTTTTCTATCAAAGGCTCTAACTTTAAACTAACTTTAATCCGAACTTTAAAACTTATCGGTACCAACCGAACCGAACGAATTGTCCTTTATCTTAACCGAGCTGTATTTTGCAGTATTCTTGTAAAAAAAAAAAACAAAAAAAAAACACTTTGTTTTCAGCCAGATGATTGGACGTTTTTTTTTAATTCTGGGAAAATGATGCAGCTGTCTTGAGCAGTGTCCTGTTCATCCAGTGCGTGCATCTTTCCTGCATCTTTTTGGGTTGTCTAAATTTTTACCGTCGAAATATGTGATAAAACTCAGCTCTTGCTACTTATTCGCGGTACGAAAAGCGATTTTAAAATAACAGAAGAGATAGCTGCTATGAGGAGCGTGCACAGCACCACTGGTAAAGACCTGTTCATAGAAGTTTTAGACATCATGAAGATGTTTCTCTTATGTGTTAGAAATTAGTAGAAGTGACTGCTGATACCGCCAGAAGTATGGCTGGATGTCATAGCGGACTGGCAGCAAGAGTTATTAGAAAATTGTTTAAGTCAAACGGAACCTCTGCGGCAAGGGGTTGAATCAGAACTATGGGATGATTTGTTTAGCACTGTATATTTAATAAAACTTCAAGTGTTGAATCGCTAAACGTCTAAGAATTTTCTGACAGAAATAGAATCTGAAAATGAAGACGTTTTACTTGACAGTAAAGAGAGCTGGTTGAGCAGAGGAAAGGTTCTAAAAAAAATTATTTTTTTTTGTGTAATATGAGACATGAAACTGAGATGTTATGACGGAAATCTTATCTTCTTATCTTATATAATACAGACGTTACTTCAAAAAAGAAGATGATTACGTCCTACGCGTCATGCATATTAACCAATGACTTAAATTCTGCCCAGTCACTGGTTTTTCTGGCTAGCTCAGGCAACCTATTCCATGCTCTAATAGCACTAGGGAAGAAGGAGTATTTGTACAAATTTGTCCTAGCATATGGGACGAGGAATGTGCCTTTATTTTTGTGTCTTTCAGAGTATTTTATTAAATTTTGTTTTTGTATTTGAAGATTATGGTTCAGTGTTTTATGTATAATTGCTACTTTACTTTTGAGTCTTCTGTCCTGAAGGCTTTCTAAATTTAGTGATTTTACTAATGGTGTTACCCTAGTCAAATGTGAATATTCGTTTGTTATGAATCTCACTGCTCTATTTTGTGTTTGTTCCAGTTTCTTAATGTTTTCTTGAGTTGAAGGGTCCCACACGGTGGATGCATATTCTATTATTGGCCTAACCAAGGTTAAATAACATTTTAGTTTTATGTTCTTATTTGATTTATAGAAATTTCTTTTAATAAATCCTAATGCTTTGTTTGATTTTTTTATAGTTTCATCAATATGTGGATTCCATGACAGTTTTTCATTTATTATAACACCTAGGTATTTTGAGTTTTTAGTCTGTGTTACTGGTTTGCCATGAATAAGATAAGTGGAATTAATTTGTTTTAGTTTTTTTGTTACTCTTAACAATTGACATTTTTCTGGGTGGAAAGACATGCTCCAATTTGATTCCCATTTCTGTAATTCATCTAATTCTCTTTGTAAAATATCCGTGTCTTGTTTTGTTTTTATTGTTCTATATATTATGCAATCGTCTGCAAATAATCTGACTTTTGTTCCTGAACTAATGCAATTTGGTAAATCATTTATGTAAATTAAAAATAGTAGTGGACCCAAGACTGTTCCTTGAGGTACACCTGAGTTTACTGTTATTGGTGTTGATTTAGAGCCATTTATTATTACAGTTTGTTCTCTCCCTATCAGAAAATCTTTAATCCACTGATGCAGTGGACCATTAATGCCGAAATATTTTAATTTTTTAAGCAAACTATAGTGGTGAACTTTGTCAAAAGCCTTGGAAAAATCTAGTAAGATAGCATCTATTTGTTCACTATTATCTAAACCTTTTGAAAAATCATCAATTAGTCCTATTAGTTGTGTTTCACATGATCTATATTTCCTAAAGCCATGTTGGTATGGGTTGAGGACATTATGTTTGTCTAAGTGGTTTATGATATTGCTACATATTATGTGTTCTAGTATTTTACATGTGATGCTGGTAAGTGATACTGGTCTGTAGTTTCCTGGATCAGATTTTTCTCCTTTTTTAAATAGGGGGTGACATTAGCTTCTTTCCAGTCCTTTGGTACTCTGCCCTGGTTAAGCGATGCTTGAAAGAGTATTTTGAACACTGGGGCTAGCTCATTGCTTAGTTCTTTGAGTAATCTAGCTGGAATACCATCAGGTCCAGACGCGTTATTTGGTTTGGTGTTGGCTAATAGTTTTTTAATTCCATTTTCTTGTACTACTAAATCTTCTATGTTGTCTACTTGGTTCAAATTAAGAAATATGTCTTTGTCTCCTGGGGCTGAGAATGCTGATGCAAAGTATTTGTTTAGGATGTTTGCTTTAGTTTCATTATCATTATGTATTATGTTATGTTCATCTTTTAATGGAGCAAGTACCTCAACTACCCCCCCCCCTTTTCAAGTTGTGAGATTTAGCTTTGTAAGTGACGTGACATCATAACTAAATGAACTCAACAAGCTACAAGAAAAACAAATTGATTTCGCATGTAAAAGATGGCATACGAGCACTTTAAAAGAAATTCCATCTTGTCATTAGCAAGCGGAAAAAGGATGGAAACTAATGGTGGCGTATTTTAGTGCTTCGACTTGGTGTCTCATCAATGAAGTGGAACTTTCAGAAGTTGGATTCGAATAAACTTCCAACATCCCATAAATTAATGTAGGTATTATATCCAAGGGTTTCTAATAAAAGTGCTTTTTTTTTTTTTAATGTTTTAGTATTTTTTTTTTATGTGGAACGACACGAGTGTTGAAATATAAAATGGCTTGCAGGCCAAGTAAGGTTTGTCATTACTGTTTAATAAATTGAAATGAACATTATTGCACGTAGGCCTACATAGTTTTTGCTATCATCTAATTTCATAACATCGAACCGAACCCAAACCCGAACTTTACATCTGACCGAACCGAACCGGACCCGAATTGTACTCGTCCTCGAACAGAACCGAACTTAAATCTAACCGAGCCGAACCCGAACTTTAAAAGTTGGGTTTTAATTCCTATCTCTAGTTTGCATATGCCTAAGACCGGCTCTGTTAAACTGTAAGTCAGCCAATAACCCAGCGGATTAAAATGTATTTGCTGGGAGATTCAGCTATTTCTTAGCAATGTGTGCAAACGACCGAGATGAACTTGTGTGTATTTATAACTATTTGAGTTTGTTCAAAAGAAGCTTATAAATGTATTAAATTGTAGAAATATATGAGAGTGTACTTTGAGCTAATTTAAAAAAAACAAAGCAAGTAAAGATATTTTTGCGTTTAAATTTAAGCAAACTGAATACTTTTATTTTCACTTATACAGAAAAGTATTAATGGAGTTACGTATGGCCATTTCGACGACTATATAAAAAAAATGTTTAATTAGTGTGTTATGCTGTTTTTGGGTTACAGTAAAGCAACGAATCTTAAACTGTGGGTCTAAAGTCCTGTCACAATGGGGGGGGGGGGGGGGGGGGGGGGAGTATAGACAAAAAAAAACTTGAAGAAGAAGATTTACTTTTCAAAAGAAACAAATATTTTTATTGTACTTATAAATCCATAATAGATTTTTAAAAAAACACATTAACTTAAATAAAAACCAAGTAAAATAAAATTATCTCCAATGTTTTGAAAATTACAATATAATTAAGAATAGTTATAAATCCATGTTAAATATCAACCAAGTAAAATTGTTGTGATTGTTTTAAAAATTGCATTGGAATATTTCAATTATCAGACGTCTTTTTATCGTCCAGGTACGGGCCTTATAAAATGTATACCGTTTTCGTGAGAGATGCTTACGGCAATATGAACTCACAACGTAACGAGATTCAGCTCCACTTTCTTATGTCGAATATTGGTCGAATTTCTCCCGAATGTCGTAATATGGACGACTTTTGCGAGACAAACAAATCGTTTACTGGCTAGTGCTGCCATCTGTATTAGACTTAATTTGTCATCAGTATTGGCCCGTCCCAGCCCCTTTGGTTTACACCTTTTAAAAACGCGCTTTTCTTAATATAAGAACGAATGCTTTCTAGTGAGACCATTTGTTATGGAAGGCCTCAACACTGACCTACAACGTCACAATCTGAGGGCAGCTTAGACCAATAGCTTGTTGCCACATCACAGGTATCTAATTAAATTTTTGGATGAATATGACCTACATACGGAAGTACCTAAAGCGTAGTGTTTTCAAGATGAAGACTGTCTAGTCCTCTAGCCAAATTGTATTAAATTTTTTTTATACTTTAAAAAAAATATAACGGTCAAATTAGAGTGTTTTTTTCAGCGTGGCCAAACAGCTAGCAATTAATTTCAGCCCAGGTTGTGCGATGAAATTGCAAACTGAATAGAGGAATCGTACAAATTAACACTAGTTAGGAAAAAAAAAAAGAAAAGTAAAGTTTAACTGACATTTGGTACGTAAATCTGAATTCCAAACATGTTGTAAATGTATTCTGTAAAGAAAGTTGTGTTGTAATTATGTATTAAAGTTTCTTTTCTTTACAATTCAACCCCTACCTTCGGGAGGGGTGGGGTACAAATGTTCCTTTTTTTTTTTATTAAATATAAAATTCATTACTTATTACGAGCAACATAATCTCTCTATAAGTTGTATATAAGAGACATTCTTTTTGAAAAAAAAGTATTTTTTCAAATATTTTTCTTGTTATTATTACTTTCTAAGAACTCTCAAGGCTAAAAAGGGAGCAGTGCGAAAGGCAATTTCGTTCGCTAAGTGGGCGGTAAATAGCAAAAGTATGAGCCGCACTCCTGAGTAAAGAGTGTGGTTGAGTGAAAAAAACTAGAACCGCAAAATCTTCCTGGATCTTGACTAGTTTAAGGAACTGAGGGCTGAGAGAAGAAAAGCTGTTATCTGCATGTTAAAAGATAAGAGTGTCTGTGGAAATTGTGTACAGAAGAACAGCAAACAGAGTCTGTAGTGTTTTGTTTTGTCCTGGTTTCAAACTGGTCATTAAATAGTGGAGTAACTTGCAGTACATCACCTGAAGACAAGTGAGTTTCAACTTGGGGGAAGAGAAGGAAGGAGGGACAGAAAGTGATAGAGAGGACAGGGAATAAAGAGAAAGAGATGAAAGAAGAGAGAAAAGAGGGTAATAAAGAGACATAGTAGTGTAGAGAGAGAGACAGAGGCGGTGGTTAAAGAGAGATGGATTGAAGTTTAGGAGGAAAGAAATAGAGAAGTTTAGAGAGAGAGGGCGAGTGGAGGGGAAAAAGAGAGGATATGATAGAAAGTGAGGAAATGAGAGAAAGAAGTAGAGATAAAGAGAGATAAATGGAGAGAAAGAGAGAGTTGAGGAGAGAGAGAGAGAGAGCACATGAGAGTAAAAAAAAATGAGTCAAAGTTTAACTTACTTTTGTTGTGCTCGGAGATCTTATACATTGACTCTTGAGTTCTTTTAATGTCACTTTTATCGCGTTAAAATATAACAGAAAGTAATAAATAGCACAAAATAAAATTATTAATACGAACTTAGAGGTAGAATATAATTTTGGTAGTGAAAGAACAAATAGTTGGGTGTGAAATTCACTTTAAATCAAGTCTAAACACCATCAACGCTTTGATTTGTTTTACCGCCAAATTATTTTCTATCTATTGTTTGTAACACGTTTTATTATAAGGTGGCTATTTTGGGCGATGTTTTTTTTTATTTTATTTTTTTTTTAGTCTTAAACGTTTACAATCAATTTGACCACTAATGTATATATAAGGTTAAACTATTTAATAGTATTTTTGTACAATGAACATCCATTTGTGAAAATGGTAAATAATACTTCTGACCCAAAATGAAAGGTATGGTGTCACACTTAGGTCTTAACATTCTCCGAGAATTCACACGGTAACATAGATATGTATTGTTATTGTTTACATATCAGCCACAACTTATTGCCCCTAAGCCTAGTACATATTCTTTATAACTTCATAAATAAAGATAAAATTAATTAATTACGACTAATTGATTCATTAATCGTTTGACTTTTGGTAAAATTGTTTCATGTGTCGTCTTCAAGCCTAAGCTTGTATGCAAAATTTGATAAATATTGGATGAGTAGAAGAGGTCGAAAAACCTGTTGCAAAATCCAAACATACAAGAAATAAGAAATATTCAGAGTGAGCTAATATTAGCGTTGTGACAAGAACAGCATAAACGAATATCTGGACTTAAGAGTCAAGAAAACAATATGAATTTGTTTTAAATTTTGAAGTAAAACTTGGGAAGATTAATAAAGCTTGAATTCGATCATCCCGTTATCGCCAATTTTGTGATGTTTTAAAACAATTGTTGCCATACAAGACATCGACAATGACCACACATTTCAAAGACTAAATACGTAAAAGATGAATGTCAAAGACATTCAATACATCTAAATATGCCTGTGTTACTTATAGCTGTATTTAGCGATGCTCAAAGGGGAAGGTAAGTTTGACTGTTTGTCTGACTCTGAAAATAAATATCATAAGCTAAAATATTAAAAACCTGATTTTGTCCTCGACTGCATAGTACCCAAAAATAGCTTAAACGACTATTTATGGTCTTCGAAAAGCAAATCCGTTTTTAAGATTAAAAAATGCTAACTTTATTTCTTACATTTCACTTATCAGTTGGCAAACTCTTCATAGGTTGAATAAAATGTAAAGAATAAAAAAGAAAGAAAGAAAATGAAGTTTAAAAATGCATTTTAAATTGTTAATGTATCGTTCTTATAAAGAGTTGTTTGTTTGTTTTAAATGTTTCCGATGTTCCTTCAGAGTTGAAGATAATCTACTTCCTAGTCCGAACCTCCCGCTGGACGACGAGGGGGTGGCAGCGGGCAGGGTATGAAAGTGTGATAATCGATAAGACCAAACGTCAGTCTAAGAGTTCAAAGGGTAAACTAATCTGAATAAGTTTTGGACAGGTCTGACTTAATGTCTTTCTTGCATGTGAACACTGTTGTCTGTGTGACTGACAGCGTATTCAAACAGAGCTAGAAAATGACACCGAGGTAAATAGACCGAGATAGAGAGTCAGAGAGATAGACTGAGAAGTAGAGATAGAGTTGGAAGGACAGACTGTAAGGCGTAGAGATAGTGAAGGAGAGAGAATAAGAAATAGAGAGACAGAAGGAGAGAGAGAGACAAAGAGATAGAGGGAAAGACAGAGTATGAAATGAAAGAGTAAAAGGCAGAGAGATAAGGAAATAAGAGAGACAGAGAGAGGGAGAGATAAACAGAGAGACAGAGAGATTTTGAGGCAGTGAAAGAGAGAGACAGACGGACAGAGATAATGACAGACAGACAGTTGAAAGATAGAGAGGTCAATAGTCAAGTGTAACTATTTTTTTTATGCAAAACATAAAAGCCAAGACTTGTGATGCACGCAGATAATAAAACCGGATCTAAAATAAAGTGCGCAGAAAACTCACTGAACACTAGCAGCAGTAGAAGGTCACCTAGATCTAGGCTCTCGATGTATAAGAAAAAATGCTTTTCATTCACTCAGCAATGGAGGCGACTCGCTTAATGTTAAGCACAAATGTGTATTTCTCTATCTATCTATCTATCTATCTATCTACCTACCTACCTACCTACCTACCTACCTACCTACCTACCTATCTATCTATCTATCTATCTATCTATCTATCTTATCTTTCTATCTATCTATCTATCTATCTATCTATCTATCTATCTATCTATCTATCTATCTATCTAATCTATCTATCTATCTATCTATCTATCTATCTATCTAATCTATCTATCTATCTATCATCTATCTATCTATCTATCTATCTATCTATCTATTTAATTTATCTAATCTATCTATCTAATCTATCTAATCTATCTAATCTATCTAATCTATCTAATCTATCTATCTATCTATCTATCTATTTAATTTATCTAATCTATCTATCTAATCTATCTAATCTATCTAATCTATCTAATCTATCTATCTATCTATCTATCTATCTATCTATCTATCATCTATCTATCATCTATCTATCATCTATCTATCTATCTATCTATCTCTATCTATCTATCTATCTATCTATCTAATCTATCTAATCTATCTTATCTATCTATCTATCTATCTATCTATCTAATCTATCTAATCTATCTAATCTATCTAATCTATCTATCTATCTATCTATCATCTATCTATCTATCTATCATCTATCTATTTATCTATATCTATCTATCTATCTATCTAATCTATCTAATCTATCTAATCTATCTAATCTATCTATCTATCTATCTATCTATCTATCATCTATCTATCTATCTATCTATCTATCTATCTAATCTATCTAATCTATCTATCTATCTATCATCTATCTATCTATCTATCTATCTATCTATCTATCTCTATCTATCTATCTATCTATCTAATCTATCTTATCTATCTATCTATCTAATCTATCTAATCTATCTATCTATCTATCTATCTATCTATCTATCATCTATCATCTATCTATCTATCTATCTATCTATCTAATCTATCTAATCTATCTATCTATCTATCTATCATATCTACTCACTGTCTGGTACAGTTATTGTACACTTTATTTCTCCAACATTGATTCTCGGATCAAGTTGCAATTTAAAGCAATCATTTATTGTACATATCAAAACATTAATCGATTAAATTATGAAGTATTTTATCGAAAAAGGGAAATCACTTATACATTCTTGAGAGATATAGTTTTAAGTGCGGACTTCTTTCCCTTAAATAAGATTTGTTTAAAAAAGTTTTTTTTTTATTTTCTTTTTTTTTAACAACGTTTATATCAACTCTTTCCGTCTGCCCGTCTGTCTGTCACAAATCTTCTTTTGCTTATTTGCAGCTTTCCAATCTCGGATCAAGTTAAAACTTTGCACCATTATACATTGTCTCTAGTATTGCATAAATTAATTACATAATTAACCAATTAATTTGTAGTAATTAATTAATTTTGTTTGATTGAGAAACTAAAAAGGAAACAATTCTCATTCCGTTTTAGCATATGGCTGTAAATGTGCATTTTTTTTCCCTTTATACCAGCTTTGTTGTATGCAGTCTTCTGGTGTCTGGAGCATGACAACGCAGTTGTGCCTTCAGTGTGACATTAATTGTGTCTTCAGCGTGACATTAATTGTCTTTTCAGTGTGACATTAGTTATATCTTCAGAGTGACATTGATTGTGTCTTCAGTGTGACATTAATTGTGTCTTCAGCGTGACATTGATTGTGTCTTCAGTGTGACATTAGTTATATCTTCAGAGTGTCATTGATTGTGTCTTCAGTGTGACATTAATTGTCTTTTCCGTGTGACATTAATTATATTGTCAGAGTGACATTAATTGTGTCTTCAGTGTGACCTTAATATTATTTTTTTTTGCAAAGTTTCCCTCCCCCCCCTCCCATACGAATGCCATTTCCAACAGATATTTTAATTATGTTTACAAATCTATTTACAGAACGCTTACCGCTTTTCTCCATTAGGAGTTGATGAAGTGCTCAGGCTTATAACAGACGTTTATCTCAAATCTAGGTGGTCAAGCTGATCTTGGTTTATCGCGAAAATCTTATTAGAAACTGACCTCTTTCAACGTATGTGATAAAGGGAAAAAAAATGTTTTATACCGTCAATATGTCAAGGTCAATATGTCAAGGTCAATTTGTGCTTGTTTTTGACTCTGTATGTGACCCTCCCCCCCCCCCCTTTTAAAAAATAGTTATTTAAGAAAAAACATTTTAAAAGCACACACACACTGATCAGTTTGACATTTCTACTGGACATTAAGCAAGAAACATAAGGTCTTTGACCGTGACCTACTTAAGTATCCCACTTACGTCTTAATTTTTTGTTTCTTAAAAAAAAAACGTCTCTCCCCATTCCCCAGCTCAACCGCGGAAAGGAAATAAAAAGACTGCTGAGACTAAAATGGTGTTCATGATTATCAGATCTCCTATCAAGTCCGACAATTCTGTTTTACAAGATTGAACTGATCCTTTTCAGGCTGCATACCACATTATGAGAACCATTCAGTCCGTTTCAATCCGCAGGATAAAAGGCTTTTATTTATTTTTAACCCATTCCCTATACATTGCCCATATAGTCGTAACTAATAGTTTTGTCAATTTTTTTATTTTTAAAGGAAATACTATTTCATTTAATGGATACAATCTCTATTTTTTCTAGTTCTAATTACGAATCATATTTTTATAATGATTTCCGCAAATTTACAAACCTTATAGTTTGTTTGATATTAGAAGTATTTATTAACATCTATTTTAAAAAAATTTTGCAAAATTTAGTTATATAGTAATCTGAGCCTCTACCACAAAAGGAATCCTAAATTGTATTTCCTTTGTCAATCTATGCTGTTAAATAAGACTATCAGAAACAAGAAATGGAAAAAAGAATTAAAATACACAATTTCACATCTCCAGAAATGTATATGCTTAATCGTCTACCCCCCCCCCCCCTTTTCAAAATAACAGAGGTCACGGCAGAAGTATCTTAAATTTTAAGTTTACTGACATCTGCGTGTTACCAACAGTCACTTTGAAAGGAAAGTAGATCATTGTCTACCCATTATTTTATTTTATTTTTGCTTGCGTTTAGAAAGAAAAATTAACAAAAGAAAAAAAATGGTAGAAAAATCATGAAAAGACAACTTAGATTATCTTTGTAAAACCAAAAAAAATTATCTGTATCACTATGATAAGAATACTAGTCTGTGCATTGTGCAAATATAAATTACACATGTGTATACGTTAACTTATATATATATACTAGACATATGTTACCCGCGACCCGCTGGTCTTTATTTGCGCATTACTGTCGATATAGTCACTGAGAGTTTTGTAAACAATTAAACGAAATTGTAATGTAATAAGTAAAGCGAATGTGTCAATGTAAAAATAGTGTGAATGAAGCTATCAAATCAGAATAGCTAATAGGCTTAAATCCATTTTTTCAAATTAAAACATTTGCTTGTAGGCCTACATATATTTGATTAAAATTTGAGATGAATAGACTTAATTTTGTAAGTTCATGTGTTACAGTATAAAGTAGATCTTTAGGTAGACATAGATCTAAATCTACACTAATCTAGAGTTAAAAATTGGCTTTTATATAGTTCATTCTGTGTTGCGCATGCGTGACCTTTTTTCATGAATGAATATAGGCCTATCTCAACACGGCTACGCAGCTTTATTTAGCGAACAACGAACGAATATATTAAAAATGCTTTAGAAAAACAAATTTGAATGTTAATTTGATTAAAATATGAAAAAATGGACAATAATTAGTATGTTTACGTGTTAAAGCATAAAACTATCTTTGCGAAAAGAAGTTTTATCATCTTAGAGTTCAATAAGAGATTTAGACCTAGGCCTAGGAATAGACTCAGTAGAGAGATGTGTTAATCACTGTTAATGTGTAACCATTTGGTAATGTCTAATGAAAGGATGTTAGGTTTGCGAAAATGGGATTACCCGAAGCCGAGACATTCATATCTATTAAAAACGAAAAGAGCGATAGCTTTGTTAAATGAATGGGATTATAAAGTGAACAATTAAACGAAATAATTTTTAGTACGCGATTCATGAATGAATATAGATCTAGACCTATCTCATCTCGGCTTCGCAGCTTTCGTAAACGAATGTAGCTTTAGAAAGCCAAATTTGAATGTTTATTTGATCAAAATATGAAATGAATGGACTTTAATTAATATGTTTATGTGTTAAAGTATAAAACTATCTGTGCGAAGATAAGTTTTATCATCTTAGAGTTGAATTAGAGTTTTAGATCTAGGGATGGGATTATAAAGTAAACAATTAAACGATTTAATTTTTAGTACGCGATTCATTACGGTAATGTCTAATAAAAAAAAAGTTCGCCAGGAAATCTGTAGTCACAGATATCAGTAACTAATTTATGTAAAAAAAAATGCTTTTGAAACACAAAATTGAAGGTTAATTTTATTATATAATGAAATTAATGGACCTTCCTTTGTATTTTTATGTGTCAAAGTAAAAAACTATCTGCGCAAAGCGTATTTCTTAAAATTAGATCTAGGTCTAAATCCTTTCGATCTTTTCTCATGTCAACATTTGTAGACATGGCCTAGATCCATAAAATACTATAGCTGTAATAGAGTCGGACAACTTTTTTTTATTTTTTGAGGGTCTTAAGTTTGTTTTAGGGCTACAATACATACACTACGGTCTAAGTTAGTAGCCAAGGAACATTCCTGCCTAGTTTTATCAAGATTGGTCAAGCGGTTTTGATGTCTATAATTAACATACATACATACATCTCACATTCTACTTTATAATAAAGATAATATAGATATACTAGACATATGTTACCCGCGGGTCTTTATTTGCGCATTACTGTCGATATAGTCACAATTAAACGAAATAATAATGTAATAGTAAAGCGAATGTGTCAATGTAAAAATAGTGTGAATGAAGCTATCAAATAAAAATAGCTAATAGGCTTAAATCCATTTTTTCAAATTAAAACATTTGCTTGTAGGCCTACATATATTTGATTAAAATTTGAGATGAATAGACTTAATTTTGTAAGTTCATGTGTTAAAGTATAAAGTAGATCTTGAGGTAGACATAGATCTAAATCTACAATATCTAGAGTTAAAAATTGGCTTTTATATAGTTCATTCTGCGCGACCTTTTTCATGAATGAATATAGGCCTATCTCAACACGGCTACGCAACTTTAGCGAACAACGAACGAATGCTTTAGAAAAACAAACTTGAATGTTAAATTGATTAAAATATCAAATGAATGGACAATAATTAGTATGTTTATGTGTTAAAGCACAAAACTATATTTGCGAAAAGAAGTTTTATCATCTTAGAGCTCAATAAGAGTTTTAGACCTAGACCTAGGAGTAGACTCAGTAGAGAGATGTGTTAATGTGTAACCAATTGGTAATGTCTAATGTAAAAATGTTTGCCAGGAAATCTGTAGTCATAGATATCAGGAACTAATTTATGTAAAAAAAATGCTTTTGAAACACAAAATTAAAGGTTAATTTTATTATATAATGAAATCAATGGATCTTCTTTTGTATTTTCATGTGTCAAAGCAAAAAACTATCTGCGCAAAGTGTATTTCTTAAAATTAGATTTACCCCTGAACCCTTTCGATCTTTTCTCATGTCAACATTGTTAACCATGGCCTAGATCCATAAAATACTATAGCTGTAATAGAGTTGGACAACTTTATTTTTTTTGAGGGTCTTAAGTTTGTTATAGGACTACAATACATACACTACGGTCTAAGTTAGTATCCAAGGAACATTCCTGCCTAGTTTTATCAAGATTGGTCAAGCGGTTTTGATGTCTATAAGTAACATTCATACATACATACATACATACACCTCACATTCTACTTTTATAATTTAGATATATATTGTATACTTGTATATAACAATATATACAACTCACAATGTGTACATCCGTTATATGGTCTCTCAGAGGCAGTGGTGCTGCATGTCGCCCACTTCCAAAGCTACACTTATGTATGTAATGACGACAAAACTTATCAAGACTGACTCAAACAGCCAAGGAAAAAAAAGAAAGCGCATAGAGTGTATGCATTAAAATTATAAACACACAAGAAATTGGATAAAGGTTTAAAAGGCTGCAGCTTCATGTGATTACTAATGACCAACCGGTTAATGCTGATTGGTCTTTTTAATCACGTGAGAAGTTGAAGAGTGGGGAAAATCATTCCAAAATATAAAAAGCTACGGATAAATTATGGGATATACAAACTAAATAGTTTTGTGCCTCTTTGATTCGCACCTCAAAAGATTGGATTTCTGGGAGCAGGACTGGAAAGAAATGTGGACATGAGATAATGGAGTTCCTCTCAAATGTAGAATTTATAAAGAGGCTGTGCTCAAGGCAGACATTGTTACTATGTGTTTATGATGTCCACTTGCTGAATAAACATCTGTATATCCATGAGTTGTCTCCCTTAAGCTATTACAATATTTATTTTAAAAAAAAATACGAATTTAATAATTACAAAATAAGAAAGCAATAGTTTTCAGTTTCTGTAATAGAGGCCACCTACGATAGTATCAGTTTCTTTGATAGATACCACTTACAATAACTCTCCAATACAGCCATTTACCATGTAGCATACATTTTATATATTTACATAATTAATTACTGGTAATTAACTATTTTGGTTAAAAGCAACAAGGGTAACTAACACTAGTATTCAGAGATAAGGCTAAATGTGTTGGGTATAGTCCCTTTAAATAATTATTAACGATATTTCTCCCTCACGCATTCTCCGATCAAGTTTTTATTTTAAACAATTATTTATTGTACCTAACAAAACATGAATCAATAAACAAAAATACTATTTTAGTCAATTAATTATTGGTAATTAATTATTTTGTTTGATATAAGGAAAAAAAGCTTGTACATTATTGGTGGGTATTGTTTTAAGGGCGGAGTTCTTCCCTTTTAGATAAGCTTTAGTTGAGGAAAGTAAAGGCGCTTGGTCGATGTGCTGGCCACATGACACCCTCGTCAACGGCCACAGAAGATGAAACTATAGGTGGCCAAGTCTGAAAGGAGATATTTACTTTACTTTCAGTGTACTCTTTGGGAAAATTGAGAAACTAGAAAAAAACAAAAAAACTTTCTTCCATAAGTAAAATGGATTTGCTGAATTTTTCACAGATTCTCTTTCAAATGATCAAATTAAATGTTTAATTACTATGGACATTCAAGGGGAAAAAATGATACCAGCACCAACTTCTTCTATTTGTCAATCTGGTAGCTATGGATGACCTGTCGCATTCCTCTGGAATAAATACATTGACTGAAGGCTATTTTAGGGACTATAAAATCATTTTTAAGCCAATTTGCTCCAGTTTTTTTTTTTTAATTCAATTTGCCTTAAACAGAGAATTTTCACAATGTTTGCATCTTCATACAATTGAAAGCAGGTTTGTTCAGTAGTGACACTTAAAGAAAGCTGCGATAGATTAACCTGAGTTCACTCTTAAGAATGATCACGTCTAAAATTTAAAACCAAATTATGACGAGCTAATACTGAAAAACAATTACATCTTCATGCATTAGTTTAATTTTGAATTTCTTTAAATCAAATACTAAATATCTGTATTGATTTAGCTGCAATATTCAATTTAGAAGTGAGTCCTTGTACTTAAGATGCATTTTCTCTAATGAGATTTATATCATGCGCAAACGTGAGATGGCCTCCAGTGTATGGTGGAGCTAGGTGTAAATCCGTCTCTAGCATGTTTTATGAAACTATTAAAGAGGAAAGATGAGAGAATGGATTTGTGGCAGCACTCTTATGGCTATCTGTATTAGTCTATCTAACATTGGGTTAGGCTGAAATAACTCTAATTGTTGGATAGCCAACATGTTATAATAATTAATAGAAAGGGTAAGTGTTGTTTACGGCACATAATTACTAAGTGTCGAGTGAAAGGGAGAATGTTATGTTATGTTTCGGACTTTTGCAATAAAATGTACGTCAAAATTTGTAAATTAAATAAAAAACGTATTTAAAATAAAAAGGTTTTTATGGCAAATGTTCTATATTGAAAAAGAGAAAATTTATTAAAATAATTACAAAACATAATTTGTTTTTCTTGTAACAATTTTATAATGATAAGTTTAAAAATTATTCTTTAGTTATTTGATGGCATTTAGAATTTTCATTCAAAGAAACGACTTTTCAAATTAAATGCAAAATTTTCTTATTAGCTGACCTATATAGATTTCTCTTTGTCGTTGTACTACGAAAATAAAAAACCGAAAGAGCATTCATTCAAAGGTAGATTACCGTTGGAAAGGGTTCCTTAATTTTTAATTTATATAAGAAATACTAAATTTTGAATTTTAAAGGTCAAATATAGTGTCGGCAATAAAAATACTTTTTCTTTTTACTAACGATGTATTAAAACATATTAAAATGTTTAAAAGTTTATATTTTAAAGCAATATTTGCAAAGAAAAAAGTTCATAAAAAACTGCAGATTTATTTTTTAAATAAATTTTAATTCTAAGTATGTCTAAATAACTTTAAATATCACTAAGAATGTGTTCTGTGTGGCACTTGCGTAGGGCACTGTCCTTTAAATTCAAAGGAACCAAGTTCGAGTCCCTGAATCAGGACTTTTTTTCCCCCCTTATTTATAATACATGAATTGCTGTAAATAAAGAAACAAAAAAAATGCAATAGTGTTTGTAATATATAACGCATCTATTGTGGGTTCTGTGACGGTTTGAGTAACAAAATTTTGTCCCTCTTCTCAATTAGTAGCAATCATAAGCAGAAATCAAGAGAAAGGTCGCTACATTGTTTGACGTCGATCATTTAGTCATTATATTACCTTTGTACCTTTATGATTTTGACAGTGAGTCATATGACCGATCCAGCTGAACATTACAGTACTGAGAATTTCCATCTTGTTTGCTAGCCAGAGTGTTGACTTGTAACAGTACAAACCTATTTGTTTTCTTTCACTGATATCTAATAGCAGACTTAGTATTCAATCTCAAAGGCTGCATTGGATCCATGAAAATGCAAGAGTCGACCACAAGGTGGACACACTTTACCATCTACATCAACACAGTTGTTCTTGTCCCTTAGCGAATTGATCACTCTATATGTCCCTCAGGAAAACCTGCGCTCCATGAATTCAACGCCTTTAGTTGTCTATCTAACCGTCTGTCACTTTGTCTGTCTGTCTAGTGAAAAAGTGTGTACACGTTATTTCTTCCAAACGCATTCTCGGATGTCACCTTTTGCAGTGATTCTTTTGTGCTAAGATTTTAGGGCATATTTTTAATATACATTTAGATCAATAAACACTAAAATAATTAGTTTACATTTTACACACACGCTGCTAGTAAAGTTCCTCTTTAATTTCAGCGAATATTTGGCAGAAGATGTAAAAGTTCATCTGTTCATTCGGAGATATTTCACGAAATTCTCAAGTTAAGGGCTCAGAAATTGGACAGATTTGGACACCATAAAGCTTAGGTGTATGCGCATTAGGTGCAATTGTTTGACTCCTAGGTTTAGTACTTTTCTAAGTTAGTTTATCGTCTTTTGGAAACAAATGTCTTAGAAGTGTATTTGTAGATTTAGGAAACATAATGAAGTAGTCATTCTTTGTGAGTATGGGAACCTCTTGGGCTGAACACTCACTTAAACTAGACTTTTTATGTTCCGGCGTAAACTGTTGAGGCATGGACGTCTTATAATCTGAGCTCACTTGTTTATACTCAGATAGATTCTTCGTGCAGACGTCGCGGACATATTCATTGTTCAGTAGGTCAGAGTGAGCTGCTATAATACTATGTGCATAACTGCTCACACCTCTTAAGTCAGCACGAGTAGTCCCTTCGGTAACGTTACCATGGTTATCTGAGGCAGTCAATTCTGACTGGCCCATTTGAGTTACTATAACTCTTGTTTGCGCCAAAATCTCCAAACTATCCGAACGAGCAGTAGTGACGTAATCGGTATTTCCGTTCACCATTTTGGGCAGATAATCCTTTTTAAAGTCCGAGTTGTGTTCTGAATTCTCATCATTTAAAGATCCGGAGCAATCTTTCTCACAGAGAATGTCAGTCAACATGAACTGAGATTGACCAGGATTATCTTCATTCTTACAGGGACGAATGCTGGCATACGGAATCGTCTCAGGAAAGGAAACTGTATCTTGTATTAAATTTTCAGTAGTTGACCCCCCGGTAATCAGCTCACTGGCGGTTCCCGAAGAAGGATGAGTCGCTACGCGCACATAATCAAGTGGTGGCGAAAGACGCCTCTGAGAGGCATCAACGGTTGAGGATTGCCCTTGCGCCTCTTCTTTAAGTTGTGTAACTGACAATGATACTTGTGGCCGAGAGGTTAAGGGCATTGAAGGATTACAAATAAATGTCGCCTCTGACATAGTCGGCCATTCGTTTTTATCCAAAGTAGGGAAATCAGCGTCTGCGACAATGCCAGACTCATCACTAACCTGATGTGAGAAATTTACCTGCAAGAAATAAAGTATAATTAAATCGATGATACATTGTCAACATGTGATTTAATACTTTATTTAATGAACACTAGTTAAATGGTCATTTTCTTACTATTTACTGGTTTTACAAGACCTACGTTAATGATTATAATATTGACGAAAAAGTTAACTGAGAAGAGAACAAAAAGCTCATACTGTTGCTGTTACTAAGTCTTCATGCTGACGAGCTTTTGTTAATTTAGAAAACTTTCTTTTAGACTTCCGACAATGGCTGAAAGAATCAAAAGATTCTATTTAAGGTTTATTATTATGTTTCTTTTACAACAGTATAACAAGTAGCGGTTATGTGGCCGACATGAAGAGCATCAATGCGGTATTGTCAATGTGCTGGCCACAGAATACCCTTGTCAACCCAATAATAATTATAATTTAATTTATAAAGCACTGTTAACAAACATAATGTAGACTCAATGCATCATGAGAACATAATCTAAACACGAGAGTTAAAATCTAATCTAATCTTATATGTTTGCAACTGATAGGTCTTAATGTTCTTCTTCAATGTTTGTCTGATCTCGATAGGGTCTATGGTCCAAACCTTTGGTCCATGCACTGCTAAAGCCCGCGAACCGTAACTCTTGAGAGAGAAACGTAACATAGCTAGATGCGTTTGATGCTCTCTGAGGAACATGTGCAGTGATCAGTTCACTAACGTACACGGGCATTCCTTTGTTGGTGACTGATGACAAAGTGTAGCCACCTGAAAACCTCAAGGGATGGACTAAAAGGTTGGCAAAATTACTTGTGTTATAGTCTACCCACTGTGCTAGGCGGCACAGTCAGGACATTGGTGTGCCGTAGGGAAGCGTGGGAAGCAGACGATATGAACATCATCTCCGGCATCGTTTAGCATAATGATAGGCGCAGGCGAATTCCTAGAACAACGAGTTGGGCTAGACATCAGCTAGGTAATGAAGCATCACTATTACATTTCAGTATACAAATAGTAAAATAAAATCAGATGGCAAGAAGGAACTAGACCTAGATCTAGAGCTACGGTTTGCCAATGAAAATATCCTGAATGTGTTTAGCATTAGTAATTAAATGTTCATCTCTTTTTGAAAATGCATGTAAGAACTTAAGAACTTCGATGTCTCAATTAACATACAGGAACAAAACAAAGCGTCAATTAAACAAAGAAAGCAATTAGAAAATGATCAAAATTTATAGTGCAACAGTTCGTAAATTCCAGAAGGCCGCAAAACCTGCGCTATTAATGTAAAGGTCTATCCCGAAGGTAAAGAAAAACGGCAACTACGTGTAAGAAAGGAAAACGCCAAACTGGCAAAGAAAACTATGAATCATTAAGACTAAGACTGCGCTTTATTGATCCTTATGAGAAGTGTGTGTGATTACAAGGGCTCTTTTCTCAAATAAAAAACAACAACACTCACATAAATAGGTCTTTTTTTTTACATCTTTATAATTAAATCACTTGACGTTTCTAATTAATTACTTACCAAATTAAGTACAGAGCCAAAGCAAGAAGGGCGACAACTAAGGTAATAATAAAACCAGTCGCCAAAACTTCACCAAGGGAGAGTAGCTCTGTAACAGAATGTACAATATTAATGAATATAATATATACATATAAAGGTAGATTTTAACTTTAGAAATATTATCCCAACATTATAACCATTTATATCACAAGTGTTGTTTTTTATTATATTTATTACATTGAAAAAAAAACAATTCCTCAGCTGTTCTTTCTATACATATTATATACAAGTGCATGTTCAAATTCCAATGATATAATTAATATGTTTCAGACGTTTGATCAGAACGAAGAATATCAATGTCACACTAACATCCGGCACGGCGATGTGAAGAGGGTGGTGGACGGGGTTTGAACTCAGAACCATTCCGAAGCGCATACCACACGTCGCCACACCAACCAAGCATCCACGAAATATCAAAATAAGGTATCGTGAGTCTGGATTATTTACAATTTAAAAGTAAATGTATGGATGAATGTCAAATTATTTGCGACTGAATGGAAAGAAGTTGTTTGTAAGTTTTTCTCATGGATAAAATTAAATCTTGCGGTTCTGTAGAAAACACAGAGACAGACAAAGAGAGTTTAATATTAAGGATAAGCAAAATACAGACCTAAATCTTATTTTGCCACCATTATTGAAACACAGAGAGTGTTTGGTGCATTAGAAGTGCAGAATACTTGGTACATCACAAGTACAGAAAGTTCTTGGTACATTATAGGTTTAGAGAGTTCTTTGTACATTACAAGTGCAGAGAGTTCTTGGTACATTACAAGTATAGAGAGTACTTGGTACATTACAAGTACAGAGAGTTCTTAGTACATTACAAGTATAGAGAATACTTGGTACATTACAAGTACAGAGAGTACTTGGTACATTACAAGTATAGAGGGTTCTTGGTACATTAGAAGTGCAGAGTACTTGGTACATTACAAGTACAGAGAGCTATTGTTACATTAGAAGTGCAGAGTACTTGGTACATTAGAAATACAGAGTACTTGGTACATTAGAAGTGCAGAGTACTTGGTACATTAGAAGTGCAGAGTACTTGGTACATTAGAAATACAGAGTACTTGGTACATTAGAAGTGCAGTATTTTATCCTACAAATATGTTACCTTCTTTTCTTGCTTTTGTTCTTCCGGTGACAAAGTCTGACAACTCTCCTAACTGATATAATGTAGCTGCTCGTATTGAGACATCAAACTCTTGATCCATGTTCAGCTCTCTCACTGTCATCATCTGAGCAGAACTACTCACATTGTGACCTGGATAGTAGACGGAGGTATAGAACGAATCGACAGAAAAAAAATATTAATGAAACGCTTATTTTTACAAAGTAGTATTAACGTTTTTATATTATGCACTAGCCTAGATCAAAGGGACAATCCTTCACACATATACAAATTATTAAAATCCTAAATTTGGGACTAAAGCTAATGCTTTCTCTAAAGTTTTAAAACAAATGTAAAACTTAATCCTATATAATAAACTTTGTTTCGCCCTTATAACATACCATGGTTTGCAAAGAATGCCAGATACGAAAGTGGCCGCAGTGCAAATTAATTACCTACCATCTGAGCCTCAGAAACGTTTTTTCTTAGCGTCTACAAAACATTCTTCATTATAATAAAAATCGTTCAATGTACAATGTGAATTAGCATAAGTGATATATTCCATGACTGATATTGAAGTGTGATTTGCATGTAATAAAAATGTAAGCCGTAGTAGATATGATGATTTATAAAAGCTATTGTGGGATCAATTCTACAACTTGTGTGTAATATTCATGGTAAATACAAAAATGTATGGAGACCAGGATCAACGTAGACTCTATATTTATTATATCCTATAGTATTGTATAAGACTTGATGTATTAAAAAAAATGATATTGCTAAGCTGTGAATTTTGAGTGGCAGTATGTCTAATAAAAACAGGTTGTAGGCCTAAGATCATTAGTTTAAGGCAAGGGTGAGAACTCTACAATACCTAAAGCAAAGACATTTCTAATTTTAATCCTATTATCTCCCGTTTTATACATCCGGTATCTAGAATCTAGAATTAAGATAAAAGCTATTTTAAAAGAAATTTGTATTAACTAACTTTGACAAGCTTCAAGCTGTCTGTTTCCTGATTCACAAATATAGATAATGTAATAGTCCACAAGAGTATTTCTTGATCCACAAGGTTCACTAAACCATCCTATGTCCAGTGATCCTGCATCAGCTCCGCTGTTCACTGTAGTCTTCTTGGGTGTTCCAGGCTCTAAGATGAAACAACCCACATCAATTTAATCGATCAAAAGAGAGAATTCCATATTTTGTAGATAGATTAACAGGGACTATATTTTTGATTATATGGACCAAATCACAAAGGAGTAGGTTGTCCAATAAAAAAAATCATATGTGATTAATACAATGTGAATAACCTAATTCTTGGCACAGTTATTCTTATAAAATAAAGATACGTATAATGTCCATGTGAACACACGTTTATGAAATAAGCTTTACATTAATATTTAATTATTTCATTTTAGCTATCGTTCGATTTTTCCCTAATACAAGGCTTATCTCCCCTTAACTTAGTAAAAAAAAAAATTTTGTCAAATGGCAGGACAAAATACCAGATACTGAAGTCCTTCGAAGAGCGTGTCTGCAAAGCATCCACACAATCCTGATGCTGTCCCAGCTGCGATGGGCAGGTCACGTCTACAGAATGGAAGACCACCGCACCCCCCAGACGACTCTTGTGTGGCCAACTGGGCGAAGGAAAGCGCTCGCAAGGTGGTTAAAAAAAGCGCTTCAGGGACACACTCAAAGCTTCTCTGAAGGCGTTCAGCATAGACCCAAGCACCTGGGAGACAGAGGCACATGACAGAGCATCATGGCGTCGCACTGTGAAAACTGGCGCACAGGTTACTTAGGAAAAAAGAGCAACGCTGGCAGAGGAAGGACGCCAGAGAAGAGGGGAGAGGCAGGCGACACTAGCTCCGGCTGGAGTGGCCTTCCCAGTGTGCGGCCGAACATTCCGGGCTCACATAGGTCTCACCAGCCACACGAGGAGGCATAAAATCCCAGTGCAAAGCCCTCAGACCGCTGGATGACAAAGTGGTCATCATCGAACCACGATGGACGAACTATATAAATATAGTAAATTTTGTTTATAAAAATAAAATAAATTAATGACGAAAAAGTATTTAATAATAATAATAATAATAATAATAATAATAATAATAATAATAATAGCTTTTATATAGTGCTACTTTCATGCTTATAGCATGCTCAGAACGCTATGGTCCAATCTCCTGTGATGACCAGTGGAGGGCGGAGGGGGTATCTGAGAGAAGTTCAAGCGTACTTTGCCTCTTGAACACGCTTCTCACGCTCTTATTTAATACGTGTTTGTTTGTTTCTTTTTTATTGCTTAATGTGCTATCATCGAGCATGGGCTTGTACGCTAAATTTGATAACGATTGGATTGAGCGAAAAAAGTGATTACAAAAAATCGAAAAATACCAGAAAGACACAAACTTAAAAGAAAGATACAAACATAGAAGAAAGATACAAACATGGAAGAAAGATACAAACATAGAAGAAAGATACAAACATAAAAGAAAGATACAGAGTGAATTAATATAAACTTTGAAAACAATAATAACGTTATAGTCATATATCAATTTTCTCAAAAGCTTTTCTCAGTGACAGGTAAGGAAAGGGGGGATAATAAAATGATGTCTGGCACACAAAAGGAATTGGTGCCCCTGTCACTAGAGAAGGTAGACAAAAAGAGAAATTGAGGTACTTGGTTGACTAATCACGAGCTGAGCCCCAGATGACCAGTAGACGTTTGCAAAGGTAAACGAAAATATTTGATTTGTTATGTAAATTTAACTACTTACTGGCGTTACGGTTATACACGCACTTTGTCCAGGTTATGCCCTTTGTTTGGCCTGTGTCAAGTTTTACTGCATAGCCGTACAGGTCAACTTTAATGTCTACGGCTTCAAAATACAGGTTTCCCAGTCCTGCGTCAACCTCAGTAGAGCTGTAATCGCTCTGAAACATGGATAATGCATTCTTATATTCGTTTTAGCAAAAGTACATAAATTGTATTGGCAGGGGAGATTAGCCTTTCCATCTTACAATAACAATGCAAGTATTTAATGTTTAAACCCACGAATCAAGTGTCCTTCCACTTTCCTACTGGTGTCAGGAAATTTAGGCACCGGATATTTAGGCAACGGATATTTAGGCACCCGGAAATTTAGCCACAGGATACTTAGGCACTCGGATATTTAGGCACCCGGAAATTTAGGCACCCGAATAATTATATTATTTTATAATATTATTTGATCTAAAGTATTTACATTAGTAACTAAATATTTACACAAATTGCGTAATCGTCAATTTATAAAACTCACCAGTCAACCTTAGCGGTTGGTGATGGAGGGAAGCAATGAGCGGAGAATCATCTCTACCTCCCCTCCCCTGAATCCTGTGATGTCTATATAATATAATGACTCTTAATCAGGAATCATTTTTTCACACATTCTCATGATTGTCATTTTTTCCATTTTATCAGCTTTTCTTTAGTTAGAATCGTTATAGTTGCTATTTATTATAACGTCCCCGATAGCCCCTAGCCTAAGGATAAAATATACGTTACATTTTAAAAATTATTTTCAAAATTAAGGTCGCTAATTAAAGAGTGCCTAATTTTCCGGTGCCTAATTTTCAGCCCTGTCAATAAATGTCTAGTTATCCGATGCCTAAATTTCAGGGTGCCTAATTATCCGGTTTCCTAAATTTCCGGGTGCCTAAATATCCGGTGCGTAAATATCCGGTGCCTAAATTTCCGGGTGCCTAAATTTCCTAAATTCTTTCTTACTACGGCCTTACAAACTACTTTTTAAAGAAAATATATAATTAAGTATCTTTCGGTGCAGATTGCTGGTAAATTGTTTTATATTATAGATAGACAGACAGACAGACATGCAGACAGACAAACAGACTTACAGATACATGTAGATAGATAGATAGATAGATAGATAGATAGATAGATAGATAGATAGATAGATAGATAGATAGATAGATAGCAAAGACAGACAGACAAAGACAGACGAATTTCATAACTGCCTTTCTGTGTTGCTGAAATGTGTTTTTGTTTGTTTGTTTGTTTTTTAGAATTAAATAAAAAGATCAAGATCATTGATGGCTTATAAAAATATTCGAATAAAAATTGTCGTTTTCTCCAGTCCCTATATCTAAAAAAAAAAGAAAAAAGGGGGGGGGGTGAGAAATGATCACTTGTTACTATGACACGTAGAGAGCAGTCATCGCAAACATAAACACGAAGTAGGAGTGCTGTGAGTGTCTTCATACCTTTCAAGTGGAACATATTTAGTTGGAGCGTTACACTGTTGATCATGCAGAGACTTTTTTTTGTGTGTCTACCAAGAGTTAAGAGCTTGGTTAATCCACTTCAGAGTTGACATCCTGTTTTAAGTTAGAGTTAATATGTTGTGTGTGTGTGTGTGTGTGTGTGTAATATATGCGTATGTGATTTTGTTTCTGTGTCACACCAAAGGGTTGGGCTCTCATGCGTTTAAAAAATAAAAAGTAATAATTTTTTTCTTATTACAAATGTAGACACAACATTAATCTAGGTTAAAAATGAAATCTGTAACGGAGTACTTGCACCACTATCCCAGTATGGATTTACCTGTAAGCCTATCGTGGGGTAAACACCATTACTGTGTCCGCTATCTTTTTTTTTGTTATACGAGAGAGGTGTATGACTTTATGCCAATAAAGAATTAATTATTAACGACTTTCAACACCCACCTTCACCTAACCCCAAGGCTAACAGAACGTTGGGCAGCACACAAGATTCGTCAACGGTCCTTCTCCATTCCACTCTGTCCTTCGCCCTAGCCAGAACCTCCTTCAGTGGCAGGCCCGTCCATTGTTTTATGTTGTCTTCCCATCGCTTTGTCTGCCTCTTTTTCTTTTTCCTGGTACTGTTCCCTTAAAGCAGGTCTTTGTGAGCCCCGAAGACATTGTAATACGGCAATGGAGTTTTAGTTTGCGTTTTTTTTTTTAAATGAGTTAGCAGGTCACCGTGGGATCCAATCGCTGTAGTAACCCTGTCTCTAACCTCTTCGTCTAAGAATTTGTAATGCGGTCTCTAGTACGACTATATTTACTACTAAAATATGTACATATACTTCTATCCAGTCGCATAAAAATAAAGTTCCCCTTTCAGACCTTGCGATCTATAGGGCAGATGATGTTAAGGTCATCTGTTTCTTTGGACAACGGTTAACGAGCAGGGTGTCATCTGGCCAGCACAACGACCAACCGCCTTTACTTTACCTAATTAAAGTCAGGTACCCATCACAGTTGGGTGGACTCAGGAACGCCGAGATTCGAACCCACGTCCCCAGGTTCTGATGCCAAGCGCTTAACTACTCAGCCACCGCGCCACCTAGTCGTATAAAAGGGATGCATTCAATGGTCATCAATCCAAGGGCGAAGCCCTTTCATTGTCTACCTCTTCAAACTACAAGTGCTATATTTCCGTCATTGCCTCCCTTATCATGTCCCCATTGTGTCAGTTTATGTCTCAACCACTTCAGAAATTATTTCAACCCAATGAGTTTTCAGAGAGTGAACAGCTAATGGGAGTCTACGTAAACAACGTTTTTTGATTAGCATTAAAATGGACGCTGCCTACTGTAAAACCAGATGTTGAATAAAAAAAAAAACATCAGTAGACTATCATCTTTAAACAAATACTTACCGAGCAAGAGAACTCTTCAACACTTTCCTGGCAAATATAAAACACAAGAATTGCATTCTCCTGATTCACCGGCATCCATGTTATGGAAAGATTTTTATTAAGAGAAGTTGTTGTTGAGTCACGAAGATCTTCTATCTTAAAATTCAAGTCATTCAATAACTCCAGCTCTAGAATGTATTCACAATAAACGCTTAATCTTTACAGGTCAATACTGTAAAATGCAATTAGTAAAGTTTTGAGAGAATAAGTACAAATGTCACATTGAACGCACAGATTCAATTGCTATAGACTTTGTAACTTTTCAGAGATATACTACCATATATATTTTTGTAAAACAATAATATTAATATTAACCAAATAGATTAATGCAGTACATATTATGAGAGTAATAATTACATGTAACCAGTTTAAATACTTTAAATTACCGTGAATGCACAAAAGCAAATCCTCCCGAGTTTTACAGCACTAAAAAAGAACTTTTGTAATTTGTTATTTATATATCTCTGATTGCCTAATCGTAACTTCAGTATCTTTATATTGTATAAAATCTACTAATATTGATATTTTTTTCCTTACATCTATTCAAATTACCGTTTCAAATATGTCTAATTTAGTATAGTGACTCATAGTGTTCATTTACATATAAATAGATTTTTAAAAAAAATATCAAACATAAATGCGATAAAAAAAAAGGCTCGACGAATATTGTCAAAATTTATCAACCCCGAAAATCCCATACATTCTTTTTTTTTTTTTTTTTATTGACAAAATACAAACATGGCTCTCTCATGAAAAAATCTTTAGAATTTACACCATATATAGCATTTCCAATCATAGGTTGCTACAAGAAACTAACGGATGTCCACTGTAGAAGAGTAATCAGTAAGTACGTCGAGTAAGTATTAATTGTAACGTTCTCAACCGTTTCATTTCCATCGGACGTTCTCAGCTCAAAAGCCAAGACTTTGATCAATGAATTGCGACAATCCATGTGTTATGGAGTGTGTATGTTTCCTAGGTGATGATGAAAAAGGGGAGCATTAATTGTTACTCTTGAAGAATGATGCAAGATAAGCGGTTATGTCATGAACTATGTTGAGAACAAGAGACGACTTCGGGAGGCCAGCGTATGAGGACGTGTTTTTGTTGTGAGGTACATTTGTTTTAATATCAGTTTACTTCATTTTATCGCAACTTGACTTTGTCTATGTTTGTATCCTTTTTGGTATGTCTGTATCTTTCTGTTATGTTTGTATTTTTCAACTATGTTTGTATGTTTCTGGTATGTTTGTATCTTTCTGGTAGGTTTGTATCTTTCTGGTATGTTTGTATTTTTCTTGTTTGTATGTTTCTGGTATGTTTGTATCTTTCTTCTGTTTGTATCTTTCTTCTGTTATTTCCAGTTCTATTATTTACAACACAATACGTATACATTGGTTTACGTGTCTACTATCAACCTGGTGCTATAAGTCTACGACCGACAACACCAATGCAGTTTAGAGTGGCAGACCAAAGTAACAAGTGTACAATTTGAACTTACCACTTGACTTAGGAATGAAGACAACCGATGGCATGAAAGATCTTCCAACCTTTGTGGTTGAGTACACATTGACTTTGTAGTCCTGTTCACAGACCTGTGAGGCTATCCTGATGTCATTGGCCATCTTAGGTAAAACGTACTGGCTATCTGTTACACGTGGGCTAATGTCCACTTCAAAACCTGTTAAAACACCTTGGAGGGTGGTGCTGTCAGGCTTCTGGTTTGACATAAAGAAATATATTTTATGTTACAAATTAAAGACGTCTCTTCAAAGAAGATAATTACGTCCTATGCAAGTCTATGTGTTAATATTGTGGTGAATGTTAATTAGAAACTTAAACTATGCTAACGTATTGCTATTCTTTTTCTGGCCGATTCAGGCAACTCATTCTATGCTCAAATGGCACTAGAAAAGAAACAGGACTAGTACAAATATGTCCCAGCTTATGGATAAGAAATGTGCCTTTATCTTTGTGTCTTTCTGAGTATTTTATTAAGTTGTGTTTTTGTATTTGTAAGTTACAGTTCAGTGTTGTATGTAGAATCGCTACTTTACTTTTTTTCTGGAAATACTCTACTATTGTATATGTAGTAAACAAATTAAAGTTAAGACAATATAGAGCATACTTAGCCATTGTTCCACTTACGAAAAAATATTCCTTGTTAAGTTATGACTAAAAAGTAAACAGTTTTTTATTTTTACATTACTATGTTCATTTAAAGGCTCAAGTTTCATTCTACAGCATTTAGGTGACATTTTTAGTTTTATAAAGTAACAATAAAGAAAAGTTTAAAAAACTCGTCTCTCTCTCTCTCTCTCTCTTTCTCTCTCTCTTTCTCTCTTAACTAATCAGTTTGCAAGTTTCATCCAGGGGCGGACTGGATGTCAAAATCGGCCCAGGCATTTCTATACAGTACAACTCATAAATGTATATCATATGATGGGTTTCCTATTACAGGCGTATCTGTTCTCAAAATCATTATGTTATTTTTTTTATAATGTATCGATAACTGTATTCACGCTCTATATCTTTATAAGAAATATAGGCCTTATGTTGCTTTTTAATCGCTATGTTTGTAGGCCCTAAAAGGATGAAGCCTACTAATAGCACTGTCTATGGATGTAGGCTATTACAGTATTTTTGAAAATGTGTTAGATTAAATAAGTATTACACTGTTGTCTGTAAAAGATGTTTTTAACATGACGCTCGTATAGCCCCTTATATATGACAATATTATAAAACCTTTAACAATTTAATGCGTGCCATGTAGCACTCATGAAGCTTTTTAGGCCCATTTGAGTACCGGCCCATCGGTCATTTGCCCAAACGCCCATATAGCCACTCCGCCCCTGGTCTCTTCAGATGATAAAAATTACTTAGACTGAGACCATTTGTCATAGAAGGCATAAACACTGACCTTGCAACGTCACTACCTGTGGGCAGTTTAGAACAAAAGCTCGTTGCCACGTCTCAGGTAGTGACGTTGCAGATCAGTGTTCAGGCCTTCTATAACCATTGGTCTCGCTCTGACTCAATGTCATCTGCAGCATTGTGTTTGTGTGTGTGACGATATAGCCTAAGAGAAAATGGAATCGGAGAAAATCTCTCTGGGTCCTCAATACATCAATGTTTCTAACCTTCGAAATTATGGGAAAAAAAACAAATGAAGTGACTAGAAATTAACGCAAGTACAACAGAAGATAATACTTTAATTATTGATCTCTTTCGCCCTCCACCCATCTTTTATTTTTTTTACTTCGCTGACACGAAATTAAACATATTTCCTTTTTAACAACTTACAAGTATGACTAATAACAATAATGATGAACGATAAGTATGACATATACCTTCCAGTAAACATAGACATCTCTAACACCATCAGAACACTCTGTGGTAAAGAATGACGTTTCTGACACTGGAGGCCCCGTTAATGGTCCTGTTTGTAAAACAATAGAGAACAATGAAAATATTTTCTTCATGCAGGTTTATACAGCAGTATTATGCGCCCTTCCACTCAGCTCTAATGGGTACCTGGCTTTAGTTGGGGAAAAGTAAAGGCGGTTGGTCGTTGTGCTGGCCACATGACACCCTCGTTAACCCTAGGGGACAGAAACAGATGACCTTGACATCATCTGCCCTATAGACCACAAGGCCTGAAAGGGGAACTTGACTGCTTTTTACTTTTACTATTACGATTAAAGTGATTCACAAAGACAAAGCAAAACATATACATATAAGCAATTCGAAATGCCAATAGTGAGAATGGGTATTAAACTCAGGTCATATGTAAGATCATTGGGGCTTTAAACCTAGATTGTCGGGTCACTTTTGTTGTGTTTAGTCATGCATGATCTTGGTCAATTTAGATATTTTCAAGAAACCGAGTGCCAGAGAATCGTCTCTAAATCTAGAGCTTGCTTGTCATAAGCTGCTGAAAGGTCGAGTGTCTAATACAAAATGATATATACAGGGTGCGTCAAAAAAATGTATACACATTTTGAACTGTCAAAGACAATTTATTTACCGTTCTACAATGCTAAATTTCAGCACATGGAAAGCTTAATGTGTAATTGGAAAATTAAATGTGATTAATGTTCAAACTGGTGGCCCTCAGCATCAATACATTGATGAGTACGAGCCAACATTGATTCCGTACATCGTACCAAAGTGTCCACTGAGATTTAGCTGTTGCACCAGCCTAGGAATGTACACACGAAACTTGCCTTTCCTCAGAATGTGTAGCACACTACTAGCACTTACACCACTCTCACGTGCCGCTTGCCGTGACGATTTTTGAGGTGAACGCTGAAACAGTTCCAAGACCGCAGTTGTGGACTCATCACTTGTAGCTGTACGAGGTCGCCCTGATCGACCTTTATGCACATCACACACTGTTCCGTGAATTTGTCTCGAAGACGTGTAATTGTTAACCTTGAAGGTGGTTCTGTACCATACTCACGTCTCCACTGTCTTCGAACCGAAGCTACATTCTCAAACTCCCAATACCACTTAATTATCTGCTTCCGCTCTTCAAAACTCAAACGCACGTCCGCCATGTTGCAGTTACTTCCTTGCCACTCCGGTACTGTGTGTGGTACAGAACCATCTTCACATTTATTTTTCCAATTAGACATTAAGCTTTCCATGCTTTAGCATTGTAGAACGGGAAATAAATTGTCTATGACAGTTCAAAGTGTGAATACATTTTTTTTTTGACGTATCCGATCAGAGTTAGACTTGGCGAAGTACGTTATGTCTTGTCCTTACACCCTGTCAACAGACTATAGATGATTCAGTAAAGCACTGTCTGCACACTGACATTGCTCTGGTACTCAATTCAAGATAGACCTATATGCAAACTCATCTTAAACTTAGATTGTTGTCTGTTATGGAGTATGTGTGTGTGTGTGTGTGTTTGTTTCTATGGTGACGGTGAGAAGAAGTTAGAGATTGGTTGGTGGCTATGCAGTGTGAATGATGCAAGATAAGCAGCATTGTCGTAAGCTATGCTGTCTTGGGGAGGCAGACTCCAAAATGCCAGAGTGAAAAGACGTGTTGTTTTTTTGTAGTGAGTTAGATTTTGTTTTAAAAAAATTGAGACTTGCTCTTACTGTCTTCTTCTGTCTGTATGGTCACTGTTGACCAGTCGCTCCAGGGCTGTTTGTTCAATAGTTTCACCTGGACACTGACAGTGTAGTTAGTAAATGGTCTTAAGCTGCACAAAGTGACAGGTAGAGATTTTACACTGTACAAACCACTGGTCACCTGTGATACCTTCAATAGAAAGCAGTCATTTAAATTACATATTTGTATGTATTTTAAATCTACTGTTTAGTTTCTAATGTTTATAATTAAAATGAACAGCTACTTAAAATAATTTTTGATCTTCAATGTGATAAAAAAAAAAAAGACTTTTAAAAAACCTTTTTGATCAATTCTGTCTGTCTGGTTAAAAGTTTATACACGTTATTTCTCCCACATCCAATCTCGGATCAACCTAAAATTTTGCACGATTACCTTTTTTTTACATGACAATACAAGAATCAATAAAAAAATAATTAGTTAATTATCAATTTCCTCATTAACTATTTTGTTTCAAATATCGAACAAGGAAAAGGATTTGTACTTTATTGAAGAGTGGTATAAGTTGAATTAGCTCCCTTTATACTTTGTAGGTTGCCGCTTTAAAGTTTAAAGCTAACAATAGATAACTATAAAAAACTCTATTTTCAAAAGCGATTAGCTGGCAGAGTGGTTAGTGTAACGGCTTGAGGAGACTGAGGAAAACGTAGCTCTCGAATTTAAAAGGCAATTACCCGGATATCCCCGTTCTTTCTCCCCCAACCCCTTTCAACCTGGTCCAGACAAGTGATAGGATCATGGTGCATTGAGAAAGTGATAGGACCATAGTGCATAGAGAAAGTGATAGGATCATAGTGCATTGAGAAAGTGATAGGATCATAGTGCATTGAGAAAGTGATGGGATCATAGTGCATTGAGAAAGTGATGGGATCATAGTGCATTGAGAAAGTGATGGGATCATAGTGCATTTAGAAAGTGATAGGATCATAGTGCATTGAGAAAATGATAGGATCATTGTGCATAGAGAAAGTGATAGGATCATAGCGCATTGAGAAAGTGATAGAATCATAGTGCATTGAGAAAGTGATAGGATCGTAGTGCATAGAGAAAGTGATGGGATCATAGTGCATTGAGAAAGTGAAAGGATCATAGTGCATTGAGAAAGTGATGGGATCATAGTGCATTGAGAAAGTGATGGGATCATAGTGCATTGAGAAAGTGATAGGATCATAGTGCATTGAGAAAGTGATGGGATCATAGTGCATTGAGAAAGTGAAAGGATCATAGTGCATTGAGAAAGTGAAAGGATCATAGTGCATTGAGAAAGTGATGGGATCATAGTGCATTGAGAAAGTGATAGGATCATAGTGCATTGAGAAAGTGATAGGATCATAGTGCATTGAGAAAGTGATGGGATCATAGTGCATTGAGAAAGTGATAGGATCATAGTGCATTGAGAAAGTGATGGGATCATAGTGCATTGAGAAAGTGATAGGATCATAGTGCATTGAGAAAGTGATGGGATCATAGTGCATTGAGAAAGCTAAAAGCATGAACTTGTGTTCAACGAACACAATAGCACAGATTTGTTGTTGTTGGCCTAGATCTATCACAATGTCATTACAAGACAGATCTGAACTATTTGAATCAATTACACTTCGAACTCTAGCCTCTTTGATAGGCAGCCAAGATGTTTTTGGCAACCAGCCACACATCCCACAATTTCTAGATAATTAAATACTTAATTTAAAAAAAACAACAACTGTCAGCTGATTTCTAAATAAATAAATGTAGCATACATCATTGGCTGCCTCATCATTTCGGTATGTGCTAAAGACTGTCGTTCGATGGTCACGCTATACCCCCGCCGCCTAGGGCTACATCTAATTATCTTCAAATATGAAGGAACATACTTAAATGTGTTAACCGAAAAAAAAAAAGCAACAAAAAGAAAAACAAAAAAAAAACATTAAGCGTGACATTACTGCCAGCTCTAATTGTGATGTAGTTGCGAGCTCTTGCATAGATCATTGCTATCTATGTGGGACTTACTGTGCTTCGGCTTGCTTCAGACATTTCTGCAAACGTCAGGTTATAGTGGAAAAAAGTTTCTTTCCCGTTTCCACTGGTATCGCTGAAATTCAAATAATCAGGATTCGACCAGAGTACGTTAACACATGTGCCATTTGGACTTACACAAGACAGGTTAACTGGTGTGCTGGACTTGGCTAGGTAATAAAGCAGAAACAGGGCCATCGTTATCGAATAAACATTCTAATTAAATCTATATGTACACAGTAGCATCTGCCATACTCTGAAGTCTTACACTGCTTATACAGTTTATTATTGTAGAAATAAATAGGTGACTGACGTTAAAAATAACATCTCAAAACTATTCACACATTTAAGCGCCTAGGACTCTAGGCTCGTGAAAAACCTTTAAGCGATTTCATTTGAAAGAAATGGTTAGCATATAACAATCTTATGAGAAAGTAAAATTATTGATATGAAACAGTTAACAAATTAATTAATTGCACAGATGAACATGTAATTTTTTGCTGAAATGTCATATATGTAGACTAAATATGTCAGACACTTTTTAAAAGTTTTTGAAAAAAAAAAGTACGTCTAAAAGCAGGCTTGGCGATGGACATCTATTGCAAAAGAGAGCCATGGTAACATATGGACAACAAAATCTACTGAGAGATTGTAGTTGTGTTCTTTCATTATTACCAGTTACAGGTTTAAAGATTGTTGTTTATTGTAAGTACACACCCAGACCCAAATGATAATGTTACAAGCCAGTTGTCTATGCTGCTGTATGGCAAAATATAATTACCACAAGTCGATACGAAAAACTCTTGAAAACAATTCTAAATTTGGTCCGCACTAATTAGAATTCGAGAATAGTACGAACTTCTAGAAAACGTCAACGCAGCAAGAGTTCAGTCTGGATCTCTCATGCACAATAAGTCTGACACAAAGCTACATTCCCGATAACTAAACTGGTTCTTGCTCTTTAAAAATAAAATAAAATAACAAGCAAAAAAAAATTTGTACAGCCACCTAGCTCAATAATGTAAGATTTATTTCCATTTTCTATGTATAAAAAAATTGACTTTTCATTTTTCTTCTATATAAAGGTCTTTAAAAACTTGACCTAACTACAAGAGGCGAGAGACAACAAACATTTTATACATTTCTTTTTTTAAATTTACATTTTGTAGATTTGTCTCTTGCCGTTTTGACAAGCTTTCCGATACACCACGCTTTAGCCAGAGTGTAATTGCTCTTATATGTTATACGTTTAGTAGTAAATAGCACATAACATTTTTAGGATGTAGACTCTTTGGTTAATACTGTTTTGTAATAAAAGCAGGGCGATCAAAGAAACGTCACGGGAGGAAGCATGCCAATAAATTAAAAGATACAAAAAAAAAATACTTTATTCAATATTACAGTTATCAGACTATCAGACAAAGCGATTTTTTTTTAAATAAATTTTCATTCGGGCAAACATACTTGGAAAACAAGAATGTGATGGACTGAATTGTATTTTAGGGAGAATAACGATTTCAGTAAAGAAAAGAGCGAAAGCCGGACATTTTCCCGATCTTGGGTCAATTCCTGCCAGACGCACACCTCCCTCCCCCACCCTAAAAAATGTCACATCCTCATTTTACCAGATGTCTGGTAACCCTAATTGCACAGATCTATTCTCTATGACTGAGTGTGAAAATATTAAGTAAAGTAACAGGCTCGAGAAAATGAAAACTTACTAGCATTGGGAATATAGATGACATGTTCAGATGTAGCGTTCGTATATTCACGCGGCTTGGGTCTCTCAGTGCTTGACTTGGAATAAACAGTGACTCTTACATAGATGAAAGAGAAAGTATACAACCATCGACCTTCACCTTCGGCGATGACGCAATATTCCATTGAAATCGTAGAGCAATTGAAAGTCCCCTTACTGTAAAGTTGCCAAAAATAAAACATTACTTACTAGTATATATATGTGTGAAGAATGTTGCAGGTGTTATCAGAGTTGGCAGACATTGAGTCTAAATGGAAGAAAAAGGTACCAGAGGCTTAGAACATTGGGATTGGAATATACCAGTGGTCTTCAACTTTTTTTGGCCTACCGCCCCCTGTTTGAATTTTTTCTTTTAAAAAATCCGCCAGCACCCCCCTCTAAGTAAAACACTTATAAAGAAGAACAAGAAAGCAAATTTGAACAAATTATAATCTATTTATTAATTTTTATGATGTCAATGTGAGTTTGCGCTCCCAGAGCTATTTTTATATATATTATTTTTATAGGTTGGTGTCAGATTTTATAATTGTACTTCAGCATATTTTTATATGGGTTAGTGCGGGATAGTATATATTGCTATGTACATGCTGTCTTAAAACAGTTGAGTGGACAGTTGACCAGTGTACGGTCAGTACAGCATCTCTGTCTGTGTAACGAGAGGTCTTGGTGATCTTAAATGCTAGTAATTGTTTTCAATACTTTTATTCCTGTACCTGGGACGGCCTGCTATTTTTACTGCTGTTTTAACTGCTGAAATACATGCTGCTATTACTCTGCTGTGCTATAACTGCTATTACTAGTATTACTCTGCTGTAGCTCTAGATTTATTTTGTTTCTGTAGTGTTGCCTTAGTCTAGCGGCCTTAGTGGCTTAGTTATAGTCTGTTTCTGTTCTTAGTGAATAGTAAGGTACTAAGGTGTTCTTGTTTTAGTGTTAGTGTTATGGGTTGTTTGTAGTAGTAGAATATTGTAGATCTAGACTAGTTTATAAATTGTAGTGTGTTTGTGTAGATCTAGGTCTAGTGTAGTAGTTGTAGTAATTTAGTTAGATAGTTGGTTTGGTTAGTTTGTTGGTGTTTGGTAGTGGCATAGATTTAGAGGGTTTTAGTTAGTTGCTGGGTTCAGTTGTAGTGGTTAGTGTATATATTTTATTATTGATTTTTTTATGTAAATAACGTATCTTTTTGTTTTATTTATCCTAAACTAAGGTTTCGTTATTGCTTCTTGTTAGTTTAAGCTAGTATAGTTTAGTATGTCTGGTTACTTAGGCGACTGAGGTGTCACAGATTGAGCCCACCCAATAGCGCTAACATCTGCCTAATGTATAAAATTTAATGTTGAGCAGAGAAAAGGTCTCCCACTCGCGCCAGGGGCCTGACCTGCTCACATCAATAACACATTCCTGCATGGGAGTCGACCGCATGCCAAAGACGATCTTCTTTGGCGAGCTTAGAGGAGGACGAAGTGACAGAGGTGCTCCCGAAAGCGCTATAAAGATCCACGCAGCCACCATTTCGCTCTTACTGGCATAGAGGAAAGTACCTGGCAGCAGATGGCCTCTGAGAGAGACAGTTAAAGAGCTCTCACAAAAGCTGCGGGACAAACATTTGAGACAGTTGCAAAAGACGGAAAGAAAACTTAAATAGACCGCCAGCAGACAATGGCTTTGTCTGCACAAAATTCGGGAACATATGCAGGTCGCAACTGTTTTTGCGTAATTATGTGAAACTATGCACTCAAAGAGTTAATCTACGAAATCGAAGAAATTGCCATTATTATCATTATACAAAAATTATGTCAAATAATTTGCAGTGATTACACACACAAATTAATGTCACTGTCATGACTTTCTTTCAAGTCCTAAGAATAGTCCCTTTTAAATTATTGAATATTAGGACCTACTGTTTTGAGGTTTAATTGTAAATTTAGTTTTATTTTTTAATATAAACATTATAGTTGCTGAATTTACTACAAAATGAAATTAAGCTAATGGGAACCTTGTGCCTCCTGCAGTCTGACAATATTAGAAATTTCAAGCTTTAAATTAAACTAAACAAGGCGAAGGTCTCCTCTAATGACTACATCCAGTCTATTTCTTTGCTTATTCGTTAAGTTTGTTACCCAATAAATCTTGGTTAACCATGTATACCAACTAAAACATAATTCCATTTTCGACCACTAATTTGAAATTTTACTGAAACATTTAAATGCAGTCACATCTCTGTTGTGCTTCCAGGGGCGTAGCTAGGAATTTTCCATCATTTGGGGGCCGGGGCGGCTTAACCTCTTGTGGGTCCCTTAATTTTGCGTAATATTTAATTTAATTAATTAAAAAACAATAATTTAGGCCCCTCTCAAGTGGGGGCCCGGGGGGATTTTCAAATTCTCCCCCTTCCTCCCCCACATTAGCTTCGCCTTTATGTGCGATAGCGCCCCCATTGAAGACCACTGGTATATACCGATGTGTGGTATCGGTTGGGTTTGTAGCTCCAGACAGCCAAACTATCATCCCTATGGTATCCTTAAAGCATAGTGTGTTCATGACTGATATACGTGGGAAGCGTGGTCGAGAGGCTAAGTGAGCTTGAACTTGGCTTGTCTTGGCTACCTAGAAGGGGGCTCGACTCGGGCAGAGTTATGTTTACTGAGCGCCTAAATGCAGCACGGAAAACCAACTCCTAGATACCCCCTCCACCCCACTGGTCCACAAATGAGATTGGACCAAAAGCGCTCTGAGCATGCTATTAGCATGAAAGTAGCGCTATATAAAAGCTATAATAATAATATATATATATTGTTTAACAGTAGGAATCACTTAAATCAGTAAACCCTGTGTGCCAACTCTGATGACCTGAAAAACTACACCTCGTATAAGCTTTTTTTTTTAAATAGTATTTTTGTTATGTTATGTTACTCTTGTTTTCCCCATTTAATTTAAACAAATCATACAGACCTCAGAGTCACGTAAGCGCATGTTCTTAACGAATCTAAAAAACAGAACTGGCGGGAAAGCCTTTTAAAAAAAATCAGTGAACAACGTGAAAAGTTTAACTTTTCTTTTCTTGCTTTTTCATAAATGGAAAGATATTACTTTCACCTGTCCCTTGACTTTCGTCGCAGGAGTGCTGTAACTGTTCGCGTAATCAATGCCCACCCCTTTTCCCAGTCACTTACCTAATTTTATTTTCAAACGATTCAGTGCTCCAACGAACGTCCACTCCTATGTTGTCTAGGTTGTTGTAGACCTGACCAAGTGACCACGTTATATTGATATGACTTTTGTATAAATAGTAGGAAGCCAAATTTGTAATGTTTCGGATAGGACCTGAAAGAAATGTTTTGAATTTCATTTGCAGATTGAAAAACTTAAAGCATTCTTACAGATCGTGGCCTAGCGATTTGACTTCGAAAAGTTGAAATATATTAAAAAAAGAATGCTATTCTGCTGATCAGTATGCAAGAAAAGGCTTCAATAACGGACGTCTGACACTTTTATGTTTTCACTTTATTTGACTTGCGCTCTTCCCACCATGGGAAAAAAGTGTGTTGTAGACACCAAGATGATGATTTCTTATATTTAATAATAACAATAAGGAGGTGCGGTGGCTAAGTAGTAATGCTCTTGGCTTTCAAACCGAGGGTCCCGGGTTCGAATCCAGGTGAAGACTGGGATTTTTTGCTTCGGGGCCTTAAGGGCGCCCTGAATCCAACCAGGTCTAATGGGTACCTGACATGAGTTGGGGTGCGTAAACGTGGTTGGTCATAGTACTTGCCACATGACACCCCTCTTAACCATGGACGACAGAAAAAAGATGACATTCACATCATTTGCCCCATAGGTCAGAAGATCTGAAAGGGGAACTTTACTTTTACTTACTTTATATTATAACAATAATGATAATAATACTAATAACATTTATCTAATGCTGTTAAGGGCGCTATTAGAATGCAGGAAAACGCTTGGCGCCTATATTCAAATCAAAGAGCAATAGGCATATTTAAAAAAAATTTACTTACGTTCAACATCTATGAAGCCGCTACGCAAAAGTTTGTTTCCTATTTTACACTCCACAGTCGTTCTCTGCCTGAACTCTTCCCTGATCGTGAGATTGATCGACACCTCAAATTGGTTTAGGACGATGTGGTCAGCTTGAGGTACCAGCCATTCAAAGTCGTTTTCGTTGGATACAATTTTGAAGTAGACTTTAGATATGTTGACACGGGAGTTGGTTTTGAGCACGCACGTTAAGGTCAAGGATTCCCCAACAAAAACTAAGACATCAATGGGCTTGACTTCGGCTTCCTTATAGAAACCTAAACAATTTTTATAGATCTATAAGTGGATAGGCATACATTAGCATTTATTTATTTTATATCTGCTCACTCCGTCAGTCTGGTACAAATTTTGTAGAAAAAATGTTTGTTTTGAAAATGTTTGTAAAATGTTTTACATGTTTCGGATGTTCCTTCAGAGTTGAAAATAGTTTACTACCTAGTCCAAACCTCCCGCAGGACGACGGGGGGTGGGAGCGGGCAGGGTTTGAACCCGGGACCATCGATAAATCCAAACGACAGTCCAGCGCGCAAACCGCACAACCAGACAGACGTTGTTTCTCCTGCTTCCCATTCTTGGATCAAGTTGAAAATTGGCTTAATTATTCATTAGCCCTAGTAAATCATGAATCGACCAAAAAGTTAATCAAATAATAAATAAATCAATTAATTTTGCTTGATACAAATAAAGGGAAGTAGTACTGAAATATACTGAAAATGTGCAGCTCTTTCCCTGGCTGTTCTAGTAATACGTTGACAGACGAACACCTCAGAGCGCTCATAAGAATAACTTGTTCATGAAACTTAATTATAACTATTATTAAAACTCGCAGTGCTATAGGCCTACATTACTTAAGCTCAAGTTTTGATGTCACTAGATCTCAGACCAATTTTCTGTTGTTTTTTAATGGAAAAAAAATATGAACATTTTTCCTGAAATTTCTAGGCCGCTTCTAAATAATTATACAAAATGTCATTTTTATTCAAGAATGGGAAATGAGAAAAAAAACAGAACATTTACAAAACTTAATAGGGGAAAGAACTCCAAATATACAGCCGCGTTTCTCCAATTATTTCCCTTTTTCGATACCAAACAAAATAAATCATTAATAAGTTAAATTAAATAAAAATCTTTTTGAGTCAACTCAGCTCGAATCATCATCATCACTCCTTTGAGTCCTTTGGAACATAGTGCCTCGACAAAAACACGCTACTCTCCACGGTCTTTTGCTAGTTTTTTATGGTTTCCCAGCTCTTCCCGGTTTTCTCGGCTTCTTCAAGTACACTGCGTCGCCATGTTCTTTTAGGTCTTCCTCTGCGTCTTATTCCCTGGGGGTTCCACTCAGAGGCCTGCCTAGCTCTGTTGCTGGTATCGTTTTTAATGGTGTGACCAATCTATCTCCACTTCCTCTCTAAGATCTGCACTTCTATATTTTTCTGCCCACTCATCTCCCACAGTTTGGTGTTTTCTACTTTGTCATACCAGTGTTTTTATGGGTACCTGAAATTCCATCCATCTATCCCAGAAGCACTACAGCCTATGGAGGGCCCTGGCTTGCTTTAGCAGATCTCTCCATGCTGATCTATCCTGGGCTTTACGTCTCAATGCGCTGACTTTCATCAAACCACCGTACTCATGGTCTGGTTTTGGGGCACCTGCCTTTTGGTTTGTGCCGGTGAACAATCTCCTCTGTTCTCTGACATTCGTTGAGAAAAAGTAAAGGCGGATGGTCGTTGTGCTGACCACATAACACACTCGTTAACCGTAAAACAGATAACCTTTACATCATCTGCCCTATAGATCGGAAGGGCTGTAAGTTGAACTTTTAAAACCTAGACTTGTAGATATTATCGTGTTAAACATTAAAATAGTTCATAGCTAAAGCACTTAAAGGCCCTTGTTTGAAACACCAAACAAATAACTTATTACAAATAGTTAATTAACTAATTGGCTAGTTGTTTTTTTATCGATTCCTGTGTTGAGGGAAATCACGTGTACAAACTTTTTACTGGACAGACAAGACAGAGTTGATATAAGCTTTGATACAAAAATAATTGGTAGAAATATCTTTAATCGCACAAATTCGTAATGTCTAGGTCAATGAAACATATAATTACATGACCGATCCAAACTAACTGATACGATTAAACTCTATATAGGCTTTGTATTTTTTTTGTTTTTGTTTTTTAAGTATTTTTGTTATATTTTGCTTGTAATTGTTTTTTCTTTTAAATATATTTTTATAAGTAGCCTATATTTGTCTTTCAATTTAAAGGCCCCTATTGATCTCAATTTGATTGTTAACTTTAGATGTACATTCTTAACCTTGTTAAAATAAACACTAAAGCTAACTTACCGTTTTTCTTTAATAACGAAGTAGTGTACATTATTTGCAATGTAAAAAGGACAAAGAAAGTCTCTTTAAAAATGATACTGGATAACATGACTTTGGTAGCCAATAACTCATCCCTTAAGAAATCCACATAATAATCCGTAAATATCGATGCTTAACATTCGGTTTGGAATCTTGATCCATTTACTCAGGTGAATTGTGTACTTACATTATTGTACGGGTGTGGATAAACTGACCATTGTTTACATGTATTGGGTCAAAGCAATAAGGAAGTGTATTATATAATGTAAGTACTATTAGAGTGGTGGGGATTTGGGTGAATCAAACCCTTCCTTTTAGGATATACCGGCCATTGACTTTTTAAGTGTATTATGGTGACACACATGTTTGTGTATGTGTATGTTTGTGTGTGTTTTCTTGGTACTTAGTGGTGTAATATTGTTAAAAGCTTTAACATGAACATAAATAATGTATTTCAATAGTCATTTTTATTATGTATGTTGTGTCTTTAATCAGTCGGCATTATGTTGCATTATGTAATTATAATTCCAAGACTTTGGTCCATTATCTAAACTGCCCAAAATCGTACGTTTTGAGAGGAATAAGAGGTACAAAAGTAGTTGAGTCCGTGGAGCGCAGGGCTCTCTGTGGGACATATGGGACACATGGAGTGATTATTTCACTACGATAGGCATAGGCCTATAAAAACTTTTCATCATTATATATGCCCAGATGACAAGTGTGGGCCACCTGGCACTTATCAGTTCTTGCACTCTCAAGAAACTGAGGGAATATAAACAGTAGAGTGGTAGCAGAATCTACAGCTCTCTGTGCAGCCCTGTTTGGAATTTGCTGTATCCACGACTGCACGGCAAGAGTCTGAATGTCACGGTTTAGTTGTTGACTGTAATTACAATATGGTAGAATCTGGGCAAATGTATGTAGCTGTAAAAATAGACCTTTGCAGAGCCTACGTGAGCGTCAAAAGATAAGAGTTGAATCCAAGAAAACTCTGATGAGATTATAAGCGACTCTGACAGAGGAAACGTGGCAGTTCGTTATGGTGAGTGAATCTGTACGCTCCCTCCAAGTACAAAAGTAAAGTTCCCCTTTAAGACCTTGCGATCTACAGGGCAGATGATGTAAAGGACATCTATTTCTGTAGCCCACGGCTAACGATGGTGTCAAGTGGCCAACACAACGACCTACCGCCTTTACATTTCCCCAACTAATGTTAGGCACCCATTAGAGTTTGGGAGGACTCAGAGGCGTCCAACAATCACGAAATAAAAAAAATTCCAGTCTTCACCAGGGTCGAACCCCGAACTACCGATTTGGAAGCCAAGCGCTTTACCACTCAGCCACGGCGACTCCACTTTCGCCATATTGTTCTGAAAGCCAAATTTAATTGTTTCCTCAAACTGACTATTTAACTCCGATTTGTTAAAGTTATTTAGCTATGAACTATTTTTATTTTTATCAAGGTATTATCTAAAAGTCTAAGTTAAACAGTTCCCCTTTTCAAACCTTCCGGTCTATAGGGCAGATGATCTAAAATTTATCTGTGATGTTGTGTGGTCAGCACAACGACCAACAGCCTTTAATTTTTTCCAAACTAATGTCAGGTACCCATTAGAGCTGGGTGGACTCAAAAAAAACGTTTTAGTTAAATTGTCAGGGCCGGCCTTAGGTAGGCTGATAGGTAGCCATAGGCGAAGTGAATTTGGGGATCCCCTCATTAAATATAAAACCGGTGTGAACCGAAAATATAAAATTAAAACTGAAAAAAAAAGTAGTACGCAATTTATTAGAAAGCTTCATGTATGATCTAGATCAGTGGTTCCCAAACTTTTTTGTCTCGTAGACCCCTTGCCATGCGTTCTGGTTTTTGGTAGACCCCCTGCTTAACTTATATTGCATTTTTGCAAATTCATCAACATTTTTTTAAAACTAATTTCTAACTTGAAGAGTGAAAAAATAATTTAAAGCTACAAATTAAGTTACAAGGATCTATCTTTTTTTTTTTTTTGATAAAATTCAAATTTAAACCAATTAAAATAACAATTAATATATATTCCTGGAATCACCAAACACACTGGAAATGTTTTTTTCCAGGTTTATAATACGTTGTTACGCATATTATGATTCATATGGGAATTAGTTGTTCTATGAAGTAGTTCTTCAAACATTAAATATTAATTAATTTAATTTGCCTTGAGTATCATTGTAAAAGTTTTCGCAAAGAACAATTTCTCGTGTATTTCTTCATCTTTCACGTATGGCTCAAATATTGAGTCCACGGAACTGTTGTCACTTAGGGAGAAGGGGAAAAGGTGATTAACTGGCTTCTAAACCAGTAAGCCCTAAGCAGGAAGGGCTCATTAACCTTGGCTTGCTACCCACCTGAATTCAAAGCTCTGTTGCCTTGCACCCAAACATGTTGACCCAAACATGGGAAAGCTTTTGTGGGTCAACCCTGAGGAAAAATTAGGAGCCAGAGATCCTTAGGCAGTGTGCAGCACACAGCGCTACACCCTGTCAGAGCCTGTGACACCTCTGATCCCAAACTGTATATATGTCGTTTGCAAAGAGTTATATAAGAGGCTTTCAATTTGATAACTCATGCCACCGATGTGTCTTTGAACTGTATTGTTGCTGGTTGCTTTAAAAAATTATTTTAATAAGATCAGATGTAGGTATGTGTAAAACCGTTTTTTTTTAAACTTCAACGGCTGGTAAAAGCAATGCTTTACCAATAGTGTTTGCCATATTTACTATAAGTAAAGAAATATTGTAAGATTTCGAAGAAAGATTTTGTGGTTCTATTCTTTATCTTTGAGTGTTCGAAAGTTTTAATTCTTTATTTATTTTGTCAGGGTGGCATCGTCTCAGATGATTCTCCAGCGTAATTAGTTTCATATCATCATAAAAAGGACCTTAGGCAACCGCTTGTTTGACAAAGAAGAAATGAATCCCAATTTTAAATAATCATTGTTGTACAGTCTACATCTCTTTATGTTAAACATTAGTTACATGTAGACTAAATTAAGCTCTTTAAATAAGTATTAGAATTAAGTACAATAACTTTTCATTTGAATAGCAGGATAAATATTTTAAGGATAAACTAAGGTAATTAGCGTATGAAATAATTACACTGGGATGTAGAAATTTAAGTCACGACCTGCTCAAATGAAATCCATTATCGTAGACCCCCGTAGACATCTCATAGACCCCCAATTTATTTTTTCACTTTCGTAGACCCCTTTGAAGCCTTCGTAGACCCCTGTGGATCTGTATAGACCACTTTGGGAATCACTGATCTAGAGCTAGACTTTTTACCTTTACCCTTTACCTATCCCTTAGTCTGTTGGACCGTTGGGGCACCAGGCAAGACTTGTCGACCGTCTTTCTCCATTCCTCCCCTTTTTTTGCCATGTTAAGAACCTCTCTCAATGGTAGGCCCGTCCATTCTTTAATGATGTCCTCCCATCGCTTTTTCTGTCTGCCTCTTCTTCTTTTCCTGGCAGTGTTCCCTGAAGGAAGGTCTTTGCGAGCCCCGTAGATCTTGTAATGTGGCCATAGGTTTTAAGCTTTCGTCTTTTTACTAGACTAGTAGGGTTAAATCCCAAGACCTTTTCTAGTTTGAGATTTGATCTAAATTTTTTTTTCTCTAAATATTTTTTTTTGAGTCCTAGGCGAGGCCTAGTTAGCCCCTGCTTTATATCGGCCCTCAACTTGAGGAATGGATAACGTTTTACCATATTAGAGTTTAAAAAGCAAAATCAAATTTTAAACAATGCATTTAGGAGTTAGGGTTATTGTGATAACAAAAAGTGGGGGATAGAATAACAGTTATGAAAAGTTATAACGACAGGATATCAGAAAAAACAAAATCTTGACGCGTTTACTTATTTCTAATGTTATATTATAATTTTCTTCCTTCAATTTTATTTTGCCGAGATCTTGTTATCTTCTTTTCTTATCTTATATAATACAGACGTTACTTCAAAAAAGAAGATGATTACTACCTATGCGTAATGCATTTAGTCATGCATATTATCCAATGATTTAAATTCTGCCAAGTCACTGGTTTTCCTGGCTAGCTCAGGCAACCCATTCCATGCTCTAATAGCACTAGGGAAGAAGGAGCATTTGTACAAATTTGTCCTAGTATATGGAACGAGAGATACATCTGTATCTTTGTGTCTTTCTGAGTATTTTATTAAATTTTGTTTTTGTATTTGAAGATTATGGTTTAGTGCTATATGTATAATTGCTACTTTACTTTTGTTTTTTCTGTCCTGAAGGCTTTCTAAATTTAGTGATTTTAGCAAAGGTGTTACTCTAGTCAAATGTGAATATTCGTTTGTTATGAATCTAACTGCTCTATTTTGTGTCTGTTCCAGTTTCTTAATGTTATCTTGAGTTGAGGGGTCCCAAACGGAGGACGCATATTCTACTATTGGCCTAACCAAGGTTAAAAAACATTTTAGTTTTATGTTCTTATTTGATTTATAGAAAATTCTGTTAATAAACCCTAATGCTTTGTTTAATTTTTTTATAGTGTCATCAATATGGTGATTCCATGACAGTTTTTCATTTATTATAACACCTAGGTATTTTGCGTTTTTAGTCTGTGTTACTGGTTTACAATGAATAAGATAAGTGGAATCAATTTGTTTTAGTTTTTTAGTTACTCTTAATAACTGGCATTTTTCTGGGTGGAAAGACATGCTCCAATTTGACTCCCATTTCTGTAATTCATCTAATTCTCTTTGTAAAATTTATGTATCTTGTTTTGTTTTTATTGTTCTATATATTATGTAATCGTCTGCGAATAATCTGACTTTTGTTCCTGAACTAATGCAATTTGGTAAATCGTTTATGTAAATTAAAAATAGTAGTGGACTTAAGACTGTTCCTTGAGGTACGCCTGAGTTTACTGTTATTGGTGTCGATTTAGAGCCATTTATTATTACAGTTTGTTCTCTCCCTATCAAAAAACCTTTATCCACTGATGCAAGGGACCATCAATGCCTAAATATTTTAATTTTTTAAGCAAACTATGGTGGTGAACTTTGTCAAAAGCCTTGGAAAAATCTAGTAAGATAGCATCTATTTGCTCACTGTTATCTAAACCTTTTGAAAAATCATCAATTAGTCCTTGTTTCCTAAAAATGACAACAATCACAACAAAGTTTAAATGAATAAAATGTTCAAAATATAGAGAAACACTATAAAACAGGGAGTCCCAAATAGACTATTCCGCATATTTTATTAAGAAGAAAAACTAACCAAATCGTTTTCGTGTTATTTAATTCATAGTCCATAGATCGTGGGAATTATTTGCAACATGTAGGCCTGTGTAAAAAAATTTAAATAGACACCAATGTTTACGATTTTTTAAAAATAGTTTATTATTATATTGATTTTCATTATACTGTGTCTGTGTTTTTGGCAACTTCTTGTAGGCCTGTATATCAATACTAAAGTCTTAGTTTACACTAATACATATAAGCGTGGAATGAAACACTCCCAGTGTGACATGAACAGTTGTAATTTTTAAAAAAAAACGCTCATGATAGACCCACATGGAGGGCTCCCCCACCCTGGCTACGCCCAAGATCGTCATCATCATCATCTGTCACTTGGCGGTTTGCACGCTGGACTGTCGTTCAGATTTATCGATGTTCCAGGGTTCAAACCCTGCCCGCTCCCATCCCCCGTCGTCCTGCGGGAGATTTGGACTAGGAAGTAATTATCTTCGACTCTGAAGGAACATCCGAAACATGTAAAACATTTTACAAACAAACACATTGACTTTTATCGTAGGGGAGCTGTGACACTTCGTGTAACCAAATCGCTTCGTGTAACCAAATCGCTCCAGATGGCTGGACGTAAAAATAAGGGATACTCGATATCCCAAATGGGGAACACATCAGAAGCAAGGAGGGAAAGCTGAAAACGCCTTTTTGAGCCCAATATTAAAGCAGCCATACATCGCATTGGTTCTTGAGAGAGACATTATGTCCGCCATAAAGTAGAAGTCACCTTCGCATGTCCCTTAATCTTTTGGACCATTTAGGACACCACATATGATCCGTTGACCATCTCCCTCTATTCCTCTGTTGTTGTTTTTTTTTCCAGTTGGACAGTCGAAACTCATCATCTGTCATTAACAGGCCTGTTTCATTTGTTGATGTCTTTTTATCCCTTCTATTATCTGCCTCTTCTTCTTTCCCCGGAACTGTGCCCAGCGGGAAGGTTTTTGCGATCCCTGTGGATCTTGTGATATGACTGATGTGCTGTCTTGCGTGTTTTGACAATAAATGATGCAAATTTTATTATTATTATTTTAAAACAAAAAATGCGAGGCTTCTTAGAAAAATAAGAATTAGAAACTAAAATACGAATTCATTCTTTTCTCAGCTCACTTTTAGTCCTTAGACTTAGAGGGAGTTAATTTTTGCTCTCTCTCACTCTCTCTCTCTCTTTCTCTTGAGCATTTTTTGTTTCGCTTTTTTTTCCCTATAAAATAATCTCATTTATGTCCGAAGAGATGATCCAATGTGACATCAATTACTTTGACTTAGCCTGACTTATAATGATAGGCCTACTTAAATAGATCTAGACTAGGATATAACCAATCTAGGGCTATCGGGTCGGATTATTTAAAGTAATTCAAAGAAAGATTGATTTGTATGCCTCATACTTATATATATATATATATATATATATATATATAGTTATAGGGCTTATTAGAATCGGCTTACGGCACTTACGCCTTATTTAGAATAATTTTTAGATATTATTGTCTGTCACTATAGTCTATACTAGTATACTAATACTAATGAGTAATACTAGAGTCTATGTAGTATCACTCTGTCTATGACGCTATGAATATATGAACTCTATGAATATCTTATTCATATTCATAGTCATAGATGAACTCTATTCATTATTCTCTATTCATATTGTCAAATAGAAGTTAACAGTCTAATGTCTAGTCTAGATCTAGACTGTCTAGAGACTAGTAGTAGAGTAGATAATCTATTATAATCTAAAAGAATTTATGTCTAGATTTAATCTAGATCTTTTCTATTAGTTGTATTAGACACAGTGGTCACTTAGACTATACTGTTAAACTGAAGTTAAAAGACAAATAACATAAAATATAAGATCATAGCCTATATTATATCACTATATCTAGTCAATGTAGATTCTAGTCTATTTACTAGTAATAGTAATACTACTTAAGCCTAATGGCTTGTGGCTGTGGAAATGAACCGATTCTTGTACCAATCCACGGTACGTAAGATAGCCTGAAATTGATAATGATAAAAATGCAAATAATATTATTTTTTGATTAATATAAACTAGATTTCTACATAGTTAATATAACATAGATAATAATATCTAGATTTGTAAAATGTTTATAAAATGTTTTACATGTTTCGGATGTTCCTTCAGAGTTGAAGATAATTACTTCCTAGTCCAAACCTCCCGCAGGACGATGGGGGATGGGAGCGGGCAGGGTTTGAACCTGGGACTATTGATAAATCTGAACGACAGTGCAGCGTGCAAACCGCACAACCAGGCAGCCATTTGAGATCTATCGTCTAGATTTAGATCTAAAATTACTAAATTTTAAGTTCATAAATTATTATAATGTAATAAAAAAATTTATATTTATGTTATATTATTTATATTTATTTATAACAAGCCTTATTATTATGTAACTAAGGGGTGATAGATCTATTAGGGAAACTGGACTAATGCCAGATATTGGCCATTCTGATGGGCCAGCCGAATGAGCAATTTTAAATGTCGAATTAGTATTAGTGAGCATACTACTCATGTAAATCTAAAATTAAAAATGAAACCCTGAACTTGACAAATCACAATTATCATTTAAACACTTAAACATGTAAGGAAAAGGTTAAGAAAAAATGAGAGAGGAAGAGTAAAAATTGCTGGAATCTTCTGCCCAAAGATAAGGTAAAATTAATGATTTTCTCACTAGTTTGGCACAAACAATTTAGGAACATTGATGGTTATCATAATAACTTTTACAAAGGAACATTCACAACTCCATTTACTCCTGGAGATCATGCCATGTGAGGCGTTTATTAACAGTTCGAACCCTGCGACCATCAAGACAACACTCCAAAGCGCATAACACACGAATAGGTAGCCATCAAGTGTTATTCTTTATCTTTTGACACCCAGTCCACCCCTGTATGTTACTATGTTTTCTATACAGAAATAATCCAGCTCTATATAAGTATATGATACTAGATTCTAATATAGATCAAGTTCCAGATGTCTAGATCAGAATTTGGATGTAAAAATAAGGGATGCTCTATATCGCAATGCTTCTATAGCGTTAGATTGATGCAAATTTCAAAAATATTTAATATAGATAATTAGAGTAACTTTAAATCGTTAATTATATTTCTATGAATTATTGATCAGCTACATTAGATAAGACAAAAATAAACTTTAAATTTTTGTTTTCAGCTTTTCATGATGAAGAAACTGATGTTCTTGTCCAAATAGTAATCGAACATTTAAAAAGGAAATCAAAACATGCTGCCAAAAATGCTGATATTAAAGTGGATTACAAGCTTCGGTTAGTTGTCTTTTATTAAAGAATCTGTTTTTTTTATAAAGCTTTATATGTTGTAATAAATTATCATTTTAAGTTACTTCAACATAAACTAATTGTGACTTTGTTTTTATGCTTTTACATTTTTACATGCTCAGTATGCAATCTATTTCAATTTTTTTAAAAAAGAATGATTTGACATGAAATTACTAGATGAAAAGCAAGATTTTGAAATGTCTCTGGAAAGATGGTTGCCTGGTCATGTGATATGAACTTCAGATTCTATTTGCTTCCATACCTCCTGCCACCTGCAGGAGGTATGGATTAGGACATCTGAAACTTATAAAACAAAATACAAAAGCAAGATTTGAATTTTTTTAGCTTATGTAATGTAGGCATAAGATTCAAAGAAGTGTAATAATTAATTGTAGATTATAACTAACTTATAGGCCTAATAGTAAATAATATAAAATTAATAAATGGATATAACTTAACAGAAAATAACGTTTTATACATCTATCTATTTAGTTTATAAAAAGTTTAATCATTCATCTCTTTCTTTTATGGCATTGTATTAAGTATTAGATGCTGCGTTTGAGATTGAATAATTACATTTCATTTAAAACATATTTTTGTATTATTTGTAAACTTTATTATCTGACTCTGTAGGTATTCAAAAATTACAAACAAATATACTGTTGTTCACAATAAATTGTTTCAGTGAATTATTTTATGTTATCAAATTTAATGTTTGTTAAACATCAAAGTACTCCTAAACATTTTAATTTTAAATGGTGGCTGAATGGTAAATATAAATATTACATTTCATTCAAATTCTAGTAAGACATAATTAGTATGGACTTCATTAAACTCTTTTAGCACTTTGAAAAGTTGTTTTCAGACATTTCTTTAGAAGTGAAGATCCATTGGTCCTTGGCCACAGGCAGGGTTTGAACCATGGACCTTTGAGATTATGATCCTGAACACATAGAACATGACCAGGCAAACATTTTAGTAAAGCTGACTATTGTTTTGGCCAAAGTCGAAATTGACACTTGAATGTATTGTTTAGTCCCATACAGAATCTTGCTTTGGTTTATGCCATAATTAAGTAAAGGAATATGTTGCATTAACAATAATTACAATAAGACATTACATATATTGTACAATTTTTTTTATAAATCCAAATAGTGAATATTTCAACCCTTTTAAGTATACATTAATTAATATAAATGTTTTTTTTAAACAGAGGGTTCCTATTGACTGCAGATGTTCAGCTTCCAAACAAACAGATTAAAAAATACAGATTAGCATACACAGAGAAACTACCTGAGATCGACACAGAGAAGTGTTATCATAAGGTATGTTAATGAACACATTGTCTTGCAACAAAAGTTAGTGAAATGACTGTGACATAAGTAAACACACGTCATAGACAAGTTAATACTGGTTGAAATGTGGCTAAGCAATTAGAGCAATCGGCTATTAAATTGAGCATGAAATTGTAGAAACCTGAATTTTTACTACTGGTACTGCTCTTGAGACATTGCAGGGTTCGATATTTACTAAATTAATTGGACTAGTTAAGACATTTAGTCATTTTGGTGGCTACATAACACACTGGTTTACATCAGCTCTAAAAACAATTGAGCTTTAATTCCTACTGCTGTGTGGTGGCTTAGCGGTAAAGTGCTTGGCTTCCAAACCGGGGGTCCCAGGTTCGAATCCTGTGAAGACTGGGATTTTTACTTTCGGGATCTGTGGGTGCCTCTGATTCCATCCAGCTCTAATAGGTACCTGACATTAGTTGGGTTAAAGGAAAGGTGGTTTGTCATTGTACTGGCCACATGACACCCTCGTTAACCATAGGCCACAGAAACAAGTGTCCTTTTTTTTTCCTACTGTCTTCCTGCAAAATTAAAGAACCATTTTTTTTTCTCTATACAGATCAAAGATGGAGCCATTAAAATGTTTATTAGGAAAAAAGGTCAAGCGGAAGATTGGGACAAATTCATACGAGAAACAAAAGTGAGAGCACTAGCTGACAATAATGACGAAGGCTCTCATTAAATTATTCCTCGCACTTGACATTTTAGCCACACCCAAAGATAAACCAAATTTCACTAGTTAAAAATTATGATTTTTCTTAAGCATAAACTGCCTATTATGTACATTATAAAATTAAGAGTCTTAAAAATTCATAGAGAAATAGAGATGTTATTGAAAAGCATAAAAGAAGCTATCCCTTTTTCTAAGTTATTTGATACATTTAATTTATTTTACAGAATAATTTGCATAAAACTGAACTACTTTGGACCATGTTGTTATCCACTTTAAGTTTTATTCATACTCTTGAAGCTAGTCATAGAACCAAATAATTATTAGATTTTCATTTTTTAAGATAAATTTGACCTTTGATTTGATTATTTTGTTTTATTTTTGCATAAAAATAAAAAAATAAAAAATACAGCAATTATTGTTCATGAAGTATAAAATTTTGTCCATATGCTGCTAAAAAATGCATTTTGTAAATTATTGACTTACTTTATTACATTGCTTACACATTTGGCTCTAAACTGAGAACAAGAAAGGTTCATCCGCGGGTGTGTTTGATGTTGGTGTGTACTGTAAAGATTAAAGGGCATAGAGTCTAGTTTTAATTTCTTCATCCAAAATGTAAAAAAAAAGTATGGGAACCCCTTTTAGACTCTGCAATCAATGGGTGCAGATAATGTTTCTGTGGCCAACTATTAAGAAGGGTGCCATGTGGCCAGCACAACGACCAACCATCATTAATAAGTCAGGTACCTATTAGAGAAGTTTAAAATCCCAGACATAATGGAGATTTAAACTTGTACTACTCAGCCTTCACACTCGATCCTATGTGACCATGTTATTAGAATAATAAATTTGGTTTTGTAAAATTTGCTATCTATATAAAAAATTTTGTATTCTACCATTGTAAAATATGAAAGATATAGACATTTTTTTAAAAATTTGGGTTACTAAGTCAGATGAAAGAAATATTTCTTAATGTATCAAAAGTTATTCGCAAACATGAAAATGATTTTTAAATCCTGAAATTAGCTGTTTCTTATTCATAATCAACAATCTTGAAAACAATTTTTAGAAAATGGATATTTTGATAGTATAACAATTCTACACTATAAAAATTTTTGTTTACTTAATTTTTACATCTTTTAGAATGGGTTGTGTACCTTCTCTTTCCATTCATACATTTTGTTATATTCATTTGATGGAAAAAAAAAATATTTGGACAGAAGTTAGTGTAGTATAATGATTTTCTATTGTTTAATATGATATAAACTATTTTGTTTTTGTTGTTACTAAAAATTCACATTTTTAAATAGTTTTTTGTTTATAGCTTATGTGTATCAATCTCAATTTTTTTTTTATAAATAGTTGATAGTACGCTTTATTGATGTTTTCTTTTTGAAATGTGTTCTTTTTACTGTAACTTTTCATGTTCACATTATAAAAAGTGCTCTACGAAATAAACAATAGTCGTTCTACAACAAACAAAATTATACACATATTATGTTGAGGTTATTTTTTTTAATTCATCAACAAATGTATGCAGTATCTTGCTGGTCATGTTTTGTCAACATGATTGTTTGGTTTTGAGTCCTGCCTGACTTTTTGGTAACTTTACAAATTTACGTTGTTTTATAATTTTATTTCTTGGTAATTTTATTTTTTGCTTTACATTTTTATGAACTATTTTAAGAATTTAGTCATTGTTTTGAGGCAAGCTTTATCTAATGAAAAAAATCTAGAACTTCTAAAAACTTGATATTTTCATGGCTTATTGTTGATTGCTAAATGCTAAATAGTTTTATTATATTACTGCATAGAAACATTGGCTATAAATGCTAGAAAAAAAATGTTATGTATGCATAAACTCAATCTTATATTTGTAAATATATGTGACATTCAAAGGAAACTAGTAAGAATGCTAAGCACATTCATATTTTAGAAATATTTGAAGACATTTGTAATCTAACTAAGGAGCTAATGTTAAGCTCTCATAATGCTACTTCTACTACTTCTTTCTTTGAAACAAAAAAGGAAGGGAATTTTGTTTTTAAAAGTTTCAGGGGAAGTATTACAGGTATGGCAGTATCAACAATTGATTTATATTTAATGCTTTTTATCCATAGATAAATGTCTGCTTAAGACAGTGATATGGAAAAAGAAAGATTGAAATCACTGTTTAAGTGGCAGACAAGTCCTCTACTAAGCTTGTTTCATTTTGCAAGAACAGAAAAAAAATCATGCCGCATTACATTCTGTATTGCACTAATTTATGAAATATCATGAAATGAAATACATGTAAGTAAAAACTGAAAACGTGGTTATTGGTATAATATAATATTTACATAACAGAACTAAAACTGCACATATCTCCAATTTCTCACTTCAAATCCATTTTCTATATAACAAAGATACAAAACTATAAAATACACAAACTTATAAATTAACTCCCCCCCACACACACACATTTTTTTTTTAATAAAGAAAGCCAATAGGCCTACTTTATTACAAATGTCCTGTTTGTCCTATTTGTATTGAACATCAAACTGCTTCGTAGATCACAGTGTATATAAATATGACCAATGAAATCGGTCAGCAGTCCACTCTTTTAGAGTTTAGTCTCTGTGATTTTGATATATTGGTTGATACCCATCCTCGACTTGCAGATTCCCTTGACTAGAAACGTTGGCCTTCCCTTATCATCTATTGAGAATCTTTGATCATCAATTAATAGTGTTTGTACATTCAACAAAACATTGCCAACAAATTCTTTGGTTCTCTTGTTTTTGTAAGTCACAATTACCTGGGGACACATAACAAAATTGTTGGAATGAGTTTTTAAGTTTTCTTATGTTAGTGTAAGCTGCATCCTTAATTTCAATAAATTTCTCTTTAAACATATGGCTTATTTTGGTGCTACAAATACTAGGTCCATAGCAGCAATAAAATAGTTATCATAGTAACTTGGAGGGGGTGAAGTGGTTAACTTGTGAAGCTGGGTTCCTTGATTCGAATCTCGGGATTTTTAAGGCATAGGTACCTGACTTTTGTTGGGTAAAGTAAATGCGGTTGGTCGTTGTAATGTCCATATGACACCCTGCTCATAGACTGTTGACCAAAGAAACATGACCTTAACATCATCTGCCCTATAGATCTCAAGTTCTGAAAGGGGAACTTTGGTTTCGATGGAGTAAATCCATTATTAATTAGATATAGGCTTATTATGGTTAAAATGAGAGGTTCACACATAGTTTCGTTTAAATGAATGCACTCATTTTTATTTTATAAATTTCAGTCGGTTCCTTCAAAAAAAAAAAAAAAAAAAAAAGATAATTATGTTTATGTGTGAAACACAAATCTAAAGTCACATTTCTTATTCCATATGCTAGTACAAATTCGTACAAGTGCTCCTTCTTCCTTGGCGCTGTTATAAAGATTACCTGAATTAGCCAGAGACTTAGCAGAGATTAAGCCATTGATGAACATGCATCGCAAGCTAGACACATGAAATGCGTAGGACGTAACTATCATCTCTTTCGATGTCGTGTCTGTAAATTATAAGAACTAGTGTATGTTAATTTGAGACTTAAACTCTGCTAAGTCATTGGTCTTCCAGGCTGCTTCAAGCAGACTACTCTTCCAATGCGTACATCATACAGAAAGACTTTATCAGATATTTAGATAGCTACATGACAAGAACTTACTGTCCCTTCAAAAGTTGTCAACATTTCAAATTCACCATCATAATTGTCTTCATAAATGAGAAGCTCTGCCGTGGTCTGTGTTCCGGAAGGGACAGATATCTCACTATCAACTCCCCAGGTCAATGTTTGCTCAGCCTTGCGGGAGAGACCTAATTATTGAAAATAAAGTTCAATCTTCTTTTCAAACTCTAATAATTTCTTATATTTTGCCTGTGTAACCAAACAAAAATATTTACATTAAACTAGAAATAAATATATTATTTATTCGAGTTAAAATATTATTGATTACTAATTTTCCATTCGCTTTTTAAACGTGTTTTTGCATCTTGCGTGATAATAAATGGTTAGGTCGTTTTGGTCCAATCTCTGGCAATGTGGACCTGTAGGAGGAATGGGTACCTGGGAGAAGGCTTCCGTGCTGCAATTAGTCGCTCACCAAAACAGCTCTGCTCGAGGCGGGATTCAAACTCGAGCCCCCTTTAAAGGTAGTCAAGCGGTTCGGCAATCAGCCACTCATTACTTTCAAAGTAAAGAATTTCGTAGAAATACATTCAATGAGATGTTAACTTTTATATTTCTTAGAACATTAAAATCTGGATGGTTCTTTACTTGCCGATAAAACTAATTGATTAGTAAATTTCAAACATGACAGAAGAAAAAATCTACTCAGTTTTAAACTCCTATGTAATCAAAAAAAAACACTACCATCTAAGCTATAGTCAATAATTACTCAACTAGAAATGCCTTCGTAACTTGTTTTATGTAGATATTTTTTTTACATGGTAAAGCGTTTAGCTTCCAAACCTAAGTGCCGGACTCAAAGCCAGTTGAAGATTGGGATTTTTAATTTCGAGTGCCTCTGAGTCCAGCCAGCTCTAATGGGCACCTGATCTTAGTTGATGAAAAGTAAAGGCGGATGATCTTTGTAATGGCCCCATGACACCATCGTTAACCATGAGCCAAAGAAACAGATGACGTTTACATCTATCTGCCCTATAGACCGCATGGTCTGAAAGCGAAACTAACATATTTTGGAAGTTCTTTCAGATTAAACCGTTCAGTAAACCCATCCACCTGGGAGTTAAAAGCACATGACAGAGCATCATGGCGTCGCGCTGTGAAATCTGGCGCACAAATTGCTGAGGAAAAGAGACCAGCGCTGGCAGAAGAAAAGGGTCAGAGAAAATAAAGCAAGGCCAATGACACTAGCTCCAGCTGGAATAGCCTGCCCAGACGAAGATTCCTGGCTCACATAGGTCTCACCAGCCACATGAGGAGGCATAAAACCCTAGTGCAAAGCCCTCAGCCCCCTGGATAACAAAAGTGGTTATCATCGAACCACGATGGACGAACTATAATAGCATCCCAGACTAAAATCTAAATTCTTATTGGTCAACTTTCAATTAACCAGTAGAATAGAAATTGCAGGTCTCTTTGAAAATAACCCCAGCCCCACCCCTCCACAAAAGTACAGAGAGGATTTTGTGTAAAATATAAAGACTTGATTTAGAAATCGATATATAGTCTTGTATTTGAAATATTCAACAACGATTTTGACTTTCGACATATTTAGGAAAATATTATTCAATTAAGACAAAGTTCTAACAGTCATTAAATTAGTGGATGGTTGGAAATGCAGAAGACGTATCCAGATGCAGTCTTTTAGGCATCATGCCACTAGACTATCTGATAAAGCTGGCCTCTCCACCAACCGACAAAACATTCAAAGTTTTCATTCCTTCCCCCTTGGTGTCGCCCAACGACCCCAGACATACGATTTAAACTAGTAGACCCTAATGCCACTAGTCTAAGTCGTTCATTTAACGGCCTTCAAATTCTAGCACATTAATGCCTTCAAGCCCAGTACTATTTTTGCATATACTGATGGGTCGGCATTGATGGATTCTGGAAGAACAGGCTATGAAGCCTACAATCGACTTTCTTGGCTCTTACTCAGTAAAAATCTTTGGACCATGTGGTAGTGTTTGCAATTTTGATGCGGAGACCATGGCAGTCTGTGAAGCCTTAAAGGTCATAGACTCTCAACTCGGCGAGGGGCATTTGAGGGCAACACAGATTGTTGTGGTCACTGACTCAAAATCTGTTTTACAGGCTTTGGAAAGCCCTGGACCATGCACTCCCCCCCCCCCCCCAATATTGACACTTTAATAATTGCCTCACACAACATAAAGCGGAGCTATAGCACCAAGGGTATCAAGTCACATAGGTGTGACTGGGAACACTATTGCAGACTCCTTGGCCCACCAGGGAGGGCAAATTCCACCAACTGAACAAGTTGTAAGTTTTCATCATGCCCTGGCTATAATTTAAAAAAACAGAAATGGAAAAATGGTTTTAGTATTGGGACTAGTCCCAAAAAGCCTGTGGAGTCTGGGAGCGCATGAGGCGCCCTGACCGCACTTCCCCGTGGTGGAGGCTGTCCAGGCCTGAGCAAGCTATTATAGCACAGTGCAGGACAAGCCACTGTCCTGTTGGCTCATATTTCTCACGGCTATGGCCAAATTTCAATTCACGGTGCCCCCGCTGCGGAAACCATGCCTCATATTCTGTTTGACTGCCCCAGACTTGCTGATCTCCGCCTCGACAGGTCTGGGAAACCAAAAATTCTCGACCTGTATGGTGACGTGTACAGCAGGGTTTATGTCCAGGGCTTTTGCAAGAGAGGATTTAAGCCTCTCAACCCCTCAGTCAAATGGAGTTTGATGATGATGATAATGAACAGTTATTAAAAATCAAGGGAAAAAAATACAAACAAAATCACACAATCACTGACATATCTCTCAATTCTGCAAGTTTTATTTCTTTTTTTTCCTTGTAACAAAATAATTAATTACATCTAATACATTAACTAATTGGTTATTTTTTTTATTGATTCGTGTATAATTTTCAAAAATTAATATTTGTCCCAAGTTTCAATTTGATCTGAGAATGGGATTTGGGAGAAATATCGTGTTTAAGATTTGTACCAGACAAACAGACGTAGTGAATTCATACACGATTTGTAAAAAAAAAAAAAAAAATCTCTTAAAGAAGAAGATATTACTCTATCAGCAGTCAAGTCAATGTTTACTTATTATTTACCTTTCTGGTTGCTCAACTCGGATTTAAATCCTATGTCCAGGTCAATCGGCTTGATCACAGGTGAGAGGCCTAGCTTGACTTCAGTCCCAAACGTGTAAGTCTTGGTTAAGTTCATCTCGCAGCTGGAGGTAGTGGACCTTTCCGTCTTGAGGTCATATGTCTTCACGGTGGGCGTGTCATTTACGTAGGTCGTGGCGAACAAAAGCCTGGATGTAGGCTTGGGAGGCTCTCCTTGGTTCACATATTTGACGTCACCTGGATGGAATGTTATTATTGTGGCTGTTATAATATCGATACAACACAAACCACACGACCAGGCAACCAGTATAACATACTATAGTCCTTGAGATCAAAGGTTAACTCTTTCTCTCTGTAATTATTTTTCATGATCCGACGGAGTTATTCATTTGTAGTTCACTTCCTTGTTATGATTAAACTTCTACTACTTAGTCATCAGAAAATATTTTATTTTGGTATAGAACTGAATGGGAATGCATGCTCTTTTTATATAACACAAATTAATGTTTATAAAAAAAATTTAATGGGGTCAAATTAACGATGATATCGTCAAATAGGGGGGAAAGAGTTAAGGAAGAGTTTGGCAATTCCCGAAATATAAAGCATTGGTAATTTTTGTTACACTTTTTGCTTGTTTAAGGTATGCGGTTGATGACTATTCTTTACTGTAAAGTAACATATCTGGCTGCCTGGTCGTGTGATATGCGCTCTAAACAATGGATCGGTGGTCGGCGTTCCAACCCAGCCCACCTTCATCCTCCGTTGTCCTGCAAGAGATATGGACTAGGATGTAATTATCTTTAAATCTGAACGAAATAAGTGAAACATTTGACAAACATTACATTCCACATCAGAGGGTAACTGGTCAAGTGAAGACTCTTCTTTCCCGTTGTACAAAATCTTTTTTTGGTAATAAAAAAAAATATTACATTTAAATTTCTGAATTATTTTTTCGTTTTTCCAAAAAAAAAGTCAAGACTGCTAAGCGAGCTTTTCCCTTGATATCAATGCATATTTAATGGGGTATAACCGCAAATCTAAAACCAATAACATTGTTGTTTCTCTTGGGAAGGGGCAATAAATATTTTTGTTTTGGAGATTTTCAAGTTACTATCCAATGTCAAAGACCCATATTCAACAAAGACTTAGTATTATCATTAACTTTTCACTTTTTCAGGAGGAGTTGTTGTTTTTCTCCATTTGACTGCTAGACAAACACAATTTGTAAAATCGATAAAATTTAGAAATTCTTGAGAATATAAGACTAAAAAGTAAGCTAGCAATAATACATAAAACACTGAACAATAACTTATAAATCCGAAACCCTGCCCCACATATATACTCGGAAACACCTAAACGGATCATTTGCCCTCATTTTAAAAAATGCAAAGGACACCTTTTAGACCTTACGATATAATAGCAGATGATAAAAAAATTTTCCTTATCTGTGGCCCATAGATTGTGGCCAGCACAACAATCAACCACATTTATCTTATTTTATCTTATCTTATCTTTTATAATACAGACGTTACTTCAAAAAAAAAAGATGATTACGTCCTACGCGTCATGTATTTCGACATGCATATTAACCAATGACGTAAATTCCGCCAAGTCACTGGTTTTTCCTGGCTGGCTCAGGCAACCCATTCAATGCTCTAATAGCACTAGGGAAGAAGGAGTGTTTGTACAAATTTACTTTTTCAACTACACTTGTAAGGTAGCCTACCCATTAAAGTTGGGTGGACTCAGGGGCGCCTTAAAAATCCCAAAGTTTAAAATACCAATTTTTTACTGGGATTTGAAGCTTGGACACCTCGGTTCGGAAGCCAAGCAACTTACTGCTCAGCAATCACGCCCACTCACCATAGGGTAGCCGGAGAGTCGAATTGTAAGTACATTGGCGATCAGTCGGTAAGATCGTTTGATTAAAAACAAACATTCCACAATGATGAAAGTAATTATTATAAGATTTAGATCCGATGTGAATATAAGAAACATATATTTAAGAAAAAAAAAACAAGTTTATGACCTTTTTTTTTTTTTCTTTAATTTCTGTCAGTCATAAGACTCGCTCAAATTGTCGTACCTTAGTCCACAGAGATCATCTGTGGCGATAGTGGCATCTACTCAAATTATCTGACCTAATTTCACTTACTCACCGTAGTGAAACCTGACCTCGTGCCAATGAATAACTGGGTTTTTAAGGTCTGACACTTTCTTGCGCTTGCTGTCCAGCGCCAGGACAGCCTTTTCTTTTACGATCTTTTCCAAGTCTACAAGCTGGAGACCGAGCTTCTCGTCCTCTTCTCTGGAGGTCACTGTGGTCCAGCTCCGACGTGGCAGGCAGCAAAACATCTGAAAGTTTAATGACCAATCAGAGGCATAGTGAGCAAAACGTGCGCCCAGGGCAGGGTACTTTATTGGCGGCGCCCCCCCCCCCCCAATTGGCCATGAACGTCATATAGAAATATAGGCGTATAAAAAAAAAGTACTTAATAATAATATACTACAAATAGCCTCAGAATTTATTACCTAACTAAAATATCTACAATAATTTTTTGGCGCCCTACTGATGGTGGCGCCCTGGGCATCGTGCCCCCTTTGCCCACCCCTCACTACGCCTCTGTGATAGTTCTAAAAGTTTTTAATCCCATGTATCGATTCACAATTCATTGAAAAGTTTTGAATGAAATGTATCGATACGCAATAGCTGTACATTTTTAAATCACATGTATCGATTCACAATACATTATCGATACACATTTTTATAAGTATAATTATGTAAATTAAATTTCGAATACTTTCCTTTTTAATGTTGGAGTAAGCTCTGCTGGTTCCTTGGGTAATTATAACAACGTCCGAAAATTTAAATAAGGGCTATGAACATATTGTATATCCAGAAACTTTAAAAATACATTTTCAAGACAGAATGTGTCTAAAAATCTTAACATTAGATGGAATATCTAAAGTAAAGATTTAAGCTATTAAATAGAATGAACAGTATCAATGAGACTATGAAGGCCTAGTGTTATTGTACCGTGCAAGCGAAAGGGTCTTTCTATGATAGCTCAATATTTAAAAACATGTTTATATTTCAGTAATCTTTCAAACCAGTTATAGCCATTTTAATCTGTCATAACAAAATTTACATTCTAAATGAAAAGGATGGAAAAGAAAATCTTTGCATTAAAACAGTATGGAGGTCCTTGTTTTCTTCAGACATAAAACAAGTTAAAAGTTATTACATAAAGATTTATTTTGCCATAACTAAAAACATATACACACACAAATACGCATAAAAAACATAGATGTACACGCAAAACACTTCAAAATTGTGAGTGAATTTTTTACAGTCATATGTAGATTTATTTGTAACAAGTTCTTAACTTCATGAGTTTCTATAAGATCCTCTGTGTTGGTTCCTTCAAGAAAACAATCATTCAACGATGATCCCTCTATAAATTACCACAAAAGTTTATTACAAGGAAATGTTTAAATTCACCAAGATTAAAACCAAGATTTCATTTCGTGTCGCGGGTTGGTCAGAAACAACTATGAAACCAACGACAAAGGAAAAGTTAAAATCCCTCCCAAACCATGTATAGATTAAAATCTATATTTGCATAAACATATCTTGTATTTTCAAGTAATCTCTTAGGCTTATTATATGAATAAACAAATTAAATTGCACTAACCCAGCGCTGACAAAATAAAAGACGGCTGACTGCTGGAGTTACTTCGTAGACTGGCGTAGACTTAGGGAAATGCTAAAAGAATTTTAATTAGTTTTCGGAGAAATGGTGAGTCCTTGTTATCCTAAGTTTACCCTCACAGATTACGCGTGCAGAGGTGGACTTCTTCACACAGAAGTTCGAATGTCAAGATTCATAGATCACTACACAAATTTTTAGCTTCTTTTTCTTGGAAATTTAGCTAAGAAAATATTCTAACTTTAAAATGTTGCATTGAGAACAGAAGATGGGAAAAACATTGCAATATGGCGTCGGGTCGATATTAGCGTCGCCTTACTATTATATGATTATTATATTAGCTATTAGCATTAATAATATGTTATAGTCATTTATTAAAGAAAATAATTGATAATTGTAGATTAATAGTTATGGCTTAATTCTTATTGTGTTGTTTTTTTTCTTATTCTAAATTTTTAAGATTTACACTAACCTGTGAGGTCAACACTGTAGATAAGAAGAAACTTTCTTAAAATAACACATTTATAACTTGCGCTATTAATCTTATACATTTACAAAACTATTTTTTTCTTCTTAAACACAATATTTTTTTGTATTAAATTGTCCACACATTATAATGAAGTATTTCCCATACCTCCCTTACTGCATTGATAGCTCAATGCTGGGCGCTGTGCTATGCCACTGTGCGATTTTAGCTGCCAACTGTGTACTCACGTTCACATAATTTATGATAATGAGGTGAATAAATTTTTAAACTATTGTAAATAAGATAACAACTTTGACCTTTTCAATTTTAACTTTGACCTATCTAGAAAGGCAAAGTTAATGTTGTTATATAAAAGTTGTGAAAGGTCTTTATTTAGTTTTGCCTTAAATTCTTTGAGTCTCCGAGTCGTTCTCTTTGTTTTAACTCAGCTGATGAGATCAGCCATCATGAAAACAAAGAAACACTATCAGAACTCAACAGGGACTGAAAATATATGGCTAGCACAGGAAATCTAAATAATTAGGGGAAAATGTCAGATCGTTTCAGAAATTTTTGCGCAAAGACGCATCGTCAGAAAACAACCGTAATTTACTTACCTTGTAAAAGAAATATATTTTTTTGAAAAACAAAACTTATATTAGTGAATAAATACACATTTTATTTAGAGATCAGTTCACTCCAGAGTGGGCAGACGTCACACGTTCGACAAGCAGGTAGGCAGACTATTGGATCAAAAGTGGTGACGTCATTGTGTTATTGGAAAGCTTGTGATAACTAGTGTGAGTTAAAAGAAAAACACACATTTAAAAGAGCTTAATAAATTAAAGAAAAATCATTCTTTATGGGGCCTATTAAAATTTAAATAATGTAGACCTTTCGACAATTTTTTTTCTTATTTAATGTTATCAGATCAAACGATAATTTAATAATGTCAGGATTTAAAAAAAAAATATTGACTTAATTGAAGGAAAAAAAAGGACATAAAAAGTGTTTGGAAAATGGTTTATTACTTTAACTTATTGACATTTGGATGGCAAAAAATATATTACATTAAATAAATTCTTAACATTGATTGGTTGATTTAAAAAAAATGGCTAATTTTTTTTTTATTGCAAAGACATAAAATAGTCTGTTCATTAGAGCGTGCTGTTTAGTGTATGACAAACATTAATTTCTTTTTTTTTTATATATATATTTTGTTGTTTTACTTTTAATTTTATCAAAAAATTTTAATTTGTTACCATCTTTATTTATCAATATTAGTAGATTTGAATAATAGAAGATTTGAAGGATATCATAAGGGCATTAGATGTAGGGCATGACATGGCTGCTTCGTTCTTGATGTTGACTTTTCTCTTTGCTTCAAAAATTAAAATTTTATTATAGTCTATTCCTACAGAACAATAGTAGACCCCAACGAGATTATCACGGTAATTCCATCTCATGGCTTTTTCTCACACATGTTGACCCAATTGTAACTATGAAAATGTGAATACTCATTGTATAGGAGTACATAAAAACTTAGGTTTATCTTATTGTTTATTTCAGTCATTGTCATCGGGAGGTGGGGTATTTGATTATTTTGCTTGTTTGGTATAAAAACTAAACCTTAAACGAACTTCTCTAAAGCACAATTGTTCACTTGAGAAGTTTGTTCAAGTTATATACTCAATATAACTCACAATGTAACTTTTATTACAATAGTCACAGATGTAACTTGAAATGAGATCTAGATCAAATAGTAATGAAATAAAGTAATACTTAAACTAAATGTAACTCACAACAATATAAAAACATGTCTTTACTCTTTTATGTCTCTAGGCCGTCATTAACATTTGCATTACGATAAATCAGCTCATATTTCATCATTCTACAGCTCACAGCCACCAACCAATCACCTAGCTTCTTATTATCGTCACCTAGGAAACACATACACAATTAGAACAGGTACCATTTTTCAATAGTATAAAATCAAAATAACTAAAGTTATCCAGAACCTCTAAAGGATGCCATCAGTGTGGTGTACTTCAACAGCAATATTGGGGACTGGTTCAGAACCCCAGTTGGAGTAAGACAAGGCTGACTACTTTCATCAACACTCTTCAATATATTCCTTGAAAGGATAATGGAAGATGCTCTCGAGGGCTATGCCGGTACTGTAAGCATTGGAGGAAGAAGAATTACTAACTTGCGCTTCGCAGATGACATTGATGGCCTAGCAGAGACAGAAGAAGAAGAACTAGCTGACCTGGTGCTGCGCATCGAGAAGACTTCCGCAGAATATGGCATGCAAATAAATGCCGAAAAAAAATCCAAATTATGACCAATAGCCAACAGGGCTTTAAAAGAGGCATCAGCTTTGGAGGTTAAAAGCTGACTAGCGTTAGCAGCTTCAAATACCTCGGAGGCATTGTCTCAGATGAGGGAACGAAACCCGAACTATTGGCCCGAATCGCACAACCCACAGGGCTTAGCTCTCGGCACCAAAATCAGACTGATGATGCGCTCCTTGGTCATGACCACATTTTTATATGCTTGCGAGTCTTGGATGCTGACTGCAGAGCTAGAGAGGAGGATCCTAGCAATGGAATTGATATGCTACAGAAGGATCCTAGGTGTCATATTTAAAGACCGCAACACAAACCAAGAGATTAGAGACAGGAACCCCATGATGACCTGCTAACTATCGTAAAAAAACGCAAGCTAAATGACCATATCACAAGGTCTTCGGGGCTTGCTAAGACCTTCCTGCAGGGAATAGTACCAAGAAAAAGAAAAAGCGACAGACAGAGAAAGCGATGGGAGGGCAACATAAAAAAATGGCATGCCTTTGAATGAGGTTCTAACTAAGGCTAAGGACAGAGAGGAATGGAGAAGGACGGTCGACGAAACTTGCTTGGTGCCCAAACGGTCTAACAGACTAAGGGATAGGTAAAGGTAAAGGTAAAAAATCAGTCATGTGACTGAGAAACAATGACATTGATGGTTCGATAATATAGGCTGATGTTTAAATGTGTCTGCATTTTGAGTTTTCTACTCACAGTGGTTAGGTCAACTTACGTGTCCATCAAAGCGCAGTTTGGCGTTCCGGTATATCCATAACAATGTTTGCCTTAACTTATCTTATCTTATATAAGTGTTACTTCATAAAATGAAGATGATAACGTCCTACGCGTTATGCATATTAGCCAATGACCTAAATTCTGCTTAGTCACTGGTTTTTCTGGCTAGCTCAGCAACCCGTTCCATGCACTAATAGCACTAGGGAAGAAGGAGTATTTGTACAAATTTGTCCTAACATATGGAAAGAGGAATATGCCTTTATCCTTGTGTCTTTCTGAGTATTTTTTTAGATTTTTTTTTTTAATTGAAGATTTTGGTTCAGTGTTTTATGTATAATTGCTACTTTGTGTCAGTTTGTTTTCTTGAGTTGAGTTATTGAATGTAACACATATAGTTAATATTATACTGTTAGATAGATATTTTATTCCCACATTGAAATTATATTGTTATAGTGATACTATAAGGCGCCTTAGGTTAGTAGGCCCAGTGGCGTAGCATCCATGGCGCGAGGGGGTTCAAGGAACCCGGGCCCACGACCATTTAGAGGCCTACACCCGATGGTGTAACAAATATGGTGCCAGAGCCAGATTTACCTATATGTAACTTAAGCTTAGGACTTCCAAGAAATATTTAGTAGTTACATACAATATCTGAACTTTTATGGGGCCCTATAGCTCCAGTACCTTATAGGCTTTTCAACTCTAACTACGACTCTGCATGGGCATAGGAGTTTCTTTCATATCGCCTGTTCCCCATAGACTAATGACCAATTGTGGCCTACCTTACACTTTAAAATTTAAAATTTTCCTCAAAATATCCTGAACGTCGTATCAAACTTTATATTAACTTCAAAACATTAACCCGTGTTTTCACCTAGAGTCAGTGTAAGAAACTGCTTTCATCAGGTTTATTGTAATGTGGTGATGGTGCGTTGGTGGTGACGTTTGGGTCCCACACTCCCATTCTTTCTTTTTTTGTGTGTTGGCAGTGTTACCTTTTTTTTTCTGATTTTCTTTCTAAAATAATCATATCTTTTTTTAAAATATATGTTTCTTTTACCAGAAATCTAGATTTAAAAAAAAAAAAAAAAAGAAACACCCTCTTCTGTTACTTATTGAAACGTTAAAGGTGTTGACTTTTTGTGCTACTTATTGTGACTGAATTGGGGAGGAGGTTTACAACATAAAAATTGTAAGATAGAGCGATAATTACATTTAACCTATCGTGGAATTACGGTTAGAATAGTGTCTTTTCCTTGAATGGCTGCTTTGTCGACTTGTTTATACCCTGACACAGCACCAATGTTGCAAGTTTTCCAACCGAATCGTTAAAAAAAAAAAAAATTGGCCTACTAATGACTTCACTTCACCAACTAGCTTGACAAAAATACAGACACCATGAAAGACTGAGAACGGTGGATGGTGTAGACAAGGAGCACATTGAAGAAGTTGACAATTACCGACTAAAAGTAATTCATCGCACAGTGAATGTTAAGTTTTGACTAGGCCTACTTTTCATTTAGTGGTCATCGCGAAGAGTTTAGGCGACACAAGGAACAACGACAATGTCTTAGCAGTACATAAATTCTTATGAAAATAAAAACACAAGCCTTTACCTCGACCCACAGATTCAAAACTGTTGGGCAATGCAATTTTAGTAAAACACCTACAGGAGATCCAATCTGCGCCATTTTTCTCTGTCACGGTTTACACGTGGAACTATACTCAAATAAAACTAAAAGTTGATAAAATTAACAATTGTTTTCTGAAATTGTTTTGTAAGCTCCGATGAAGCAATACCCAAAAGAGATTACAATCAGAGAGTAGGTTTTCATATTTGTGAGAACCAGAAGTCTACAGGATTAGCTGAACAAATACTCTTAAGTAATAAAATATCACCATCTTTCTTAAAAATACTTACGATGCCAAGGCAATGATGGTTTTTCAATATGAGCAGACAGTACAATAGCCTTCTAGCAGTGTTTCAACAAAAGCTGGCGCTTGAGCATTATGTTCACTCTGCTAAACAGTAATTAAACTTGGTCTTAAATGATTCTGTAAGCTGTGCTCATGAACTTGCATTGAAATGGTTTTAGTATATGTTCCAATACACACAAACTACTAGATATCTTTTTCACACAAAATATTTGTCAATTAGGGGGTTAGGGGCCCATCAACATATTCTTGAGCCTGGGCCCACGGGTACCTTGCTGCGCCACTGAGTAGGCTTACTATATATTTAATTAACGACATGTCCATTCATAGTAAAGTGCTAGCCTTTTCCTCTACTACTAGTCGTCCGGCGGCGTAGCATGCGCCGCTATTTTGCAGGGCCGGCCTTGCCACTGCAATCTATGCGACCGCAGTGGGCTCCGCACTTTTATAGGACCCGCTTTAATTTTAGGTATATAAATTATTAAATTAAACCATTTTATAACTTATAACAGATTTCCCGCGGCCTCCTGTTGATTTAACAGGAGGTCCTGGAAATCTCCTGAAATTGCAAAATATACGAAAAGGTCCTGGAAATATCCGGAAATATTAAAATCTTTTGACAACTCATATAAATCTCCTGAAATATATAGACGAAAATTGTCATTTTTTCCCCTGTTAAATTACTTAAGATAACTCCCTTCGTCCGAGTTGCAAAAATAAAAGAGTGATCTTTCCATTGTGTCCAAAGTGTCTTTGAGCGTGTTCTGTCGCCTCGATAGTTACTAGAGTAGATTACTTCCCCCCTCCTTTTTTTTTTAACGTGAGGTAGAAATAATAATAAAAAAAAAGAGTGATATTGCAACGGTCCTGCCCTGATATGTTGTGACACGTGTTTCCCCCCCCCCCCCTCTTGTTTTCTCGTCGACTATCCGCAGAGTGATCTTTCCTTTACTTCTTGCTACTCGACAAAACTCTTGAGGGAAGAAGAGAATTAAATATATAGAGAGATAGATATAGGCTACATGTAATTATTATGTTGCCTAGACTAACATTTGCCATTGCTTCTGAACTGCAATAAACATATCATATTTATTTGTAAACATATGAAATTAATTCATGTTTCTAAACAAGTGAACAAATGCAGTAATATGACTTGTTATCGAATATCTTGTCTTATATAATACAGACGTTACTTCAAAAAAGATTATTACGTCCTACGCGTCATGCTTTCAGTCATGCATATTAACCAATGATTTAAATTCTGCCAAGTCACTGGTTTTCCTGGCTAGCTCAGGCATGAATTTGAAAGTTAAAGAAGTATGCAGTATTTTTCGTGGCTACGCAGCCCCAGCTGAGACCTACACACTTTGCCTCACCCAGCGCAGATACAATCAATTTCCGCTGGTAGTCGATTTAAATTTCCTTTTCGCCCTCTATGTCTATGCAAATTCTGCCAGTAGCTTTCCTCTGAGTTATATGGTAGTGTCAATATAAATTTAGCCTACTATATAGTTTTGTTTTAGGCTACATGTTTCGGATATTCCTTAGATTTGAAGATTATAATTAGGCTTACATCCCAGGCCAAACATCCCACAGTGCGGAGGGGAATTGCGATTGGCGGGGCTTGAACCGGGACCACAGATACGACAGTCCAGAAAACATACCACAAGGAAGATCCAAAGATAGAATCTAGATCTTCTCTCCTTAGGGTCTCAGACTGAAGTCTTGTAATATTTTTCATAGCCTTTAGAAATAATTTAATTTTCCCTACCACAACTTCTATTTTGAAGTAGCCTAATGTCTGTATTATATAAGATAAGAAGATAAGGGCATCTACAACACCTTCAATCCAGTAAAGCCAAAGATTAAGCCTATCTTCATTCTTTATATCTCGGTCTTACCGACTAAATCTAGATTTAGGCTACTATTAGATCGAGCCGCTTGAGTATAATAGGTCTCTCAATACCTAGATTTAGATGTAATGATGGATTTAGTCTAGTTCATAGAGTTAAAAATAAAATTTTCGCATTTTTAGTTGTATGAATGGCAGACAACTTTGTCAACACTAAGAAGATTTCCGTATTCGATGTGTTTACTTTAGTTTCCTATCGCTATTTCGTAGCTATCGCGTAGTGTGATGGTTTAATAATTGACATCAAATCATGATTTATGATATAGATTCTAGATTTAATACATATTGAATATTCAAATTGGATTTGAATTCAGACTCATAGATATAGTTTACCTATATTAGATATCTAGAATCTTGTAGTAGTAGATCATCTATCTACTCAGTAATTAATTATAATTCTGTTTAAAAATAAGTTTAGATAATACTAATAGATCATCTAATAGATGATCATCATCATTAACATAATATAAAATAGATTTGTCTAGACTCTCTAGTCAGTGACTCTCTCTAGAATTCAAGAATTTGTGTAACTGTAAAGAAAGTCACATAGTCACTAGTGTATTGTTATATTTTTTTAGGCGTATTACACACTGCCACATTAAAATTATAAGTTAAATAAGGTTTCATTTTAAATTAAGTTAACTTATAAAGTTAAAGCTTCTAGATGAGATTAACTATAAATTACTTTTTGAAACAAATAGATCTAGATCTAAGTTAGTAACTTGTATACAATTAAGTAAGGCCAGTAAGGACTATTCTATGGCGGAAGCTATTGAAGAGCCAGGATATTGTAATTCATTTTCTTTTCATATATAATATAAATTTATTATAATAAATATATATATATATTATTAAATCTAGATCTATAATTTGCATATAGTCCATTAGTAATTTATATTAACAATAAACATTTTCCTCTAGAGTCTCAATGATTAAATTTTAGAATTAAAATTGACCCTTGATAAGTTGATGGTCCGACACTTTTTACATACTCATTAATATGATGCTGTGTTGACACTTTGACAATGCATGCTTCAGCTGCCAAAGCATGTTTTGAAATTCAAGTCTCTCATCTTTTTATGTGATTCTAGCTGTGTTGAGTGGTGATACGTTTTTAACTCTTTCTCTCCGTAATTAATTACCACATACTGATGGAATCAACGTTTGTATTGTCGGTTAGGAGAGAAAGAGTTGTTAATTGTCATTTCTATGATTATTATATATGACAGTTTACCTGCCATATTTGTAGCATTGATTGTAAAGTTTTTTTAGCATTGATTGTAAAGTTTTTTTTATGCCTTGTATGGTGGTGAGCAAAGTAGCAAAATGTAGCATAAAACATTATATCTTATCTGATCTTATAAAATACAGACATTACTTACTTCAAAAAAGAAGATGATTACCGTATTTTTCGCCGTATAAGACGCACTTTTTCTTCTCCAAAACTGGGGGGGAAAAGTTGGTGCGTCTTATACGGCAAATACACATTTTACATGCATTAAAACTGCCCCCAACTTTGTGTAGCGCTTGTGAGGGGGTTATGAGACCACCAGATTAAATATGGGGATTAGAGAGCACTAGATGAAATATGGGGGGTAAGAGACCACCAGTTTACTTTATACAGTTGATATAAAATATTTTAGTACAGTATTTGGTTCAGAATCTTTTTTTTCTAGATTTTCCTCCTTTAAAATTGGGTGCGTCTTATATGCCGGAGCGTTTTATATGGCGAAAAATACAGTATGTCCTGAGCATGCTCCTAGGTCAATTTAATCATGCATGTTAACCAGTGACTTAATTCTGCCAAGTCATTGGTTTTCCTGTCTGGCTCAGGCTACCCATTCCATGCTCAAATCTGACAAAACCCTGTTATATGACCATTGAACACTATTGAACTTCGAGTCCCCTTCATAGGTAGCCAAGCCAAGTTCAAGCACACTTATCCTCTTGACCAAGCTTCCCACTACAGTCCATGGAGGGCCCTGGACTGCTTTAGCACATCTTTCCATTCTGATCTATCCTGGGCTTTAGGTCTTAGCTGTTGGATTTTGCCTAACTAAAATCTAATGTTTTAATTTTTTGGATCACTAAATTTTTCATCTATTGTTTATTAAATTTTATATCCTTGAAAGTCCAAGTGAATATTTTAATACATCATAAATAAATTTGGGATTTTCTTGTCATATGTAGTTGAATTCTTTGAAGTACATCTAAATGTTGGTAATCTGACAACCCTTGTTACCTAACCATTGGACTCTATCAATAGTCAACCACATTTCACATATATGTAATAATATTAAATTCAAAATTAATTAATTTTTTTTGCCTCTGATATCTTTTTTTTTTATCTAAAGTTGCTGATGAAACAACCAAGGAAGGATATGTTCGCTTAAAGATCAAAATTAATGGCTTGAAAGTAAAATCAGCGGGCCTCAGTATAACCAACAAGATTAGAGGTATTCACAGTCACCCTGAAGGAAAGAATGCATTTATTGAGAAACCTGAATTTAACAATAGGTATTTTTGTCACCTATACATAATTATTGTAATAGTTTCTTTGTGTATTTAGAAGGCCTAGCCAGGCTACAAGTGAAATGAAAGTATTCATAGTTATCCTTGTTTCATGTTTTTTTTTAAATATAATTTCTGCAGTAAAAATAATGTATACTATTGATTCTGTTTTCTAGAGGATTTGTTCTACATGTGAAAGGAGGTATAGATACTGAAATGAAAGGTGCACATTATGCTTTGGTGATAAAGCAATTACCCTTTGACATAGAGCCTGCTGATTGTTATTTAAAGGTTGGTGTGATCACATTTACACCAGAATATTGTACTAATTTTTGTTCTTAATTTTTTTAAAATTTTGTTTCAACAAATTAAGTTTTTGGTTTATAATAATTGTTACGGTCGTAGTGCAGCATGGTGTGAATGACAAATTGTGCGATATTGGGTATTGATTGGAAAGGATGTTAAAAAAGAGGAATCCGGAAAATGTAGACATGAAGAGAGTTGAAAATATTATGTTTACTTAATTTGTAATAATATTAAAGTATTTCTAAATTAGAACCTAAGAGTTTCTGCTTATTTTTAAAGAGTAATATCATAACAATAACCAAGATTTATTCAAATATAAATAATCGTGGTCACATGACATATAAAAAATTTTTACTTTTTTTTCGACCATCAACTTAAAAAAACTCTACAGCTGCCATTAATTAAATATGCTTTATTAAACCAAAATTATGCATAGCAACTATTCTATGGCACTTCAGTCACAAAATGACTATGGATCATCTCAAATAAGATGAATGCCTGGGCATTGGCTATGGTTGGAATGATGTTGCCCATCAGTTACCCACTTTTCATGCAGTTGATCTATCAAGAGGACTGGCCACTGTGTATATAGTGTGATGCAATTATCTTCTTTTTTGAAGTCTACTGATAGTTTTACTATCAGTTGTGAGAATTTCTTTATTGCATCTTATTAATATTAAATTATAATATTTAAAAAAGAATAAAGGTAAAAACGTAATTGTGCAATAATTATTCATTCGCTAGCTTTTTTAAGATATACTTATTTTGTAATTTAATAGAAAAGGGATTCTTCCTCTGTTAAAGTCTTGGATATTTTGTATAGTGGTCAAAAATATAATAACTTCCCCAATCTGTTAAGGTTGATCATTTTAATTACAAATTCCCTGTTTGCCTGATGATAATGGGAGAATTTACAAGAAAATGCCCCCCCCCCCACACACACACACAAAAAAGGTGACCTCAATACTATTTTTTTTTGCTTTTCTAGGTGTAATTACATAAAAAAAAACTGATTGGTTATTAAGTCTTACAAATGTTTATTTAAAGAAATATCATTTTTAATGGGAAATAAAAGTCTATTATTTTTCTTTTTACAGGGTGAGGATGGCTGGCTTTTTTTGTTTCTCAAGAAAAAGGAAGTCTATCAATCATGGGAAAAATATATCAGGGATGGCAACTTAGAGACTGCAGTGGATTAGCTGTATAAAGGACAAGTTAATTCACATTTGTTATTATTTTAACACACATTTTGTCATGTCTGACTTTATTTTGTGACGACATTGATAAATTTGAAATTGTAGATTTATCCATTACTGAATTTTTGAATCAACTGAGAATATAATAATAAAAAATATCAGTTTATTTGAGCATTCAAACAATTTGAGGCTTTTAAGAATAGAAAATTATAGGTTGTTTTTTTTTTTTCATGCAGATTTTTTGTCTAAGTTTAGACCTATAGTCCAAATATAAGTTGACATGTTATAATGTTCTTGTTTCTCAAAACAGGCTGTCCATATGTGGACCTATGAATTTATATTTTTAAATGAAATAATTTTTTTGATCATTAAATTGTTTAGTAATTTTATACATTTGATATATTTTACAGACAAATGAATTCAAATACACAATATTTATTATGAATATACATTTTTTTGTATTTGTTAAGTTCTTGTAAAATATGCAGTTACATTTCTTGGTTTCTTTCATTTTGTGCCAGTTTCATTAAATGTTACTGTAGTGTCTTCCCAGTATTGTAAAGTATTTTTTAAAGAATCAAAAGATGACAGGTTAGCTTCAGTATTTCAGCATTATTTTGATCAATTTCTAACAGATAAATCATTGTTAAAAATACTTCAAATATTATACAGATGTAAAGCAGATGTATGACATGATGGTTGGCAGTTTATTGAAATATTTCAATGTCTCAAATAATCATACATTAATGATAATTGGATGGTATTTAGGGGGAAAGCTGATGATGTAAGGCTCATTGGTTTCTATGGTCTACTGTTAATAAGGATGTCATGTGGCCAGCACAATGATCAACTGCCTATATATCCTCAACGTTAGTCAGGTACCCATTAGAGTTGGGTTAACTCAGAAGCCACCTGAAAAATCCTGAATAAAATTCTAGTCTTCATTTGGATTCGAAGATAAAGCCCTTTTGGTGCAAAATGCAGGTGCTTTACCATTCGTTTATTTTAAAATAGATGAACCAAGTATCTTTTTAAATGATTTAATATTAACCACATCTGATTGAATTTTTTATTCTACCCTTTTGAGGTAGCCCAGAGTTCTGGCTGATGTATACTTTGAATGTTAAGAGCAAATGCTGAAATTGAAATTGTTCAGCAACTGCCCTGGAGGCTACAGGAGTGTCTATTCTATCAAATCTATAGGCCCTTAACTGGGGTAATCTAAGAAGGTTGGACCTTTTCCATCTTTTGGATTAAACCCAATCACTTTTTAGAATGCTTATATTAACTCACTCTGTCTGGTAAAAAGTTTGTACGCATTACTTCTCTGACACCCAATCTGGAATCAACCTGAAAATGTGCAGCTATTTCTTTTACATGACAGCACAGGAATCAATTAAAGAAATTAACCAATAAGGTTATAAGCAACAAGGGAATGAAATTGTACTTGACTGCAGCAGTGAGTATAAGCTGAATTGGTTCACTTTATAGGTCATCGTCTGAGTGTTGGTGAACTCAAACATGAAATAGGACAAGACTCTAAAAACAACAGATAACTATGCAATCTTCTTTGTTCATGAGAGCTTCACTAGCAGAATGGTTACAATGTCGGCTTGACGAGGTTTGAACCATGAGTTTAATCACATGACTGATCCAAACTAATTGATAATAATAAGAAAAAGAAGGCTTATCTTCGAGTCCAAAGATTAATATGGAGTGTAGTAGTGCAGTATTTCCTGTAGTTATGCAGCCCTAGAAACTAATTGATGCAACTATGCAAAATGTAAGCTTTGTATTTTTTAAACATTATTTTATTTTTTTGTCATATAGATCTAGTTGCCATTATTGTGATCTTCACTGGGTGGATGGTTTTATATTTTTAGCTTATATATGTTGTCTACATTTATAAGTTTTTTCTTTTGTTTTTAATGTTAATGAGATTTTATTGTGATCCTTATATTGGAGTTAGGGAAATCTTTCTTTTTGTTATTCTTTTATATTATATATCTTTCAAAAAATAGTGACTTAACTTTTCTAATTTACTGAGACTTTAAACAATGTGCCATATGTTTATTGAGTAAATTATGCTTTAAAAATTGTATATACCTGTGTATATCTAGCTGTATTTTTACTACAAAGCTTATAAAAATGTACTTTGTCTGCCTTGAACAAACGTTGTACACATTTCTCTCATTCCCATTCTCAGATCAAGTTGAAACTTTGCACAATTATTCATTGTCCCTAGCAACACATCATCTAACAACAAAATGAACCAATTAATTAGTGGTAATTTTTTTTTTTTTTTCTATAGAAAAGGTGAAATAAATCTTTCAGTATTAAGATATGTGGTTGTAAATGTGCAGTTTTTTTTCTTTTATAAGCTTTGTTGTTTTTTGTTTTTTTTATAAGTGCTTTTGCTTGTTATAGTAATGCAGACATGAAGTTATGAAATTTTGTTTTGTAACTTCTTAACAGTTATATTTTATTTTAGAAAAAAAATTCCAATTTATTTAAAATATACAAATTCTTACATTCATTTTTTAAAGGGTTTTAATAACAAAAATTTCACTTCAGAACGCCTTAAGTTTTCATCATTTGATTTCTCATGCTTCAAAAAAATATTTAATTTTGAGACAATGGAGAAGTTTAAATTCATTACTGCTTTAGTGTTTTTTATCCATATAATTTTTAGTTGAATGTCCTTGAATCAATAACTGTGCAATGTTGCTGATGATTATTAATGATGTCATTCAGATGTCATTTCAATTTCTGCTTTTAATGTTAGATGATATAAGTCTGATAATTTCTTAGATTTTATTTTAAAGATGGTTAAAAAATAAAGATAACTGTTTAGAGAAGTTTTGATAGTGATCTCAAATTCATTTTTTAGACTGATTATTTCTAAACAATAAGTATATAGTTGACCAAGCCTACATTATTCTTAACCCTTCAGATTTTTATTGTTTCATTAATTTATAAAAAAAAAGTGGCTAAGTTGGTAAAATTTTATACAATATTTCCACATACTGTCTCTAAAACTTTTATTACAAATATATTTGTTTGTAGCAATGTTGATAGATAATATTGTCTGACACTTTTGTCAATGATAAAAAAAACATTTGAGAAAAGAGTATTTTAAAAAAAAACATCTAAATGAATGATTATAAATAATGAAATTTTATTTCTTTCATTTAGTCAATTTTTTTTTTTTTAAAAAAAGCAAATGCTGTACATTCTTTTACACACTAATAAAATAAAAAATAAATAAATAAATGAGTTCAAATATTTACACCACAGTACAAAATGCTACAATGTAGCCTAAATGCTCAGCATTGAAACATAATTAGAACAGCGACATTTCCTCAGCAGGTAATGGCTATCATAATTAAAGTTATTGCAACTACTTATTCTGTTTCACTTGCGTCAGACATGACTAAGTGAATAATGCTAATTATATTACTCTATACAGCTGCAGATTAGCAGCAGAAATCTAAAATGAAAGTAAGTCTGGCTAAGCTTTCTTCAAAAAAGATTTGTATATTTTATCATAATTAAAACAAATCTCATGATTTTATATTTCTATTAACTTACAATACTAGTGAAACCTTTGTTAGAGGTTAATTTAAAATTCTAGAAGTTTAGTTTACTTTTCATAACCTATATGATAGCAAGGTTAAGATAAATGTTACAATTTTTTTTTTTACAAAATTAAATGCTTAACTAAAAAATAAACTGGGAAACAATTTAGCACTGCATACATATTTTAAAGACCAGCTGGAATCATTGGAATTGTCTACAAATGTTAATGTCCAATTTGTTTAATTCCTAGTACATTCATTGACATAATTGTGTTTCGGTCAAGTTCACGCTCTGCTCAACTCCAAACTTACACTTGCAGACACCTTTCACTAAGAATGTTGGTCTCCCTTCATTGTCTTTGGAGAATCCATTCTTAGGGTTGAAAATACGGGCCACTTTATCCACCACAGTTCCGATGAGTTCTTTGGTTTTCTTATGTTCATAGGATACTGAAATCTAAGATGAAAAATGGAACAGTTAAAATTGTGTACTAGTAAAGGATACTATTAAAAGTAGTATTTGTTCCTTTGCATCTAAAAGTCTAAAAAAAAAAAGTGAAACGTCCACTCTTTTCATTGGCCATCATTGATGCAATACCCCATTTAAGGTAATATTTAATTAATTAGTTCAAGGACAGTCTTACAACTCTTGAACAAAATTCCAACCAGAACTTGAACCTGAAAGCTAATTAGCTAGATTAACATTTTAACGCACATCAAGGAGAGATGTTGTAAGTACGAGCAAAGGACTTTATATATACTCCACCAATATTATGTTTACTAATAACAATATAGGACAAATTATCATACTGCACATCGAATGTAACACAAGGGAGGTAATCCATGATCATTTTTTTTTTTCCCCAATTAGGAGTGAGTTTCAAAATATTATTTTACTTAATCGCATACGATGTGTTGGGAGAGGGTTGAGTTACAAAAAAATATTGCAATTGAGATATTCTAAAGATCACAAGTGAAGTCTGAGTTAGCAACAAAAAAAATAAAATTAGTAGAAACACCTTTTTTTTGAATTTTTCTCCCCTTCATATACACACGACTACACAGACATATGAAACACTCCATGCTAATTATTAATGATGACAATCAGCTTTTTTATTTCTCTGATAAAATTAACTAATGGTTTTATGCTTGAAATATATTTTGTTCATTTGTTTACCTTCCCCTCAAAAGTCGTAAGGATCTCAAAATCTCCGCTAAAGTCATCCTCTTTAAAAACCAATTCTGCTGTGGTTTGATATCCACTTGGGACAACAATCTCACTGTCCACTCCCCAGGCTAGTTCTTGCTCAGACGTAGAACTGTAACCTGCACGATACATGTGAGAAGAAAAATATTTAATATCTTAATCATAATTATCAAATGGCACTGTGATAAAATAAAACATACGTCCTACTCCAAATTGTTATAATAGGACTTCATCTCAAACTCCACATATAACTAGCTAAGATTCATGATATCATATTATATCTTAGAAAGCTCCAGTTTGTAAAAGTACACACAAAAAAGTTACTATATATTATTAGCAGAGCCAGCCATAGATAATTGGAGGCCCTAGGCGAAGTGAGTTTGTTGGTCTCTAATGAAAAATAAAAATAGCGAAAAACATAAAATTAGCCAACGCAATTTATTAAAAACCTAGTGTCCTCCAACAATAACATTAGAAACAAGATTCGCCATTTCTTCTCTTTAAAAAATGTGGGAGGCCTACACCAATCGGAGGCCCTTGGCAACTGCCTATAGTTTGCCTATGCCTAAGGTCCCCCCTGTAATCAGTCTGTTTAAATTACATCTCTTCATATTTCAAATGCTTAATAAACGCAAGTTGCAAGGCCCACATATTTTGTAGAAGCAATAAAAAAAAAAGTGGGTTAAATCCCTTCTGGGAGGTAATCAAGACGGTCTGATTCTTGAATATGTTCTTGCAAACACTTTTATATTGTTACATTTTTATAAATAAATAATTGTATTTTTAATAATTCAAGCGTAAATGATTGTATATATGTGCATCCCAATGGGAAGATAACTCTCACCCTTTTGTTTGCTGATCTCTGACATGAAACCGGCATTTGCCTCTACGATGGGATTTGGGGGCGCCAGCTTCATCTGGATCTGGACTCCATAGGTATACGACTTGACAAAACTAATCTCACAGGTTGACCTTGTCCTGCGCTCTGTCTTCAGAGTGTACGTCTGTGGATTGGGTGTGTTGTTGGTGAATTTTGCACAGAACAGGACATGCGCAGTAGGCTTTGGAGGAACTTCTGGCAAAGTATACTTGGTCTCACCTGGGACATGAACCAACACCTATGTAAGACATTAGTATGGCAAATAGTTGTAGATTCTATTATCAGTAGCAGTGTGTGTATGTGTGTTTGTACTAAGGTTTTAAATTGTGGGCTACCAAAATCAAAACAAGAATTATAATAAGGTAAATGATAATAGTTCTGCATTGCACTGCCTTCACTGCCGTTACTTATGAAATTAAACCATATGCTGCTTGATGCAAGAATTCACTCAGAAATAATGCAAACCAGGCTGAATCATGCGTCAAACGAAATCGGTTTTTTAAGGACTCAACAACTATGTTTACTTATGAAAAAGAAGGAGCTTTCAGGACAGAATATCTTATCTCAAAACTTACATTCAGACATTCCTTCAAAAAAGAAGATATACGTCGTACGCGAATCGATGTTGTATTCTAGTCATGCATGTTAATTAGAGACTTAGACTTTAAACAGTTATTGGTTTTCCTGGCTGATACAGGCAACCCGTTCCACGCTTTAATGGAATTGAGCAAAGAGGAACACTTGTGTATAAACGCCCTAATATATACAATCATCTAGAATAAGAAATTTGCTTTTATCTTTGTGCCTTTCTGAGTATTTCATTTAGTTGTGTTTTTGTATCTGTAAGTTATGGTTCAGTGTTTTATGTAGGCCTATCTGTAAGTTATGGTTCAGTGTTTTATGTAGGCCTATCTGTAAGTTATGGTTCAGTGTTTTATATAGGCCTATCTGTAAGTTATGGTTCAGTGTTTTATATAGGCCTATCATTGCTACTTTACTTTTTAGTCGCCTGCCTAGGGATGTTTCTAAGTGCTTTCTTTAATGGTGTTACTCTAGTCATAGGTAAAATTTCATTTGTTATAATCTAATGGTACTATTTGGCATCTATATGTTTTCCTAACCTGAGAGGGTTCTAAACATAGGACGACACTTCCAAATTTGGTCTAACCCAGTGTTTCCCAAACTTTTTCCTCAACGGAACACTTTGCACATTTTAAGTATTTAGCGGAACATTGATTATTGTTTTAGAGGTGTTAATTCACGTGGTGGCCTCCTTTTAGTTTCCTTATGATAACTAAAACAAAAACGCAAAAAGGAACTAATAAGAAACAGTCATCTAAAAAAACAAATAAACAAGGGGGAATAATCTATTAGTTTGATCCTTAAAAAAAACAACAACTAATTAAAATAAACCCATTAATTTGGATGCATTTTTACGATATTAAGGCTTATATGTTTAATTTGTAAATAAATTGGTTTACTATCAGAAGACGAAAAGCAGACGTTGCAATTGTGTAAAGTTTCCCGATGGTATAGGAAAGCGTGGTCGAGAGGCTAAGTGTGCTTGAACTTGGCTTAGCTTGGCTATCTAGAAGGGGGCTCGAGGTTCGACACCCGACTCGGGCAGAGTTGTGTTTACTGAGCGCCTAAAGGCAGCACAGAAAACTAACTCCTAGATACCCCCCCCCCCCCACCGGTCCACAAATGAGATTGGACTAAAAGCGCTCTGAGCATGCTATAAGCATGAAAGTAGCGCTATATAAAAGCTATAATAATAATAATATATACTTTAAGGAAGTAACGAAAAGAAAAGCACAATTCCAAATGCAACAGAAAATCAAATATCCAACATATCAAACTGATACTTGTAACAAAAAAGCATCCCTCCATTTTATATTTCATTAAATCACTTCCCATCGTGCACACAGTTACCATATATCACGTGCATCCGGTCCCAACAGATGATTGGATTGGCTAGGTCTGCATGTTTCTTTTGATCGCTATCCAGAAAGTCTTCTGCGTACTCTTTCACAATCTGCTCAAGATCAACCAGGTCGATCGGCATTTTTTTTTTTGTTGGTACTTTTTGTGTGGATTATTGTTCAAAAAATCACAATCTGAAAAAAAAAATATTTAAAAAATTTCTACGGAGGTTGCAAAAAAAACAAAAAACAATTTAATCAAGCAGCAACATACTCATAAAGGACATGCAGGGCTCACCTTAGGGCTATTAGACCGATTGCCCTAATTTCCTTTAATCCATAATCATATCACTATCTCAGTCATGAGAATCGTCACAGGCTTTTAAGGATGAACTTATAAGGTTAACTTATTTTTTGTATCGTATGATTTAACTTAAATTGACGCACATTGACGCCTATGTGCATATTGCGTTTGAGTTGCTTCCTATGCATTGTGTATAATACATGATATAATGATGTAATTAATTTTGATTACTGATGGTTATTATTTTTTATTATTATTAAGAATATGAGCCTTGCAAGCATTCTTCAAATTGGTCCCGCAATTCGTAAAGCCGGCCCTGAGAACATGTATGAATGGTGCATTCTTATGCCTCTAAAGTTCACCAATGGGACAGATGATATTAAGGTCATTTGTTTCTGAGGGTGTCATGTGGCCAGCACAACGACCAACCGTCTTTACTTTCCCCAACTAATGTCAGGTAATCATTAGAGCTGGGTGGACTCAGAGGCTCCCAAAAGATCCCTAGTCTTCACCAGGATTCGAACCCGGGACCCCGGTTGGGAAGCCAAGCCCTTAAAAAAAGCTCAAGACCAAAAAATCGAAACATAGAATGTTTCTTTTATTCTGCATTAAGTTCTAGAAATCTATATCTTTGTAGTTAATAAATGTTAGTTTATGCCATTTTGTAAACAATGTTTAAACTGTAGCTACATATTCAGAAAATAGTCTAAAAACTTTTACAAATTTTACATATTGTAAATGAGAATTTAGTTTATAATTCTAAAATGTATTTTCTAAGTGTTTCATCATTCTTAGAACAAAGAAAAAATAAGATTTTTCCCTCTATTTCTTTCCATGTATTTTTCAGATTTTTTAATTTTTTTTTACAAGTTCCCCATTCAGACTTTACGATCTAGATTTTGGATGACGATGTAAAGGTCATATATTTCTGTGGCCCACGGTCAACTAGGATGTAATGTGGCCAGCACAACGACCAACCGCCTTTACATTTCCCTAACTAATGTCAGGTACCTACTAAGAGCTGGATGAGCTCAGAGGCGTACCAAAGATCCCGAAATTAAAAATCTCATTCTTCAACAGGATTCGAACCCGGTACCCTAGATTCGGAAGCCAAGCGCTTTTACCATTCAGCCACCGTGCTTTAAAAGTATTTATGTATCATCTTGTTTGTTACAAAAGGTAACACTAAGTCTGTTGAATGAAACAAATCCTTACAAATAGCCCGATATGATTTTCGCATCTTACATAAGTTCGATGCGATTAGGAAGCAAGCTTACGAGTACAGATCTATCCGCTCTCACGGAATGATAGCATCTACCTGAAATGCTAATGGTTAGTAGATGCCCTAAGGCTGAGTGGCAGCATGGGTTGGAGCCTTACATTTCGGAGCAGGTAAAATAAACAAAGCCTGTTTCCGCTTCAATTTCTTGCAAGTATGCGTAGAATGAAACGATGAAGGGCTAGGTGCTTCCTAATGCGTTTGCAAAAGACTAAAGTAACACCTTTAGTAAAATCACTAAATTTAGAAAGCCTTCGGAAGAGAAGACTTAAAAGTGAAGTAGCAATTATACATAAAACACTGAACCATAATCTTCAAATACAAAAATCTAATAAAAATAATCAGAAAGACAAAAAAGATAACGGCACATTCCTCGTTCCATATGCTAGGACAAATTTGTTCAAATGCTTCTTCTTCCTTAGTGCAATTAAAGCATGGAATGGGTTGACTGAGCCTGCCAGGAAAACCAGTGACTTTGCAGAATTTAAGTCATTGGTTAACATGCATGACTAGATGCATGACGCGTAGGACAATCTTTTTTGAAGTAACGTCTCTATTTTAAAAGATAAAATAAGATCAGAGTGTGTGTGTGTGTGGGGTGGGGTTGTTTAATGTTTAGATCTATATGAATAGTCACAGTTGTACACCATTCTGAACTTACTACGCTGCAATCACTATAACGGCAGTGAGTATTTCTTTTCTTTGAGATCAAATATGTGTTCGCCGCTTGGTGGCGCAGGATTTGTACGTCATCCGGTGTGTTTTGTGTAATCCAGGAGCTTTGTTAGTAGACAGTCGGAACCAATTTTACCCCAAACACATAGCTCCGATGTAATAATCATTGCCCTAACGGACAACACCAGAGTTTGACTTGTAAGATCCACGGATAACAAGATATAATGTAAAGCCTACGTCCACTTTAAATATCAAATAAAAAGTACAGTATGTCCTACCTTGTACGCCTAATATAATGAATATTCTAATTCAATACTAATAAATTGAAGCAACGACTCGACTTCTTCGAAAATCAATAATCCACTTAAAATATTAGTAAAAAATAGACTTTCTCAAAATATAAAAATCAAGAATACCATCTAATGTCAATATCAGCTTCAAACTATGAGGGCCAATTCATCGGAGCTCTAAACTAATGCTGTCACTTCGTTTATTTCATTTGAATATAGTTCACAAATGTAAATATTAAGTCCAGAAAATGTATTTTATGATCCCAACATGTCAAGGTTAATAGACTGCAGTTGAACTACTAACTATCAAACAGAATTATATTCATAAGCTATATCCACAATGTTACATTTTTATAAAAATAAGAAGGAACAGAATTGTAAAAAGAGGAACAGTTTAGATCAATTTAAATGCTATTGTCTCCTTCAACCTTTCCCAACCATTTTTTCTCCGCTCTTATGATACAGTTTATCTAATAAAATTTCAATGTCTACAAAACGTGTAGAGTGAACTGCTCATATCAAGGTCAAGGCTCAGATCGTATTATTCATATTGGCTAATGTAATGGCTCAAGCTGCTTCGAGTCTCTGTGTACACGGGGTGAGCAAACACATTGATGTCCGTGTAATGGTCTATCGATCTGACGAAACACACCCACATTTCACACATAATCACACACACATACATATACGCGGTCTTGTTCTCATGCTTCAGATACCTTACGGCCACCACAGGTAATCTCCTCTCTTAATGACTGGATGTTGCCCAATGGTTCTCGTGTGTTTATAACCGACATGAAAGATATACTATATATATATATATATATATATATATATATATATATATATAACCCCCTTCAGCCTACTGTATTTATTCAATTCATTGTCACTCTACACATTATCTATCATTTAAAAGAAGCTTTAACATAATTTGGTTTAAATTGTATTCAGAACAGTGGCGTAGTTGGGGGAGGAAAGTTCGAATTTGAAAATCCTCCCGGGACCCCTCTTCAGGTGTCCCCCAAATGAGTGTCCGAAATTAGTTTTACATTAAATATTACGCCATTATCTCTTGTCATGATACCGAATGTCGAAATGCAGGAGTCCATACAAAAAAAAACAAGCCCACCGAGACCCCAAATCCCTAGCTACGCCACTGATTCAAAATGGTTTCCATGTTACAGCAATTTGGTTAACCTGAAGACTGGAAGTCCAAGAATTTCACAAAGTTTGTAGGACTGTTGGCCAACGTTCTTTATAGAAGATTTGCAAAGAGAGATTGGAAAAGAGAAAGGGAGGGGAGGGGGGGGGCAGGACTAATGCTAAATGTTGACAAAGTAAACAATAAACAAAGACTTTTTTTTTTCTTTCTTTGTACATTTCAAGCTACATTCAAAAGACTAGTCATTGGCGGTACCAGGCGTTGGGCTCTAGTAAATAAGGACACGGAGCGAAGGTATCGTTTAAGAAGGGAACAAATGCATACTTTGTTTCAACAGGAACGAACTTTTGTTATGAGAAGCTTTTTCTCTAAAGCGTGTTAAAGAAGGATGCAAGAGGCTGTAGCCCTCCCCCACCACCCACATCTTTTTTTTTCCACGCCATCTCAAACTGAACCTAAAAACTGTGGCTATGTCAAATAATTTGTTTTTAATCTGCCCTCCCCCTTTTTTTTCACGAATAAACAGCACACACAAACATTTAGGGGGGGTCACCAGCTTGAACCTCGCCTTGCTTTTCTTCTATCACGTAGTGGAGGTTTAGCGCTAGATAAGGGACATGACGAGAAAAAGAGAGAAAACAGACTGATAACTCTTCTTCGCAGGAGCATAAAATATGTCTCTTTTGTCTGCATACGACGTCACCACATTGCCTATAAGGTCACTCGTAAATATTTACCACACTATTTTCTTTTCAGTCTTTCGTCTCATTCAGCAAATAATTGTGCAGACATTCCTGCACAGTCTAAAACTGGGATGTTCTAAACAAATTTTAACAAAGTAAATGCGACCCAATTTCCAATGGTATCTGGAAAGAAAGACTTAATAACGTTTTTTACCTTTAAACATCCTGACTAAATTTAAGATAAACAACGATTGCTGTGGTGGGACGCCCCTATGTTCCTCTCTCAGACCTTGCGATCTATAGGGCAGATGATGTAAAGGTCATCTGTTTGTGTGGCCTACGGTTAACGAGGGTGTCACGTGGCCACTACAACAGCCAACCGTCTTTACTCAACTAATGTCAGATACCCATAAGAGCTGGGTGGACTCAGAGGCGACCAAAGATACCGAAATTAAAAATCTCAGTCTTCACCAGGATTCGAACACAGGACCCCAGTTCGGAAGCCAAGCGCTTAACCGCTCAGCCACTGCGCCTTAGGGACGCTTCTGTTATATATTAATTTTATTAAAGTTTATTTTAGAATTGGTAAATAAAGCATGTGCAATCTTTTGAACAATACTTGTTTGTTGATCTAGTTCAAACGTATGTTTATCGTCAAGAAATCTAAGATATACATCTACTCTAGGCGTTTACAAAAAAGTAGCCCTTATAAGTTAAAACTTTTGAATACTTTTAAAAAAAGAACTATATAGGCTTATTTACAAAACAGTCCTACTCTAATTTTTGAGCCATATCCTACTGTGTTGACATATGGTTTTCATTTTCTCGGTAGACATTATCTAGATTAATTAATTAATTGTTTTCTATTTAGTTATTTATGAAGGGGAGAAGATCGTCTCTCGAGACCTACAATGTCAATTATACTTTATTCTATGTATCTGTGTATGCTACAGTTTCAGACCCATTCATTTGAATTACACAAGAAATGATGATGTCATTGAACACGTTAAGCGTCATCATCATTCTTTTAGACTCTTTAGTAGTTTCTTAAAATTATTGTCATCGTTTCATTCAGTAATTCACATCAGACACACGGCATACTTTTTTTGTACCAATAGTCGTGAGTCATCTGTTGATGGGAAGTTAGGCTTAAGCCTATCGATTCCTGTTTTTTTTTTCCTGTTAGTACAACCAACAACGCTATCGCTCCTCTCTCCCCCTCTCTAATTCAGTTTTTTTTTAATCAGTGTAGAAACACTGTTTTGTAGGGGGTTTTTTTTAGTACCGTAGCAAAATTTAAAAAAAAATAAAGAAAAGTGAAAACATTTTCTTACTGAAAGATACTTAGAATCTATGTTTTTATTTCTCTCTTCGAGTTCTTTAATGTCTATATATGTGTCTTTAATGAATGCTTGTTTTTTTATTATTATTATTATTACTAAAATATTGTGTTGTTTTTTTTGTTTTGTTGAGGTGAAACAAAAAGTTATAATTAATTATTGAGAGTGCATTTAATTTTATGTCGATAACTAATCTCCCTATTAACCTTGATGCCAGACAAGTGCAGACAGTTATGAAATCGCCCGAAAAAACAAAATGGTGGTGATAGATCTCAATTATAAATGCTAAAGACTCAGATTAGAATTTGAGCATGCACTAATTTACCAGGAAATCTATGTATTAGTTAACACATTCATCTCTAAGATACCTTGATTAGTGTTTAGGCGCATAGGGAAATTCAGAATAAAGTTTAGTGACTAGATATCGTAGACTAATTTGTTGACACTGTACACCTTTGCACATCCACTGCTAACTCAATTATTTTTTTCTAAAGAGCTATTTAGCTTTAAAAAAAAAAAGCAATTTTAAGGTAAATATATTTTGAATAAAACTCTCCACTTACCAACAAAGTTTTGTTATTTTCAATAATAGCTTCCATGCAGATAGGCTCACTATTAAGAAACAAATGTTTTATCACTAGATTAAATCAAACTTGGCTCACGGGGGAAACGGTCTCTACTAGAAATGAAGTGCTCCCACTATTGTGAATCCTGGACTTTCATTGGTCCGATGAAGTGACGTCACGCCCATGTTTCATTATCAGACACGAAACTGTTTTACCGGCGCAGCTGCGACAGTCTGCCTCTCTTATTGGCAAACCGTTTATTATGGGGGGCATTTACTTTCTGTATTTGTGTGGAAATAACCGAAGCAAAAAGTAAACAGTCTTTCCCACAGATTAATGAATTAATAGAAAATGCTAGCTTTTAACAAATATCATTTAATTTCTTTAGGGCTCCATTATGTCAGCGAGCTTAACTGACGCAATAACAGGTAAAGTCAGGTGTATGCACATTTTAAAATAAGAAAAATATAAAAAAAGTCCTTTAAAAAAAAAGCTTATCTAAAAGGAAGAACTCTGCATATACAACTAAATCACTCAAGAATGTAGAAGTTATTTCCTTTTTTCTATATCAAACAAAATCATTATTTGACTAATTGGTACATTTTTCAACTTAATCCGAGAATGGGTGTGGTAGATGTAAAGTGTACAATACTTTAAGGGGACAAAACTGACATATTAGTTCATATCTCTGAATACTGAAGGATTAATTTCCCTCGTTGGTATCGAACAAAATAATTAATGGTTGGCTTCCTTCAGTCGTAGGGCGACTATGGTTCACCTAAAACACTTTTTTTCATGTGGCTGTGGAGCCCTATTTTGGAGAGACATTCCCGTCCACAAGTATCGCAGGTTAAGGTGGCTTTCGCTTTGGTAGTAGAGGAGCTGGCCAATTTTCACATGGTACGCTTTTCTTCCAGAGCTGAGGCCCATGTTTTTTCGCTGTCCATAGCTTTCTTGTTCACTGTCTCTCTCCATCTAGTGCGGTCTAGGGTTATGCCTTCCCAATAACTAGTTAGGGCACTGCAACCTATGCGTCCGCGGTGGGCCCCGCACTTTCATAGGCCCCGCGCAAATTCTAGCTGTAAATTATTAAATTAAACCATTTTAACTTATAACAGGGTTCCCGCGTCCTCCTGATTTTACAGGAGCTCCTGGAAATCTCCTGAAATTGTAAAGTGTACTAAAAAAAAGTCCTGAAAATCTCCTGAAATTATTGAAATATCCTAAAAAAAACTCATAAAATAAAAATGTCCTGAAAAATAGACGAAATTCTCATTTTCGGGTTGCCATTCAATGTGCGAAACTCCAATCCTACTAGCGATAAAAAAATTCGGCATTGTCAGCTTTCAATTAATAAAAATGTAATAATAGGACGAATTTTAACTAAAACAGGAAGTTCTAGTAATTTAGTTACTTTAATAGTCACTGGTATATAAATATAGATCTAAATCTACCTTGATTTCTTTAAAAAAAATTAAAAGCGATATTTTGCTAGTCGATATTAAATCTAAAAGGCAGATCGGAATGTTTATCAGCTTTTTTGTTGGAAAACTACCTTTTATTGTAGATGGTTTGTAAAGTTAATTTGACGACCGTCATTTCGCACTTAGTAAAGTATGAATAAAATGCAAAGACGAATTAGTTTTCAAACAAAAAATAGTAATTTTCACTTATTATCTTTATCCCTACCCAGACTAGGCACCGCGCAATCCGTTTCGAATAAGGCCCCGCAATCTGTAGGGCCGGCCCTGTTAATATCTAATAATTAATTTACTTATTGGATCTTTTTTTAAATTAATTCATGTATTGTCTAATAATTGTGCAAAGTTTCAACTTGATCGGAGATTGAGTGTGGGAGAAATAACGTGTTCAAACATTTTACCAGACAGAGAGAGCTGATATAAGTTTTGTAAAATATATATTTTGTTAAGGAAAAAAAAATCTTCTCTTTGCAAATACAAATGTGTCTATTTTGAACCATATAAAGAACATATTTTTTATTAACAGAGAACGATTGTTATTTGTTTAATTGCAACTCATTCTATTAAACGGAAAACATAAAAAAGGTATTTGCCATTACGCAGCTACTTCTAGAGAAACAGCTATCATATCACTTGATGCTGTATGTCAGACTGAGCGCTACTTTAAGTTTATATGGCAGTGGTGAGTTGCGATAAGAAACTTGCCTCTTTCGCTATCACAATCCCCCCCCCTCCTTTTTATATTTTCCTTTATTTTATATCAACAGGAAATACTAAACATTCTGTTTGCGATCAATTAATACAGTTTCTGCGTGTATTTCAAATTGTGGTAACAACCTGTATTTTTATAATTACTATTAAAATTGAAATAACGTTCCCGGACCTTGCGATCTATAGGGCAGATGATAAAAAAGGTCATCTGTTTCTGTGGCCTACGGTTAACGAGGGTATCATGTGGCCAGCACAACGACCAACCGTCTTTACTTTTTCACCAACTAATGTTAGGTACCCATTAGAGCTGGGTGAACTATAATACTGCTATTCTCACTATTCTCTACATAATAAGGGTTGTCTTCGAGTCCGAAGATTAATGAGGATTGCAGTATCTCACGCAGACCTATATATTTCGACACATAACAATTGTCCGCCTGTTGTCGAGACCATTGGTTATAGAAGGCCTGAGCACTAGCCTACAACGTCAAAACCTGTGGTCAGTTTATACCAATAGCTCATTGCCATGTCACAGCTCTGAACAAAAAAAGCATTTTTTTAATCTTCTTTTTAAAGACTATAGTATTAGCAGGTCTCGAAGAGCATAACCCACAACCAGTCACAATTATGCACCTTTGACAAATCTCACTGTAAGGATAAAGTTAGGAGAATATTTTCCTCCCCAAGCTATGTTTGGTGACCACTCATCAATCATTATGAATTTTGGCCTTGTTTAACCCTAGGTTTGTAGAATAAACGTAAGCAAGTATTAAGCCCATAACAAAAGTCGCTGAATGGTGGTAGACAAAATATTGTCAGATCAGTTGTAGTTAGGAAGACATCGTAGGTAACTTGCAGTGGTCGCCTACCCACTGATGTAGCATCGACTTTAAAACATAGCATAATTTCAAGGTTTGGATCGAAGCAGTAACGGCATCGTTTAACCCTCATTTCCCCTTTCAAATAATTAATTTTTATCAGCAATGAAAAAGCGAAATTTGTTTCGTCGCTTGAAAGACTTGGAGGTCGCGGTGGCTGAGTGGTGAAGCATTTGGCTTCCCAGGTTCGAATCCTGGTCAAGGCTGGAAATTTTAATTTCGGGATCTTTAGGGCACATATAAGTCCACTCAGTTCTAATGGGTACCTGACATTAGTTGGGGAAAAGTAAGGCGATCGTTGTGTTTAGTGTTATTACAAACAAAAAGATAAAATGGAGTTTATGTTATACAAACTCGCAGATTGCCCATGAGGTTCAGTTGTACTCACACATTTGCTACAGCGGAATATCGGTTGTAGACACGTGATACCTTGTAAATATTGCTGTAGGGGTATTTGAAGTCTTCGCATCAAAATGTCGCAGTCCAACAATGAGCAAGATTAGCGGCTAAATTAAAACAGTAGCTACATTTTTTTAAGTTTAAAAAAGAAAAAAAGCTACATTGAAATAGTAGATAATTTGAAGTTTTTAGTTGATTTGGTAGGTAATTTATTTGTAGTACTTAATTAAACTAGCTGTTAAGCTCCTACTGTATTCTAGAAGTTTGTAGACTTTCTATAACACATAGACTTTGTCTCAGTTGACATGTTAAATTTACAAACATTATGTAGTTAAAAACAGTACTTTGATTAATTCCAAGTTAACTTGTTATTTCTTCCAAAATTCTATCACAGAACCTACGGAACGGAAAGCTCTTTCAAATACTGCCTTCGCTCGTAAATACACATTTGTAAAAATTGACCATCTTGCATTAAGCATACTGTGAGAGCAGGATGGGGCTGTATGTGTTTGATGTGTGTGTGTGTTGTGGGTTTTTTTGTTTTTACAGGAGGATGGTAGCAGTCCAACCCCCCAGGTAAGCACATCTAAATTGCAAGCGTGTTCATATGCCTCCGGGTAACCGGAAAAGTACTCATTCCGTTCAGACGTAGAAAAGCACATGGCTTTACCGGTGAGATTGATCACAGGCACAGGTGATGTCGTGACGTTTTAAATAGCTCAATCATTACTTGACCAGAGAGTCTCAACCCTTCCGGGAAGGTAGAAATATATATATATTTTAAAGAGGGCATGAGTAATACCTGAGTAGGCTCCCTTAATGGTACTGGGACGTGCTGTGTAGGAGAGAGAAATCATAAGCGCCTGTTTCATTGGTGATGGCATAAATGTGCGAATACAGGGTCGCTGTTACCTATTGTGCGATGTGTGCATTGCACGAAGGAGGCCAAATTTGGGGGGTGACCAAAATGTTATCGAAAGGTTACCTTTTAAAAAAAAAGATTTTGAATTGAAAAATATAACCGTGGCGAATGGTCTCCGTACTAAACTAACGAATTTTACATTTATCTTAAAATAGAAAGATGTATACATGCTCACATTTTCCATTCATTCACCTTTAATCTGATACCAAACCTGTTAATGTAGAATTATTGGTACTTAAATAATAACTTTTTGTTTTAGCCATGTTTGGAACTTTTTTGTTTTTCTGAAAAGTAGTTTTTGTTGTGTGTGTGTGTGTGTGTGTTTTTTTTTTGTTTTTTTTTTTAATATACACCGCAGTCAAAGAGCAATGAGTATTAATAAACTTGTGTGTCAACTCTGGTTTTATTTCCTCTAGTTTTGAGGCGATTTGTTTTTAAAATACGTTTTAAGAATTATTTGTGATGTGGCAGATCTGTAGCATGACTCGTAAGACGTAATCATCGTCTTTTTTGAAGCAAAGTCTGTTTTACAGTAAGTGACAAGTTCCCCTTTCAGGCCTTGTGGTCTATGATGATGTAAAGGTCATCTGTTTGTGTGGCCTACGGTAAACGAGGGTGTCATGTGGCCAGCACAACGATCAACCGCCTTTACTTTTCCCCAACTAACGTCAGGTAGGGGGAAGGTGGGGCGAAAAGTCACTGGGGCAAGTTGTCACAAACACTATATCGGTATAATTTGATGCGCTATCAAAAATGCGAAACTACATTTGAGATGTTTACGGAAACATATACAAATAGTTATAAAGTGAAGTCGATACCTTTTCGCATTTTAAATCTATCAGATTTCATTAGTCGGAATTTTATTTTGCGTAATTTCGTTGTAAAAAACTTATACTGTTGAAATGCTTGTCCAACATTACATTGTTTCATGTCTTTATGTATTAGTTACACATTGAAATTGTTTGTTTTCCTTAAAGTTCGACCCAATAAAATGTTATTGGATTAAATGTTATGAAAATTGTTGTGGGGCAAGTTGTCACACTGGTTGGGGTAATATGTCACAGTTGTGACAACTTGCCCCAATGAAGATTAAGCATTTTGAAACAAATTTTAATATTAATATTTATTTATTAATAATTATTTGTTTTATGGATTCTTTTTTATGGATGCTACCTAAATAGTTATCAGCAACTTTCTCCTTAAATAATGCTGTTTACAAAGGTTATGCCAGCATCAACATACATGAAATATCTGTCCTCCAAGCACAACAATTAGTTTAAGAAAAAGTTCTTTAGTCCAACTATTTAGATAGGCTGGAGGTGGGTGCATTGCTGGGAGAAGTAAACAGATAGTTTAAAAATATTATATAGAAAAAAATAAACATTATTTTGAAGAAAAACCTACAGCTTTCCTTGTTAGGTCCAAAACATTTCAGAATTTCCACATATATATAATTCTTTCACGACGACAAGTCAAGGAAATTACTACAAGAACAAAGTCTTGACTAAATATGTTATTTCTTTTAGAAAAAGCAAGATAAGGCGATTTTTTTGTGACATTTTGCCCCATGCCCTGTGTCAACTTACCCTGGTGTGGGGTAAGATGTCACAACCTTAACCAAACCACGTTTCTGCTGTATAACTCTGATAAATAAAGAGATAAAGTCAATTTCATTTGCTCTAGTTGTCTGCATGTTTAAGTTACAACAAGCTAAGTTTGGTGAGAATCAATGAATTCTAAATATGTTTAAAACATCAAAATTTGAAAATTGTGACAACTAGACCCACCTTCCCGTTAATATATATGTATGTATATATATATATATACAAAAAGAAAGCACACTATAAAAAAAAATTCTAAAAAGGTTGTTGGATAATATTGTTTTTATTTACCACTACAGTGCATTTCTGGATATCAACAATATTACAGACATAGAAATGTAGACGGGACACCCCCCCCCCCCCCCCCCCCCCAAAAAAAAAAAAAAGGAATTCACTTATTTTAATAAGCTGTCTCTGTTGAAAGACACTATGGCAGTAAAGGATTCTCTGAACTTTTTCTTCCTTCTAAACAAAACTTAAAACTTGTGACATTCAGTTCTATGATTCTAAAAACAACACAATTCACATATAGATTTGGCATAATAACAATTGGCAAAAACAAAAAAAAACAAGTGATGTATATAGAATTGCTTACAATGACCTGACTATAACGAAAAAAAGTATTAAAAAATTGCAGGATGATAAAGTATACAATCAGTCTGAATGTATAAAGTGATCACAACCTTTATTTTGTGTCTTCTCTTATTGATTTCTAGAATACTAACAATGATTTAGTGTATATATGCATTCTGTCATGAAAAGAAATCTAAATCAACAAGGTTACAAAGACAGTTTGAATGGAAACCAGGCAGGTATAAAGGCAGGTTTTCAATATTTTCAGAAAGAACATCAGAATGAAATTCTATCTAAGACAAATGACAGAGAAGAATGGAGAAAGAAGGTTGAAAGATCTTGTGTGGTGCCCAAGCAGTCCGGCAGACTAAAGGATAGGTGAAAGTGAATGTAACATTCGATGTGAACCTGTCCTAACTAATGTCTTATAATGAATAGCTAATTGATCCAATTGTAAGTCGGTTAAGTCACTCACGCTGTAATGTGAAAAACTACTTATTAATTGTTTTAGATTATGTCCAACTTATATGTATACTAAATAGATTTTTTCTCTTTTAAAAAACACAAACTTATCAATACAAATGTAAAAAAAAAAAAATTGTTGACAAAAAATCTGAAACCATTTGCATAAATGTGTAAAAAATATGGTGAATAGTTATCCCCCCTACTAAAGAGCCTTCTGTGCTGGTTACTATTAATAGTGAATAGTTGTAAGAGTGGTGTATTTTTATGAAAAAAAACTGCTTGCATTCCACACAAAAGTAATAGCATCTTTTCCCCTTTTGTGGAAGCTAAAAAAGAATTTATGGACATTAGCTCCACCAAACATCTCACATACAACCAGTTCTCTCCCCTGGTTTCTACAAAGTAAAAATTGAAAGAATAAAATCCCGTCACAATGTTCAGTCTAAACTTCTTAAAGCTTGTTGTTTTTTTGTACAGAAATTAATTAGAAACATTAATTTAAATAAAAAGAGCTTTTATAGTTTATAAATTACAAAACCAACAGCCTCAGCAGAAAAGAACTATCAAATTGTAAAAGAAATATTTATATATATACATATAAAAGGTAATAGGAAAGAAAAAATGAATAATCATAAAATTCAATCTTTAGGAAAGTGTTTCACATTTAATTTATTTGTGATCCTAACAATAAACAAAAAATGTGGACATTAAACTTTTAAAAAAAATTTTCAATCAGTTATTCCAAAAGTAAATTTTATATGAAGTTAAATAAATTAAAGACTATTATCTCGTTAGTGAAGAAAAATTGACAATTCAAATGTTGCTTCACTTTTAGTTGCAAATCCCTATGCTTAAAGTAAAGTATACAATTATACATAAAACACTGAACCATATATAATCTTCAAACACAAAACAAAATCTAATAAAATACTCAGAAAGACAAGATGAAGGCACATTCCTCGCTCCAGATGCTAGAACAAATTTGCACAAATGCTTCTTCTTTCCTAGCGCTATTAGGACGTAGAAGGGGTTGCTCGAGGCAGCCAGGAAAACCAATGACTTGGCAGAATTTAAGTCATTGGTTAACATGCATGACTAGATGCATGATGCGTATGACATAACCATTTTCTTTTTTTAATTAACGTCTGTATTATATAAGATAAGATAAGATTAAAAAAAGATAATGTCACATTAAACTATTATAAACAGACTTCAAGAAATGATAACATACTATCACTGATCTGTCACAAACATAAGATAACATCAACATTGGTGATTACATAGCCCTATATTAATACAGATAATTATGTAAAGCTAATGTCAGGGTTGTCTTTTTAAGCCTTGGCTTGTTTGCACATTCCTCTGATGTTCTGTATACACGTTCATGCTTAATAATGAATAAGGGACAAATCATTACATAGAAAACATTGAGCAGACTTTTTACAACATCTTTCACAGGCTACTACAGCCAATACAGGCGTCACATTCCTGTCACTAGATAAAACAATGAGTCCAAAGACAAAGTCCTTGCCACTTTATGAAAAACTAGGGTAGGAAAACAACAGTGAGATTGTAGTAACGGTTTTACATCCTCGACCTAAACAGTGGTGAACTAACAGTACTACAAGAAAGCAAAAAAAACAACTACACATCAGTCATAGTGAGAAAAAGGCTTCTAAACCAATTGCAATAGCCGTGAAGGTGTATTCTAAGATTTAGCATGCAAAAAGAATTGGGGCAACAAAATTGTAAGTATGCACCACCACATTATTACTGCATAAGAAAAAATATTTTTAATGAAAAGGTAATAATATCATCACCATGAGCATGATTTGATAACATTGTATAACAACCAACAGAACTATATAATTAATAACATAAAGTTTATAATGGGGCTGGTCTACTTAAAGAAAGTAAGCCACCTCTGGGGATTGCACTTGATGATTTTATCCACCTGCTGGTGAGAGATGTCTCTTGACAACATCTTTGGTACAATGTTAATAAGTGTATGAGAGAATCCATGACCTCCATATTTCATCTGGCAAAGACAAAAAGATGTTATTTTGGGGGGGACATAAAGGCAGATTTTTGGGTATTTCAATTAATTTCATAAATTTTTTACAAAATAAAGAAAAGCACTTCATAAGAAAAGAGCCTATAAACCATTTCAAATCATATCTTTCTTTTTTAAAGTAAACATATATCCATATATATAAAAATATGGTTAGATGATTGATATCAAAGGCCAGCAGCAAAAATATAATTATACTCAATCAACATCTATGATTATACAAATTTATATCTAATATTAAACACAATTTACATTTATAATAAAGCTAAATTTATAATGTAACTTGTGAATTTCTCATTTTTCTTTGTTTTAAAAACTATCCCTTAACATTGGATGTATTGCGGTTACCATAAGTTATTTCTAAATTTCTAAAATAGAAAATTGCTAAAATATATAGTTGATTTGCATTTATGCTTGTTTAATTTAGCAATTACTTTACCTACAAAACAAGTTTCACTTACCAGTCGATGTTTAGTATGAATATCGTGACTAATTAATACTTTGTCTTCATAGCCTTCCTGCAAGAGTGATTTAATGAACTGTATTCTCTGGGCATCACTTGGCATGTCAAAGGATTCAGTAAGCTGGTAATGGGAGACCTCGATACCAAACAGATCATACTCCAAATAGGTCCCAAGCTCAGCAAAATCCAAGAGCATGTTTAAATCACTGAAGGTCCCTGAGGAGAAACAAATTACTAAAAGTAAAGTCCAACTTAATTTTAAAAAAATTGCACACATTTAATTTACCTATTTAAACAATCATCACTACTTAAATCAGTGGTTGTCTTAAAGTCTGGACAGTCTACAACATGTTACCTCATAGTTCAGGGAATATGGTGGGGGAAATCTTGCAGAAAAGTAACTCTCACCGTAAGAGAGGTTGGAACAAAACATTCGTACTCAATAATGAGGTAAGAGGGTGGGTGGAATATGTTGTTTTCAAATAATACATTTAAGATGGGAATTTATTTCCCATAATAATATTCCTCTCAAATAAATTGTACATTGGGATATGTTTATAAGACCAATGTATGAAACTGATTTTTTAATAACAACCAGAAAAAAATACAAGATAATAATAAGATTATAATCGGATTACTCAAAAATAAAAATGTAATAACAATAATTTTTTAGCTGAAAATAATTTGAAATCTCACTGTCTAGATGTGACATCACAATATGATCTTTTATACCGCCTGCTTCAAGCAAAATTCTTGTGATTTCACTAGGTGCTTTAGCATTGCGACCTGGATGTATTATTACTGGACAACCTAATTCCTCCTGAACAAGGGCACCACTCCGAAGAGATCTTTTCTCAAAATCTGAAAAATAATTTTAAAATATATTTGATCAGCGAAAATTGGCATATATTTAAAACTTTACAATAAAATTATAATAATTTATCATTCATTTTATGATCACCTGTCACAGGCCATGATGTCCCTATTTCTCCAATTATTCCTCTTCTGATTCCATCCTGACCTTCTAAAATATCTGATCTCATAATATCAGCCATTTTCTCCTCAGAATAGTTAAGTACACTTTCAGTTTGGGCTGCGTGGACGTAGAAACCTGAAAGATTTTTCGCATGGTTACTTTGCACAAAGTAATTGAGTAGTGAAAGAGCTTCATATATTTCATCTATTTAAATCAAAATATTTATAACATACTAGCTACATTATTTTAATTTTGAGTTAATATTTAACAAAAACATTTTAATTAATAAGTTATAATTTTATTTTATATTTTGCTTGGGGAGTGGTGAGTAAATGGTAATGCGCTTGGCTTCCACACCCAAGGGGCCTCGAGTTTAAATCTCAATAAAAGTCTGGGATTTTTAACTTAAGAATTTTTAAGATGCCTGTGAGTCAACCCAAATCTATTGGATTCTTGACATACTTAGGGGAAGTTAAAGCCCATCTGTTTCTATGGCCAGTGTGATGAAAACAGATGGGTTTTACATCATCTGCCCTTACATATTGCAAGTTATGAAAAGGGTATTAAGAGATTAAAATATTTTTCTTAAATTCTAAACCACTAGTAACTAATTTAATAAGCATTACTATTACTTATAGATAGAGTTTATGGGAGATCTACATCTAGATTTTGCACAACACAACACAAAAATTTCAGTCATTCTTTTCAATTATTACAGCCATTTTTTTAGACATCTGTTTTGCCAACATAGTTTCCTATTACACAATGAAGCATTTACTAAATATTTATGTAACACTCGCCTGTTCCACAGATTATGTTTACACCTGTACTTTCAGAGAGGCGTTTTAGATAACCATAATCTGGAGATATTCCACAGACAGTGTTATCCACAACAGTTTGACCTCCATTTTCCTAATTTAGAGAGAAAAATAGATTTTAAAGAGGTCATTATTAATATTTATGTTGCAGAATTCTTTAATGGTGCATTTTATTTCTAATTAACCAAGTGAATTTTTTCCCCACAAATATAATAAATAAAAGACATTGTAAAAGTTTTTTAATAAAAGATTTTCACTATATATAAAACTGCTCATTTAAAAAAAAGGTGCCAATGATCGTAACAATAAAAGCAACTTACTTTAAAAAATAAAAGCTCATTTTTAATAGCATCAAACTCTCCTTCCATAGTTAAATTAGGTTTGTGAGTGTAGCTAAAGGGAAAAAGAAAATTGACATAACATTAAACTTAAATGTACTTATACTTATAATTTTATATTCATCATTTGTTTTGTGTGTGGAATAACTCATTTACAAAAAATAAAAAGACTAATAGAACCTTATCTTCGATTACCTAGATTAACATATATACAGCAGTTCTAACCCTTACCCTTATAAGATAAGATTATATTATAATAAGTATATTAAACCTAATATTTTATTTTGTTCACTTTATTCTCAACACTTCTTTCAAGTGTGAAAATAGTAAAAGTATAACAAAATTTTTGAATATTAATAAATTTAAAGTTCAAAGATCAAAGTATGCATAATAAATTTCTTAATTACGGATTTTGTCTTATCCATCCTAAGTTCTGCATTTCAAACGGAGCATTCTGCATTTGCTCCGACAACTGTCCTCTAGGTGGTGTATAAAACGATGGTATTTGTATATTAAGATGCTCATGGGGTAGCACAACTCCTAAATTCTCTGGCTTTTTTACACCCAAGACTGAAAACCATATTAGAAAACAATCATATAGTTCAGCAACAAAAAAATATTTTTGTTTGTAATTTAGAAAATGTATCAAGAAGTTATGTACAAATATATATTTATAAGGATTTGTTAAATTTAGTTACTCTAAATACATTTTTTATCACACTATATGTCACTATTTGAATTATATGCCATGCTGAGCCAAATTCTCGTGAATGTGTATATCTGCCATGATCACTGAGTTACAAGACCCTTATTTAAGCCCTTTCACTTTATACCCTGATCTTTTAATCTCTAGTAGATTTATTACAAATGTTTTCAAAAAAATATTGTAGTGGAGTGCGTTGTAGATTTGAAATTTCTTTATAGATTTATATAAATTATATATATGTAGGATGGCTGCCTGGTCGTGCGGTTTGTGCGCTGGACTGTGATTCGGATTTATCGATGGTCTAGGGTTCAAATTCTGCCCGCTCCCATCCCCCGTCGTCCTGTGGGAGGTTAGGACTAGGAAGTAAACTATCTTCAACTCTGAAGGAACATCCGAAACATGTAAAACATTTTACAAACATTTTAGGACTTAAGGTTGAAAGAATGTACATTGCATTTTTAATGTGTGCTTGTCCTAACATAGCAAACAATGGACACGATATGTGATGAGATATGAATATGTTGGATAAATTTAATTATATATGCATCCCATTTCTCATAATTATTATAATATATTACAGGCATAGGCCTATTTAACAAAAACATGTTTCATTAATATGCGAACACAAAGCTGCATTTAATTTTTTTTTTATTTAAATATACTGTAAGTTGTTACACTGTAACTTAACATTGTAAAGAACTAGATCTAGTAACTGTAAGTCTAAATAAATCTATTTCAAGAGAATGACTAAATCAGTCAATGACTGAATGTCTGTTTAAAATTTAAAAAAGAATAGATCATTTAGAATTTAGATCTAGCACCTGTAATAACTTTTCCCGTTGTTGATGTCATATTGTGATTTAAAGTTTAAGTTAAACTTTAACTTGAAGAACCTAGAAATGGTAAATGGATCAAAAATTTTGACTCTAGATCAAGATGCTCAAGACTGAATATAGCAATTTAGTGACCTAGGCTTAGATTGTTATTATTATTATTTTTGCTTTAGTGTAGCCTTTGCCCTTTGCTTTCTTGAACTTTGAACTTTTAGACCTAATAAAGCAATATAGATTTAGACTAGCCTATATATCTATCCTTTTTTTTTTATTCAGACTTCCAAATAAAGAGTCTAGATCTAGATTTTCATTCTATTTTAATGTATTAAATCTAGACCAGCACTAGATCTAGACCTAGATCTTGCGTCTAGAAATTCTGGAATATCTTGATCTAGATTTATACATCTACGGGGATGGGAAACGTAAAAATATTAAATACAAGTATTACTAGTATTAGATTATTTCGCATTTAAAATGCTGGACCCTTTTCGCAAAGAAATAATTAATAAGATATTGATCTATCTTGATAAAGTGCTACATCTAAGTTAAATGTATGCACTACCTTGAACAGGGTAGAGTAAATATTTTACTATTATATTTGTATATTGAAGATCAAACTTAATTGATCTTTGCGTTAATAATTTTCTATACTGCAGTTTAATTAATTCAGAATTAAAGTTGATTGTATTTTATGATATACTTCCGGTTTACAAGATTTAACGTATTCATTAATACCGTAAGTGCGTAATTACCTTATAATATAAATGTCTAATTTAAAAATTCGGTTTAGTCAGTTTAGAATTTAGATTGAAGAAAACGGCAATTTCAAGAATTGTTCTTAACCTGTCCTGTGACGATTGGCGTCACTACGACACTGTGACCAAGGTTGGTGTCACCCCCTTTCCATCAACTTTCTGAGATTTTCTCCAACTTGAATTTGGGATTTCCAAACCATTCCCTATAGTATAACTTAACTCCTAGAGTAAAGTGCGAAGTTCGAGCGCATTAAGCCCGCTGGCAGCAATTTTCAAGTTTGTATTTTTATAGCACCGTAACGGTCTGACCTATGAAAAAACTGATAGTATCTCTGAATTCCTCGTCCTTTTTTCTATAAAATTAGATTGGATTTAATGTACCACTAGGCTTAGTTAAAATTAAATACGAAGTCAAAGAGGTGTAGGGTAAGTATCGCCAAGCGTACTTTTCCTCGAGCGGATTTTTCCCCCTAGTTTGTAAGTTCGAGCAAGCTGATGGAAGGCTCGAGCAGGTCAAAGAAAATATATTTAAAACATGCTTTAATTTTCACTACGAAGTAGTTTAAATTAGTAGATATTAAAAACAAAATTTAAAAAACAAATTTATAAAAATATATACATATTTATTTACATTAGATTTTTTTATTTTTTAAATTTTATTTATAGAAATATAAAATATAACTACCAGTATTTACAATAAATGAATAAATAAACTTTTTACAAAGATGATGTACACATTTATATATACCAGATTTTAAAATACACAAAAGATATGTACAGATTAATTTTAAACATTTATGTTACATATAAAGTCTTTATATACATTTCATAATACGTATATACATTATGTACATTAAAGTTTTATACATAACAGAATGTAGGGAACCTCTAAATTCAATGTAACTATGCAAGACCGGGGCAACACCAGCTGCAAACAAATTTAAAAGTTTTCAACTCTTTAGCTGTCAAATCTTTGGCATTATGAGTGCAGATAGTGTGCCACCAAGAGTCACAAGTGTCACATAGAATCTAGAGGTCCCCACGGTCCCTTGTGCCACACCCCAAGCAGTTTTCATTCTTGAAATAGCCCACGTCGTTGACCATCACATTACCCTCCTTTACCAATTCTATCTCCATATCTTTTCTTGTCAATGGATCCTCATTTTCGTCTATGCCACAGTCTTTTCCTTCAGTTGTTCCTCTGACCTGCTTTAATTGTTTCACTTGTCTTTTTCTTGGCTCCTTTGTTTTTTTTTCTTTCTTTTGGGATTTTCTTTTCTCTTTCTTTTCTTCTTCATTTTTCTTGTTTTCCTCTTCCCGTTTCTTTTTCTTTTCCTCTCTTTTTAATTTGTTTTCTGTTTTCTTTTTTTCTATTTCATCTTTATCATCGATTCTCCTTTTTAGGACATTTCTAAATTCCTTGCCGCTGATTACCCATGGTAATGTTGGTGTGGTCTTTGACTTTTTCTTACTACCTTTCACAAAAGAAGGTAGTTTGAATATCTTGTCATAAGATGTTGTGGCTTTGGGCGGCGTAACTTGAGTTTGAGCATCATTGGTTTCTCTAAAGGCATGCGCGAATCAGAGCGGTAAATTTGTCAAATTTTGTTTCATGATACGAATCTGGAAAACTATGGTTTTGTGGGTCTTCAAGTCTGGTGAAAAACATAGACAACTCACATTTTGTCATTTCATCAAATATGAAATGTGAATGTTCTTTCAAAGCATTAATTTGCTGAGTATTGAATTCCAGAGGGCTGGAGATATGGCTTTCTGGCGGAGCTTCATTAGTCGAAATCTGGCAAATGACTGGTGATGTACAAGGTGAGTCGGATGACTCTTTACTAACTGGGTAGGCTATAGGTGGGACTGGTGTTAGAGACACCTCTGTCTGGACAATACATGTACTGTCTATAGGCGTTCCTTTTGGGTCTGGAAATATTAAGGGTGTGAGTGCTAGAGAGATGTCTAGAGGCAATAGAGGTGTATTAGCATCAGTATGAGATGGCGATAAATGGAATTCTTTCTGGGAGGAAGGTGAGCAGTCAAGTGAGTTTATTGCAGCTGATTCCGGAATTGAAAAGGCCTCGACATCGATGGAAGGTACTGGTACAGACATTTCTGCCTCGACTGGGGATGAAGGTTCACAAGCTGTTGTTTGAATGGCATTTTCTTCAGTAAAATAAACTTTACTAGGCAAAAGTTTTGTGGAACTTATTACTTTGCCTGGGTTAAAGGGACAAATTCCGGCAGCTCTGAAACTGTTTATTGCTAACACTGGAGTAGTAACACTGTCCCACACTGGCTTAAATACTCCAGCAAAAGTTTCTAAGTTGACACCCTCCCCAACATTTGAAACATGTTTTTTAACTGCAATTTTCCATGCAGATTTGATGGCTCCAAAAAATGCCTGGTCAAGCGGCTGAAATATGTGGCTGGCATGTGGAAGCAAGCAGTATAAGATTATTTTGTTTTCAGAACAAATAACTGATGTCTCAAGAAGGGATGTGTGACTTGGGTGACCATCGACAAGGAGTATGATAGGTTTTGGTAGATTATTTGTAGATGGGATAAAGATGTCCCTGAGCCAACTGTAAAAAATGGCAGAAGTTACCCAACCGTTGTCGGACACTTGGAGTAAGGCTTCTGGAAATTTTTCTAGCAAATTTTTCTGAGGGATCCTCTTGTAAGGATAAATTAACATTGGTGGAATGTACTGCCCCGCTGCACTGCAGCATGGGAGAACGGATACTTGTGATTTGGTGTTGGATGTGATGCTATACACATTTTTGGTTCCTTTGCTTGCCACAATCTGACGGGTCTTAGTGTTGAATGCGAATCCCGTCTCATCAGCGTTGAATATACGCCCAGGGCTGGTGAATATTGTGGGGTCAGTGCCCTCTATGGTCTGTTGGAACTTGTTGAACCATAACTCCACTGCCCCTGGTGACACAAGAGCTCTGTCTTTACCTAGTGGCATGGTTAATCGTAAGGAAAGTTCTGGATGCCTGGCAAGGAAACCATATAGCCATTGACGGTGCGGAAGTGGTACATGATCTTCACTACTAGTCTTTCCATTATTTTTTCTGGCTCGTATCAGGGACCTCACAGTCTCCCGAACCTCTACACCTGTTTTTCCAAAACCTAAGCTAGCCATCTGAATCAGCCATTCAGCGAGTTTCTTTTCTTCTTCTTTCGTTAGCAGAGTAATTTGTGGCACGAGAGGTTGCTTTCCGTGAAGCTTGTCGTGGAGGGTGGTCGCAGGTATTCGGAATGTTTTAGAAGCCTGTCTCAAAGTCATGTTCTTTGCTTTCAATTCATCAATGGCAGTTTTCAAAATCTTTACGTCGTAATCATACCTGACAACTCTTTTTCCTTTTTTGCTTCCTTTAGACATTTTCATGGTAGCCGATGGGTCAAGTGTATTCAATTTAGAAATCTAAAAAAAAAAAAATTACATTTAGATCTACATTACTAGAAAATTACATTTAAATATTAATTTAATCTTCACTTTTAAATTAGAAATATTAATCCTGATAATCTACAAAACACCCGTACATTATTACAAACAGATAAGAAATATGTTGCTCGAGCTTACTAACACGCTATAGTTCCGCAATAAAGCTCGAAAAACCCTAATAAATAATTTCACACTCAATGCACAACATATTTTTTTCAAAAGTGTTTCCCGATATGTCTGTATGCCAAATATAGAATTCTCTTTAAGTTTATGAGTCATCAGATTTAAAAATAGCCCTAAGCCCATGACCCCTCCCATTGTTTACCGTATGATAAAAAAAAAATAATTCCATACCTCTCAAGTTTGTCTTGACGATGAACTTTGCCTTGTCAAGGAAAAGGAAGCAAAACGTAGCAGACGTGAAAAAAAAAAGGCGCATGCGCAGTCGCAATCTAGTAGTAATTCGGTAAACATTCCAATAAAAATGTTTTAGCAATAAAAAGTGAACTGTTCGAACCTCGCGACAATTCGGAGCTGCTCGAACTTCGCACTTTCCTATAGATCTATATCTGAGGGCTAGAGTTTGTTCTTTTTATTGAACCAATACACTATGATATGACTATACAGAGAGCTGATTATTTACCTACTTTTATTGATTGTTACAACTTACACCTATGTGACACTAAGTCAAAGACTCAATGTAATATGTAAAAAATGAGCGTCAATTCTATTCTAGATGTAGATTTTAGCTGATCTAGAAGATACTTCTATAGTATTATAATTATTATTTTTTAAATCCCAGACCCATTTGCCATTGTTTATTTAATTATTAGATCTACGGTTATTCATTAGTTATATATTATATAGAATATTTTACTCTGCAAGTTCATGAAATTTAGAAACAGACTTACTTAATATTTATATTAACATCATCTGAATATGTTTCTTTTGTTAGACTTATCATTATGTTGTAGACTGAAACAGTATTACATTTAAAGATAGTATTAGTGCATAAGGTTCCCTCTCCATTCAGCTATGTAGTCTGGGGAAGCGCTGTTAGCTTAGCGTTTTCCTGCGTTCTGAGGTTCATAAATTCTTTCTCTGTTGTCTATTAGGAATAGCTCTTGTCAATGTTTAAGTATAACAGATTGGGACTTTCCGATAATGTATGCTTTTATTTAAAAAATGGACTTTTATGGGTTTTTTTAATTTTAGGATTTTTTTTTTTTCTGCTTTGTAACTTGCCTGTAATAGAATAATGGACAACAGCAAAAAATACTTCTTTAATACTTTCTTTGATTATATCAATACTAGGCATAAAGTCTTTGTGTACAATGACCTTGACCCCAGCTGAAGGTTGCTCAACATTACCAACATTGATTGTCAAACTGTGCAGGAAATTTAAAGTTTTCCCTAATGAACAAACAACTATTCTCTCACAAGCTGATGATCTCCAAGTTTTACAGTATTGTCTAGCTTTCCACAACCACAAGGTAATTACCCTCCCAGTCTTTTTTTAAAAAAAGACTTTTTTTTCTTTTATGAGTATCTTTATCAGCAATGCTTGAACTTTAACTATATGATGTTGTCTGTTGTTTATTAAATGTATATATATATATAATATATAAAGTGCTTTTTTTGTAAAGGAATAGGTGCCGATACTCAGTGATGGATTGCCTAACTTTTAACTACTAATAACTTAAAAATACAAGAAAGTAATATTGTTTCCCTTCATTGAAAAAAGTGCTGTGACAAAAAAAGCACTGTATATATATATATATACATGCATATATATATTAAGGTTAGACAGAGCTTATTTTTTAGAAGACTTCCCCATTATACTTTGATCTTTTTCAGGTGGGCAATGATTTCATTGCAGACCCTAAAGAGGTGCTGGAGATGTTTGAGAACCTGAGACAATTAAACATCAAGAAAATTGAGCAGGCTATTGAGAAATATAATGTCAGTGCTGTTGGGGAAAACTGTTCTGATTGCTCAGCAGGTAGCATGCTTTCTGGTGCTGATGGTGTGCCTGTCTCTTTGGAGGATTCTACAGTTGGTCCAGATGTCTCTAATGAATTGGAGATGGCTGACAAGAATAGAGAAGCCCACATCTTTGGCATTTACCAGGAGTACAAGAAAAACAGTAATCACTGGTCAGTTCTTGATGTTTTTTTACACTTTGTTCAAGTAATTACAGACTGTCAGGCTGATCTGCACATGGCTTTGAAAACTAATGCAGAAATTGATGATTTAGAGCTGGATGTGACCGAATTTATTTCTGTGCAGGTAAAAATTTTCACCTTTTTTTTTATACAATTATATATCAATAAGATATCACTGTTTTGGTTTTTGTTTAGATTTGTTACCTGTCATTTAGGTTTTTGTTGGTTGATAAATGAATACTATACAATTTTTTAAGTTTTGAATACTTAACATTCGATCAAGTAGAAAGCTTAACATTGGATACAATTTATTTTTATATTTTTTATTCTTTTATATTTTATAAAATACCAGAAGTGTGCTTTCTAACAAAACATCACTTAAACAATATAATCTGCATTTTTAAATATTTTTTTTTATGTTATTTGATCTTAGCATTATTGCACTTTTGTTAACTAATTCAATTTTTAGAACATTAACTGTTTGTGGTCAACACGTGAATTCTGTATATTATTATTTTCATGCAGGCCAAAATATTGGATGTTTTAAAATCGATGAAAGAACCTGCAAGTCAACCAATGAAAGTTGCTTCTGTTGATGATGCTCTATCCAATGTTCCAAGTACTCTGCCCATTTGTCTTTCCATAATGAAAACACCAAGCAGTCCAAGACAAAGCACATCACCTGTGCCTAATGAAGTACCCAGCACTCCAACCAACACACAAGTTTTAAGACAAAGCACATCACCTATGCCTAATGAAGTACCCAGCACTCCAACCAACGCACAAGTTCTATGCTCTCATAGTCAAAGCATTTCACCAGCTAATATACTACCAAGAACTCCATATTCACCATCACAGAGGAAAGAGTTGCAAAAGGTATGCATATTATATACCCTATTAATCATTTTAATAGCTTCCATGGTACTAGTTAGCACAATGGAAAGTAAGTAACATTTTTCATAATAGAAAATGATACCTTTGGTTATATTTCTGTCCTTGATATCATGCTTTGCTACCTGTCATAGATAATAGGAAGCAATTTTTAAACTTAGACCAACCTTTAATATATCAGGCACATATATCTTTTAGTCAGCGTAATCTTTTAGATGTTATAGGTTGAAATGTTAGCTTCTTGGATAATAGTTTTTGTTTCTTCCACTACAGTTGCTGGTGCAAGACATTTTCAGATCATACTTGCATCTGCTGGTGAACTCGAGGAGTCAATTAGCCTTTGCTCGTGTCTTCAATATTCCTGAGAGAGAGCTGGATCACATGGCCTTCACACATTTGAAGCATGAAGCTTCGAGGTCTGGACTTTCATTGTACCAGGTACATTTTATGGTGTCCATATTTAGGGTGTGCTGCCACACTAATTTTTAGTCATCTAGTATTGTAGTTCTTCTTGTGGAAATAACTTTTAAATATGCATTACTTTTTAATTAATTTTTTTTTTTTTATACTTTTTTTTCCTATTTACATTAATACCACAAAGAAATAAAAATATTTATACTAAACATAAAAATAATTTACCATAAAAAACTTATTTTGTTGTTTCTTCATTTTGTTGTTCAAACTTATTTTTCTTTTTGCATTGAAATTGTCAATGCCTTAACATTTTAGTATTAATTATTTGTATTGCGCAGACATTGTCTTCGTATATGAGACGTATCCATCTTGGTGGAAGCGGATATGCCCCATCACAGGCTAATCCACTTATGCAGTGTGTAAAAGGTCTGGGAATGTTGTTAGACTTTACACAGAAACTTCAGACAGTTGTAGAAGAAGAGTTGGACCTCCAGTAAGTAAGGAATTGGCTCAAGATTTTTCCAACCACTTTTTAAAAAAAATGTATCCATGGTTTATCTTGATCTCAAGTAGTATTCATTGTGATTGCTTTCAAGTTTCATGAGATAGTCTTATACATTTTTCTCTATCCTGTGTATTGCTTACCAAAAATTTTTTTTTCTGAACTGGTTTTATGAAAAAACAAAATTCAATCTCAGGCTACTGTACATTCAACTATTCAGCTTTCATGTTTCTATTTTTCATGGATTTTGCTAATGAAATGTATTTCTCTTTTTTATCTACTTGGAATATAATTTTCTATTTGCCCCTTCAGGAAAAAGCTGATATTGATTTGTACTGTCTGCAAAATTGCTTTTGAAAATTCACTTTCACAATTGTCTGTATCATGCCATGGCTTAAAGGCTCAAAAGTAGTGGCCACTTTTGATATTCTAATAGCAAATTTTTTGTTTGAAAATAATGGAAATGTTTTTTTTTAAATCTGAACAAGTTTTTACACACACATTAATCATTTTTAAAACTAGAATTTAAATTCTATGGTATAGCTAAGTAAAGTGTTCAAAGAAATATTTACATGCTAGTACTGCTGCTTCTTTTGGTTTTCTGATTTTATTTTTAACTGAATACCTATTATATAGATTCAAGTTAAAGCATTTTTTTAAACAGGATTTTCAAAGCCAGTTTGTTTAATTTCTATTCACCATTTGAATTTTGTGTGATTTTTGTAACCATCAGGATTCACCTATGAATTAAAAAACTCTCTATTATTATTTTTTTTTCTTAAAGATCTGCTTGTCGACGTATTGTCAATATCATAAAAGTTAACCTTTCTCGCTGCAAAAGTGGAAAATTTCCAAGAACTTTGGTTGATCCAGAAGCTGACATCATCTTAAATAAATTACTAGCAGCCAAACAAGAACTGGAGAAATGTAAGGAAAGCAGTCCAGTGAGAGTATGTATACATGTATTTAACATTTTTATAAAGTTTATGTAGATACATTTTTTTTTCTAGATCTAGGTTTTGGTGTTGTATAACTTTTTTTTTGTAATTTTGGTTTTTATAATTTAATTGCTTATATTTTATTTTTAGGCTATTCAACAGTGATGTAAATTTTTTTTACCTTCAACAATTCACTATTAATTTAGCCTATCAATTCTGGTGGCAGTGTTCTGGGCCGGCAGTGTATGCGCGTGATTCAAGCATTTTTGGACCAGTCTGCACTGAGCATCTCTGAACTTGATCACCACTTGATGTCAGACATCCAGATTTCATCCCAGTCACCCACTCGTATTCCCTGTCTGCTTACCCAGTTTAGGTGAGGGTCAGAGAGTTCAGTTTTTGTACACTAGCTGTAATATAAGTTTATATTAAACTGTATACGTGTACTTAATTGTGGTTTATAAACAGCATCAGATAATGAACACTATATATTAAGGTGTAGTTTTAAAATCTTGCAATTTGCCTTTGTCATAGGAAATTTGTATATCCAAAGTCAAATGAAGTTTGTGAGAGATTGTAGATAATGGAACTGTTCATTATACAGTCTTAATAATACACTTTTATATGATTTCTGTATGTGTTTGTCTCTCGTACAACTTTAAATTATTTATCTTGATCCTATGCTGAGGATTGACAAGTATATACGAATGCCAATTAGCTATTTTTATTCTGACTAGACATGGGCTTAAATAACTAATTCTCAATCTGAATCTTATCTAATCTTACGTTTTGCATTGTTAGTATTCTTTATAATGTTTTTTGTTGTTTTTGTGTGTGTGTGTGTTTTTCCAGGTCACCTGCAATTGTTGACTTAGACAGCGACCAGCCTGAGGTTTCTACCAGTAACTTTAAGAGGACTACAAATCTGTGCAAGAAACAGTTTGTAAGTAGTATTACATCTTTAATTTATTGTTGTTTTATTACAGGCATTTGCAATGATAGTCACTGATTGGTAGGGTCACCTACCAGTTTATGAAAGTGTAGTTTGACAGTACAATCGCTATCTCAATTATGCTCTTTAACTTTATGCTAAAGGATCAGGATTATTTCGACTTTGTACACACAATTTAATCCTTGGCCTGTTTCATTAGATACAGAATATGTTTTTCTACCTAAGATAGTTCTTGTCCCTTATTGGATGTCAGTGAATGACATCTGACTTGTTTCAAACCTCAGGTCATCGATTCCACAATCCAAATTGTGCACATTTTGAGCATTGTTTGTTTATGGAAAGTTAATGATACACTATTGAATAATATTAATCAATCTGACTGACAAACTATAATTTTCAAACTCACTGAGCCCTTTTTAAAAACAAAGCCAACTGAAACAATATTTTTTTGTACTGTACTATCTAACTTTTAAAATATTTTCTTGCCAATAGGTTTCTTGTGCACTATATATAGAAACTGATAAAATACCAGATGAGTTGATGATGTCACAGGCCACACTCAGCACCATTGATGTTATTCCGAGGTATGAATTTAAAACCATTGTTATATTATTATCATAATCTCTTTTTATATCATCATGACCTTATCATATAAGATTTTATATAATCATTGAAATCCATAAATTGTTAAATGTTTCAAACAAAATGAAAATTTTATTTAACAGGAAATATGATTAAATGGGAAAAGTCTTAAAAAATAGTTTGTGTAAAAGGTTTGAAATTTGTGTAGTCATTTTTAAATGTAGATACTCTAGACATAATAATTTCATATTTTATTTTTATCTTTGTAAGTTTATTTAAGTCTCTCTAATCTTTTTTTTTTTGCAATTGTTTTTTGTTCTAATGTGTTACAGTAAAACAATTGTGCAGTCTGGGGGAAAAGGGACGCTGGACAATAAGTCATCTTTCACTCACAATTCTAATGCTTGGCCATTGTTGGGCAAGGTCACCAAGTCAAAGGGAAACAAAAGAGGTCACATGGCTGTTGCTGGTCAAGAAAATCTGGTCACAGTTCCTGCCCTTGAAGAGGAAGTCAAACCCAAGCAGCAGAATACAGCTCTGAGCTCACCAAAGTCTTCCAAATCAGGAGCTGCTCAGTTAAAAAAGGGGAATCCTAAAAGCTCTTGTAGGAGGAGGCTAATGCCACAGGTGAAAGGTCAGGCAAAAATTACAGGATTTTTTAGGATGTAAAATAGGGTTACATGTTTATTTTTTAATTTTTTTTTTATGATAAATAGGAAGAACTTTTTGCTTTAATTTGAGTTTGCTAATTATAGAAAGTTATATCAAGATTGTGTAAATTGTAAATGAAAATTTGTTGATACAAAAGAGCTATTTTCTGGGTTTTTCACACATAGGAATTTGTTGCTTGCCTACTGAGAGCATAGAAACATTTAAAACTTCATTAACTAGAAGAGCTTGATGAACTTGTCTACTGTTGTTATACATTTTATGTAAATAGAAACTTTATTTTTATTGCAATGATTTTAAGAAATGTAACATCTATGAAATTGACTATTTTGTAAACTTTTGGGTCATCTTAGTAAGTAATGCATGTTTCCTTTTTCCTAAGCAACATGTTTTAATGAGGTTTAGTTTCTATAAATATAAGAATCCGTCAAAAGCCTATTGCATCAATTGCTGTTCCTCTGCATTGGACAAACCTTCTGGCATGAATGTTGTGTTAATGTTAAACAGATATCAATTCAACATTTTTGTTGAAATCAGGGAAACATTTTTTTCAAGTTCATCTGCAAATTCTCCAAATTCTACATTTGCATTTCAGAGTAGCAGCATCAATATTAGTAGCCAGACTTGTTATCAACTCGATGGTTGTTTTGGAATGGCAGCATTCATCTTGAACTTGAAATAATGAAATTTCTTTGCCTTTTATTGATAAGTTGAGGCAATTTAAATTAGACCCTGTCATGTGGTATCCGCTATAGACTGTCATTCTGTCCTCTTAATGGTTCAGAGTTCATATCCTACCTACTGCCACCCCCCAATATCCTGCAGGAGGTTTGGACTAGGAAGTAAATTATCTTCCACTCTGAAGTAACATCCGAAACGCATACTGAATGCATGACGCGTATTGCGTAATCATCTTCTTTTTTGAAGTAACGTCTGTATTATATAAGATACAACATTTTACAAATACTTTTTGTTTTACAATATATCTGCTACATATGCTAATTTGTGAAGCCAATTCCAGTCATGCTAACTATTTCTCAACTCAAATCTATCATTAAGAAAACACTGAATTTCAAGTCATATACCGATTTATTTTGTGCGCTTTAGATGTGTCTTCTATAAAATTCTAAACAACTTTTCTTTAGTTTGAAAAAGGGAGCTTGTGGGCATGTCGGCAGAAATTGAAACATCCCTATCCATTTCCTTTTCTTGTAGAATTTATTCTTGAAATGTAAAATAACACCAGGTTTTTGGTATGTAGAAATAAAACATAAAATAATAATGAAAAATGTGATTTAAAACTTAGTGAAATTTTAATTTATCAACTGAACATAATAAAAAAAGTATTTTTTAAAAAATCAGCATAGTTAATAAGGTACAACATGTACCCCCTTCATGTTCTTCCTGTACCCCCCCCCCCCCCCACTATACCCATGAGGGTATGTGTACAACACTTTTGGAAACACTGCCGCATAAGAATATTCCAATGCTCAATCTAACTATTTATTAAACTCTGCCTTGAAATTTTTGTTTTTGAGTGCACAGAAATAAGAATTTTACTTTGAGAATATTATGTTACTCTTTCACCATGAGACCACATAGCATGGTCTGTTTTTTTTTTATATTTACTTTTGTAGAAATTTAAAAGGTTGTGACTATTTAATTGTGTGACATGTAACATATAATAGCAGCACTAGAGTAAATTAGTCTAACTTAGTGATGCTAATATATGATATATATAGTAACCAGAATATTTATTTATTTAATATTAATTAATTAATTAATCATTTGTTGTAGCACATAAGCTTCAGCTTATTATTTAGCTATTTATTGTAAATGAAGTTTGAGTTTTATTTATTCAACTATATGTGTTGTTTTTTTTTTGTTGTTTTTTTTAACCTACTTTTTCAGTCTTGGTAATAGCACCTATAAACTTTGTTTTGTAATATTGACAAGACCTCCAGACTCATGATTGGATACTAGTCTTGTAAATATTTTATGTATTTTGGGATTGATTAATTTTTTTTTATTTCATTAACACAATTTATGTAACAATTTCCAAAACAAAGACAAAAACTTGAAAGACAATGCTATGATCTACTTTTAGTCATTGTACATCAGGAAGTCAATATTTTTGTCATAATTTCAATGTATGAAGTGTTTTTTTCTCTCCCTTATAGTTTGCTCTATTGGGACACTGGTTTGACTAGTGTTGGTCCTGCTCACAGTGCCAACACTGCTGTCTTCTCCCAGGTATAGGATCAGGACCTTTTACATCATCTGGTCCTCGTATTTGATGTGAATGTAGTGTGGGACCTCTATCCCTTAACTAATTTTAAGCCATGTGGTCCATTTTCAGATTTCCCCAGTTTGATGGGAACTTCTGTCTTCCATCGTTTTTCAGCGAAGGACTCAAAGTTTTCTATTTTACTTTTGAGGATTGTGGGTGCTACCCAATGTAAAGTTTTTTTGTTTTTTTTTTAATTCTCTATTGTGAAGACCTTGACTTTGAAGGTGTCTTGTCCCAAAGGGCTTTCCAGTATATGTGTCTCACCCTTGCGCTGGTTGGGACTAGGAACCAAACAAGTGGGCTCTCAAACCTATAAAGAGAACCCACTTCATCCAGATTCAGGTTTAAAATGGTCATGAGGCTTGCCATTGTGGTTTTGATGGCTCCTTAGCATGCCAATTTAAATAGCAAAGTGACCGAAGTGTGAACCAGGCTACCTTCCAGATCTTTTTCTCGACAGAGAATGTATTTATATATTTATAAAGAAATCCAATGAATTCAAATAGAAGTCAAGAAAATTAAAGAAATAATGGACATTATACTCTTTACCTCCTACACGTTTCACTAGTGAGGTTTGTAATAGACCCACTAAAGACAACTATAATCTCAATTATCACATTTGTTTATTAGTTTGACCTTCTTTTCCTTCACTCCAGCATCCTATTGTGTTTCTGACCCATTTCCACACAGTCACACTTTCTTAGCTGTCCACTCATCCATGTACAATAAAGGTCAACTGGTTTTTCCTTACACGGTCACTCAAAACAAGCAAACTATCACAAGGTTTGGCTTAATACATTAGATGGAAGCTCTGTAATAGCTGTCCAGTAGTAGACCAATTTTTATGGAATTACCTTATTATTTATCATAATAGCCGTCCTAAAAATGGTAGAGCTGTGCTTGTATATCTTAATAAAATGACTAGACTTTGCTAGAAATGGTATCCCACCAATCTTTTGAATAGTAAAGAGGATTACTATTCCAAATCCATACAATCCCTCAATTTTAATTCTGTCTACTATTTTCAGATAAAGTGAAGAATTATTATTACTTACCCTACCTTATGATTTGCTTTTATTAATTTTAGACCCATTGGTCACAAACTGCTTCTATATTTAGGTTGCCTTGGGTTGTTGTCTAGGGGTTGAATCGCCGGCGAGCAACTCTAAGCCCCAGTTCAGTCTCTTGGTGACATGAATTTGGAACCTCCAACGTATATACATCAAAAGTCATAAAAAGGAAAACAATATTTATATACATACAGTAATCTGAAATCACAACACTCCAAGTACTTCACCTCTTTCAAAATCTGCTACCCAGCTTCAACTCCAACAGCTTTTAAGGTTTTAACTCTCTCAAAGTCTATTCGGTATAGAAGGCCTCAACACTGACTGGACTTTAATGTTTAGACCAATAGCTTGTTTAACATCCACCGTTGTAATCTTGATTTTTTTAAAAAGTAATTAACTAAAGCATTATGCATATGTATTCGAATCATTTTGTGAGCTTGCTCAATATGGCTTGAGTCTACTTGTATTGGACATTTATTTAAACTGTGACCAACATGTAAATGAAATGTATCTTGATTGTATGCTGAATGGTATAAACCTTTTTTAAATGTTTCAACTTTCTTGTCTTCTTCTAAAACAAATGTCTTTCACAAATAATCTATCAAATGAATTTTAAACGCTAATTAGCCATATGTAGTTTCGTTGTGGTGCGCAGCCATAGACCTACTGCAAGATAGGGTTATAACATTGCTCCTTCCTATGTCTATTGGTCTCAAAATGACTCTGTTCCGCCCTCCTCTTCACAATATCGGTACAACTGATCGACATGTACCATCTTGCATTTAGTTCGAGGGCCCCTCTGGGTACGGTATATAACGTCGTTGATCCGTTTCAAAATCCGATATGGGTCATCCCAATCCTTTTGTAAATTGGCAATCTTACCTTCAATCTCTTTGTTAGTACAGCCAAACGAGATCATGTTCTACTAATCCAGTATAATTGGCCCTTCTATCATACCTGGTCTTCATGAGGTCACTACTGTTCTTATCCCATTTCTGACACCAGTGTAATAATCAAATGATGGCAACTCAACGAATACAGGTCTTTATTAACATGACATCACAAACACAGAGGATATAAGAGTCTTTAGCATAGCTTCTCCATCAGTTCTATACTTGGGCGAAACTATGTTGCTTCTTCTCTCTAATGTCAACATACCTCTCTAGACTGTTCATTTCTTATAAAATAAGATAACTTTTATTGATCCAATCAAATGGAAATTCGGTTTTACTACTATTGACAACCTCAGCGTAAATACTGTACAGAAACAATATAGATGAACATACGAACGACATTCACACACGAAAAACACATACATACTCATAACCAGTGCTTTACAAATAGACTTCTATGTACTTCTCGATGACGACAGAATGTTAATTTGTAATGTTGGTCATCCAGGGTCTATTATTACTGAATGTTTTAATTTTCTTTTTGGTACAAGCATGTGTTCATAGAACTGGATGTACGAATTAACATTTGTCGTAAGTTCATCTTTTTGGGCAGTTGTTTACAAATATGTCCCAATCTGTTTGCTCCAGACAACTTTGTAGCTGTAAAACAGCGTCGTCAGACCAAGACTGGATGGACTGTACTTCGGGTTTTGTTGTTTTTAAACCGGTTTGTACATGGGTGTAAGATGGATCATTGTGTGGTCCGACTCTCCGAGGGGAAATAACGATCGAGATGTGTAGGCCATTTCTATGTTGCTATAACACATGTCCAAGGATTTATCGTGCCGCGTGGGACCATTAACATATTGAGTATATGTTGGCACGTGTTGAGCTAACGAAAGATGATTGAAATCTCCCATAACTAGTCGGGCAGCATCAAAACTTTTCATCTGTCACAATACAGACGTTACTTCAAACAAGAAGATGATTACGTCCTTTTTTAACTTTCTATATAGCTCCTTTTGTCTCGAAAGGCAATGGATGCCCCCAAATGAGTCACTGGTTTTGGCTTAATTTTGAGACGGGGCAGAATCTGGTGTGGCTAAACAAGCCAATTCTAGAAAGGCAGACTTTGCCACAATTCGTACATATGTATGCCTCTGATACCTTTATGTAGTTCATTATAATTGTCTTACCTTACGATAGACATAACAAGTCTGTTAGTTTTAGAGGGATACTAGGAATAAAAAGTCACCTTTACCACCATCTGTTAAAAGGCAGGTTTCGATTACGTTCTTGTGGAGGGACTAGACTTAGGTCTGGTGCCATTTACTATAGACTGGTGTTCTCAATAGGGCGCCCGTGGGCAATTAAACTTTCACGTTTTTGGGGGCTTCACATTTCTTATAAGAATGATTGATGCGCCAACCAGATAGTGTTGAGGAATGCCTTGAGGCTTAGACTGTGGATAAATTCTGTGCACAGCGTCATCGATCTCCTCAACTGTGTTCACAGAAATAGAACTTTTTGTTTCTGATGCAAAATCATTTAGACTTGATCGTTTCATTATTTCGTGTCCAAATGGCTCTCCGTAAACTAAGATGCGTCCTTTACGTGAAGGTTTCCAATATCCGGGTATATATTGTGCAAAGTTTGAACCAGGCGACATATTTTCTGTCAGATTTAAGGATCTTAGTGCTGCTCCTCTTGCCATGTGATTATTAAGATCCATCGGAGGCAGCGCAAGTGGGATACATTTAGTTTTTCTCTCTTTTGCTTTTCATAGGTAGTCCATTGTTACGCCCCTTTCTACGATGAGACTCTTTGAACAGTACATTAACACTAACACAACCACGTCCTCGTTTAGAACTCATTGAATGTCCATGAAACACTAGAACACGATTTCGTTTCTATTTCTCCATTTTGTTTTTTTCTCTCCTTTCAACACGCATGCGCACCAGTTCACACATTTACACTAACATGCGCACGTAACATCCATGACTCACTGCTATAAAGTAGACCTCCAATTTGGTCACTGTAATGAGATTCGGTTTTCCCGAACTCTAGCGAAGGTGGATGCAGCCTTCCCTAAGCATCTTTTTATCTCTTCTTCTAGAGACAGGTCATCTTGAATTGTGGATCCAAGGTATCAGAATTCATTTACAGCGTCTAGCTTGTTTTAATCAATGAGGATAGTGGTTGGTGTTGTGGCAGGTGACCCCTTAACATATGTTTTCTTCGTACGAATAATTCTCTTCATAGAGACGCTTTTCCTATATGTGTTCTACTACCTCTGCATCAACCGCGGATAGTATATTTATATCTTAAAAAGTTGGTTCTGATGTTCGTTTTGGCCCTCAGTCTGTCAATTTTCAGAAGTTTGCCATCAAATCTGAAATGGAGATAGATGTCTTCGGAGGATGTCAAACGCGTGCTAAATTAGCATTCAAAAGAGTATTCCGAAGAGGACTAACATTTGTTTTTTGGTTCGAATCAGGCGCCATTGAACTGCACATTACTCATCATATTTTGGTGGAAGGAGACAATTACCTTTAGCAGCTTGGGTGGACAACCTGTAAAATTTTAAAGAGGCCATTTCTGTTGACTGGATCGTAGACCTTAGTCCGGTCAATGAAAGCAATGTATAAAGCCATCCTTTGTTCTCTGCACTTTTACTGTAGTTGATTGTGAATCTCCCTGAGTAAAAGCCACACTGGGATTCTGCATTGCCTGTCTAACCCTAGCATTCTTTTGTTTCCAATATTTACTACCCACTGAGGGTGGGACATTGCTGTTGCTGGTTCTCGGGCAGATCACTGATTTAACTAAGTTATTTTGTGATGCTGGACTTGATAACTCATTTTAGACTTACTGAATACAAAACCACAACAAAATAAATTGCATCAGAGATTGCTGCGAATTAAAACTTAAAGCTAATAAAGAGGGACAGTCCAAACGTTCACATCGCTATAATATCGTAAGTCCAAAATATTCTCTGGTACTACTCGCAATGTATTCAAGCATTTTACGTTGGCCTAGCAATGGTCGGAATCGCTATACGCGTTTCCTTTCTTTGATCAAAACTAAAATGGGCTGCTTCATTGCAGGATGTCCCTTCTGCTAATGGTGTCTAGACAGAATATGTGAAGGATTTTACAAAGTAAAAATGAAATGGTGTTTTTCTGATGACAGCAAGAGGTGTTCTCAGCTATATCTCAGTTCCATATTTATCATATAGCAAATTTTGAATAAAAATGTGAATTTTTTGTTGACAAAGAAATCTCACTTGAGCTGTATGATATATAGGGTCAACATTACAGTATGTCTCTTACAATATTGTATATTATTTTGCATTTTAGTAATTTCACGTTTTATCTTAACAATTATTTAGTGCAAAAGAATGTGTCAAATATTTGTAGAGTAATGCATTTTTTAAGAATATAGTGTAAGATGGTTCTTTTTTTATGGGACCTTCATATATAAACATTTTTTCTAACATAGTATGTAAATGCATTTTCTCCCTGACAATTAAAATTATCATTATTACTGGTATTATGAAATAAAAAGTAAAGAATAATATTATTAAGACATAATTATTTGGAAGCTCTTTAACATCATTCAATAAATGACATAATATACTGGAAGAAATGATTAAAGAATGCAGTATATTTGCTACACAGAAAGACCTAAAATTATCTCTAATATTACAAAATAACTTTTTTTTTTTTTTTAATATAGCACAACGATTTCTAACTACATTTTAACATTACGTAGCTTTCATACTTCTGGTACCTAAAAGTAATTTAACTATTATTTAATACAATACAACAAACTTGACCACCATTTTATTAACTCACACTCTTTCTCTGTCACTTCCATGCCTTTTGTAAGCAGAAATTAACACAATCAACTATTCATAATGCTTTAGTCTCTTTATTGAAGTATTCTCTCATAATGAAGAATAGGGAATTACAAAAATTATTTTCTAAGACTCACATAAACTGTCTATGTTTAAATTACATAGCTTTTTTTAAAATTTCTTTTTATAGAAAAATAACTTTTTATCTTCTTTTACTAAAAATATTGGGCTATAAGCGTCTGACATATATAATTCATATTTCTGTTTTAAATTGCCTCGATTTCTTTTTTCCTCGGATTGGTGTTGGGCTATTTTGGAAACGTATGTGTGCCATGTACATGTCAATGATAAAGAAGCCTATTATGTGAGATGTATTTTAGGGGTAGTCTTAAGATATGCTTTAAAACATTTATCATTATTTTTTAAATGGTGACAGTCTTAGGTTTTAATTGTTTTTTTTTTAATGCAAGTACATGAACACGTGATTATGTTGTTAAAAATAAACTTAGTTTCGCCACTCATTTACTTTTGTGTTATTTCATTCGGGGACATTTGATTTGGACAAATCCTGCACTACGGATCATTTTTTCATTTCTTATTTGTCACTTGTTGAAAAACTTACAAACATTTAAAACTAAGGGGTGGGGTGTGGTGGCTGAGTGGTCAATCGCTTGGTCTTTCTTAAATGAGTGGGTTTGGCCTGTCCATCCAGCTCTAATGGATTCCTGACAGTTGGGGAAAAGTAAAGATGGTTGGTCGTTGTGCTGGCCTCACGACACACTCGCTAACCTTGGGCCTCAAAAACAGATGACATTACATCATCTGCTCATAGCTCGAAATGTCTTAAAGGGGTACTTTACTACATTGAGGACCAATATTCTAAACGATAGGTAATAGTGATATTACCCACCGTTTAGCCATGGACTACTATTTCATTTCGTTTGGTATACGAGAAAGCCTTATACAAATCTAGGTAAAGCTGGCGTTTCGAACATGATTGATTTTGTGACCAGTGTGTCAGGTATCAATGATACTTTAATTAGTTGTTCATTATACATTATCATTTCTATACAAAAGACTGACTCCAGAAGAAATGGGGAACGTTGGTTGGTTGTCGCAGCAAACCTACAACGCTCCACAGGTTAACATGACTTTCAAATGTGATTCAACATTTATATTTATTCCGATATCAGTACGAAAGACTTGTGACTCTGTCTACCCTAAGCACTTTCTGTTCTAGACACGTGTTAACTAAGTAGCTAACCTTACAGTTAACAAATTTAGTTTGAAGCAAGTCAATGGCTTAGGTCAGTGGTTCTCAAACTGTGGTCCGCGGACCTCGGTGGGATCAAAGAAAGAGGAAAATTGTATGCAATTACAATATTTTTTTTAGCTATAAGCCGATCGGATAATTTGAATAAGAACCAACCCATCCCTCACTACTGTTTAAAATGTCTATTACGTACTATCCACTGACGACCTAAAGATTAGAAAACATTCTTCACGTGGATATTCTTGACTGGGTATTGAACCCTTTAGCACATAGACAAACTGAGATCTCATTCATAGATGAATCTATTCAAATATAGGAGTAGCTTTTTGAGATCTCTACTGGTAGAACTTAGATTCTGTGACATAATGAACCTCAACAAATACAAGAAACGGAATACAAACTTGTGCTCGTGGAGATTTGCGGTTGTTCTTTACAAACATTGAGCCTGATTTCCCAGTGATGACTTTTTAAAAAATTCCTTTTTGAACAAAAGTCATATTTTCTATAAACAATCAATTCAAGCAAGTAGTATAATCTCTCGTCTTGTACTGCACGTCGATTATAAAGAAATTCGACACTCTTACTATGTCTTTACACATTCAGAGGTAACGAGGGCAGAGGAGAGAGGAGGAGTTTCCAGGTGTATTGTTCCAAATTTTTTGTTTTGTTTTTGATTGATGGGACACAACTCTAGCGATATTGCTTGGACACCATAAACTGGCGAACTCGGTTGGCTCCTTTGGTATCGGAATCGATAAGTAGACCGACAAACTGTCGTGCATCAATTCTGGTGAGTTTTTGTAATATATGTTGTTTTTCAATCTATAGGCATGTTTACGAGCGAAGAACTCAACCTTTCCTTTCCTAAACTTTATCTATCTATCTGTATATCCATCTCTCTCTTTCTATCTCCAGAGATTCAAACTAACTTATACCCCAGATTTACAGTTGTGTTTAACAATTTTTGAGATGAAATTGTTTTTTTTTTTTTTTTTTTAGTATTTCGCTGTCTTTGTGTAATTTCCAAGACAATTACTTTTCTTAGTACCAAGTCTTTTATGTATTGTTTTTAAAATGGGAACTTTGTATGAAAAACAAAAAATAACGATTCGATTTCAGAAGCCCAAAGCAGCCGTTGCACCCCAAATTAGCAACCTACAAAACATGTTGAAATCCAACGTTTCATTAGCTTACCTAAACAATTTAGAAGCAGCTCTTCTCTTTCAAGGGGTCGAAAAATTTTAAAAGAAAGAAAGAGACATGCTTTGCTATTGCCATTAGAGAATACTTATTAACATTAGTTATCCACCATAACAGATGGTCTGGCTTACTAGAGTTAGTTCAGAATTTTATGGTCGCAAAATTTGATGAATGTAATCTCCTTTTTGCACAGGCACCCGCCCTTGTAACTGTGTTGTCTGTTGGTCACATTCACGTCTCAAGAACAAAAAGCGCTATCTAAAATCCGATTTCACAAAATACTTTACCTTACTTTGAAAACAGCCAAGCAACTCTTTTGTTCGTCGGATTAATTTTTTGCGGCATCGAAAGGGGAAAGACGCTATTAGTTTTGTGTGAAATGTCCGTCCGTCCGTCCCGTTTAGATCTCGTAAACTAGAAAAGATGTTAAAATCGATATCATGCTATGTTAGACCTTTCATCATCATCATCATCAAACTTCATATGAGTGAGGGCTTGAGAGGCTCGAAAATCTCTTGCAAAAGCCCTGGGCAGAAACCCTTCTCTCTTGCGTAGTGCATACATGCCACCATACAGGTCGAGAGTTTTTGGTTTTCCAAACCTGTCTGTATTGCTAAGTTAAGTAAGATATGTCAAATTAACTACTGCATTTACCAAAAAAAATTGATTTTTATTTTTTTCAAAGAGAAAAAATCTGTTTAATAAACATACAAGTGGAACATAATTTAAAACAATAAATATAAGTAGTTTTTCATATTATCACTATTAATGGTAACAAACATTTAAGGCTCTTTACTTGAGGAGACGACTATTTACCATGTTTTTAACACATTTATGCAAACTGTTTAATTATTTTTTTCTCCAAATTTTTTTTTTTACATTTGTATTTTCAAGTTATGTAAGTTCTGTTATACTAAGTACTATCTGTGGCATTTTACGTCTCGAGAGACGATCTTTTCCCTTTGCAACTTCTTGTGTGACTAAAGAGGCATATCCTTGATAGACAGCTGCGATCGCAGGTTGGGCATATATAATCACCAGGCGCCGTTGCATTTTCACCCTTCTTTCTGCTTCTGTTGTGTATGACATCTGCAATCTTTGACCCTTCCTTTATGCTCTCTCTCCATGAGGATCTGTCCAGTGCTACCTCTTCCCAGTTGTCAGTGTCGATTTTGAAGAGCTTCATGTCGCGTTTGCATACATCCGTATAACGTAATAGTGGCGACCAGCGGCTCTCCTGCCTTCTATTAGATCGCCATACAGGATGTCTTGTGGAAGTCGACCTTCTGGCATTCTACGAACGTGGCCAAGCCAGCCAAGGCGTCTGCTGCTGATAACTACTAAGTACTATATTTACACACAAAACAATGTTTATTTTTTAAAGAGAAAAAAATCTATTTAGTATCCATATAAGTCAAACATAATTTAAAACAACAATTAATAAGTTGTTTTTCATATTATCGCGTGAACTGCAATACTGCATAAACGCAAGGAATAAGAGATTGGCCCTTTTCAAAACAATTAGATCAATAAGATATTCATTATAAGACATCAGTTAGGCCAGGTTCACATATAACATCACATTCACTTTTACCTATCTTTTGGTCTGCTGGACTGCTAGGACACCACACGATATCTGTTAACCTTTTTATATCCATTATGTTCTGTCATTTGTCTTTGATATAATTTCATTCTGATAATATTGAAACTTGCCTTTTTACCTACCTTTTTGGACCACTTCGAAGGCCGATTTTCGGTTTGTGTTTTCACACAAACTGTCTTTGTAACCTTGTTATTTTTTTAGGATTTTTTTTATTGAGGTTTTGAATAAGAGATTAACGCTATACAAAACAATTAGATCAATAAGATAATCATGATACTACATCAGTTAGGCCAGGTTTATATCTAAATAACCTATCCCTTAGTCTGCTTGACCGTTGGGGCACCTCACAAGATCTGTTAACCTTCTTTCTCCATTCTTCTCTGTCATTTGTCTTTGATAGAATGTCATTCTGATATTTTTTCTGAAAATATTGAAACTTGCCTTTTTACCTGCCTGGGTGGACCACTTCGGAAGCCGATTTTGAGTTTGTGTTTCCACACAAACTGTCTTTTTAACCTTGTTTTTTTTATATATTAAAATATGGTGCAGTATTTCTATTTACTTATATTTATGTATAAAGCGAGGCATTGCCAGGAAAAACCAACGACTTAGCAGAGTTTAAGTGAATTATTAACAAGCCTGGATGGAATGTATACGGTGGCAAGACTGCAGTGCAAAATGACTTTCTGACTATGCAATTAATACGCACAGTTTATATAGTTTCTTAATGAGGAATTATATAAAAGTAAGACAAAAAATAAAGACGCCATTTCTGGATTGTGTTTACCGCACTATAAATGAAGAAATGACTTGTGAATGCCGGTATGAACAGAGGGACTGTTTATAGCTCGACAGCTACGCTGGCAGAGCACATATCTAGTATGGGAGAAAAATGCATGTCAACTGCAATCCTTTTTTTTTTTCAGTTTGCTGAATGGTGGCGCTATAGAATGGCTCCCCAAAAACGATTTAATGATAATTTTAGGTACCACAGAAGAGAGCACCTGGCAGCAGGCGGCTTCCTAACGAGACAGCTGGAGATTTCTCACAAAGGCCGCGGGATAAACATTTGAGACCAAAAGGAAAAAAAATATTGCAAGGGCAGACGTACTCTGCAAACAGAGAACCTGAACTGACCATCGGCAGACAACGGCTATGTCTGCGATGTGTGGCAAAATATGTAGGTCACAGCTGGGACTGCGTGGCCACATGAGCTACTGCTCTTCTCTTTATACACATTTTTAAAAAAAATTCCCAATGGAAGCAATTTAAACAAATTAAAATGAGGGACACCTATTGTTATTTTCTCATGAAAGTGCCCACAGGGGCATTAAGTTAATCTTTGAAACTTTTTTTTAATGAAAAAAAAAATGACAAGTATTATTTGATACTATGCACTCCAGTTGTGTATAATGGAGAGAACTGGAGTCTCCTATGTGACACTGAGCATTATCTGCGTATAAGTCTTAAATTTTAGGGAAAATAGACCAACAGTTTATATTACTAAAGTCCAGTTGAACATCTGTTAGCAGACGATATAATAACAGAGTGTTTATTACGTCGCAACATTCCACCATAAACATGTCCACCACCTCATCTTACCCATAGGTCCATCTTTAATGATGAGGAACAAAAGGCGGATGATTGAGTGACAGTAGGCTGATATAAATATTAAACAAGGGACACAAGTATGATAAATATTGGCATCGGCCACAACTGTTATGTTTGGAGATCCTGCCAGTTTGCACTTCATCAGTGCCACTAGTAAAACAAAAAAACATTAATACAGGTGAGTAAATATTTAAGTGTTTCACCTTTTAAGTTGTGTTGTTAAGTTGTTTTTTTTTAATTTACAATTTTGTCTTACACATTTTTTTATTGAATGTAGGCATTCTTTCAACTTATTTTTAAAGTAAAAGAAACAGATCATTCATTAACCTAGTGCCGATATAAAAAGATACAACCCCACCACTTTCTTTAATTTTGAACACACAAGTTATTCAAATGCCCAATCCTAGAGTCTAAGAGGATGTTTTTAGGACTGTAGCTTATTCGGCCTCTCGGTAAAGTATGCATAAACAGCTTTGAGGTAGGCTTACGTGATGACCGTTCATTTCATCCCCGGTCACTTCATCCCCCGGTCATTTCATCCCCAATTAAATATATTATATATAAATATGATCATGTAGAATGCTTTTTGACATTTTATGACTTGTTACTAATGCGTTTATAGTGTTTCCTCTTCCACTTTGTTTTCTTAATGAGAAATCTTATATTATATTGTAAATCTGGGTGTGTACTTAGCTATAGCGCTTCTATTGAATGTGGGGGTTGAAATATCATAATATTATCCGGATCGAAGGCCAAGGTGTGGTGCAAGTAGAGGAAATCTTTTGAGAGATAAAAGTGCGATTTCAATAATTATGATCATGCTTCCATATTATCGCAACTCTTGGTGTGCGTAGTTCATTTTGACGTAGAACAAGTCCCGCAAACCTCACAAAGCGTTCGACTCCCATTTCGGCATAGCATTTCAACAATCTATATATAATTAAGATGGGAATTTAAGATTTTTTTTAAAATTCATACCGGTAAGCCTATGAACTACTTGGAGGTTCGCGCGCGACGCCTTTAAGTCAGACCAATACTACAGATGACTTGGGTAAGGGGAACACGTTGCAACCCCACCTACAGATTATATCTATCACACCATAACATAGAACACTTACAATAATAATAAACCGGGATCCAGCTACAGACAGCGCATCACCTGCTCACAGTACACTACATTACCACTAGGTACCAGCTTTCTATACGAAATTTACGCAATCTGCAGGACATCATTAGGTCCCCCTAAAAGCGCGATTAATCGTTAGTATCATCAAATCATTAATTAAATAGCTAGGTAGATTGTAGATTCATTAGGTTCATGACATTAGGCATACATTAGCTCTTTTCTACTTACAAAACATTCATGCGCACATGAAAATTTTAAGGTTTAGGTTAGGTTTAGTGTAGGAAAAAACTTAGCCATAGTTGAAACTTTTAGTGCCGGCATCAGATCTAAATTAGGTTTAGTGTAGGAAAAAACTTATCCATAGTTGAAACTTTTAGTGCCGGCATCAGATCTAAATTAGGTTTAGTGTAGGAAAAAACTTATCCATAGTTGAAACTTTTAGTGCCGGCATCAGATCTAAATTAGGTTTAGCGTAGGAAAAAAGTTAGCCATAGTTTAAACCTTTAGTGCCGGCATCAGATCTAAATTAGGTTTAGTGTAGGAAAAAAGTTAGTCATTGTTTAAACTTTTAGTGCCGGCATCAGATCTAAATTAGGTTTAGTGTAGGAAAAAAGTTAGCCGTAGTTTAAACTTTAAGTGGCGGCATCAGATCTAAATTAGATTTAGTGTAGGAAAGTGACCGGGGCATGAAGTGACCGGGGATAAAATGACCGGGAACCGCTTACGTCTGGAAACACTCCACCAAGAGATGTTTCGCTAGATAGAATAGTCAGCTTCTGAGGAATTTTCATTGAAATTGTATCTAAATTACAGTAGTATAAAATTATTAACTGAAATGTTTGGCGAGTGGTGTGAAATTATACAAGCGAAATTGAAACAGACTCTGGACAAATGAAACCAAGACGAACAGACTTTTTTTCTGATAAGGCGGATGATAGCTGAACAAGCGCCTCCAGCGTTTCTAATGTATTTACTTAGTTTTGTGTGAGATTTGCGGACATTTATTCAACACAGTTTTTACAAAATTCTCAGAAGACGAAATCTAAATACAATTCAAAAACATATTTCACTTTTACAGAAATGAAGATCATGGTCATGTTGCCTCGCCAGCTACCGGTCACTGTCCTGGTAATGCTGGTTCAAGTGTGGGACAGGTCCTTGGCTCAAAGCTTTGACCCCACCATGCCGACCAATCTTACAGTGGACACCGGAATCAGCGAGGACATCAAACTTCTGTTGCTCCGTCTTCACAACGCTTACAGACGAGACGAGAGATTGGCTGGAGATATGAATCGTTTGGTAGGCTCTAGATCTAGGCCATTTTAATAGAACCAATAGTTCATATTTTATTCATGTTTTATATAGTTCAAATGCTATAAATGCTAGATTGCCTTTTCAAAAGTCAAGACATCGAGATCTATCGAATCGAGACCAATCGTTATAGAAGGCCTGAACACTGACCTGCAACGTCACAACATGTGCGCAGTTTAGACCAATAGCTCGTTTCCACTTTATAGGTCTGTACGACGTGACAACGAGCAATTGGTCTAATGTGCCCAAAGGTTGTGACGTTGCAGGTCAGTGTTGAGGCCTTTTGAAACGAATGGTCTTGATTGAATGCACTGGAATTTTTTTTTTACTTGGGATTGCGGGAATGGATTAAGTTCCCTGATATAAATAGGCCTACCCAATAAAGGTCAAGGTTGCCCTTTTTACTGACCACACTATTTTTAAATTGTCCACAGAAACTAAATTATAATTGCCCTAATAATCAATACCTGCATTCAGTTCTCATGAAAATAAATTATTTCATCAAATCAGAGTCACAAAACAAGTTGCATATATTTATTTAAGCCAAACTGGTAGCCTAGTACTACATCCAAGAATAATATGAACAACTATCTGTTAAAAACTTTTGAAGACTATTTGGTCATTATAACTCTTGTTTTTTAAGTCTGTTGCTTCGTCATAGCGCCTACATTATGTTCACGTACAGCGCCATATAAATTAACATGCATGACTAGATTGACTTAGGGACACGCTTAGGGCGTAATCGTCTTCTTTTTTTAAAGTAACGTCTGTATTATATAAGATAAGATAAGATAATTTTATTGATCCAGTCAAATGGAAATTCTGTTTGACTACAATTGACAACCTCAGCGTAACTACTGTACAAAAACAATATGGATGAAAAATTTGAACAAGATAAGAAATTATGGTTATTATTAATATTTAGACAATTATAGGAACAGACTGTTTTCACAGTGCCGGACTTATAAAATTGGAGGCCTAGGCGAAGTGAATTTTGTGGCCCCAAATGATATAGAAAAAATAAATAAATAAACACCGAAAAAATAAAATAACGCCATTGAAACCTAGTGACAAGTTTCGTCATTTCTTCTCTAAAATAATAGTATTGAGTTCTGTCAAGGCCACACCATTCGGAGGTTCTAGGCGGCTGCCTAATTTGCCTATGCCTAAGGATACTCAACTACCTTGTCCATCTGATTCCGTTACTTTAATCGTGTTTATAGTACTGGTGGATGTATACATCTAAATGGTATACGTAAATGAAGTAAAAGAACAGAGGTACAAAGTTTAAAAGTTATGTAATTCTAAGTTTAAAAGTTATGTCGTACTAAGTTCAAAGTTGTGTTCTACTCAGTTTAAAAGTTATGTCGTACTAAGTTTAAAGTAATGTTGTGGTAGGTTTGAAAGTGATGTCTATATTTGATCTTGTATCTACGTTTTGTTGTTCAAGGATTGGTCACCGGCGTTGTCACAAGAAGCCGGTCGCTGGGTGAAAGGATGTGACTTCAAGCACCAGAACAATCCCCAGTGGGGAGAGAACCTGTACCGCAGCAACTTCAAGACCACCCCTGAGAGCACTGTGGACAACGCCCTCATTGCCTGGCACCTGGAACAGTACAATATCATGCCCAGTCCGACTGGCTTCATAGATTGTTGTTCTGAGAATAAGACGACCTGCTGTCATTACACACAGGTATGGCGTGGACAGAGACATTACACAAATGGTCCAATCACTTTTGTGGGCCAGTTAAGGGAGGGAGAGGTATCTGGAAAAATGTTTCCGTGCTAGTTAAAACCTGCCGCAGGACGACGGGGGATGGCAGCGGTTGTGGCATGAATCCAGTAAGTTCGAACGACAGTCAAGCGCGCATATCGCACGACCAGGCAGCCATCCTGCGTCTAATAGATGTGATGTAGGCTAGAAATGGTTGAAATACATCAAGAATTTGTTTTGCTTCCGCTACAATAAAAATCCTTTGTTCCCATTTTCCCACAATTTCAAACGGAGTTAATGTTTTTGAACTTCTACAGATAGTCTATAAAACGACTAAAATATATTTTGGGAACTACCAGGGGCGGACTGGGCATCAAAATCGGCCCTGGCAATACCATATAAACCGGCCCACAAATGGCATGTCATATATTTTCTGTTGGGGGGGGGGATTTTTTATCCCTCTCCGCAATTTATATATATATATATATATATATATAGATACCTATATATATATATATATATATATATATATATATATTAGTGTGTGTATATAAGTAATTAATGTTCATTACATTCCGATCATTCATTCTTTTAAACGTTTTTCTACCCTAGAATACTCTCTTCCTATAATTAGTGGAAAGACAGTACACACTGCCAAAGAGCAGCTAGGGAGTCCGGGGTAGCGCTGTGAGCTCCCCCCAGTGAGCTCCGGGGCAAAGCCCCGGAACCAAACATTATTTCCGTTATTTTAAGCTTTAAAAATGCATATTCTGAGGTATCTACAGTGCAATTAGCCTGCCACTCTTCCGCTAAAAAAATTTAAAAAAACAAATCAGCTATTCAATGGAGTCCAGCGACTGGTAGAAAATGGTAAAATGCTTTAGTTTTTGTATTGGAGGGGGAAGGGAAACCACAAAACCCCTTTTGGCTACGCTTATGAAATTTGGTGACTAGTTTGCTTAAGTTGGCTGCACTAGGTCAATAAGTAAAGTTTCCCTTTCAGACAATGAGGTCTAAGGCAAGTGATGGTTTAAAGACCCTCCCCTCCCAGCTACGCCCATGTGTTATATTATAGGTTTAAGCCTAATTCTCTACAAAATATATAAAGTTTGATAAGGCATCGAAAACTGGATGTATGCATTCGTAGGATTACATAATGTATTCTATTTATACATGTATGTAGTCTGAAAACTATAAACACTACAATAGCAGCCTAATGAGTTGGAAGCTTTTTGGTACTACTTTAAAAAAATAAGATTGTTACGTCTTACGCATTTCATGTGTCAATCTAGTCATGTATGTTGATCTGTGACTTAAAATATGCTAAATCATTGGTTTTTCTGGATGACTCAGGCAACCTATTCAATTAAAAGATAAGAGAAAGCAGAACGGTGAGAGACGCATTTACTTAATTAGAAAAGCTCTTGCTTACTCCGAGTACATTCTCAAAACGCGATTTGTATATGAATATACCATGACCCATTATTTAAAATATAAATCTCATTTCATTCAATATCGGATGTGAAAGCGATATATAAATTATTGTAATTATTGTAATAATTTTCATCGTTAATGACTTCATACTAAGTTGCTCGACCGACTACCCACTCTTTCGTGGACGAGGTCTTATCTGAAAGCCATGTGGTTTCAGAGAAGGTAGAGGTACATCTGACATGATATTTGTTCTGCGATAATTGCAAGAAAAATGCAATGAGCAGAACTTAAACCAATACGCTGCCTTTGTGGACCTCACCAGGGCTTTCTACACGGTCAGTCGCGATGATTTGTGGAGTATTTTGGCCAGGCTGGGATGCCCATCTACGTTCCTATCCATTCTCAAGCAGTTTCACGTGGGACAAAGAGGCCAGATCAGACACAATGGTGCCCTTTCTGATCACTTCCCAATAGAAAATGGCGTGAAGTAGGGCTGTGTTCTTGCTCCTACTCTATTCGCTATCTTCTTTGCCGTTGTCACGAGTCGAGTCTGTGACCTATTTCGACCAGTTTCTAGAAGCTCGTGCAAGTGTCCAGCGTAAACAAGTTAATTTTAGATATCCAATCGAAGAAAGAGGTTAAGGGAAAAAATAGCACACGTCAGCTTCTAGAAGGTCAAAGTTACTAAAATAATTATCGGAGAAAGTTCCAGGATTCTGGAATGTACGATAAAAAAAAGTATACATTAAGGGAAAGTGAGTTAGACGGGGTCCTCGCAGAGTAGTAGTTCTTGTAGAGCGTTGATTCTCGCTCAGTAATACGTTTTAGGATATTAGCGGGTCCATTAAGTAAAGTTTTAGTAGTTGAATTTGAAGTTATACTAAGTGAAGTTTTATGTATCATTTAAGTTTTATTTATGAAGTATCAAGTCAAGTTGTTATTGAATTAAGAAGTTAATTTTGATGTGAAAGTTTGAAGAAGTTATTAAAGAAGTTTGAAGAAAATACAGAGAGATGTTTCTTTCTTCATTTCATTGAATTGTCAAGTATTGAGAATATAATCCCCGGCAAATGTGCTCGTCACAGCCGTAATGCTGGATCAAATGAGGCAGCGATTGCACGAAGGCATCTATATCCGGTTTCATTCTGACGGTAATGTGTTCAATCTTCGACGTCTACTATCCCATACAAAAACAAAGGAGATGGTCATAACGGAGCTTTTCTATGCCGATGATTGCGCCCTGCTAGCTCACAATGAACATGATCTTCAGAACGCGGTAAATGAATGTGCATACGCTGCCGCCTCTTTCGGTCTATCTATAAACCTCGGGAAAACAGAAGTCATGTTCCAGAAGTAACCCAAAAAAACATACTTAGCCCCAAGGATCACCGTAAACGGACAGCCCCTTAATGTGGTAGACCACTTCACGTATCTAGGTAGTATACTAATGACGCCTCACTTTCAAGGGAAGTTGATAACCGTCTGGCCTAGGCCAGTAGCGCTTTTGGACGCCTTCAGTCGAGAGTTTGGTGGAACAGATCACTCCGCTTGCCTACAAAAATCAGTGTCTACCAGGCGGTGTTCTCTCAACCCTTCTGTATGGCTCCGAGACAAGGACACTACACAGGAAACATATAAGACTTCTTGAGCGCTTACACCAAAGATGTTTGCGCTCCATCATGTACATACGGTGGCAAGACTGCACTACAAACAGCGATGTCCTTGCGAACGTAAGGACAGTATATAGGGACTTCTTTTGGTCCGACAATTACGCTGGGTAGGGCACGTATCCCGTATGGGAGACGAACTTTTTCCAAAGGCAGTCTTTTTGGTGAGCTAAAAGGTGGTCGACGTAACAGAGGCGCCCCACGGAAACGATTCAAAGACCAGCTTAGGCGTACACTTTCCTTGGCTGACATAGAAGAGAGCACCTGGTTGCATGCGGCCTCAGAACGAGACAGCTGGAGGTCACTCACTAAGGCCGCGGGATACATATTTGAGACCAAAAGAAAGTCTGCTGCCGAGGACAAAGAAAATCTAAATCGACCACCTGCGAACAATGGTTATGTTTGCCCTGGATGTGGCAAAAATGTAGGTCACTGCTGGGACTGCGTTGTCACGGGAAATACTGCATTCCTCACTGATCTTCGTACACGAAGACAAGCCTTATTATTATTACTAAGCATAAGTTTCCATTAATTATAATAGTATAAAGATTGATTTAGATCTAGATTTATTTTTTAATTAAATATTTTTTTTGTAAGCCCTAAGTGTAGTATTTTTAAATCTATGTTATTAAAAATAACAAAAAAACTTACTTTTTCTTTTCAAATCGCAGAAAGTAGAGCTTATACCCATATTGAGCTGTGAATAAGTTGAGTGGTTTACAATTAAGCGGCTGTGTGTATGTGTTTAAGTTAATTTCTATTAAGTATTGTTAAAGAGCTCATTGTCGCGCCTATTTTTTTTTTTTTTTTTTTTGGCTGCGTTATATCAATGTTTTCTAACTTAATCTCTCTCGTCCCTCTTTTTGGTTAAATTTCATTGGAACCAATAAAAGACGGGGAGGGGAGGAGCAAAAAAAAATTGGGAGTGCCATCAAAGGCCCATGCCGACCAGCAAAATGAGTAGGCCGAACACAACCTCGAAGACATCAAAGCAGTCCATGCCGCTGGTGCATAGAAGAAAGTACGGTCTAACGTTTTGCAAATGATAATATGTACAGTGTATAGTGTATTTTTTTTGAGTGGATATTCTTGTTGAATTTCAAACAAAATTAATTGTAATAAGAATTTAAAAAAAAAAAAGAAATCGTGTTCGGGCCTTTGTGTCTTGCTGCTGTCACTTCTTTTTTTTTTAAGATGTCTGAATGGAATTTTTTTTTCTTTGGTCGCGATCAGACCGGCCCATTACGTACCACCCACCGGGCATTTGCCCGTTTGCCCATATAGCCAGTCCGCCCATGGGAACTAACAACAATTTGTTGATTATTGAACCTTGTTTTTACAAAATAATAATAATAATAAATATAATAAAATAATAATAATAATATGGAAGTTATCTAAAATAAAAATAGAATAATAATTAGGCTAGTCTTCGAGTCCGAAGATTAGTGAGGAATGCAGTTTTTACCGTGGCTGCGCAGTCCCAGCTGTGACCTACATACTTTCCCACACCCAGGGCAAGCATAACCATTGCCCGCAGGCGGTCAATTTAGAAAAATAAAAATATACCTTGTTGCTATATCAACCGAGTGTACAACTGATTTCGCAGATACCTTTAAGGCCCTTAGCATCCAGAAGGCTACAGACCTTCCATATCACCAGGAAATGGACAATGATCCCTTTAATGAGCCCCTACCCTGGCAGTGCCAGAGATTGAGAACTAATTCACTTCTATAATAAATATAATAATACTATTATCGTTTAACTTAAGAAAGTGAATATCAACGGATTGACTTTAACGATAGGAGTACTAAAGAAACAACGAAGCTCCATTCGCAACAATAGACTCTGGTGAAGTCTTACCTTTACCTATCCCTTAGTCTGTTGGACCGTTGGGGCACCAGGCAAGATTTGTCAACCGTCTTTCTCCATTCCTCCCTTTTTTTTGCCTTGTTTAGAACCTCTCTCCCTGGCAGGCCCGTCCATTCTTTAATGATGTCCTCCCATCGCTTTTTCTGTGTGCCTCTTCTTCTCCTTTTCCTGGCACTGTAATGTGCCCTTGTAATGTGCCCTTGTAATGTGCCCTTGTAATGTGGCCAAAGGTTTTAAGTTTACGTCTTTTTACAATAGTTAGCAGGTCGTCATGGGCTCCGATCGCTACAGTAAAAATGAAATGAGTGATCTTAAATTTTAATTGTCATCTTTGCCTCGTCAGATGGTGTGGGCGTCAACTGAGTTTTTGGGCTGTGCCATCAATGAGTGTGCGCTGTTGAAAGGGGATACGACCGAGGAAGATTTACCAGACGCCATATTTCTGGCTTGTTATTACTACCCTCCGTAAGTTGTCAACTCACAGACACACTCCTTCACACTTTTACACTTTTCTTCTAAATTATTTACACACTCGCGCTACTGCACACACACACTTTTACACACACACACAAACAATTTCACATATTTCACCCTCACGCTTCCACACAAAGAGCAATCTACAATCTTCCAACTAAGGACAGGACACGAACCTATGTTAAATTACCATCACAATAAAATAAATCCCACACAACTCCCCCTTTGTAGACACTGCGCCCATCCTAATGAAACCGTAAACCATATCCTTTTTGAATGCCCCTTCCTAATCCACCTTAAGCAGACCCTACTACCACTCCGATTCAGAAACCCCATTGACAACGAACAACATGCTGGGAATTACTCCCTTAGAGCACGTGAGAGGAAGCGAGCAGTGAGTCTTAAGGTTGCCTTGTCCCCGTACAAGGACAGCCTCTGTGTCGGCCATGAACCAGTTATCTCTCTATCTAATCCTTGTCCCAATCGTCCTTCGTGCAGAACTCTGCATTCGTAAAGAATGTGGTCTATTGTTTCGTCGTCCTCCATGCAATGGCGACACCGTGTGTCGTAATTCTCCTTCCACCGTCCGAGGTAAGCACCAATTGGACAGTGTCCGACCCGGAACTGGGCTAGGACCGCCTGTTCCGCACGATTCAGTTGCCACCATGCATCTCTTTTGTCTGGTCTACTCATTGCCCGGTAAAGCTCACGTCCCTTGTCCGAAGAATCCCAGCCATCGTGCCAAAGTGTCAACATGCGTTTGTTGACTAGGGCTCGTACACTTTGATAAGAGCACGGTTCATCATGTTCGAGCGCCGTTGCGACCGCGGTTTTAGCGAGCTGGTCAGCCAAATCGTGGCTGGCCACCCCGCAATGGGCGGGCACCCATTGCAAAGTAACGTTCACGCCGAATCGTAGGAGACGCCCTCCGACCGTTAGGACGTCCCATACCCTTCTAACACCTTCCTTTAGCCCCTCTAAGGCCTCTAGTGCGGCCATCGAATCCGTGAAAAGGACTATGTCGTTCGCCGACGCAGTCCCGTTACGTACCTTCGTTGCCACCCAGTCCAGTGCTTGGAACATTGCTTCGAGCTCAGCCTCGAGGCTGCTTTTCTGCTGACAGGGTCCCCTGAGCTCGTCACTTTCGGGATTGCCAGAGAG